>VWZX01008706.1:1031547-1631547 GCA_013399015.1 Galbula dea | reverse complement strand
AGTGCTGCAGAAGATGGGAAACATTCTAAGAAATCTTTTGAAAACACAAAGAACTAGTAAAAGCACTAACTCTGTAGCACAAAACCCACTTGGTATTAGCCTTTGTGGGGTTTGAAGTAAGTTACATTAATAGAGGTAAAGCAGTAAAGAAAAAAAACAGGTAGGAGCAATGTTTGAAGCTTGATGTTAAACAGATCTTGAAAGAGAGCTAACAAATGGTCTGCATTTATTTAGGTTCTCAGAAAGTAGTCTAGGGGAATTTCAGGTTAATGGATACAATGCCATTTACCAATGTTGTTCACTGGGGGAAATGCTTGAGCTCAGAACAGCTTTCATTTGAACCAATAATCACTGCACTAGACCTCCAGCATCTTGGCTGTGTGCTTTCTCCAAGGAATTTTTCACATTGTCATCATTGTGGAAGGTTCTGTTAGTTCCTTCAGGACAGAGACTGTGTTGGTATTTAAATGATACTAATGTCACAAAATCAAGAGTGAGGATTTTACAGCCAGATACAATGTTTTCTATAAGTTTAGATATATGCATAAAAGTTATTCTTTGGTTTTACTGCTCTTATCAATAAATTCATAACCATCTGGACCAAAAAAAGTACCCTCAGAATATGAGAAGTATGTTGGTGAATTTTCAAAGTTGTTTTTCCTAAACTTTTAGCCTGCCTTCTTCAGGAATTAAAAAAAATAAAGAGTGAATTATCTGTTACTCTGTCAGCACTTCTTAACAATTTCAGAATATATTAACATATTTTAGGCAGCTATCTCAGAGAAGTAAGACTCTTATAAACACTAAAGTTAGAAAAGTTTCTTGAAAACTGGAGGCTGCACAGAGAAAAATCAGGCAAATTGAAACACCCAAATCAGGAAAAGGCTGTAAAGTAGAGTCAGTGGTAATCTGTGCTGTTCTATCTGCTCTCTTACTGATGGTCAGAGGTAATTGCCTGCCCAGCTTGGAACCAGCTGGACTCGTGTAGTCAGTGCATATGGAGCAAAAAGTACCAAGGGAATAAGAGCATGGGAAAAGCTGGATGCCTCTCTGCTGAAGAGGGGAGTAGACAGCATAAGTTACAACTCATAATTAACCAACTTAGACTATTTCCTATTAATTGCCCATTATTATTTTCTTCTTGCTTCACCTTTCCCCCAGTAACTAGTACTGCAGATATGAAAAAGTGAAGAAACATGTTAAGCTCATCTGACCTCATACTAATTAAAATAATGTTTTATTAATGCACAGACTTAGGGGAAAAGCCTACATTTTTAAATGTAAAAAAGTACTGGAGAAAAACCTGCAAAACCATCATAAAGACAACTTCAAGAGTAACAATAACCAGCAAGCACCAACCAACCTTTAAGGAACATAAGGTGAAATTTCCATCTGAATGAGAGGGATTTTGCATATAGTCTTAAGCTACAGATTGCTGCACTACATGGCTATTTCACAAGAGTGATTCCAAAATTAAAAAGCCATGAGACAGTGCAGAAGTAGCCTTTGTTTGTTATGACACTTGCAGTAAACTGTATCTTGAAAGTATCAGGTACTCACAGCATTTAATGTACATTATCTCTCACTGAGCTATAACTGGTAGAGATAAGTGCTCTTTCTTTTTATCTCTGGAAGTTACTCACTGACTGACTCATTTCTCTTGCAAGCAGTACTGGGTTCTCTCTCTTGATAGTTTCAAATATTTGCTTTAAGAATGCTCCACTAATGACTTCATACTAGCCCATGTTTTTCCTTTGCCTGCTGTTATGTTGAGACTTCAAACAGGAGTATCAGGACCTCTCATTTGGGAAGGCTAATCTTCTCCTGTTTTATGTCTAATTGTTAGTTAAGTCAGATAACGTCCTAAGGAAAGATTTGAGACCTTTCTCTTGAAGTAACAAAGCCTCTCTTTGTCTCAGTTTTCTTGATCTCCACAATCCAGAAAAGCTGGAATGAAACAGAATAAAGTTATCCATTCTTTTACCTGTCTTTATTGAGCTTTGGAGGAATTAGCATTTCATTCTGCTTCTGGAGGAATTGGCATTCTCCTTGCATCCACAGGGTAGATGAAGTTTTGCATACAATCCAGATCTTTTCCTCCTCCTGTTATTCTTTCCAGGAGGCCCTGGCATGTTATGTAGGCATCTCTTTTGAGTTTTTAGTCAGAAGTTGCACTTGTCTGGCTCAACTTGCTACCCATGAAACAAGAGAATGTGTTTATTTGGAAGAAAAAAAATATTAAAGATCAACCACTATTTAGTTTCCATGAAAACAATCTTCACAGCTTCAACCTTTGGCATTTCATCAGTGAATGACATTCTTTCTGTGTGAAATGAAACCCAATTTTTAAGAAATGCATGTGTTGAATTAAAATGATCTATCAAAGGAACTGCCTACCTCCCTAGGAGGATGTGAAATAAGAATTTGTCTTTGGACATCAGAAATTCTGAGCCCAATCATCTCACCTGGCAGTAGTTCTTGCTATGGTATAGTCAAGTTTAATCTTTCTTTAATTCTGAGATATAGAATGAATTTATTTGTCAAAATGCATTGCTAAGAGTGTGACAACAAATGAAAATACAAATGAAAAAGGAGAGAAAGTGATACAACCTAACCCTGGAAGAGCAGCAAGTTAACCATGCTCACCTCAATTCTAACACCATAATTTCCTCACAGATACAAAGCTTCTAGCACCTTTGCCAGCCCAGAGAGATCATTTTTCCTCTTCTGAAAACAGAAGGGAATGAAAAGGTTGGTCTGGTAGTGACAATGCTGGCCAGACTTTCAGAGGATGGGGTTCATGACCTGGAATACTAATTTAGAATATTTTTTCCTTAAAACTCAGTAGCTTTTGGGTATCTTTAGCTACAAGTTGTGCCCAATCTCTTTCTGCATGTTTTGTGCAGTAAGGACTGTCTAATAATGCATCTTTGGAAATGGCATAGCACAACAGAGCTCAGATGACAGGAAGAGCTGCTACAATAAAATAAATAGTAAGTAATCATCTTCCTTTGCCTTTAATCAGAAAAGTTTAGTTCTGTATTAAACCTGAATCCAAATATAAAATCTATTCTCAATTACAGATCAAACCTGAAAGGAGGTTATTAATATGCATGATAATGTTATAGTAATATTTTTTGGTATAAATAATAGAAAAGCAATTACTCAGTGTTTGCTGAAATGATGAAACACTTTTAGGAATCCTACTGAAATGCACCACAAGGTTTCTAGAGCTCTCCTGCCTCTCATGAGCATGTTGTCAGTCACAAGTCACTAGGTCATGGACAGCAGTTCTGTTGATGTAAGCTGTTGCCAAATAATTCATTTAATTGTGCTTTATTCTGTCTACATACAGTGAAAGATTTAGCATGTGTGTGTGTCTTTCTGTAAAAGGTTATTCTAGAGTTCAAAGCAGCTCTACAGCTGCAGCACACAGCTCTTTGGCCTCCAGCCCAGGAGTCAGAACTGGGCTACACCACTCCAGTACCTCCCTGGAAAGGACCTACAGGTCTATACAGTAAATAAATGTGTTTTTGAAGAAGATGCTTCCAGAGTTTTAATACAACATTCCACTTTACAACCTTCCCCAGTGAAGCACTCCAATTAAAAGCTGAATTACCTTAGAGTTCTTTGTTCAATACTTTTGGGGGAAATAAGGTACTATCAAAGACCAAGGTCAACATTGTCCTAGGTGTGAAGAAGTTATTACTTGTGTCCTCAGGATAATTCCTTATTTGCTATTTATGCAAGGAAGTAGGCAGAAAAAGAGTTCTGAGCTGTCCCTGGCTGATGAGCCCTTAAAAAACATAAGTAATCTTTGCTTGCTGGGTGGTTAAAGTAGTGATCTTTTGTCCTCTTTGGTAGCATACAAGGTTGTTCCCAGGAAAAGGGGGTAGAAAAAAAAAGGCTTGAAGTTTGCCAATTTTATAAACAGGTTTGTTAGAAAAAGGTCGCCTTAAGGCTAATCAGCACTTAGTTATTTTAATCTCTTAATTGAAACTGAAAACAAAGGGAGGATAAAACACTCTGGAAAAGCTCATAAATAATTTAATCCAAAAGAAGTGGAGTTTGTGTTTACAAACCCTTACAGATGTGACAGCATAAAGGAAACAAGAGAAGTAGCTTTATTTCACTCATTCAAATCAAGTAACAATATTTTGGTGGGGAGGCCAGAAGACCAAAACCCAAAATCCCAGTATCTATTTGTGTTGAATCCTGATCCAAATGAAAAACTTCTTCCCTGTTAAAACTAATTTGGTGAAAATGCTCTCTTCTATCCCTAGCCCTGATGCCACTGTAATCATTAATTTGAGTTGACATGGCCATGCTTAAGCTGAGAGTCCCTCAGTGATGCTGCCATGTTACCCCCAAAATGCTCTGGGGTGGGAATGCAGCCCCTTACAGCAGTGTCTGAAAGGTCTCATGGCACAGCTATTTCTTTCTTTGGTCACTCAAGGAATCAAAAAGACTGGCTTAGGCAAGACACCCAAATTCCAAACAACTCACTCTCCCAAAATGTTTCCTCTCCTGAAGACTTTTGGTTACTGTTTACTGAAAATGGCTTCCTGAGCTTCTGGTTTTGTATTCTCTGCAGTTTAATAAACTAACACCAGAGTTGTAAAAAATATGTGGAGAGAATTTTTATCCCTCAATTTCACCAGAACTCTCCTCTAACCCAATAACTTTTTTTAGCCCATCTACAAATACTGAACTCCTCAGGAGGGAGGGGAGTGGTAGGGGGTTTTTGGTAGTTTTTTGGTTGGTTGAAGTAACAGTAAGTCAAGTGTAGGTTCAACATGGAAAGCAGCACTTCAAATTTCTCTTCCACTGAATGTTTCCCAGTATTTCATTTCTGAATTTATAAAGGCAAATGTTGAAAAAAGAATGTAACTCTGTAGCTCTCTGAAACTGTAAATTCTTATCTATAAACACAAGGCATAGCCTTTTCTATTTACCCTTTCCTCAGAGAATTTTGGTAGTGTTTCCTCAGCTCTGCTCTTGCACAATTTTCATTTTTATTAAAAAAAGATTGAGCTATCACTTACACATATCCATAATTTAATACTTCTGTGCTTATATTAGAAAACTATATAGTTTAATAACACATATGACAAGACCAACTCTTTTATAGCTAATTGCAAATGTGTATTCTCCACAACAGACTAGAAACCAATTTATCTGAATATTTACAGATATTTTTATCCCTCTTTTTTTTTTCCCCAATGAGCACAGGCTAGAGTTCATTAGAGAAAATAGTTCCTGTTGTCTTAAAAATTGAGTTAAGGATGGATGAAATGTATCCAAAACGTGGTCTCTTTTTTTTGCCATGCCAGCCTATCATGTTCTCCTGGTATGGTTATTTATGAGCTTGCCCAAATTTGATCTGTTCCTGCCATCCTGAAAATAAACTGACATAGGTCTTCACTTAGTGTCTATTCAGCTGCTCCATTAAAAAAATCACACCTTGATTATTTTGTTCTACAGTCTAAACCTCTCTGATTTAGGTGCTTTTCTCTTTCTTCTGCCTGCAAGGTGATGAGGAGGTTCCTGTGTTAATGATTTGATACTGTGTCCTATTTGCCTTAAAATTCCTGTGCAGCTGGGTGGGTATCTGAAGGAAAAGGGTGAGGTGAGGCTGTGTGTGTCTTTATTATCCCTTACAAATAAGATACATATCCTCCTGTAACTCACAGCAGGCCAAGGAAAATGTTTTTATGAAAAGGAAGCATATCACACAGTGTTTCTGCAAGTAATATTGCTCATATTGGTCTCTCTTCTCATTCATCTCATGGTCAGACAAATCCAGATGAAGGTTGGGCTAAAGCCCCTTCCTAGGTGGGGTGCAATGGGCATAAGAAGGTTTGCCTTTAAGTGATTAAAAATAGGCATGGGAATCCCTTCAAAAAGGGAAACCATTCTTCTTTGTTTTCCATGCTTATAATGTGAAAATAATTACCTAGCTTTTCATCAATACTGGATGATTTGGACTGAGATGCAGACTAGAAACTTTTGCTTCAGAGTTCATACTGCCTCTGCATTCCAAGCAGTTACAGTAGATATTCTGAGCCAGATCTGGCAGCAGTGGCAGAGAAAAATACTGCAGTATTAGATTTCTGTAGCAATCAATGGAAAGCACTGGCAGCATCTACCCTAAGGTAGTTTTCTTACCTAGCATAATAATTAAAGCTGTATTTTTAAGGTGCTAACACAGGACAATGCTTTCTGGAACTAGAAAATGACTGCAATCAGTACACTTAATTAATCCTCTACCATTTCCCCAAAGGATTTTTTATGCTGGTTTTGCTCTATCTTTTGTTCTCTATAAATGTTGTCCTGACCTTTCAGTCTGTTAAAAACAAAAAAAAACAACAAAAGGCATTTCTTTTTTATTAAAGGATTGATTGCAGGAGGCCTGGGACCACAATGAAAAGAAAAGGAGTAATAATCTATGCTCAAAACATATCAAGTTTGTTAGACAGCTAATGACATTTGGCCCAATAGTAATAGCAGCACATACCTGGTTCTCAGATGCAATAAAGCAAATTAAGCCAAAGGAACAATGAAAAAATAAATAAGTGATGCTATAAATCAGAAAGAAATACATGCACTCTAAGAGAAAATTTTCACTAATTCTATTTAGACATGAACATACAGCTGGAAGAATCTACTAAGATAAAGAATATGGGTAGCTATTATTGTCCTACTTGAGAAAGCAGGCAAAAAAACATTTCAATATATAGAATTATGGACAACAATATACCTAAAGCTCAATATATTTTCAAAGCAATAGCACCTTGCCTCTAGAGGCACACAACTCTCTACAAGGGTTTATGGCAACTTCATCTGATGGGACCCAAGCTGATCAAATGAGTAGATTCTGAAAATAATAGAGATGAGTGAGTATAATAAAAAAAAAAAAAGATGATAATTTCAACTGTCATGAATTTACCACTGTCCCCAGCTGATACAAAGTTAGGCCTTCCTGATCTTTTATATATTTATTCATACAGGGCTTTACCCATAAGTGATCCATCCAAAACCTGAGCTGACTTTGAATCTTTGTGTTACACTCGTCCTGTTACTTCAACTAATCCACACAGTACTTAGGAAGCCTATCAGAAAACCACAAAAACAATTAAATTATTAGAGTAGGTTATAACTAGCTGCTGTTGAGGGGCAGAGTGAAGGTCTAAGATATCACACACTTGTCTCTCACCATAAACAAAATTAAAGAAAGGAAGTGGCCCAGAATGTAACTAGCCTTAGTTTAATTCCTTTCATTAATTCAGCTTATTGCTTGTGGCATGCACTTGTTCTACCCAGTGAAGGTTTAATAGCCCTGTTTCTTTTACCATCATCCATACACAAGCCTGTCAATCAATGACAGTTATTACCTTATGAACATGTAATAATGGGTAAGCCCAGCAAGAAGGGAACAAATAAATCACTCAGCACAGACCTGATTGCAAGCTAGCAGTGTCTCTTGTCAAAGGGATATGCTGTGCAGGTTTGTTTAGCCAACATCTGCACAAGTAATCAGTGTGATCAGGTGCTTCAAAGTGCTGGAAGTCTTCAATGACCTGAAATATATTCAGCTTCAAAAGGAGATACACCCAAAAGAGTTTTCACCTCAATTGAGAACTCTCTTCTGAGTAGCTCCTTTAAGAAGAGCTCACAGACCTGTATGTTTCTTCATGATTTTTCTAAACTGTTTTCTTTTTTCTGAAAGATGAGCAAAGTTGCATTCTTATACCAGCTGCAATAATAAAACCTTTCCAGAAGCTTTAATGTGCAATCCACAGTGACTAAGTGTTGTTGTAACAGTGCTTGATGTTCATGAAACACTGCATAGCCTAAGGAACTAGAGTGCTGTTTTCATCAAGCCCAGACAGCAAGGAGCCACGGTGAGCTCTGTCACATCAACATCATGCCACTGAAACAGGTTATGTGTTTTATGAAAGTGATGCAGGTATTTGCTTTTGTGATGCTAATTCCTGCTCATGAATCTCTCAAGGGAAATGCTCAAGTATTTTGTAGCCTAATAGCAATCACCAGAAGTTCTCAGTCTGGCTTCCACATCCATTCCTTATATTTCTGTTCATTAGACAACTCTACCAAAGTTAAAATGATGCAAGAAAGAAAATCAACATCTCACTGGTAGCTCATGGGAAAGTCAGATCAAATATTTCTGGGAACCCAACCATGTATTAGGTAAGTGCAGAAGCATATTGAGGTAGATCTACAGACTTATTTTTCATCCCCTTTTTTTATTTTGATGTAGTATGACACCAAATGTCCTATTTCTTGAACTGACGTTTTGTCTTTTTCAAACAACAGTTACAACCACAAGATTTAAATTATTTAGGACTTCAAAGTCAAAACAGGATGTCATCATTTCCAGGGGATGGAAATAGACTATCACCTCTAGAAAAAGTCCAAATGAATCTTTAATGAGAAATATTTTCAAGAAATAATGTTTTCCAGCATAAACATCTATAGTTTAGCAAAATATTGCTAGGGAAAGACCATTCCACACAACAGTTTCTGTACTGTTCCCTGAACTCTTCATGTTAACAAGCCTTGATTTGCAAAATAACCTTTCTGAAAACACACAAGGATGTTCATTACTTTTATTTAACTTGCAGTTTAGCACCTTTTTCCAAAAGAATTCACAGAAGAGTATAAAGCTTATAGAAACTCCCTCTGCAAACTTAAACAAGATGAATCTAGTAAAAAAAAAGGCAAGAAAAGGGTTACTTCCTACATCAGGAAGACTTATTTTCTGTGTTATGTATTCCTTTACTTCCAACCTTGAAAGAAATATTTACACCAAATTTAAGAAAACAGTTTCTCTGGCCCAAAATTCCTGCTAATCCAATATACAGTTTGTCAAGCATAAAGGATTGTTAGACATTCAAATAACAGGTTATCTGCAAAGCATTGGAAAAAACCAACCCAAAAACCAACCCCACTTTGTGTTTTCAAGCATATCATTAAAGGAATGGCTTCCCTGGAGAAAAATAAATAAATAAAAGAAACCCCCACAGATTTCAAAAGCTTTTCTGCCTTTTTAAAAGCAAGAAAGGGGAAAATAAAGAAAGAAAGAATCGTTTCAAGTCAAAGCAGGTAACTGTTATAGGGCAATGCCTTGTTGGAAAAGAATTTAAATACTTAATTGTAATTCCTATCAACAGAAAAACTCATAATCATTCTTATCTCCTAAAATAGCTTGTCAAACATGAAAAAATCTTCTTGCTGAAACAGGCTGTATCTGGGTAAGAATCATAAACAGAAATATACTTTAATTACCTTTCCCAGTATCTTCAACTAGAAGTTAATTTTCATAAGAAGAATTACTTCTGTTGTATTTATTCCTTTATCTCATAGAATCATAGAATTGTCAGAGTTGGAAGGGACCTTAAAGATCATCTAGTTCCAACCCCCCCTGCCTGGCAGGGACACCTTCCACTAGATTAGGCTGCCCAGAGCTCCATCCAGCCTAGCCTTAAATACTTCCAGGGATGGAGCTTCCACAGCCTCTCTGGGCAACCTGTTCCAGTGCCTCATCACTCTAATAGTGAAGAAGTTCCTCCTAATATCTAATCTAAACCTACCCTCCTCTAGTTTGTATATCATTCCCCCTAGTCCTATCACTATCTGACCTCCTAAAAAGTCCCTCCCCAGCTTTCTTGGAGACCCCCTTCAGATACTGGAAGGCCACAAGAAGGTCTCCTTGGAGCCTTCTCTTCTCCAGACTGAACAGCCCCAACTCTGCCTGTCTTCATCATCTGGGTTTGGGTTTTGTTTGTTGGTTTGGGCCAGGCAGGTCAAGATAGGCAAACTCATTTCACAAACTATCAGGAGAACACAATACAGTTTAAAAGAGTGAGGGGTTCCCTTTCTGAATGTCACTTCCAGCTCACACTAAGAAATAAAAAGACATTTTAATTTAGGGTTACATAGCCCCAGATTTTGAATGAGGGCATGGACATTTCATAAACCATCTGCTGACTTCCTAAACTATCATCATCAGTGGAACAATGTGGACTCCTTCAGTCTTTCCACTTACAGTATTGCCTACATCATCTTTGAGGACAGCTAACTTGGACTTACCTAACAATAACATTTCAAGTGAGTATGACACATGGTATTTACCATCTTTTTGGTTTTTTAACTCCTGTCTATTTAAACAGAGAATAGCTACTGGCACAGGTCAATGGATCTTGCTCACATTAACAGAGAAGCAAGGAAAGCTTTCCACCTTTAACCCAGTCTCAGAGCTCTTGAGTCAACTGCAAATACCAGTATTGAGGATAGGAAACAAATATTTATCAGTTTAGAACCAGGATGACACAGTACTTCTTTCAAACAAACTAGAAAGCAACTTGATTTCCTATTGTTTTCTCAGTGACTGAGTAACAGGAATAATAATAACACTAGTTACCAAAACTTGGAAGGAAATCTTTTAAAGTGTAGGTAATATGAAAGAACTATAATATTAATCCTGCTCTCAGATGTCATAGGTGATTCAGACTTCAATAGCCTGGTTTTGTCTCAACACCCAGGATGTCCACTGACATTAATTCATCTGTTTCTGAGAGACAATAAGCACACACTGCTGAGAACAAGGTTGTTGAAGACAGAAGCACAGCATTCAAAGTTTGGTGTTTCTTCTTCATTTGAAGTTTGAAGCAAGGGATGCTGAGGGAAGCTAGAGGAACAAAGTGGTACCTCCCAGGGAAACTTGCTTTTTAGCTTGTCAAATTCTAATATTCTGTATCCTCACAAACAGTGGTTTTTAGGTGGGTTTTTTGGTGTGGGTTGTGGTTTGTGTTCCTCACCAAATGCTGCAGCTGATCTTAACTAAATGATCAGAGGCCTCCTCAGCTGCACCTGAGCAGGCTGATCAGAAACACAATCTTTTCAGGAGTGATCTAACACACATTTTCTCTTTGTTTTCTCTGACACCATTTCTTTTTTTACATATCTGATATCTCTTAAGCTGGGGATGAAGAACAACTTTGATGATGGGCCACAAAATTGAAATTAGCACCCTTTAATGCCTTTGAAAAGCAGTCTCAAAGGAACATAAAAATTGCCAAATGAGTGAAGTGTCTTATATTAAGCATACAGAACTTTGATAGTTCCTAAAGAAACATATCTGGGCATTATAAAATACCATTTATCAATATTTATTCCCAGTCATATATTCCACTATTTCCCCCTTACCTAAGTATGTTTGAGATTGTACAAAAATCTCATGTGACTTGCTATACACACATCTTTTGAGGCTTTCCTGGGTTTACAGAAGAAAGACAGCAAACCAAAAATAAAAAAATTAAATCTTTAAATAGTCAAGGACAAAGAAGATAGGCTATGTGTTATGAAAGCTGTCCCAAATAAAGGCAGGGCACTAAAAATGCCAGCCAGTTACATACACCCTGTGCCTCCCTACTATATAAATCCTTACCACTGCTGTGTTCCTTTCCTCTTGGATGTAGAGGTATTAGCTGTAATTTGTCACTGTGGTATGTCAAGGAAGGAAGTTTTGCTCTTAAAGTGCCACTTGGAGAGTAAACAGCAGCCTGCAGAGCAGGATTTGTTTATGTCACTTTTGGTACAATGAATAACACACTTAGAAAGATATATAGAATATGAAAGGCAGAAGGGTAAAAGTTGTGACTTCTGTTAAATATTCACTGCCTTTTCTGCCAGAACTAGTACCTGAAGCTCATGTATTTCAGACAAAGCCAATATAGGTCATTACTATACTAAAACCTTTTGCACATAAACTTGTCATGTTCTCTTTTTTCTTCACATTCCACTCATCTAATCTTTCAGTCCACAACTTCAGAGTCACCACATCTCATCTGGCTGCATTTCAGTGATAAGAGAAGCGACTCCTGCTCTACACATATGTGTTTACACACATGTAAATGCACCTACACCACAAGGTCTGAGGGACTACAGAGTGTTAAAGAAGAGATTTCTGCACAGACAATGAGTCACATTAACATTAAGACATTAAAAACCTGGTCTACACCTACACACAAACAAAAACCCCAAACAGAAACCAAGCCAAACAAACAAAAATAACACTATCAGAAGTCCTCAAAGAGGGAGAGTTAAGCTACCTGTAACTAACATGAGAATGAAAATATTCTCCCTCTAAGAAAGCAAGAAATCACAAAGTGTATCTTCTCCTGCATCACACTGCTACCCTGGGACATGACTGGACATGACTCTGCAAGCACCATAATGGGTGAGGTTCCTCTAATGATGCAGTAAAACTCACAGCTGTAGCACAGCAAAGTCAATAATTCCTGGCATCTAAGGCTACAGGGAATTTACTATAGATTGATACATATGTGAGGAAAAGCCATTAAATCAATGAAAACATAACAGCTTCACTGACCTTTACATATCAGTCTCTCACCTTCACAGGCCATTGTAGGTCCACACAGCTCTTTCTCTCACCTTCACAGGCCACTGCAGATCCACACATCTGCAAGGAGAACCACAACCAACTGCTCCCACACCTGCCTTAACTGCCTTTAAAGAGCCAGAAGGCTTCTGGGTACAGCCTCTGACCAGCCCACTCTCCTTTCCTTGTAGCCAATAAGACTCTTTCATACAAAAACAAACCCCAAAACCTCACATTAAAAAAAAAACCCCATACACAAAAAAACCCCAACCAAAACCAAATCAAATCAAACAAAAACAAGCAAAAAAACCCCCAACCAACAAACCCACTTGAGTTTTCTCCCAGAACAATACTGGGATGCAGCTGAACCCTTTAGTCAGAAGTTGGGAAGTGTTCTTGTACGCTGCAGTTCAGATATAGCCTCATGCTGTTTAAAGTTGGTCCTCTTATAGCACAGCTGTGTGATTGTCCCTGAGGTGTTCTCTGATGTAAGTTATCCATGGATACCAAGCATGCTAGTATCCAGAATCCCAGCAAAGCTTTTTCAAACCACTGTTGCCAGTTCAGTTGTTTACATTTGCTGCAAGAGTCAATCTGCAGCTCAAGGGCAGTAATTTGTACATTATACTAAGGAACTCAGTTCACAAAGCTCATGGGACAATTATGTTGCTGATAGCAGAAAGCCAGGGGAAGAAAACTGAAGGATACTATGTCATACCAGAAGCAAGCATCTTAAACATTATAAAATGCATTACACAATGTGTTACTCTATAAAACAACAGCTCTGACTTCTGCTTGATCGTTGCCTCTGCTGGAGCAGACTGTGAGCTGCTGCTGTTGTATTCTGTGCCCCTCTGTAACACAAACAGTCACAGAACCACAGAATGATTAAGGTTGGAAGAGACCTCTAAGATCATCAAGGCCAATCCTCAACCTATCACCACCATGCCACAAAACCATGTCCCTCACTACCACATCTAGACATTTTTATAGTTTGCTTTAAAACATCTGCACTACCCTGAAATATTGTTATGAGTGGAAAAATACCTAACTACTGCTGTAAGTAAGAGTTATTATCTAATGTAAATTGTGCTTTACAACGGGTGAAAAACAGATGCAGATTTTGGTTCACACTCTCTGTGTGTCTACCTGTAAGGATTATTTTTAGTGAGTCACTTGGCAAAGACTAATTGAGCTAATTTACATTTTACAAGAGCAAAACCCAACTAGAGTCTAATTTAAGATGTGTTGCTGTGTACATTGTAACCCAAAACATCTCAGACGTTGATAATTCATTAACGGGATTTAAATGTTCTGATTTCAGCCACTGGTTAGAGCTCAGCAAAGAAACCTGCTGCATGCAAATCATAGGAGCAACTACTTTTGTACCATGATCCTGCTAGCACATTTTATACAGGGTTTATTTTACACCTTACTTTTTTTCCCAGCAACAAATACACACCCAAACCCACTGGGGTAAGCTTTACTGGAGAGGGGGCTTCTCAAATGTAAATGTATTTCATAGGTTAAACTCTAAGGTCTAAGGGTACCACTGCTGTTCTCAGCCAAGTTTATTATTTTATTCTACTTGCTATTGATTGCCATCATCACCTTATTGACTGACTGTGTACAGTGTAGGAGGTAGTTCAGGAGGATCAATAAAGCTGTGGGTAAACTGTGGGGATCTTGCTGAGGAGCAGGATGAATTGCCTAATGATGCCTCCATTAATACTTTTGGTTTGTTTTCCACTTGGAAATAAATAGGTAACAGAACAAAAAGAAAAGCAGATCTAGATGCCTTCTGAAAACTTACCTACCTGACATTAGAAAGATCTATTTGACTGTTCATCATTTCACAAAGTAAAATAAGAAGTTAAGAAATTTATCTTCAAATATGCTAATAGGTCCTCATAGCTTAGCTTGCCACAGGGCTTCAAAAAGCAGTGGGTGCTGTGGTCAGGGTAGGGAGCTCTTATCCAAAAATACCACTGTTGTTGGAAACTATCCTGTGGGCAACTTGCTCTCCTGTGTCCTGCATTGATCACTATTGGCCACCTACACCCAGCTGCTCAGGACCATGTCCAGACAGCTTTTTAATATCTCCAAGGATAGGGCCTCTAGGAAGATTTTGCTGAAAGAATAACACTAAAATAATTTCAGTTGTTACCTTTAGGTTTCAGTCCCAAGCCTACAATGTTGTAGCTCATTCTGATGACAGAGATTTTCATGTGAACAGAAAAGAAATCCAATTAAACCAGTGTTATAACAGTGCTTTAATTAAGACAGGTCCTTTTCTTAACAGAACACTAAATGTCCAAGCTTTAAGACTTCATTTTTAAGACACTAAACTGGAAAAAAATCATCTAATTATCAATTAGCTTTACAATTTCTGGATTCATTCTACATAAAAATGCAGTTTGCCTAAATACTCCTGTAGCAAACATTTAGCTTCCCCCCCTCCTCCTTTTCTTGCTATGATGCAATATAAAGATATGGGGGAAAAGAAATAATTTTTTTTTAAGAGAAAAAAAAGTCCTAAAACTCTTCTAAGTGAATTCACACTATAGAGAGGGGTACCACTGTATGGCTTAGACCACCAATTTCACAGCCAGGCACTGAAATCATGTCCAGAAAAGATCAGGCTGTTGGTCACACATACATCTAGGATCTCTACCAAAGGAGGTGATCAGAGCCTGCATGGATGCTCTCAACCCCTCCAATCTGGGCAAAGGAATCAAGTTATCTTGTAGCTCAAATGGGCAGTGGGAATCCACTACAGCAAAGGACCATGTAATGGTATTTTACAGCTTCAGACAAATTTATCCAAATGAAAGATTTAACAGCCTTCCTGACCTGATATACTTACCAGGTTTTGTTCCATTCACTGCTCTGCCCAGGTCAAGTCACACCTACTGGTTTGATATAATACACCCAGCAAGGGAGATCGTGTCCCATAAAGAGGTGACCACAGTGTCAGGTAGCATGACGAGCACTGATCAGCAGAACAGAGCCTTTCAAATGTGGTCTGCCTGCTATTAAAACTGAAGCAAAAAATGAAAAGTTTTTATATTCATTCAACCTATAGCACTAGCTTAAAATAGAATCTAATTCTGGCTGGTATAAAATATTTTAACATTAAAAGTGCTATTAATACCATTCAATAATATATGCCTTTTTAAAATATAACACATAGTCAATTTTTGATTAAAACTTCCCTATGATAAATCACTTTATTATGCCCTCTGATGAATAGAAGAGTCTATTTTTCATGCATTTCAATAAATAAATATGAGAGTGTACCAAAGAGGCAGGTGTAACAGGGAAGACTACAAAGAGAGATCGCTGATGGAAGTCCATCAAACTCAAGCTGTAACTCCAGCAGTGCTGCTGCAGCAAGAGAGAAACTAAGAGGGGCACAGACTCTTCCCTAGGAAAGCCTTGCTCTGCACAAGCAGAATGTCAACATTTCCATTCACATTTTAAACACTACAGAACTCCATTTGCTGCTTAGAAGAAAATTACCATACGGCTCCACATTCATCATTTCGTGGTGTTCTTCACATTTTTGATTCAGCATTTATGAGCTTGCTTTTAGCTAGGAGTTTATTATTATCCATTTATAGGAAGCCAACAAAAGAGTAAATTATGTATTTGAAAGCCCTGCTGGCTGACATTTTTAAAGTTCATTGGACTTTTTTTTGTTTTGTTTTACAGAGTAGAAATTTGTTGCAAACACTCAAGATCTGATAACTCAATCCCATTTAGATGTCACTGAGCTGCAAGTGCAATGTATTTTCATTAATATTTCATTGTGTAAGTGTTCCTTGCTTTGACATTGCCATCTTGTACTTATTTGTCCCACATCTAAAGAGCATCTTGTAATCAGATAGGTATATTGGACTTCATTATCTGTCACCACACATTCTTAGCATAGAGCATGTTACTAAGTTATAATTGCTTCTGGTTTTTCCCTTGTGGGAGGGTGAAGAACAATATATAACAATATATGGACTCACTGAAGAACAAAAAAAAGCTTGCCAATAAGTGCAAAACTATCAAATACATCAAGATTCTGGATTCAAAACTTTTATTTCCACTAAATACAACCCAAGGTTAACTGCTACATGAAGACAGATTTTAAATGTGACAGAATATTTTGTGATTAATTCGTGATTATATGTCAAACTACTGCTTTTTTACAACCAAATGTGACAACAGAAGATGCTTGTTAATTAAATACACACAAGCCAATGTCTCTTTCTGAAACAAAAAGAAAATATCTTCTTGGTTTTAGAAAATAAATGGCAGTATTAGGTATGTCAGGAAAGATTGCTTCTATATGTAATATATTGATTTGTGTGAACTGAAAGTTCCTAAACTGCTGCAGTAATTAGGAGTGTAACTCGTAGATGCAGATGTACTGTTGCATTTTTCCCCATCCTCCATAAGGTGAAGCTTTGCTCTGTGTTACATGAGGGTAAATTAAAGACATCATCTAGAGTTCATTCAGAAAGAAGAATCTCACTTGAAATAATTGGGATGGAAAATAATAGTTAAGAAGTAAAAAGCTGATATTTATCTACTGCTTACAATTTCGTAGGTTAATAGAGAGTAGCTTACACACTTCAGCATATACAGGGCTGATATTGTTTATTAAAGGTCCCAGTGAACTAGCAAATTGGTAGCAGTTGAAGGAAAATTTTGAAGCTAAGCAAATATAAGGAAACACTGACACTGCACATCTTCCATGTGTGTTTTCCATTTCCATACTCAGGGTGATCTTTAGCTAATGTTCCTGCTGCAGAAGCTGAGAAGGAGCCCAGGTGAGCCTGCAGCAGCATCCTCCCATTGTGAGCAATGCAGAGCACAATAATCAGGGTTTCCAGGTGCAAACTGGGTTTATATCATGCCACTGGTTTCCCTTCCTGCATCAGCTCAGGTTGTTCCCTCTGTGAAGGGGAAGTAGATGTCATAAAACAAGTCATGTTGACAATCTGCCATCAGGAAGCTTTAAATTTGCCATACAAATCCTGAACTGTTCCTGTATGGCTTCCTTAAGCCTTCATAGAGGTATCCAGCCATTAAATATATAGTATTATATTTCCACTTTACAGTGTGCTATAGATTTTTTGTATTAGCAATAACTAACTGCACTCTAGAAGTTACTGAGGGAACAGCTGCAGAATTTGAATCCTGTGTGGGAATGAATTGGTGCTTCTGGCACCAGGGAAGGAATAAAAACTGTTTAGGGCCTCTGGGAAGTTTCTACTGAAAGAACAACACTAAAATAATTTCAGTTGTTACCTTTAGGTTTCAGTCCCAAGCCCAAGCTTCCCTCCTCTGAAGTAATGCTCCACATTGTCTGCAGACTCTTAACTGCTCCCTCACTGAGGCTATATTTGCTCTGTTCTGATTTTCCCACCCCCTAAGGATCTGTACTAGATACTGCACAGATAGCTGGTGAGGCACTGGGCTGGATGGCCCTTGTTCTAACATAGTTCTGCTTAATCAGATGTGGACAGGAAACATCATGTCAATTATCTTCATTTATTCTTATTACCATAGCAAGCTTGGACACACTGTGGCTCATATGATAAATGCCCCCAAATACTTGCAGGGTGGAAACCAACCTGTAACAAACAGAAAGACAAAACTAGTGGTGAGCCATGCTGAGGAAGCAAGTAACAAATATAACAGGGAAAAAAAAATAGTGTGTTTTAGCAAGTAAATGGTGTTCAGCTATAATCATCATGAGGGCTGATTTTACCTTTATCAGCTTAAATCCCAACCCACCCATTGAAATGAGTGACATGATCAATACTGAGGGATAGTCAGCATGAATGAAATAATGATCTTATCCACACAGTCTGCAACTGAGGTTTGACTCTGTGCCCAGACATATACCATCTTCATTTTGCTACCATATATTGAACAAAGAAATATGCACCAGGAGTCAGAGTACCCAGTGATTCATCCTGTCACCAATAACCAAGGTACAGAACTCCAATCCCAGTTGTGCCTACAGAGGCAGTGGGATTGCATGCAGATGTAATTACTATTTTCTGAAATAACTGTGATTTTTTTCTTTTGTTTTCTTTCTGGGAAGAGTATGCTTCACTGTCATCTCTTTAATTTTATCTTTAGTTATAGAGGGTCATGTTCTTGCATAAGATCTCTGTTAGAAAGAGAATACATAGATCATCCTTCTAAAGAGGTCGTGAAGAAGTACTTTGATAGATATTTCCAAGTACACTGCTTTTTTTCATACCTCAGTTCTTCCTTTTCCTTTATCTAAGATTCTTGTTTTGATAGGAAAATGCCCTGGAAAGGACTAGAGATTCTTAGCTCTTTGTCAGGTTATTTTCTGCATACAGCAGAAATGCCCATCCAGTGTCTCTCCAAAGGTGCAGAGTACTTTGAGCTGCAGACTGTACAGAAGGTGGTTAATGATGTTATGCTCCCTATTAGAACCTTTCACTTTTTCTGAAGCTCAGTACAGAGAAGGAGAAAGCAGATCCAAGCTATCACTTTTAACAATGTCTAATAACAGTTTTCAGACATTCCAGACAACCTTTGGTTATTTTTTTTCTTTGGGAAGGGACATAACTAATCAATGATTCAGTTAGAGCTGAGCCACCTTCATAATTGTAAGACAAAACATCTCAAAGCAATTGGCATTTCAGTGTAGCAAGATCCCCATTCAAGCATTCTGGAATGTTTCCTCAGAAATTGAATAGAATACTTCTGGGATCTGTTTATTAAATTTGACCCACATAGACTCTGACCTTTCAAAACATAGAGAAGATCATGTGGCAAACCACTCCCAAGAGTCATTTTTATCTGGGCTCTGCCCTCTTCCTCTGACCTTGGGAGAAATGCTTTCTGTATACATAGCTGAACAACTATATTTCTTCTACTCTTTGAAATGAGAGAAACAATCCTTTTTGAATATTCATACAGTTCTCTTTAAATATATATGCAGAGCAGACTTTTGCAGGGGACTTCTATAATTCTTGATCATTTAACATACAGGTCAGTAGAAAACATCCATAATTTAGATCCAATTTCCATCTTTGCAAACTCAGAGAACACAGCTTCTGGCACTGCCCTGTATTAAGAGAGGTAGAATGTGAGATGCTATTGTTCACATATAGGGCAGCAATTATGCATGGAACTATTTCACTGGAATTCTACATTTATAACTTCTGCTTCCTTTATCTTTAAATCTATTGATTTTCTCAAGTCTTGCAGGGGGACCTGACAGCCAGCTATGGGTGGGGCTATAGGGTTACTAGTGTAGCTTGTTTTGGATTCCTTGTAATGGTGAAATTTTAATTCCTGACTCGGAATTGTCTTTCACAAATCTCTTGCATGAGTTTGGAAAACCTGAGTTGATCTGTTTCCAGCAATGAAGACAGGAAATAATGACACTGAGATGATTATATTACTGCTTTACAAGGTTCTCCCTTGGTCTTTGCTTTGACACAGAATGGGAAATTTGACAGGATGAATTGCAGTGCAGTGAAAGAGATTCCTGAATTTGTCCTTAGGAGAAGACATTTAAATTTGACACAGCTATAAACTCCTAAAAACTCACTATTTCTGCACAATTGTTAATCTTTCCTGATAACACTGCAACATGTCTACAGTGAGGATGACCTAGAACACCAGAGTTCAGTCACACTCCCAAGCTATAGGCTATATCACCCTTTGGACTCTATTCAATGTACTGGACCCCGAAGTTGCTTGAAGTTCTGTAGTCCCTGTTCCAAGCTTTGATCTTTCTCCTTCCTTTAAATGTTTACCCCATTCTACTTTTCAGGTGGCTAATTTGTTATTTTTGTTTAATCCTGAAGTAGGCAGCTCTTTTTCTGTAAATACAGAGTTTATCTTCTCATATATGTTTGAAATAAAGCAGTTCAACAGCCTCAGGTAGATTTCATTAACACAAAGGTGAGCAAGAAAGAAAGAACACCAAAATAGTTGAACATTCTGTGTCTTTAGCTGTTTCACTGACAATTAAATACAGCTCTTAATCAGATTCTTGTATTAGTCACCCTGAGAGGCAAAAGTGGATCAGGTACAGATTTTGAAATTTAAGGCAACTCTTTTGGCAGGAATTAAAAGAAAAACAAAAAAGTCCATCTCCTACCCAACCTTCTGGCTCACTGTAACTATATTCACTGTAACACAGTTTGAAGAGTAAGTCTTATCTTGTTTTAATCCCAGAAATGGAAGCTACTCATTTTTAATAGTTAAATGTTTCACTGACTCCTACACACATTTTGTTTTGCCATTTTTAACTGTGTTAACAAGGTAACAGAAAATGGAAAATTGCTCTAATATGAACAATTTTTTCTGCAGACATGTTTAATACAAAGTGTCCACTGAAGAAACAGTGTGAGAGGGAAGCAATACAACACATGCAGAAAAACATATTCTTTGCTCACCTTGACAGAAACCTCATGACTCTGCTGAAGTGAACATGTACAGAATGCAAACATGAGAGGAGAACTGGAAAGGAGCCATTCAAGGGTGAAGATCAGTAAAATTCAGCTATTTTTATTGTGTCTCCTGCTTTGCCACCAGAATTTATGGAGGACTTTGAGTCACAGCATCCATCATAGAGAAATGCTGAAAAGATAGAAGATGGAACTGTGCTGTTTCGGAAAAGCAAACATTCAAACACATCACATGAATTCTTTGTGCACACAGCTATTTTTGCTTTTCCTTCCTTCATTATAATGATAATAATCTTATTCTCATGTCTTCAAAGCCT
The DNA here is from genome assembly GCA_013399015.1 of Galbula dea. NCBI lineage: Eukaryota > Metazoa > Chordata > Aves > Piciformes > Galbulidae > Galbula > Galbula dea. The sequence goes on along the minus strand of VWZX01008706.1, from coordinate 1,610,344 downwards.
GTTTTTTAAAGGCTTTTGACTGTGGCATTCTGTTGCACAAATACACACAGACTCCCTCTTCTTTCACTGCATCTGATCCAGCCAAAAGACTAACTGGATGCACACTAGAAGCTTACGAATGCTCTTACTAATATATGTGAGTCTTCTCATGCAGGAGCTGTACATAAAGCTATGCCTTTAGACTTTGGAGGGTCATTGATGACCAGATCAGACACTGCTTAGCAATACTGTGAGGGTCAGGTTTTATTTTTCCTTAGAAAAACTATCATACTGGTAACCACAAAGAGTGGAGACTGAAGCAAGCATGCACAGCTTATTACTGAATTGCTGGTGATAAGGAGTCGTAACAGACATTTGTTTGATGATAAATCCAACTAAACTGGGGAAATGCACACTGTGAGCACATTTCATTATGCTGTTTCCATCATCCTCAGTGCCTTTTAATTAGTGGATGCCTGAACATACAAGGCAATATTTGCTGGAGTTGACAAAAAAGATAGCTCTCCGTAATATAAAATACTACATCAACTACTATTAGTGAGAAGCAAACATCCAAGTCTTTTCTGTCTCTGCAATCATCTTGTTAGAACATGGAACTAGGACTGGCACAGTCTCCACTTGAAGGAGAGGAGAAGAGGAATGAGATCTTCTGAGCCCCTCCAGCTGCTACTCCTGCCTTTCCTACAACCTGACCTGTCCCATACAACAGTTGGTGGAGCTAAGCCTTGCTTCCAGCCCAATTATGTACAAGACTGGACAGCAACACTTTTCTTAGGTGGAGAAAATGTCCTACTTAATCCTGTGTTAACTGAAATTCCTGACTGGTACTACATGGAAATATAGGCAAGTACATCCTTCAAAATGAAACCTGAAAGTTAACTAACAAATAAAGATTAATGGGAATAGGTATTTGAAATGGTTTGTTATAAATTTAAAAAAAGAAAATAGAATGGAGGAATTCCCAGCTGCTTTTGGACTTCCCCTTCATAGAGCTCAGGTACATCTAATTAGTCAAAAATAGACAAGGAGAAAATACTGCTTTTTAACAAAGACATTCAGAATCCATTTTGATCAATGAGCACAGAAAATGACACAATAATAAAAAAGAGCCAGGTTCACTTATCACTGATATATACTGGTATTGAACAGCTTTGTTTTCCATGGCTGGACTTCAAAGTGTAGCAAAGTAAGCACCACTTACTATGCTAACAGACTTTAAATCAAAATTGAAAGCACTGGTTTTAATCTACTAACAGCTACATGGAATAGTGTATATTGCTACTTATGTTTCTTAAGTCTAATTTAAGAGTCTCAGTGCCCATGCACTGAGACACAGACAGACAATCTTCCAACTTCAAAGCTATTTGTGCACATAGTAGAAACATGACAAGAAAAACAGCATGTAGGATGTATATATAATTGGCTCATATTGCCCTCTTTTTTTTTTTTCCTCTGTTCCTCAGGAAGTATTGAGTTAGTAAAAGAATAAACTCACTAACAATATTGCCTTAAAATCTATTTTTTTTGGCAGGGGGGAGAGGTGGACACAAGTTAAATATTTCATCTTTTACTTACACTAGGAGTCTTTTTTTCTACTGGTTTCTTGCTCTTTCTGCAGTGTTCTCATCCCAGACTCTATCCTTACCACAAGATAAAGAAAGGTTGACCAGCCCCATGAATATGCCCACACACAGCTTCATGCTGCACACTTGCACCTTTGTAGGTCAGAAATTATCTCATCAGGGGAATATAAACAACCTTGGACTTTGAGCACTATACTACACATAGCCTTTAAATCAAGATATCATGTCAAATGTTGTGCATTTTTCCAAGACTTCTACTCTCTGGGCCATTGTATTTGTACTTTACTTTCTATTATTACTTTTTTTATTAAGGAAACTTAAATCCTGTTACGAAGAGCTTATTTAGGTTGAGCTGTCACCTTTAGCTTCAGAACATTAAGTCCTGACAAATGCTTCTTTTGAAGTCTGACACCTGTTTCTTTGGCATTTCCCACTTTCAGGAACTCACTAGACTATAATAATACTCAGCACAGCAGAAGTAAAGAGAATGAATTAAAGCAGAAATGCTTTCAGACGTGAAAGAGCAGTACAAAGGAGCATCCCTTTGCTTAGGTTTCCTCAGTAGTTTAGATGGGACCTCAGGAGGGCTCATCTTGAAGCTATCTTTTTTTTTTTCCTCCTCTTTAATGGAAATCTAATGCCCATGAAACAAGTCAGATTAGCAGCCCCAGAGGCCAGACAATTCTATCTTAAAACAGATACAGATCAGCAGGAGAAATCAGGTTTCTTTGCAGACACTTTCAGAAGTACAGGGCCAAATATCAGGTATCTGCTCTTTCTGTAAGTGAAATGCTTGAGGGGAATGTCTCTAACACACTGTGAGATCTGATTCTGTCAGATTTTCCTTTACATTTGGCTTCATGGAGATTTTGAGGGTAAATTTCTTCAAATATTTACTTATTGGCTGGGGGGTGTGGGGGGTGTAGTTGTAGAAGGGAATCCATAACCCACTTAAATCAATGAAAAAACACCACTCTGGAACTCTCATTTTAGAAGAGATCTAGAGGATCAGATCCACAGCTTATTTACGTCTGCCATGTATTTAGACACCATACCTATGTTTTATCACTTTAATCCCAAGAGTTTAAGGTAGAAATCTGTCATAGAGGCTATATACTCATGAGGAACTGAGTACTTGAATTAATTCCTTTGAAAAATCCACCTCTTCTGGATATTGCAAAAACTTGCTCCGAGTCTTACATAATAGATTCTATACTGAGAATATTTTTCTATGGCCAACAACAAATCAGTCTCTCTTTGTGAGAGCTCCACCATAATGGAATATATCTTCAATCATATCCTGATGACTGTAAGAGTCTTAAACAAAACTTGTTAGATTCATCTTACCAGAGAAAGGGATGTCAAAAATCCTTTCAAAACCAGTTTACAGACAGCATTGCAACAATCCCTAAATTCTATACTAAAAATCTACTAAAATGTATAAACAACCTTTTAGAATAGTTTCATATTGCAGTAATTATCTAACCAAGCTGACCATCTTTCTGTATTTTACAGCGGGTTTATGCAGTGCTTGTACCTATTGGTGCCATGCTTGTGGCATGAAGGCCTAGTTTTCTGTGTGAAAGCAACGCAGGCTGGTTTAAGGTGCTCCATGAGAAAGGTTGGGAAGCTTACAACCAAGAACCTGTTAAGTACTGATAAATTAAGCTTAAAGAGCAAATGAATTTGTGAAAAAGTTGTACAAGTGTTTAACTAAGAGGTGCAGAGCAGAGCTCCCCAGCTGGTTGTTCCAGCAGCAGCTGAGAAGACAGAGAGCTCCTCAGCAGCATGGACACAGAAGATGCAGTGCAGCAACATCCACCCAGATGGCTCACACCCAGCAGCACTCAAGAGAACTCTTCACTGTCATAACCTCCACAGTCTTTGCATTGCAAACCCTTCAGTGGCACAAAATTAATCAACCAGCTGGTGCAGAAGGAAAGAAACCTTTTCCCTGTTCACCTTTATAACACCCGCCACGGTGGCTGGCAGAAATTGGACCTTGACCCATCACCATGATGCAGGAAGGTTCCTGGTGTCCCCCAGTGCAGCGTGATGCATGGTGCATAGCTCTGTTGTGTTCATGCTCCCAAACAAATCACCTCTGAGCCCCGTGGTGGGTCACTGGGTGGTTCCTAGCAGGCTGTACGTGACAGATTCCCATTACTAGACTCCCACTCTACCACCTTCAAACGTTAACTTTTCACTCCCAAGTTTTCCTGCATATGTATTTCTGTACGTGGAGAGGTCACTGCTCTTCTTCATGTGGGTAGATGTGAAATGGAAATTTGTGCAGTTGGCAGAGGCATATTTCATAAAACCCAAGCACATCAAAAAGCTAACCATCAGAAACTGACACAAACATATACACAGACATACACACTCAGTGTATATATTTCTAAATTAAGCACCAAATCTCCTAAACTACTAAGACATCTGAAAACTTGAGGTAAGGAGGTTATCAATTACATGCAAATTTGGGACATGCTGGAAAAAGTTTCATCATTTCTAAACCGGTTATGACTTTAGTGTTCTCTAAACTCAGTATTTTTCTACAGTTAACAGACTAAATGAGGTGCTGTGTGTTAAATGTGAAAATACAGGACAATAGTTCTGTTTGGCCACAGCTGCTATAGCAGCTATACCATGTTGATCAATAGCTATGCAACTGAGGCTGCAGTTTTGCTTGTACATCGTTACAACGTAGGTGTAGCATCACTGCTCCTACTGCTCAGGGTTATAACAGAACAACTCCAACCCCACCCTTTATTGCTGTATTTCCAGGGGGAAACAAGTCCTGAGCTCTTCCAAATTAGGTTGTTAAATGCATTCAAATATTTTTTGTTACCTTTTCAGACATACATGCCTAAAAACTGTGTCCCTCCTTTTAAAAGCATCATATACATGTCCACCACGTGCCCACAGCCGCATGCATTGCAGCTGGGCACTGTCACAACTGTGGTGTGGCAGGCAGGGATGTGAAGACTGCCATCAAACAGCTTCAAATTTTACTTAACATCAACAATTCTTAACTGGTGGGCTTAGACTTACCTTGCTGGACAGATGATTTAAAGAAATGTACATCTCCTCTTAATTAGCTGAATGATCTACAATGCATTTCATGACTGAACAAACACAACTGAAATCCTATTAGCCATGCAAAAAATAATCAAACCACTGGTGCAGAGCTGGTCACTTTTCTCATTTGGCAATGAAAATGAAAAATTAGCAATGCTGTAAAACATTAATAACAGCATTGGTATATTTGCAGCCCAAATGACAATTCTGGTTTAAGCTATGTAGTTTGCTAGAAGACGTGCCCAAAATTACACTCAAAGCCACCAACAATCAAAACTAAGACATTTCTCATGCTCCAGCCCTTATCAGAAGCCTTTGCAATACAAAATTAATACTGAAACATTAATCCTTTCTAGAAAAAAAATTATATACATTAAAAAATTCAAAAGCAAGTGAATAAGTTAATTTAAGCTACCACTGTTCTGCAAAGAACAAAATAATGAAATGTGGATTGAAGAACTGCTATCTCTCTGTCACAGTCAGGGTATGTAACATATCCTTTCATTACCAGAAGGTTTTGGTACCTGCACACTTATTTCTTTTGATATCCATAAAGGTGTGTATAGCACTCGATAATGCTTCTTTGAATCACCAGGGAGCATGATAGACTGTGGAGGTAAAATAGATCCAATAAAGTTTGGAAATTATAAGAGCATGAAGAAGCTCTTATTGAAGTGGAGAAGGAAGAGTGGTGGGCATAGAGCTGAGCTGAGACCAGAGGCAGGTCCTGACACAGAAGCAAGACAGCCTCTGTGCACCTTGCCCTAGTGGGTTAATGAGCTTCAGCCTCCTGCCTGAAGGCAGTGGGTTGCTCATCACACACATCAGTAGGTTTTGTATTGCTGTCACTGTTAGACATTGGTTCTCAGGTTGTCTAAGAAGGCCCATGGTCCCTGTGACCCTTGCCTAGTCTGCTGCAGACTGGCTCTGGGCCCAGCCTTTGTGAAGCTCCTGGGGTCTGCTGCAAGGATCTGCTGTTGACTGCACTACGGTAACATCCCAGTGGCTCAGCAGGAGTGGGAGCTGCTGCTCTGTGGTAAGCAGCTGGTTAGCTGTGTCTTGCTTTTGTGTGAAGCAAAATTCCTACAGGGTGTTCAAAATACAGACATTTGCCTAATGATTTGGCAATGACTTGGAACTGCTTCCTATGAAAGAAAAGAGGCATGGCATACTGTGATATATTGCCTCCCTCGGTGCTTGGGAAGCGTGGAGGCAGAAGGACAGCTGTCACAGACAGCAGAGCCAGAAATGGACCTTATCGATCCCTGAAGATACAAGGGGGAAAGGGGACCCCATAAGGACTCAAGGCAAAGGCAAGACATTGAATATGATGAGGTGGAAAGCAGAAAAAGACAACGCAGATGTTGGGAGATCAGAGAAGGCATGCTGGTGATAATGACTGCAAATAGCCATATCTGCTAGTTGGGGCTTTGGGCTGAGCTGTTAAAAATCTTTGGAGCTGATGTTATCTGAGAGGGCTGATGGACGAGGCAGAAGGGGGGCTCAAAGTGCTAGCAATACTTTTCTCTCCTATGACAAGCTCGTTTGAAGGCTTTTGTAAATACACAACTTCTAAATATGCTACTGTTCACATGCATTATTCATATTTACAGTCATGTGTCATTTTTCCAGTGTATATGAGTTGTACAACTAACATGAACTTTGCAGAGGACATTCTGAACTGATAGAAAAGCTCCTTACAAACACAAATAACAGTCATCAATCCACACTGTATTATAGAAAGTTTAAAATATGACACCCTTGCTAAAAGACTTTGTATTAGTAAATGTGCATTATCCAATATATCCAAAGGAGAAGAGAAAACCTGAAAATTATATTGTGTGAAACTATTTGTCAACTAAATCATTGTCATACATAAGAAGTGATGGGAGTTCAAATAAATGAACCAAAAAACAGTCGAAAATCAGTGCCAGCTTTTGCCTATCGTGATCATTCTGCTGCATTCTTAGTTCTATAGCAGTACTCAGATGACACAGAACTAGAGCTGAGTACTTTGTAATGAATAATTTATTTTACCAATTTTGCCTCTTTTTTTCCCCCCTGTGACATATCCATGAATAAACAGATCACGACTCTCTTTATTCATCATTCAAAGTTCTGTGACAGTCCCTCCTCCTCAGCCCACTTCCCTTTACAGTGTTTAGAGTGCTTGCATGGATATTCCAGAGTTTGAAGTCGGGAAGGCTTAGACTCAGAGCTCTGTAGTTGAGTTGTGCATGGTCATACATCATTGTTTCCATTCCCCAGTTGGACTCTTCTGAAGTAATTGGGTGTGAATGTTCATGAAGAATAAATTAGACTTTGCTTTTTGTGATCCTGAATGTAAAACCGACTCTCTCTGTGCACTGGCACCGGTGAAACGCAGAAGAAACTCCACAGAAAGCTGACACACAAAAGGCATGAGCACAGCTGAGAGGAATTCATTTGAAAAGTCATATGAATATTCATAGGGATTTTTATTTTTTTTCCCCTAATATGGTCTCAAATTAAACATTATGAAAACTACTTTTTCCTTAGTAGATTCAACTTTGGACTGTTCACCTGCTCTTGATGAGGCTATTAGGAACACTGTAGTGGTTGGAAGGGAGGACAAGCTTGGGGCTTTTGTTGGTCTTCACTTCAAGTGGTCTGGTTTTGGACCCAAGCCTAAAAGCATCTCTTTTCTACATTGTACTTGGGTTCTCAAGCAAAGAAAACAGTGAAAATTTTGGATGGCTCCTTCTGAAAGCTCAATCAGTTTCCTGGGTTGGCTCACGGAGAGGAGAAGGAGGAGAAGACCCTTCCTTGTGCGAACTGGCACTAAGGCAGCATTTTGATGCTGCAGAATAACCAGTCACTTAATATTTTGATGGCAGTTTTGTCTTGTGTGTGAAGCACAGGTTCCTGCATGCCACACTGGGAGACAGTGCAGAAATACATCACTCACATTAGGTAAATGGAGGCACCATGCATTCCCCATATGCCTCAATCTCTCTACTCAGTGCTGAAGGGAAGAGAAGCAGCCCTAGATTTAACAGACAGATGTTGAAGGGATTACAGGCTTAGAAAAGTCAAAATCCATTCCAAGAAAGGTCTCTACTACCAAATCTAATATACTTTCAGCACAAAGTAAGTTTAAAGATAGAAAAAGTAAAACAGCTGGGATAAAAATGTAAGTCAGAAGCTATGTTCCAGGAGCAGAAGTAATGCTTTAGGCTGTTTTGCATTAGTACATTTGAAGTACATTGTTTCCTAATCTACTTCCAAGAAATGTTTAGGGATTTTATTAACATAAAACAAGATAGTGAGAGCAAATTTGATATCAATTAACATACTAATTAAATGTCACTTAGTAGTTTTAGCAATTACTTGATATTTAATTAACCACTTGAATACCTTGGGACATCCAGATTATTGTACATGTAATCAAAGGGCAATTCCTCTGACCCTGTGGGTATATGCTGCATGTCAAGACAATCTGTAGATAGCAACAAAAAATAACTTTACACACAGTGACCCCAGGTATGCTGAGCTGCTGTGTACCCCAGAGACTAATTGACTAATTTGAATGCACTAAGTACCAGTTAAAAAGCTTGAACATACCTCAAGTGATTAGGGACCTACATAAACAACATGAACAACCTACAAAATATCAATTATTTAAGTTCAAGCCACATTTTAAATTCATAGTGCAAAATTGGGTTGGCATTTATGAAACTTGCATTCTCCATCAGGTCCTTTTATTTTTAGCAAACAGCTATGAGGACTGGAAAGCAAGGAAGCAAATATTTTTAGGAAAAAATTACTTAAGGAGAGCAAATACATACCTGAAGTCTTCTGGGCTGTACTGTGACAAAGAGGTATCAACTTTGGCATAGGGGAGATTCCCTGGTGCACTATTTCAGCACTGGTGTTTGGGAACCAAAGCCTTAATCACTCCCAAAATGTGCATGATCTCTTCTTATTGACTTGCCTTCTCCTACAGATAAGTCTCCTTCCTCCTACATCTTTTGGAGCTGTGTCTGTGTTGCGAGGTTCACGATGTCATATTGCACCTTGCTGCCAGTGACTACCCATCACAGTAGTCTCACCACTACTATGGCTGCAGTGTTAGAGATTCACTTTCTTTTTTCATTTCTGCCACTCTTCTAAATGGACATGAACATCTTTTAGCTCTCTTTGTTAACCTTACACTTGCAAACCCAGCAGCCTTCCCATTGTGTTTGATTATCTTCTCAATTGCTGCGTTATTTCTGCTTCTGCTTCTCTCTGCGTATGTCAATGTGGACAAACTGGGCAAAGAAACCTTCCTGTTCTCTTTGTATCTCATTCCCATTTACCATACCAAAAAAACCAGAACTTCATCTTTGAATAGAGTCTTTGCTATATTTGTGGTTTCAGTTATTTTTTTACTTCTTTGTCTCCTTTCTATACTCTCTGAAGCACTTCATTTACCATGTCTTTTCAGAGCTCTCTCTCCAATCAGACATCCATGACTCTCACTCCACCAAAACCAATCTAAGGCTCTAAGGGGTTCTTTGAAGCAGAAATAGAGAATGAATGTTCCTTCTTCCTCTCCCTGTTCACCTAACCTATCAGCCACCTTCAACAGCTAGTGATGTGCCATTTACTTAAAATCTTTCCTTCTTTTTGCTTCCTTGTCTGTGTTCTCCCTTGGTTCTCCTCAAACACCTCTAATGTATCCTTCACAAGAAATTTATCAGTCTTCTTTCATTTATGGGTGAGGACTGCATGGATTTCTTCCAAATTCCTGTGGGGTCCTCTCTTGACATAACCCATACCAAAGAGATTGAAAAGTGTGTGAATCCTGCAACCTTTAAAAGGATTTCCTTGTACTTCTAAGTGTAAGGAGTAAGTTGATCTCATTCACAGTTTACAAAGGCTGGTCACGTCTTAACTATAGTTTCTTAATCAGAGTAAATTTAAAGGAAATAGAGAGGATGGGTTGGCATTTTCTAAGCTGCATTTGTCCCTAGAATATAAAACCAAAATTTTAAAATCATCACAATTTTTATGTCCAAGAGACCATACCAATGTCAATGACATTCAGTTTCAAGGATAAATAACCAAAGTAATACAACCTCTATTTTTTGGATGTATTTCAAAGTACAGACCATTCAAATGCTTTGAGGTTTTAAAGTATAAATTATTTTACTTTTTAAATGTATTTTTGCCATACAGAGATTAAAACAAAACAAAACAAAACAAACCATATCAACTCCAAAATACAGGGTTTTAAACTTTGTTTCATACAAAATTGAAATTTGCTTTGTTTCCACCTCAGTCTGAAATAGGAATGCTTCCTCACCCCCCAAAAATGACCAGTACTCTATTACATGTTCGATAATGCACTGACCTAGGAGGCTGGATTCTGCTTCCTTGCAAAGCAGAAATATTGACACCTCGGTAATCCACATGTAGCTCTGGTGCAGAATGGAGAATAAACTTCTTGCAGAGCAAAGGTATGAACTAGTTGAGAAACTGCACTGTTGCTTACCTTGATTTGTTTTTATTTGTCTGATTTTCTCCCAGGGGGATCCTGAGCCTGCTGCTGTAAGAGGAATGACAAAAGCACTGATGAACTGTTCTCTTGGGAGAGTTTTACACAGCTCAGCAAATACAAACCCAACCCACCAGGTACCTTCTCACTAATAACTGGTTTAGACCACCCGCTTTCAGAAGTATCTCATTCTCCTAGTTTAAATTAAGGCCATATCTGCTCTCCATTGTCACTATGGCAAGCTTAAAACATCCTGGACTAATATTGCTACACATTAGCATCTGAAAATTATTTAGTTCAATAAAGAAGATAACTGGGGAGAACATTTTCCCACTACTAATAATGTTGGGAAATAAAAGCAAACACAAGAATTAGAAGTAAACCTAAAAGAAAGCAAAAATAAGCAGAAGAAAATAGTTTATGTGAATAAGAGACACCTCACTCTCTTAATGACTCCATTTCAAACTACTTTATCATTAAATTTCAACCTACTTTACAAACAAGCTGACTGTGACAGCTGACAGCTTTCTTGCATGATTCTGTTGGCACATACACAGCCACTGTAACCATAGCCAGCCTTTAAAAATTTCTCTTCTGTGAAGCAAATGCATACCAAATGTTTCCATCAATATTTGCCCAGAATTTCTGGCCACTTCAACCCTTGTCCCTGTTCTATTGCATGTGTCACCAAAACCTTAACTAACTTCTTTACTCAGCATCTACAATTATTTTTACATATCCTAAAAACATTGCTAAGAAGAACTGGGTATTTACTTCATCAGCTGAAAAAAGAAAGCTTGCACACTGTTCAGGGACTTGTCTTTCTTCATGTACCAGGTAGACTTCACCCTCAAATCAATGTTTATAGGTAATAAAATCATCCAAATTATTATTTATTCAGCCCTCTCTATGTTATTTAAACCTACATTTCCCAACATGCTTCTACTTTAGTAAAGGAAAAAAATACGGATTAAAATTACCACGGGGGCTGACGATTTTGCCTGGAAGAAAGAAAAAAGGAGTCTTTAATCAAAAAAGGCACGGTTACAAAAGGATTAATTTTGGATCAGAACATATCACAAGTCAGTTTTTCTGTCCCAGCTGAGAGAAGTAATTGGAAAATGATGGTTTACACAAAAAAGTTATTATTTTCTTATGAACTGCCCTTCTTTCATGAAGCCTTGCATCTTCATCACTCAATTACAATCTCAGAGATTAGGGGACTCCATATAGACTAGATTAAAGGTCACCTATTATTACAGACAGAATTTAATTGCAGTATTTACATAAATTCTTACCCAACCATAGGGTTTAAGCTGCTTGTACATATTCAGCATACTAAAAAGGGAGAGGATATTCATTAGGGACATTATGGGAAAAAGTAGAGCAGAAACCTTAAAGAAAAAAAGAGCAAAATTCTGTTCTATGGCTTTTTTATAAAGAAGAAAACTAGGAAATGGTGGTGGTGGCTGAAAAATTGTAGATTAAATCCTATTCCATTACAGAGAGTAAAAGTTAACTTGATTGCACTGCTGTAAGAACTTCCTAGGGGAAATTAAAGTTGATAATCTCAAGGTGTTTCCCAGAAGACGCTGAGCATTCGGTAATGTTCATTAGAGTTTGCAGAATACCAGATAGAATTTAAAGTGACGACTCCTAAGGTTTAATCAATATAGACATTCTAAATTGTTCACAGTAGAAAGTCCTGATTATGAAACATAGATGCAGTTAAAAGGGAAGACACAGTACTTTAGGTGGATTTTTTTTTTTCTCCCCTCCCTGTATAAACTGGTTGGTTCATAGCTAAGGTGAACAGAGACTGCCAAATCTCCCAACCAATTTTTGTAGCACCATCATTAAGCTCCTGGGGCTTCTGCAGCACTGCCCATTTTTGGTGAGTGATCCTTAAAAGCAAGTAGCAAATATCTTGGAGTTTGCTTGTTACAAGAGTTAAAATCTACACATTACTACTACAAGTCGTTGGGAGGCTAACTGTTGCAAACCAGACTTTAAATGCTTCTTTTGGAACATCATGAACAGTATGAAGACTTCATTTTGAAAATAATAAAATCAAATTAACTGTCTGCTACCTGTCCAAGTTTTAAAGCAAGATATATAATAATATACAGCTTAACATACAGCACAAATTGATCTTGGTGTTTGTTATCATCTGGTGATATACTCATGGGGCAATCAGTAAAGGACTGAAATGACACATTATCAGTTCAAAGCACAAAGAAAATGAATCTTCAATTCTGATTAAATGAGTTTGCAGCATCTGTGGCATCTTTAGATAAAAGAAGGTGCCAAATTGCTAATTGCAAAAATAATCCAGAGTAGCAGGTTTCAGTGCTGGTAAGGAAAAGCTGCCTAAGAACAAACGATTTCAGCTAAAGCCAGAAAGGATACTGACCCTCTCAAATCTTCAGTAACTTGGACAAAGATCAAGGGGGTTTTTAGGACTAAGAGAAGGACCTGGAATTTCAAACAAAATGTGGCTGGAAACAGTTTTTTGAGTGAGCCAGGACGGGATTTTATGGTTCTTCTCCATCTGGTGCTGGCTAGATGGCATCTATTCAGCACAAAAGAGAGATGATACTCCCTAGTTTTATATGGCTATATCTATAGCTTCCTATTCCTTTGATATAGAACGGATAATTCAGCTTCAAGATTCAAACAACACTATCACTAAGGACCTGTGAGATGGCCAAGCAGTTTCTGTGACACTGGTAGGTTGGCACAGGAGAACCTGAAATGGAGCTGCAGAGGAAACGAAGATAAAATGCACTACTGATGTCAGTTTTGCATTTTTAATAGCTTTAACTTTTAGTAAGAAAGCACAACTATCTCATCTCTCATGAATTCATGGCAGAAGTGTGACCTAAGCACCCGTTCAGTAGGTGGTGAACTTATTATTTGGAAATAGCTTTTTTCTTTACTAAGAAACAAGATTTGTTTGGATGCTTTTCCTGGATGTTTGGAGGTAATTGAATAAATCCAGTTTTACTGACTAGGTTACTCCTTAGGGTAGTATTTTATTTCAATTTTATTTTATTTTGTGTAATAAATGTTGTGAAGATGATTTGTACCACAGCATTCCACAGGAAAAAGGAAAGCAACAACAAGAAAAAAAACCCCAAAATCTTAAAAGAAAATTTATAATAAAACTTTACTGTATTTGGATGAAGTTGATGTTAATAATTTTTCAGACCTAGGCCTTCCTTGCCCTTTTCCTGTGACTTTGGATCCAAAAATTATGACTACCATAACTGAAAAGTCTGAGATGCTTCAGAAAAGAACGTGTAAAATGCTCTGCTGAATCTTTCCTAGACAGCACAGTTGAAAACTTCAGGTCATTTTGTTCAAGAGAAAACACATCCTGCTGAGCTCAAGTCAAGAATAAGAAAAAGAAAATTACTAAATGAACTTCAAGATCAGAAAGTAAAGCTAGTTCTTGAATGGAGAAACAGATTGGTACTTGAGTGAAAAGAGGCCACTTCATTTGGCAATGGGACTTCAGAGTCAGCGTTTCTCAAGAATGCTGACCAACACTTTAATTGCCACTTAAAGAAGACAGAGTTTAAATTTACATGATGTGCACATCAGAATCAATACAGTGAAATGTTATAATGAAAGACTAAGTCTCTATTAATTGAAAAAACACCTACCTTTATTTAAGTTACAGTAAAAGTGATGAAAGAAAAAAAAAAATCAGAGTTCCTGTCAGCCTTTTCATGAACACATTTTCCATGCACGGAATCCACAGCTCATTTGTATTTGCGACTTGATCTGACATCTCTGTGGGATTTACTGTAAAACAGGGTAAAATGATGTGGCAGCCTTATTTCTCTATTGCCCTGCTTTGCTTCTGTTGCCATCACATCCAGAATATCACTTAAACATACTCTCTAAGCACATTACCTTGTTTCTTAAATAGGTGTCTGCAAACTGTGGTTATAAACAATGACAGGTTATTTAAAATATGAATGCAGTGAATTATAAACATACTGTATGATGATTAGCTTGGAGACTTTACATACAATTACTGGGTTAGGCAAATACTTTTTTTAATCACTTTTAAGAATTACTTGCTAACTTAAAACCATCATAACCTTAAGTGGCTTATTGAACCAGTATCTCGTTATGGATTCTGTAGACAGAAAGGACAAAAATTAGAAGCTTGTATGTATGAAAGAGTTAAAGTCAATAACAGAATTAATTTACTTAAACTAAATATTTTCTTCCATTTCCTTTTCAGATGTAGTTGTCAATGCAATCAATATGAAACAAAGTGCACAGTGCCAGAATTTAGAAACCACTAGGATCTGAAATCTCCAGAATCTCTCTACCATCATTTACTGTAAGAGTTAGTTTAGATAATTTCTGATGTTTTTGTCTTGTAGAAATTTTTGAATGTTCTGTTTCCTCTGAAACAGAAGTTAGAAGTTCCAAGTTTAAAACTTCAGAATTTATTTAGCCAGGTTTTAGAACAGCAAACATACTCCAATAGTCCTTTGACCAGTTCATCCCAATGGGAGGAGCTTCTACAGTTCTGCAAATCTCAGTGGAGAAAGTGAGAAGTCACTGAAGTCTGTCACAGGACAATGAGACCATTTTTTGTTTTAAGTCAAAAGAATGAAACTCTAAATATATTTAGATAAACTGCCTATGTATTTATTATATAAATGGTATTTGTATAGAAATACTAGATATGATTGTTAATTATACATATTTATCTCTAAAAATACATTTATCATCTATAAATTTATCTCTCAATATAAACATATATTCATATATAAATATACTTCTATTTACCTATATGCAAGTACAATTAATTATAAGCACATAAATACAATATTTTACAATTGCCTTGTAAGAGTTTTGCCAAAAGAAATAGTTTAGCCATTACATCTTTGATTCTTCCACCATTATACATGCCTGTACCAGAGCTGTTATTTCATTCTAAATAAAAGGTTGACTTGCTTTTGATTAAATAAATTATTCATATTGGGTTTTCTCCATGTTTGTGGGTACCGCTTGATCAGATGATAATGACTAGCAAGTGTTCACTATGTAGTGACAAAGAAATGAAGGTTCCAGTAACCCTGGACAGAGGACCTGTTCCCTTGTGGTCATGAATGGTTTCAGTATTCTGTTATTTGCACTGAGCTTATACAAAATATTTTCAAGTTACCATGTGGTTCCCTGTGAAGAACACACAAAGTGGTCAAGGTTCCCAATTTCCTGCAAGGAACCTGACAATCCTGTCATTAAACTTTATAACATCTTTTGAAGGGTTTGTTTCAACTTCAAGCATTAAACAGAGTCTATAATTGTCCACCTGGAATGTAAGTCAGGCTTGGAAGTACCTTGTAAATGTGTTAGGAATTAATCATCCCTACCCATGCTATGTGGGAGGCACTGTGACAGAGCACCTAGGGCTAAAACACGGGAGTGGGTGGGTGGGAAGAAGTCAGAAATTTGGTCGTGGCAGCAAACAGAGACAGCTGAGATTAGAATAAAGACATCTCAACTGCAGCCTTGTAGTCAGAGTGCTCTGACAAAGTCCTACAGAAATGAAACTCTGAGTTAAGATCTGCTGATAATTTTCTACATTATCATCTTAAATGTTAGCAGTCCACAAATGCTTTCTGCCTTAAACACTCACATGTTAATTACTTCCAAAGCAAAATCACATGGGAATCCGTCCCCGAGAATAAACAGTGTTTAAATAATATGGAGAATTGAAATAATTGCTGAGAAAATACCCTGAGATTTACATTGTCATCTTGACCTTTTAACTCCTCACATGTGTAGAACATCCAATACTAACTTCTAAATAAAATAAACAGCTTGTCTACTTTATCTTCCTGCAGGGAAAGGTGAAGGAGATGGGTCAATGATAAACACACTATGCACACATATATTTCTGATAAAGACAGGACGTTGGACTGCAAAGTTAACTGGAAATGGTTTTAGAAATAGAATTGGTGCAAGCATCTGCAAAATTGGTAATGTGCAAGAGAAATGCAACTCAAAATCATAAGTTACTCACCATTCTCTTCAGTATTTAACTGTATGGGCTCTATTTATAACCTGTAGCAGAACATGGGAAAGTACTCTTGACACTGGCAGGCCTCTTCCATTTCAAAGGCACATGGAAGAAACAATGGACAGGAGATAATTCTTGCACACAAAAGAAATGGAATATAATATAAGGAATTTTAAAACAAAATATATCAGAAAATTTTGCCTTGCTAAGTTTGCCTTTATCTTCTTTTCACCTGGGCTGTTTGTTGATGGTTGGACTTGATGATTTTGGACATCTTTTCCAACCTGAATAATTCTATGAAATTAACAGCATTTCATGGAGTTTCACTGGTGTAAAGTGGATAAGAGTGATCAAAGCAAAGTGGCATCCAAACAAAAACAGTAAAGTCATTTATACATTCACCATTACTAGGTGATCATGGGAATTATTAGGTGATTACTGGGAGAAAAGACAAAATTATTTGGTATATATAGAAAAAACTGTTTCACATAGGTATAGTGCTGGCTCATGCTACCAGACTAACAAAGCTCATAATTAACATTAAATAACAGATCCACATATTATACTGCTACAGTGAGGGGAGTGAAGAATTGATTCAACTCTTAGAAAATTCTCTTGTTATTGGTAAATTTAAAATCCATCACTCTGGAAGTCTGGAAATCTTGAAGTCTGGAACTCCAGGCACAAAAATGACCATTGTGAAAGATGTGCCTGAAGTCAAGTCCATATGGATGCAGCTCTCATACCTAACAGTCCATCAGTGTCAAAGGCATACAGATTTTAGTGATACTAAGCTTTTGTCCTGGGCCTTGGATCCAGTATGGGCCTTCACATATTAGAGAGAGCTTTATGAATACTTGTTACCCAAATCAGAAGCTACCTAAGGGGAAAAACCAACCCAAATCATTCTGTTAGAGCGAGCATAAGCTAGGGCTTGCTAATTACAATGACTGACATATTGTAATTCAATAACTTACTCTCTACATAAAATCAACCTTTCACTATTCAAAACCATCAATGGGACTTACAAATGATCCCAAACTGTAAAAAGCTTCATTGCTGATCTAATTATGCTCTGCTTCTCACAGCTCTGGGAAGTGCAGAATAATCAGAGCACAGCAGGCACCGGCTCTTAGCCCTCCCTCGCTCACAGCCAGCCCCTACATGCTCTGATGGACAGGGAGAGGACACTGAGCAGCAGGAGCAGATCAGCACAGCAGCCTGCTCTAAAAGGGGCTGTTCATCTGGGTAATTTTGTCTCCTTTATGCCTTTTGAGTAGAATAAACCAAGGCAGTTGTAGGTGCAGCTCAGCAAAGTAGTGGAAGGGTAGAAGTCCAGAAGCTGTACCAGAAATAAGGAAGACCAGGGCAGGATGTGCCAGCTTTGCACTGTGTTGGGCAGAAAAGAGTGAAATCAGTCCTGCAGAGGCCATAGGAAAGAAGTCAGGCCAGGAAAAAAGCAAGAACAGAGGCAGGATGCAAGGGAAGAGGGGCAGTGAGACAGAGAGGATGTGACAAAGAAATAGAGACGGGAGAACGGGCATGGAGATCATAGGGGGAGAAACAAGAGAAAAGAGAAACTGCCTCTGGGGTAGATGAAAGGACACTTTTATGGTCAAGAGACAATGAAGAAAAGAAAAATGAATGAGGAAAAATGAATGAGTAGAAGAGAAGTTATGTTTTTCAGAAGAAAGAAAGGCCAGAAAACAGGAAGGGGAGACAAAGCAGAGCAATTAATAAAAGGAATGAGACAGTGGGAATGAAGGGAGGGACATGAAAGGGATATAAACTGGCACGAGGCATACACACTGGAGGAAAGCAGCGCTCTTTCATTTATTCATACTTCTATATTTTATGTTATCTTCCTAGCAAGCATCCTATAGCTCCAGAGATTTCTTTAATTCATGTTTTTTCATCTAAGGGATGAGGATGGGCTGGCAGCATATTGAGGTGGGGGCATTTCCTATAGCTCTTTTTCCTTCTTGTACTGCTGAATGTATATTTGTTGAAATTACTTAAAATAGTGGCTGGCACTTTTTCAGAAATATCAATATCTCATTGGGAACAGAGAGGAATTTTATTTATTTAAAACAACAAAAACCCAAGAAAATTCAAAGATGGGGATACAGGTGTGAGGAAGGGATTGGTTTCATTTGTTAGCAGTTACAGCAGCCTCCAAATATTCAGCCCCTATAGATCACCAAGTATTTTTTGCTATCTGAATGACATCTGAAATAGAAAAGAGCTATGATTTCTGTTTCATGAATATATCAACAGCATACACTAATAATATATATAATAATATAGTGTATATATATATTTTATAGAGAGTGAGTATATAGTGTTAGTACTGCCCAATGAAATGAAGCTATCTAGGGGGAAATGAAAAAGTCACCCACCTCCAAAATAATCTAATTCTCATATTGTTCAGATATTTTGTTGGAGTGCACAGGGTTTTTAAAAAAAATAAAATAAAAAACAAAACCAAAGAGAAACATTTAACATTTTTAGGCATCCTTTTTACCTGTTTCTTTCTATCCCACCAATTTGCCAGAAAAGAGATGATTCTGTGAAAGCAAAGGCAACACATCAGAAGGTTAATCATTACAACAATAACCTCTGGACCATTTAGATGAAAAAAAAAAAAACAAGTTGGAAAATGTTATTAAATTGGCCAGCTGTAATTGCCTACTAGCATTCATTGATATTAATTTTTTATTCACTTTTATGACTATTTCTACCTGTCCATTTATAAGGCAGTTTGAGAATGCCCAAAGCACAGCTGCCAGGTTGCCTTTTCATCCAGTATCACATCCTGGGGTTTTATTGGATTTATTTATCCTTCAGCAAGTATTAGCTTTTGATGCTTAATTCAGAAGCTTCTTGCTTCTGTGCTGGGAATAAAAATACAAAATTGGTTCTCCAATTAGCAAACATTTTCAGCTGCACAACTATCAAATCAATACCATAGCCTCAGCAATCATTTTAGTTACAAAAGTGTGAAATTTTTTTTTTCCAAGAGCTCTCAATGCCCATTTTTTGGCTAATTAGCTGCCTTTCTGCCTTGTCCAAGTAGCAGAGTTTAATTCCAACATAAAAGACTTGAAAAACCCCAGAAAGTTCTCCAAAAGCAAACGAATTTCATTCAAACCAAAAAAAATTATTTGCTGCCATTTTTCTTGGGAAAGATTTCTTATGCAAATAGAAATTCAATGACTAAGAAAAAAATATGGAAGCCACTGCTCTGGTGATATTATGCTCTTTGCTACCATTTCTTTCCACATTGTCTTCCCTGAACCACCTCTAATGAAAACAGTGAATAGCATCAATAATGTTAATATACAGTTTTTGTGGTTAGTTATATTACATAAAAATGCTGTTAAGTCACATCTGTCTCAGCAAACATTTTTAGGGATTTTGACAGAGCTTTGTTCCCTCAGTTTTCTTGTTTTACTTGAATGGGAAGGTTCTATCTTTTTGCTGTTTAATAGTCTTGATGTTCTGGCTGGTTGTGATTTTCATTCTCTAAGTAGTACAACAGAGCAAGGAAAGTGGTTAAGCTTTTTGGTGATGGTTTAATTAATTGGTACCAGTGTCACATTTTGCAATTTCCAGATCAATTGGACTTTTACCCTGGTTGTGCACTGGTTCAGGATAGATTGTGTGGATTCCTGGAAGGGAAATCCATGAAGGATTACCAGATGCATGGATATGCATAGAAAACTAACTCAGGGAATGGTAACCAAGCTGCAGTCTGGGACAGTAATAGAGAGAATGGACACAGACAGATTGCTCTCTGTCTGCTGATAGCATATCAAAGAACTGGCTTAACAGATTGTGCTGTCTGGTCAAGAAATTCCTAAGGCTTTTCAGATAACTTAGTGCACTGCTCTGTGTTTTTGGCAGAGTGATCTCCTCTGCAGTAACGAGCTATGTTTGGAAAGTAGCCTGTGCTTTTCTTCGAGGTTAAAATAAACCAGCAGCTCTATTTCTGGAGTGCAACTCTGGAAGAATTCAAAAAACATGTAGTTGTGGTGCCTGGGAACACAGCTTAGTGGTGAGCATGGTAGTGCTGAGTGAATGGTTGGACTTGGTGATCTCAGAGGTCATTTCCAACCATAATGATTCTGTGATTCTTATCTCCGGGCAAAAAAAGTTTATCACAGCTCAGGTATCTCTCACTTCTACTGTCTCTTCTTCCTAAGGAATACATCCCCAGCCAGGAAAACATACACTACAGTATGGGAAGATGAAGATCTTATATCTAAAAAGTATTATGGATTAACTTAAAAGATGTAGCTGCAACATTCTTGGCACTTGGAAGATGTGTCCTCCCCAAATGCCAGACCTGCACAGCACAGAGCAGTCCTGTTGTGTTAACTGAACTGCAGGCATAACAGTTTATGGGGATGAAAACCAGTTGTTGTTGTTATAAAAATACCTTGTTTTTCCTTCTTGGAAACTGAACATGAAGGTCTGTTGCTAGTGAATTCCAGCTGTAAGAATCTCTAACTACACATATTATTTTAGGATGGAATTAATTACTTGGGCCATCATTAGTCACTCCTGTTTCCATATTTGTTGACAGCAACCATTCAACACATCAGGTAACTGTAGTCCATCATCATAATCACTATTACAATTCCATCACAGGATAAGTAATTTTACCTGCTTTCACTCCAAGGGCACCTGAAGGGACTTCTTAAAGTTCTGTAAGTATGTTTTACCTAAACAATAGCATTTGGAAGAAAAATGGGTAGAAACTGCAGCGCCACAAGCAGCGCTTTCTTAGATGTCTGAAGTGGGATGGGAGGAGTGCAGCTGGTTTTTTGTTTTTTACAGGAAGATGATTAATGAATTGTTGACAGTAATAAAGCAGCAGATATCTTGGAGATATTATTATGGATCACATATCACTTGAAACAGCAAGTCTGCCTCCGTAAAACATTTTATTTGTTATATTGTGCAAATCGATTGTAATTTGCTACTGGCTTCTTTTCAAATACATTTCTTCATTGCTGCCTTGGTAAATAATAAATCACACTAACTATTATTTCAAAATTGAGTGTTCCAATTTAGTTATGAATGAAGAAAGTCGAGATGCTTCAGGATATCAAATCTTCTAGCAGCTCACAGAAAAAGAGTTTCTTAAGGGTAACCACATCAAAAACCATTAGAGGCAGAGTACACTGTACTAGCACGTGTGCCTTCCTGACTGAAGGCAGCCTAACAAAACACTGACAAGGTTATGCCAAATTAAATATTTAGTTCTCCTGCTCTTCACAAAAAGAAAAAATAAAAGGAATTAAAAAAAAAAAAAGGATGTAAAAAATACTTCCAGTAGTGCTGTATTAATACCATTACACAAGCACCAATAGTAAATCCAGTTCTTTTAAATGTAATATCTCTCTGTCCCTGGATTCATCCTCAGACATAAATCAGAACTGTTCTTGAAGTACCAATATATTTGCTTCTTTGTGATTGCCAATTTGCGCTTCCTATTGTCAAGGGTTAGGGCTGGGCTGGCCACTAACCAAATGACAGTCACTCTCTATTACCCCCTCTCCCCTGCATGGGAAGAGAAAGGGAATAAGGGAGAGAGACTTGTGGATTAGAGAAGAAAACTAAAGCTACTTTAATGAAAATAATAACAGTAAAATGAAATATATATACAAATATATACAAAACCAACTCCCTGATGGCAATTACATCACTGCCTCCAATGAGGCTATGGCAGAAGTCCCAGAGTGGACCCAGCAGCAGACAGGAACCAGACTCTGGAACCGGATTAAGGAACACACAGATCAGGATTGAAGGCAGAAAGGACAAAGTCCTCCTCAGATGCTGGTCTTTAAGAAGAGGCTTGGCTCTCATGATGCCTCAGCTTTCTATTGAATATGGCATACATGGGATGGAATCCCTTGGTGGTCACTTTAGGGTCACACAAACTGTCCTCTCCTCCCCTCAGCTCTGGCTTTTTGCCCTGCACCCCAACATGGGACAAGGTTTAGCAGTGATCCAGGTCTGCACCCCAACCCTTGGTACTAACTAAACATTGAGTGTTCTCACTGCTAGCAGCAGACACTGCCTGTGAGAACATGCTGTTAACTGCAGAAAGTGCATCCCTGAGAGGAGACTGAGCTGAAAAAAGCCCCTGAACAGAATTTGTTCTGGTTTAACCCAAACCAGGACACTTATAATAAAACAGATCTGTTTTCCATGCTCAGTATAGATGAGTCATGCTTTTAATATATAAAATAAATCTGAAGGAATAAAAATGATTCTACAAAGTTAAAAGATTTGGATGGGCCAAGCAGACTTCTAAAATCAAATGGGTTATCTGCACTGATCTGACCTAGTCCCTTTTTTTTGCTGGCTTGGTTTTACATGATGTTAACTTTCAAGGCTCCATAAACATCCAAAACATTCAACCATTGAGAGATTTTATATGGATTTCAAGAGAAAATATGTTCTATTCCTAAAGCTTTGTGTATCTCCTTTGGGCTACTCATCCTTTTTCTGTTGAGTTTGTTTATTTGTTTAAAATACTCCTAAGTACCACAGAGTTCTCAACTGAAATATTTTCTGACAACAGCTGCACTTGGCCTGCTATCTAGTGAGTCTATTAACAAAATGTATTTAGCTATATCAGTTCCAGATATGAGGAATAATTATTCTCAATGGAGGTTTCACTACAGTCATTTCCAAATGGGAATGGAAAATAAAATTTCTAAATAATCCAAGACAGACTTACCTGGAGTTGGAGAACCTTCA
This sequence comes from Galbula dea, assembly GCA_013399015.1. Classification (NCBI taxonomy): domain Eukaryota; kingdom Metazoa; phylum Chordata; class Aves; order Piciformes; family Galbulidae; genus Galbula; species Galbula dea. The sequence goes on along the minus strand of VWZX01008706.1, from coordinate 1,587,336 downwards.
TCAGAACTGTTTTACAGATCATGATTGCCAAACCATCACTTGTAAAGGTGTGCACTTTGCAGTGAGTAAATCTAGATAAACCTCTGCTTTTAGACTAGAGCTTCATGAGTGTTCCTGGACTCCTTTTCTGTATGTTCAGAGCACCTGCTTGAAGGAATTCTGCAATTAGACATGTGCATTAAAAGACTATATCTCCATAAAATAAGGAATAATCTAAGTCATGCTATATAGCTACTCATCAATTTCAGTTTTTAAGCAGGTCTTTGTGTTCACCTTTACTTTTTCTCAGGAAGAGGCAGCCTGATAATGAGAATCTCCTATCAAATCTTCATTTTCAGTTTAAAAATGTTCAAGAAGAAAACATGGAAACAGCAGTTGGGGAGAAAAAAATAAGCAGAACTACAGGTCCATTTCATAATCACTAGCTTGTGATCTGTTGTGCTCCTGACATACATTAAGAAGATCCCTTGGAGAATTCTGTCTCCATTCATTATATCCTGAAAGAGTCTGGTTTCATTGACCTTGCTCTCAGTACAGTGCCTTATGTCCCAGTGATTTAAGGAGTTTTATATAATGAGTAGCTGGGAAGGGGTGAAATTAGCCCACAGAGCCATAATATATAAAATGTTCTTTGCTCAACACTAATTAGTTTATTTGAGTTTCATCTGGTAGGTCTTGTCTCCAAGGTACAGAGAATGATTTTGTTTTCACATGCCATAACATCAGGCACTTAAGTTCTTCAGTTTCACATCTTCCTCTGGGGGTAGTAATTTTGGTTTTAAATAAAAAAAAGTCTAACTCCAGCAAATAAAAATAAATTTCAGTCAGACTTACAAAAAAAATGCTTGTTTTAGTGGGGACTTGGGGGAAGTAGGTTATGAATTAGACTTTTTGATAACTGAAGATTAATATTAGTCTGCTTCCAATCAAAAACTTCAGCACTTGAATGCTGAATACAGGGGCTCAGTGACATAGTCTTCAAGACAATACAGCAAAATAGATACAGCTGCTGAAGTGGAAGCTGCTTTCAGCCAATGAATTTACTGCTTGTCAGATTTGTATGCATGTCTGAATGTGAGGGTAATAAAATAACATCATAGATTTCAGAACCAGGGCAGTCTTTATTCAGATAAGGTTATAAGCAAATATGTTTTAGAATAAGTGGCTGTGGAAGTAATATAATCTGCTCCCCATTTGTTCTTGGGAGTTTAACTATTTGCTGCAACATTTAACATGCACAGAAAAGCAGCCTAGGATCATATAGAAAGAGCATTGCACCTTGGGTAAATATATAAGATTAAGATCACATGAAATAGTTTAGCTTGAATCTATATAGACTTAACTCATTATTCACAGTGTTTCCTTTCAGCTGGGTACTCTACACATCTTATAGCCAAACAGTAATAAATAATCACTGTGAGACCCAAAGGTTATATCTCAAGACAAATAAACAGTATACAACACTGAGGCCAAACTTACAGGCAAGTAAAAACCAATAGATGGACACTACATGTTTATAGCTCAAAACTGACCATTTCCAGTGCCAACAAGGTAAACTTTTCAAAATCACTTCACTGTGATGCAGATTTTACATATTTCAAATTACATTAAATAATAAGTTAGAACTTTGAAATATATTCAGTTGTAAAACTCTCCAGAGGATTCATGTTAATCCCACTCTCCAATGTTAACACCCTTCATCTGGAGGAAATATTCCCACAATCTTTCCATCAAATTCTCTACATCCAGCAGAACCAAAATGTTCAACACAGATATAAAAAATAAAGAAAGCAAGCAAGCAAGCAGTTAAGTAGAAAGAGGTGGATAATAGCAATGAACTGCTCCCATTCACAACAGGCACAAACAGAGCAAGGAGGATTGGGGTTGTGTGCCTGAAAGAAATGGAGCATTATCTAGCATTGGATCTGCTTAATATTCTCTAGCTGCAACTGTAAACTGTAATAGGTTATTAAAACATTAAAGACAAAAGTGATCTTTGGTTATTGGGGTTTCTAAGTTCAGCTTTCTTTTCTTTCAAACCAAGAAGAAAGAATTCTGAGCAATTCAAAGAAATGGGTTGGCAGTAGAGATTAAATTAACATGAATAGGACTACCATAGCAGAATTAAAAATATGTTCTGTAGAGCAACTGAAGATATTTATTCCATTACCATTTCATTCTTCTGAGGAAGTCTTGTAGCTTACTCTCAAAGGGCTGAGCTTGTGACCATTATATTTAAGGCAAGGACCAGAATTGCCCTAAAGAGTGTTTAAGGCATGGGATAATTTTTCTGAAGAACACAAGTAAACAGGCAAAGTGGAACAGGCACATTCTGGGAATAATTATTGCCTCTAGTATATTAAGTTATTCAGCATTAGGCTATTCAGCAGTAATTATACCACCCCTGGGCAAGGATGATTTAGTACTGCATACTAGTGAAAGTCACATAATTAAAGAGAATGGGATCTGGCTACTATTTAACACACCTTTCCAAATGTTCATTTGATCCAGTTGGCAACAGCCACTATGGACTGTAGAGGATGGGAGGGTTAGCAATGTGTCTTGTATTACATTGTCTGGAGGGCTACAGCATTTAGCACTTTACAGTCAGAAGGTCAAACTCTGTTCTCATTTAACTCTGTGTAACCCAAGCAGCTTAACCAGAATTGCATGTGTCTAATTAAAAGCTGCATGTGGTCTACTGGGACACCCTCTGATGTTAACACAGGTTCTAAAACCAGCTATAATGTTCCAAATGCTTAAATGGGAAAGAAAAAATAAATTGTTTAACAGAAAGAAGAAACATTTTGATGTCTCAGATTACTTCCCTCCCCTGAAATGTGAAAGGTTTATATGGCATTGATTATTGCTCCCTTTCCTCTGTTGCTCACATTGCAATATTCATAGGAATGGGGGAAAAGAACCCCTGGAATGGGCAAGGACACAAAACCATTAAGACTTCCTTTCTGATCCTTTCTCTCCATATTTGTTATAGCATAGAAAATGAGGACATAAAGAGATATGAATCTGTTCCATAAGACTTAGAAAGCACCACAGTATAAACAACCAATTAAGTCACATCTGAGCTGCTGAGTTTACATGTATCTCTCAGAAGCTGTGCACACTAAACACCCAGGAATGGGGCTTCTACTGTGTCCCTCTGCTTCAGCCTGCTAGGACAGCACTCTATAAGAACATGGGATTTGCAAGGCATTCAACACAAGGTGATATTCCAAAACATCATACTTGGGGTTCTCTGCTGTGGCAGAAATTCTTTCTTGAAGCCTTATATCCACACATGGAAGATGCTCAGTAAACATCTGACAGAGATAGCAAAATCTGGAATGCCTCCAGCTCCTGAATCTGGCTTTCTGCCTCTGTTATTTGGCTTGCTCTCTGACAGATCCCATGATTTGCTTTACAAGCAGTAGCAGTGGCAGTCTGGAAACAGCCTCCAGGGGAGGTCATGGGGGGTTTGGCTTGGTTCCTCAATATCATTTGTCTTGCCTGGAATTAATTGTGAAGAAGCCATTCAGCATTGTTTAAGAATAAGATTATGTATCTGCAATAGCCATTTGTTTTCCTGCTTAGTGTAAGGTAATAGAAGAGAGCATTCAAAGGCTAGGATTTATGTCACTCTGGGGACACATGTTCTAACCAATTTGATTTTGTTTTTTAACATTTCTCAGTTACCCTGTTTGATATAGGTATCACAAATAGTGAAAACCTACAGCACAGTAAAGAAAATAAATCTAGGGTTTAGGAACTTAGGAAAAAAATGTGAAAAATCTTAATATTTCCTGGTCCTTTGTCTTAAACCCAAAATCAATAAAATGTTAATTTTATTTGTTTTACATTCCTTTGCTACTTACTACTTAGAACTCACAAAAATCCCTCAGTAAGAAGGGTTGGCATAACCATTACCTTTGCATCTCTTGCTGTTTCACAGCAATGTGTCTATTGCTTTCATTTGAAAAAGACTACAGATGTATTGACTAAATTTATTTACAAAGTCATCAACTTCAGTGAAATTCTCCAAGGTTAAGCCAAGTCCAAAGAAGATCCATTAATTCCATAGCCCTCCAGACATCATCTTCTATGACTCATTCTGTTAACAAGACCTGCTCAGAATTAAATTGGGATTTTACCCATCTCTCACTGTTACCTTACTTCAATGTTACCAATTATTTATTGTGTATTTCTTCTTTTGTCATGTGTTTGTTTTTTTTTTTCAGTTGCTTATCTCTTCTGGCCCTAAGCAGTTGCTAGTAGATTACTTTTTACCTGTTTCTTTTTTTTGCTATTAAAGAAAATAGATTCCAAATCATAACTGTTAAATATTAGGAGCCTGGATCAACTAGAAAAACTTCCACTCACATGCTGCTTTTCCAAATAACTATTTTTTCACACATTCTGATTCAGGATAGAAGGAAGAGCTCTGAAATTTTCTGAAAAGAAAAGAAACAGACTGCACAGAAAAGGAGAATGATAGTCTGCCTGTACTATGAGATGCTAGAACAGTTCCCACCTCTCAGCTGATGCTCCAATTACATCCCAGTTCCATGTCACAGAAGGACCAAGCCCTTCATAATTTCCCTCTTTCCTGCCACTTCCCCATTCTACATTCTTCTTCCAGCATGAAGGACACCAAGCAGAGAGACTCCTAAGAAGCCAGAGTGCACACAACTCAAGCCCCAGCCTGGGCTAGCAATGGACTAGAACTCCAAGATGCTGCAGATTGTGCCTGTCCTTTGCTTTAAACACAACCCTTAAACCAGAAGGGTCAATAGTCAGATGGCCAGGACACTTACTCAAGACTGCAGGAAGCCCAGGAATAGAGGTTTGTTCTGCCTAATTCTGATACTTGGACGAGAGAACTTATTATGACACAAATATGACACAGTTCAAAGAGCTATGCACCAAACCAGGCTATACATGGACAACACAGACCAGGCTGAAAGCAGGCTGTGGTATAAAGACAAGGTGGATGAGGAAGTAGAGGCAGAGTGTACTTGATTTGGCCTCTACTTGCCACTCATGGATATGCTCATCAAATGTTGACTGGAAAAGTCAGAAGTCACTTCAGGACAGTAACTCCATGCAGCAAACAAAATAACAGAGACTTGCTTCTTTAATCACTCAATGACTTTCACTGATGAGAGAAAAATCAAGCCCACATTTTTAGCTAGTTCAAAATAAACTGCATAACATACTGAAAAAGCTTCCAGAATCTACATCTGTCATCACAAACACAGATCAGATTCTGCCTCTGGGTGTCCAGTCATAGTTTCTTCATGATTTATCACGTGCAGGAGTATTTCAGCATCAGCCCACATGCCCAATCTGTGATAACATTTTAGTATTTTTCCTGCTTCTAAGTCTGCACAAGCTTCTCAGCAAGCATCTGTTTGTTTGATAAGCTGCAGACCAATAAAAAAAAAAAAAGGCTGAGATAAAAAGGCAATCAGAAATATAGAGAAGCAAAAGTCCTTTCAGCACATGTCAGCAGTGGTTTGCCTGCTGTAATGCATACTTTGCTCTGGCTCTTTTTTCATTCTCATTTGTAGCTTAGAGGCTAATGATCCTTGTTGCTAAGTCACATCAGTGCAGTGCTAGGAAAGGACAAGTTCCATTTAAATGAATGAGCCTATATTGGCACACACAATTTTCATCCATGTTCCAGGGAATTCTTTTGATCTGCAAACTTAAATTAAAGCTCATTCCTGGCCTTTTAGCAAGGCACATTGCCCTGGGAGCTTACACTTTAAGTAACACTTAGTGTCATTGCTCTCTCCTCTTTTGGATAACAATGGATGCTTAGAATCAATTCTAAAAGCTTTCAGACTGTACAACATACACAAAACTTCAGGCTATGCCAAAGGTAGTGACATTATGTATTCAAGTACCAACTACAGTCTATATCAGTGATGTATATGCTGGAATTTAATGACCTATTACATACTTATCCTCAAAGATTAATACAATTTTGACTCAAAACTCCCAACTGCCTATGTGCATAGCACTCTGTAACACAATAGCTTTTCTTGTCAAAAGTTGTATGGCAAATCTGACTTTTTTTCTTCTTTCTGGTACAGGTTATTGGAAACTTCCACACTAGAAATGAGAGCACTTGCTGGAAGAGAGCTGGGGAAGGAACAACTGAGAGGTGTGGTATGTCCTTTCACAAAGTCCCAAAGCTGCAGATTTAGTTGGTATAAAGCATCACTGTCACTGTCTCACAAGTATACAGGAAAAGAAGGGAGGAGGTACAAGACAAGAAGGTAGCAGGTACCATTTCTGTTGTGTGCAGCAGAATACTAATGTGCTACCTTCTGAAAGAAGCAAGTGAAAACAGATTGTGCAAAGTGACACAAAGAGCTGGTCCTTTCATGCTAGAGCCTACCCAGATGGAAAGCTGTCAAAGGTACAGGTCAAAGATCAAAAGCTACAGGAGCACACTTCATCTCTATCAAGCATCATGGACAAGCTTCTCCAAGAACTTTACAAGTCCACAAAGACCTTTGCTTTCACAGGTAGCTACAATGTCCATTCAGCCCACCAATTTCCAGCACATATTTACCATTTCCAGTTGAACTTTTATCTGTTTGTTCTATTTTTTCCCCTCTGAATAACAAAGGGAAATCTCAAATTATCCTACAAGAATGTCAAACCTCCTGCCTTAAAATGAAACCCTATCCTATCCAAATGTGAACTAAAGTATTCCCTGAAATCTCAGCAGACACAGTCTAAATTAAGTGTTCATTCAGGAAAAAAAAGAAGTAACTAGGCACTTAACTTTGTAATGGCTTTAAACTACAATGACTGCCAAATTTGAATACTACATGTTCTGGTTTTAACCAGTGAACTCTGCTTTGGTTTACAAAAGAAACTGAAGACTGTTCTGCTGTGGAGAGAGAGAGAAAAAAAGGAAGAGATGTAAATAGTAAAGACAGAAGAATAAAAATCTTTTGAAGGGGAAGCAAGTGCTTGCCTTCTGCTTAAGAAAAATGCTCTATAAAGCAGCTATTGATTTTTCATTCACCAGCACTGAATGTTTTATTGAAAAGCAGCAATGCTCAGTAATTTGAATTTTCAATTAAGGTAGCACGTTCCTTGGACACATTTACTACTGCACTCCAGTGACATTTATTTGACTTTTAAAATCCCTCTACCATTGTATTCATGTTTGTACAGATCAAACTACCAATACAGAAAGTGTTTAGGATTATAACACTGCTGATAATAGACATGTTTGGAAGGCTCTGTGGACAATCTAATGACTTTATTTATAGGTAGGACAATGTCTAGTCAGACACTGCTGAGTTAAAACATTCCACTGTGAGGTAAATTAAGCAGGTCAGCATTTCAGCTTAGAAATATTCACATTTTCCTTGCCTTTGTAGACAGCATATAGTTGCAGTGAAGTTAAACTAGTTATTAAAAATGCTTAAATTATATGTTTACATTTTAGAGGACTGGGGAAAGCTTAACTGCAATTCACATCTCAATCTCATCAGCTACCTGCAAGTATAAAATCTTCAATGGTAGGAGAGGATGCAATATTTCCAGGCTCTAAACAGATAACAGGGGCTCATATTGCATTTTCTTCTAGAGAAAAATGGCTGATAACCTGCTGGTTTTCAGAGCCCCATGCAGCAGTGTGTGGCTTGACCTCCATGAGGTCAACCAACAAGCTATACTTCTAGAAATAGCCTCGGTCTTTCCTCCTGACAACTGCTTCCTCCTTCAAAACTAGTATGAGCTACCTCTGCTAAGGGATATCTTAGGGAATCCTTGGGAATTTTGCTAACCATTAAGAGGCAGAGCTTGGAGTCACTATTGTACCAGGTTGTGCACTCTGCTGTGCAACAAAGTGCTAGTGATTTATTTAATCAAAATTACAGAGGAGGTTGCACAAACTCCCAGCAGTTTGTAGTGTGTTGTGCTTAAAATCATCTTGCTTCTTGCTCTTAAAATCTAGATATGAGCAAAAAGAACACACCTTAGATGCAAAGCCAAGAAATTACTGCTGCTTTAACTGAAGTCTTAACAGCCTAAAGCCTTAGTCCAGTTGCAGTGATACTAGCACTTATACCTCAAAACATACCAGGCTAAAATATCCACACAAATATTTTTAAATCAACATTTCTCTATAGTGTTAAATCAACATTTCTCTATAGTGTTGTGCCTGCTGCTACCCATGTTTTATTCCTTCTCATCCCTGGATCTACTTGAGGTCATTTTGACATGCTTGCTCATATGCTCACTCTTCACTGATTTGCAAGGACAAGTTACAGTCAAATGTACTATATATGGTGTGGTTTCATGCATATTAGACATCTGCTTTTAATTCTTTCTGTTACCCACCCCTAAAATTAGTTCTAACCAGGTCCCAGGCTTGTTTCCTTTTACAGTAATCACCCAGTGGTGAGTTTATAGTTCTCAGGCCTTTGGTATTATCCTGTGCCTGTAGATTCAAACCTCCTGCTGTTATTATCTCTTGCTCATACTCCTCTATACTGCATTTTTGTTCCAGGGTCATAGGTAGTTCACTCTGCACAGAAAAACTACTTGCTTTTCCTACCTAGTGGTTACAGAAATATATATTCCAATGAATAAGCATGTCTGTAGGCATATTTTTATAAACATATACACACCAGACAACTGTACAAAAAAAGTAGGTAGCACCACCAGTTTGTCAGACAATTGTTGTTACAGCTAAACAAGCTAACACTGAGCACACAAAGGCTGAACAAAGACCAGACAAATCCAGCCAGGTCCTAAGACCTCTGTTGTTATCTTAACACAAAGACTGTGTTTTTTCACAAGCAATAGCAACACCATATTTATAGAGCTACAAAGCTAAAAAAGTAATTTCACAGTAATGGTGCAAGAAAAAATTAGCAGTATCTTCAATCAATCTTTTTGCTACTGTGGAGAAAAACAAACTCCAGCATTGAATTTAATGCTTTGTGCATATGCAGTGAGTAGTGTCCAGATAGCACTGATCTTTTCTGCAACCTGGTTCTTTTTCCTCCTACTTATAAAAAATTTCTCTTGGGATTTTTGGTAGGATTAAAATTCACTAATGGCTATCCTTTTTTTAATGCTTTCAGATAAATTTTCAACAAGTATCAGTCCAAATTAGCCCAGGCAAGAAGGGACAGCATAAAAAAAATTCTATCTTTACTTGTGTCAGGAGTTAACCCTTTTTATAACAGGTGATGTAGTCATACCACAACCACAAGAGCAATCACCTCAGTTGGCACTCTGACCATTGGAAGCCTCAGCCCAGAGCACTGCAGTAGAAAAAACAGTTGGCTTGCTTCAACTTCCTCCTATTCCATTTCTTTGGCTATTCATCATCATTATAGATGGAGTACTTCTGTTACAGCCTTTCACTCCCTTTCATCTTGGGCAAGGACCTGGCTGGATGAAACTCTCTACACAGCCAACTGTTAGGGAAAGCACAGTATCCTCAGAGGAGTGCAAAGGCTACCCACAGGTGACACTGTGCTGAACAGTTGAGGTAGGAAACAACATGTAGTAAGATGCTGGAAGAAGATAAAATTAAAAAGATGAGGATACTTGTCCATTAGCAAATCCAGAGAGGCCAATATGGTTGCTGCACACAGACATTATACTCTTGAGCAGTCTATGTTCATCCTGGACACAATTTCTTCTAGCTTTTCAAACATTAGGCATTTTCAAGTCAGACAGACAAATGGGTTCTTGGGGGAAAGGAGGAGCTCTCCAGTCCCTGTACAAGACTCTAAGCCAGCCCAATATATTGCAGTACTTAAGGTGCCTTGTTTCTCCACATGACCCTTTAATAAGGATGGACTATACAGATGTAGTTGGTGAAGTGCTCCCAGCCCTGCTATCATCTGACTGAGATTTCCTGCTAGAGCTAATGAGGTTCTGCTCCCACTTAATCTCTAAATATGGCACAGTTAACGCTTTTTAGTTTGCTTAATGACATGCTATTAATAAAGACATGACCTAAAGAGCTACTTGCATTTATTGTCTTTTTTTTTTTTTGTCCATTTTTTACAATTATGCTGAGGCAATTTAATTTTTTAAGATCATAAACTATTGTTTTGTTTGACAAGTTGTATATAATCACCCTACATTCCCATGAAAGTGCTCACCAAGGTCAATGCATAAGCTAGCAATTTATCTGAAACATTTATCATGATATTGAAATTGCTTTGCTACTTTTTCAAGTTATTATTATTATTATTGCCTTATTGACAGAGTACTATCCCAACCCATACTAAAGAGGGGTTGAGTCCTCTGTAATTATGGGTTTTTTTCAAGCAGTTTCAAGTTATTGAAAGCATCAAACTATATTTAACAGTATCTATGCTGAGCAGTGACTATGCTGAGAGAACAATTCAGTATTTTGAAATACTTTGGTTTTCCAACAAGAAATAGCCCTAAAAAAGTTACAGTAATCTACACCTTTATCTAAACAAACTAGAATTAGTGGAAATAAAAAAACAAGAAGCTTTTGCTGGGGTTAATGAAACTATAATGTAATTCTCTGATCAGAATCATTACCAGACAAGCTTGGTCCAAACGAGATTTTTTTGGTAGTATTTTTTTTGTGTGTAAGGATCAAACATTAGACAGCAGAGAATCAACTTCTACATCATTATTTTAAATTGAAAACAAACAAGCAAACAAATGTTAATTACCTTTAATTTTAAGAACAAGAAACCTTGTTTGTGTGAGTGAAAGAAGAGTGTGTTGAATTTTAATGGGATTTCAGTGTTTTATCTCTTTAGGCTTGATTTGGTTCTATCATTTTTTCAAGTATGGGTTATTATTTTTGCTTCTAAATGACATTAAATTGCCCAAAGTCTATTATAGTTCTCTATTTATATACCTCTGTTCCTGATTTTAAACTACTACAAAAGAGCACAATATCTAAACTACAATGTCACAGATGTTCTTGTTGGCTTCTCCTCTTTAAGGCTGACCAAACCAAATTAGCCCAGCCTCCTTTTACACATCATGTGTGCCTCAAACCATCCTGATACTTCTGCTGGACTCACTCCAGTATACCCATGTGTCTCATGCATGGAGCCCAGGAGTGCACACAGCACTCCAGAACAGGTCATACCCCAGCTGAGCAGAGGAAAGGAAACATCTCCCTTGACCTTCTTGGACACCCTTGCTAATGCAGCATGCAGTTGGCCTTCCCTGCTGACTCTTGCTCAACCTGTCCACTAAGACCCTCAGGTAGTTTTCTGGTTTCCAGTTACTTCTTCTAGCCTATATTGTTATATGGGGTTATTCCAATCCTAAGAAAAGACTTTGCATTTGCCCTTGTTGCACATTTATGAGAGTCTGTCCAATCCTTTTTCTCCTCCTGAATAGCAGTCCTGCCTTCCACCACTCCAGCTAAGCAAGTATCATCCACAAAGTTGCTGAGAGGAGACTGTCCCAACATCCACCCTTAAACAGTGTTAAGCACTACTATCCCCAGTATAAATTCCAAAGGGATACTACATGTAACCAACTGACAGATGGAATTTGCACTCCTGGTCGTAACCTTTGGAGCTCAGTGGTCTAGCCACTTTTCTACCACCTTATCCACTAGGTAGTGAAACAAATTTCAAAGACATTTTCAGATATTCACAACCATTTTTCAACCTCTGTACAAAACAACCTAGACACTTTTCTTTTGTACTAGATTAAAACCAAGAAGGAAATAGAGCATTCAAACATACCAGTATGAGTGGATAGGGCTCTGAGCAACCTGCTCTATTGACGATGCCCCTGCTCACTGCAGAGGGGTTGGATTAGACGACCTTTAAAGATCCTTTCCAAGCCAAACCATTCTATGATTCTAAAACAAAGAGGAAAATAAAAATTAGTAGAAAAGAACACTGTCAAGCTTTAGAAATCAAACTTAAAAATCATATGCATGCTGTATGCTTACAAATGATCTTCATTAGCACCTAATTACAATTTAGTTCAGCTAATCAGACGATCAACTGCATTGATTCTTATCAGTTGATTAACCCTAATATAAAATACTATGAAAATGTACAAGATTGCAGGAGACAATTCAAGTTATTCTCAAGTACTTTCTCTCTGGTAAAAAAAATAAAATTAAATTTAAAAAACAAAACAAAACCAAAATCTCTCTCTAAAACTAGGGACTAAATTTTTCTTACCTGCTTAGGAAAAAGAAGTTTTCACTGAAAGAAGCAATAAAGCATGGTTTGGCCCATGCAAATTTAAGTGTGAATTTGGGACTGCAAAGGGCCTCATTAAGTTTCTGTCTTAAATAAATTAAGTTTCAGAGATTTTAAATGGGATTCTACAAATGTATGATGTGAGCTATTTCAAAACAGAACTTGAACCATTGCCACATAAAACTGTAATGACCATAAATGACGAATGACGAAAGACAATGACAAATGAGGACATACATGGAGCTCTGAATTTCTGTATGTCATGGTTGAATACTTCTCATCCTGATAAATCATCTCTTTATCAATTTTAATGATGGGAGGATTTGAGAAGAAGAGATGAACCTGGACTGAAATTTACCTTTCTGAAGCACTGCAAGTTTTACAAAGTTCCTGGGTGACTTTTCTTCCTTGAAAGTTATAAGATGAAGTCAGAGACACTGGCTGCTTAGTAAGCCAAGTGTCAAAATAGATATTAACTATCAAAATTTTACCATTATGAAGAATAATACCAGGAATTATTCAGTGCAACTAAGAGTCTTTTCTTTGTAAATACATGGACAGTTAACAAATGGGCCTTTGGATCTTAAATTTGTGTTAAAGAAACTTTAAGTCTTGTTGGAGATTGATAGATACTCTCTGCTTGCACTTTTCTAATCTATAAACAACATATATATGAGTTAAGATGAAACCTCTCTTTGATATTTACTCTTACCTTCTCATAACACTTGTGACTTTTTCATACAATCTGCAGACACTGTAAAAAAATTAAAAATTCATTACTTCTATGGTGCCATTAAAAAGTGGATGCTAGGAGTTAATACAAGGGAGTACTGTTGGTATCCTGATCTCATTGATCCTGCTCTAATCCTGGTCTGTCTACCATATTTACATTATTCTCTCTGGGATGAAACTACTAATATTGATCACACAGAATGGAATAAATCAAATTATTGTAATCCTCCTTTAAATTCCACATTTGTTTATAACTTCACCTGGGATGCAACTGAATCAAACCCAGATACTAACGTCCTCTCTTGCTTGTCACTTGCTCATTCCTTCTGCACGTCTTCCAAGTCCACAAGCAAATGTGGAATGGTTGTCACAGCATACAAAACATTATGAAGATGCTTTGAACTTCAGGAAAACCCCAATTTCCTCCTCTGAGAATAAAATTATTCAGATATCTATTAGAAGGACATGGTCAGGTGTACCAGGGTAATGTGTTATACTTCTGCTTTTCAAACAATGAGATAAATTCACTCTCCCCAATGACATAAGGTGACACTAAACACTTTATGAGGATCTATTTTATTAGCTGTAAGATGGAAGATAGCAAGAGGGAAGCACTGGGTCAGCACAAAAACTCCTACTGTAGCAACACAATTAAAATCTTAGAAGGACTATTGGAAATAATTTTCTTGCAACTATGTCCATGCTGTGAGATAGACTTTCATACTGAAGTTACATGTGTCACCCTTTATAGGGGATCTTTTAGAAGATATAAACCAGTATACATTGGGGAGCAACTGGTTTGAAAATGCCTTGGCACAGAAGGCCCCAGGGGTCCTGGTAGCCACTCAATTGACCATGAGCCAGGAATGTGCCCTTGCAGCAAAAATGGCCATCAGCATCCTGGTCTGATCTACAAGAGCATTTCCAGCAGTTCAAGGGAGTTATTTATGGTGAGAGCAGGCTAACACTGGAGCAGCTTGCCCAAAGAGGTTGTGGAGTCTCTAACCTGAGAGATATTCAAAACCCAGCTGGACAACATCTAGCATCATGCTTTAGTTGCCCCTGCTCTGAGCAGGGTTACTAGCCTATATGACCTGTAGATGCCTACCTCAACCCCAGCGCTTCTGTGTTATAACTTTTACTACCAGGGTTATGTGAATGTCCTGTGGAAGGAAACATTACCTTAAATTCTCTGCTGCTTTAGTGGCTAACCTTCATCTTCAGATTTTATTTCCAATAGTTTGCTAATGAGAAAACCACCAGGAAGATGCAGTACTTGCTGCTGGATCTATTAAACATGATTAAGAGAAAGAGGCTGAAGTGCAATTAAGGTAAATATTTCTTTGAGTTTTATTAATCTGCAGAAATTGTATCCACAGCAGACATACTGTAGTCAGAGTATTGTGGTAAATCCCAGGAGAAAAGAACTTCTGCTCAGTGTGTTTGCTGTGGATGTAAGATGTGTCAGGCTGTTATTTAGTAATACTTTAACATACAATGTTATTTTAACATTTTTCAGTCTTCTTGATACTACCATTAAGCACAAGATTCTCCAAGTTTCAAAAAAACCCCTGTTAATAAATAGTATTCCAATTCATGATGAACAGAATTAGCAACACAGATACTGAAAGCATAAAATTGATTCTATTCTGATCTGTTTAAAAAAGACAGACTATGGACTAGAAATAAAGAGACATTAAATTGTGCAATTCTTTTGCAGACAGTGGGCAACTGTTAACTAATTTTTGAAAGTGGAAAAAAATGAATGCTTAAAAAGTGAAAAAGCCTTTTCAGTAACTCAAGAGACTGTAATTCAGACCATATGTCAACAACATTCTGTTTTTCCATCTTGGTATATATTTTTTACCTGCTTCTTTAGTTCTGTTTTTTCTAACAGCTGGTGGAAATCCTAATTCATATCACTGATTTACCTTTCAGTCTCTCTGATCATCTTCTCATTCAGATGTGAGGCTTCTACTTCACCACCTTACCTCCAAATCACTATAACAGAATGGAAACATGCAAGAAGTGATTTTCAAAAATCAAAATATTATGCAGATATAAAAACATTGGCACTTACAGGAAAAAAGCCACAGAAAAAAACAAACCCCAAAACACCAAGCAAACAAAAACCTCCCACAAACAAAAAACCCAAAACAACAACGACAGAATAACAAGACAAAAAGAAAAACACCAAACCAAAGCAAACTTACGGTCTTGCATCTACTGGTCTAACACCTTCAACATGTGTGATTTTAGAAGTTGATCATCATTGGCTGTTGCTACTCTCTCTTTACAAGACAGAGGAAGTGTGCTAATTCCTCTGGAATAGCTAAAACTAGAGTCTAGAAACAGGGGATAAATGTAAAGTACAAAAGACTGTATTAATGCTATTGTCAAGTTAGAAAAGTAAATTTTTGGAAAATGTCTTTAATGTTTACTCTGCCTTCTTGAGGAGCATGGGAACTTTTCTTGACTTCACATGTCATAATATACCCTAGTATGGAAACTTTTCTTAATTTCATATGTCATTACTTCAACGAATTTATTAGAGCAACCAATATAAAATAAGCAGAATGATACTCACTGACCTTTACAGCACTTCCCATTGGGATGCCACATTCTTTGAACCCTATCAGCCTTCATAAGTGTAATTTCAAAGAAACCCTGGAAAAACTGTACACATCAACTTCCATAAGTCTTTGAAAAATAAAACAGCAGGTCACAGGAAAGAGCTGTGTGCTTAGACCTCTCTTGTGAAACAGTTACTGTGTTCATAAAGATGAAAGATCTCCACGTGAAACAGCTATGGAAAGAAAAGCACTTGGAAGCTTAATCCTGTGATTTAGGCCTAGCACAAAAAAATTCAAGAAAAATGCCCTCAGTCATGAGCACAACCTTCAGAGTTCTGTTTGCATTTAATGCTTTACTCCCCAGACTCATCTTCCAACTGAATGGGAGACTTTTGACATGCACTTCTTTGGGGACCACTCATGCTCGTGGTTGGATGAAATTTCTTTTTCTTTTACACTGCAATTAAGCATTTTATAAATAAGAAAGACCTGATCCATGGAAATAAATTAAGGAGACATACAGTACTAGTTTCTCATGTAAATTGCTTTTCCACTGCAGGCATTTATGTTTTATAATAAGAAATAATTTTCTATATAATTTTACTTTTCCTTTCCTTTATCCATTTTTCTAGAATGGAGTTATAGTGACCTGTCACTATCTTAAACATTTTGTCAACAATTCTCTTAATGCCTCCTTAAAGCATCATGCAAAACAAGTGGTAACCTAGGGTCAGAGATTATATCATTTTTAATGCTGGAATGTATGGTACTCTGTCTAAAGACAGAGAACATAGTGTGTAGGAGAGGTACAAATTTGAGTAGCTTCTTTTATTCCTGCTTTAGTGACTACAGAACTAATTAAGAAATTTTTATTTTTAAAGGTCTTTGCACCCTAGTCTTTGTTATTACAGAGATATGCACTAGACCTTTTTCATTCTACACATCTCTGAAACAACCAATCTTCTTTCCTTGGAAAATGCTACAGAAAATCATTTGGATGCTTATACTTTCATTGTTTAATCCCTCTAAGAAGAGGAATTATTACTTGCATCTTTAAACTAATTTTAAGTGTGTGTGCCTGTGTAAGAGTACATGGAAAAGGCTAAACTGTAGAATCAGAGCAATTACATTACCCAAAATTGCTGAATGATTACTAAAAAGATTTCCAAGTGTAGCCCATTAATTTCTAATATACTTTAACCCCTGGGCTGTGGTAGATCTTTGAGCCCACCCAACTTGTTGTGACCCATTGTAGGGGGTTAGGCACTTGCTGCCTGTATGCTTCCTTCTGCAATAAATGGAAACAGCCTCCCAGGCTAATTCAGCCTACCTAGGGTCTAAACACTTTGTGGTATCTTCTCTCAAGATAATTTTCATCTCTAAGGGGGACAAAAAGCTTCATTGGGTACTGCAGTGTGATGCCTGAAAAGAAGGTTGAACGCAGCCTTACGGCTGGGCACAGAGAGTCAAAGAATCCTCAGCCTTGCCTAGAGTCAAACCTGCTGACGCTTCTCCTGAGCTGTAGCATTAGCTGTAGAGACTCTGCCATACAACTTGTGTGTGTCACACAGTAAGAAACCCTTCTGGGAGCTGCATAACAGTGATGATATTACCCTAGTATGGAGCTCTGTTGTTTAGTCTCTTATTCTCCCCTTTTAGGTATTTAAACTTTTTGATTTAAAACACCAAAGTTGAAAAATAGCAGACAAAGTTAACTTTAAAGAGCTTAGTTTGTCAAACTTAAGGAGTGGAATAAACTTGCCACATAAATATGATAATGAGTAAATTCTAACATATTCAAACATCCACAGACTTTTTTTGTGTGTCTTGCTTAATTAGTTACAGTTTCATGTACTGCTGTCTTTCATTAACTTGGTAATTCCTGGGCGTGCATAGGTGGGTGCCTCACTAAATAATATTTGATTAATGCACAGCACTCATATAATATATGCTAATTCTTATTTGCTAGGAAGTTAATTATAAAGTTTTGATAATCTGCTTTGATAAATTAAATTCAGTGGAAAATGTGTGTTCCTAGGACAGAAATATATTAATTTAAGTTTGTTTGAGTTTTTTTTTTTGTTTTAGACTGTTACCTGCTACCTACGGAGATGAATCCTTTGCCTGTGGCATAGGCAAGCCAACCGTGGAGTAAGCACCAGGTTACCTTTTCTTTCTAATAAGTCTTCCCATATTGAAGGTTTTAATAAACACTATTTGCACAGAGAAAATACTCAGACATACAGGAGCAAGGAGGAAATAAAGCAAAATCAGCGTGACTCACTTTAAAAAGAATTACCTGATTAGTGAACAACAACTCCTAATGAAGTGACAAGTCGACCTGAAAAGACTACAGCAGCACACACTGATATATTGAAAATGCCATCGTGAAAGACCAGCACTGACATGCTACCAGCTGGGGAAGGGTCTCAGGATGTTGGAGACCAGTCATGCAACAAAGGAGCAACAACTCCAGTGAGAAAAGGAGAAATCTGAGGAACTGAGCATTCCCTCACTTCAGCATGTATCAAGTTCTAACATGCATGCAAGCTAAGTCGATAACTCATGAAATGTCAGTAAGATCCTGGCTGCTGGAGACAGAGCTGGGGACATGCTGAGGGGTCTGCACACCAGGGAGCAGACTGGTGAGTGTAATCTTATACAGGCTCCTGCTGTGCTCAAGGTGGATACATGTTCAGAGTGCTTTAAAGATCAAAGCAATTTCTGTCTGGAAGTAGTGGCAACATTCTGCTTGGACAAAGGTCTTTTGTAACTCTTCTTTTTGTGAAATTTAGGTTGCCATATTCCTTACTTTGTTGGTATCTCTGGTGTCCCTCCCTGTCTCCAAACCGTGGTTGATGGTAAGTAAGTACATGTCATGTTTGGTTGCTGCAATCTATCTTATTTTCTGGTCTCTGGTTGTCCCCTGAGTAACAATGGTATTCTGAAATTATCATGACAATACCATTAGTTGTTAAGAAATGAAAAACAAATTTGAATTCAACTCACAGCAATGCACTGTGAATTGGAAAACTTAGATATAAAATTAATTTTTACATGGGCATACGAAAAATGATTGCCACTAGATAGCAACGTGAAGCAATACCTATATTTAGCAAAGTTAATCTCTTGTACAAACAAAGCACAGCTTATTTATTCAGTTTCCTCTAGCTTAATTCCTAAACTTCTAAAGACTTCAAAGAACTATACAGAAGCTAGATAAAGAGCTTATCTGCATAATTCTTATGCTAATTCACAGAAGGTGTCTTGACTAAAAGGATGTCTACGTGCACACTAAGGGCTCACTGTTACTAATTCTTCTCCTCTAAAAGCTAAAATATTATACATGCATTTAGTTGCAATATATCTTGATCTGCTTCTTTAAGAGAATGCATGGATCTGGATCCAAATGTGAGCCTGGTTACTCACTGGCTGACCTTTGCCTCCTGTGAAATATCTAGAACTACTTTTGAGCCAGGCCAGTATCATAGTGTGTGTGTGCAAAAAGAACTTGAAGTACAAATGCTCATATATCATTTAAAGAAAAAAACTTGGTGTCCTCCAGCAGAAAAGGAGACTACCATGTGAAATACTATCAGCTGCTGCTGCTCCTCTGAAATCTGTATTCATCCTAAAAGGTGGAATTATTATTTTTCACATCAAGTTCTCCCTTCCCCAGCCCTACGCTCCCACATCTCCAAGCATTCTGTATATTAATCACTTTACTCTTCAGCTAAAACCAGTTTACAGCTCCAAAATTAGACATCTCTGACAGTACAATTTCCACATAATATTTATAATTTTGTAAGCCTTTTAGTTCACAGACTTCAAAGACAAACTGAAATGATTTACATTTACAAAAGAGGTAGTTTTCCTAGAGAATTTGGATGAGTTTTAATATTATTCTTTCATTAACTGTTTTAAAATATTTATTATTTTTCATACTATTTCTGCTCAGCCAGAAAAAAAGCATCAGTTACTCAGAAAGTTTGGTTTGCAGTTGGTTGCATAAAAGTGAAGAAAAGGTCTAAATGTCCATTATGCTGAGGTAATGAGAGATCAGGATTTGTGCTGTAAAAAATTAATATTTACCAACTACTTAATAAAACAACAATAAGGAAAATGCTTCAAAAATTAGAATGGTTCAATTGTTTCCTCCATCTGTGTATTTTATACATCATTTTGTTCACATTCTGTTGTTGATTTAGATACTGCTTCACCATGTGGATGTGTTCAGGCAGAATTGCTTGCAAACACAGTGAAAATGGAGACAACTGGTTCCAAGACTCTCAGGAGAGAAAACCTTCTTGCTGACACACCCAGTGTATACACAAGCCTTGTATAAATAAGAAATATGGAAGGTGTGATGCCATGTGCTATTAGAAATCTGTATTTTCCTATGCATAACAATTATATTGTGTATGTACATATATTTTCCAAGCATCTCTCAAATCCCAGAATTAAAGAAAGATTATCCTTTTCTAAGCTATCATCAGGATTGTCTGACACAGCTGAAGTAACTGGTACAGCTCCAGGTAATTCTGCTGGCTTCACATACATCGCTCCTGCAGATCATTCTTAACATAACCCAAGAGAAAAAGTACTACCATTTAAAATGCTTTTAAACAAATTGCATGTTGCAGCCTTTAGAAAATACAGGCTTTTCTTCTACAGGTTTTTCTACCCTGTGCTTTTGATTGTAGATACAATGCTGGGGGTTGGGGGGGGGGTTGTTTTTAACATTGTACCCTGGGTTCATGGTTGTTAATCATGAGCGTGCACATACATTTTCATTACTAGATAACTGAATGTTTGCAATAGTAGTTCAGCAAAAACAAACCAACCCTTTGTTGCCCACAAAGCAATTCCCTCAGACTATCTTCACAGACTTGTTAAATAAAAATGAATTAACTAGGTTTACTTACTTGATGAAAATGGTACAGTTATGATTCACATCCAGAACCAAAGGAGGATTTTCATTTTAAAAAAGGGAAGGTATACAATAGGAAAGAAACATGATACTTTTGGAAGTATTAAAAAAACCCCACAACCCTGAAGGTCACTGCTTTCTGCATAATGCTTAATTCTTTCTGGAATAACACTGATTTATGTGTGTTGTAAACAACTCATTATGATAGCATCACTAGGTTGACCACTAAGATGTGATATACTAGACTGCTAATGATTTCCTTTGGTTTCCTGAAAGACTTCCTTTTTTTCCCCCCACTTTATCTCTTCTTCACAATTATATACTGCCAGATTTTCCAGGATTCAGTTTGAACCAGTCTACCAAAAGCAGGAATTGTTTTAACAGACTGACAATCTATAGGCTTCTTAGTAGATCTGCCTGAGAAATTGCTGAATCAAACTGGGATCTAGATTCTGGCTGAGTGAAGCATGATGTGTAGGTTGGTAAGAATATATGCATTAGTAAAGGGTAAATGAGTTTGTTCACACAGGACTGGCATAATATATTAGCAATGAATAATTCATATCATATGGGAATAGACAATTATAATGCATATGCATCTGGAAAAGCAAGGTATGGGAATTATGCTTTGTTTTATTCTCTTAGTTTCTTTCCTTTTTCTGCCTTTTAAGAGTAACTCCCTTTTCTGCCTTTGTAAATTGTGCTTACTTCACTTTGTGCCAACTTACACAATTACATCTAGGTGGATGCAATTTGTTACATGTTATTTTAATCCACAAACCATTTGGGTGTGGGTGAAGGGGCATTAAGGTTCCCCTTTTTATCTTAGCACAACTCTTTCCATCCCTGCTAGATCTGGTGAGTGTAAACTAGATGCTTCTGGCTAAAAAATGTTACCTCTACTGACAGCCACAGAGCCTCAATATCTGATGGGAGATACTCCTACAAAAGGAAAGATTTAATCTTAGAAAAATAAAACTTTCAGTACAGTCCTAACAAGGCTATTGGATCTCTCAATAAACATAACATGATCCACATCTTCTATTCATTGTCCTGTTAATCATTTCCAAGATATTATTTTCACATGTGTCAACTTGTCTTTAATGAACTGAATGTTTCAGTTCTTTTTCAAGAGCATCTAGGTGTAATTGCTCCTTCTACTGAGCACTATGTTTGGATATGTCTCCACTAAGAAAATCAATAATATATTTTAATCTTCCAGATAGTGGTAGAAATATAGCAGTTGTCTTCAGAGTACATTACTGTGACTTCTAATGGCAAGAAAATATCCAGCATTCTTAAGAACTTTTCAAAAATCTTCTCTATTCTCAGCAAAATTTTCTCTCTTTCTTCTTGTGGAAAGAGAGGTAACTGAAATAGCAGAAGCCAGAGTGAAGGAGCTGAAGGCAGTGACCCTTTTTGGTAGAAAATATTCCACTCTTCTTTCCAATTTGATCCAAAGTGGGAGCCATTGAAGGAAGGTAATTTTATGGTTTCATGATGTGTTGAGATGTGGAATTTAAAACATTGCAGTTGCAATGTGCAGCACTGCTCAGTACTGACTCTAGTGATAACAGGGTCTGAAAATATTTGCAAATGCTGTCTAGGGAATGATTCAGAACAGAATGCAAAGTCACATCCATCAATCACTCCAGCAATATACCATGCTCTATCAGGACATTCATATTATCGCTCACAGCTAAATTACACATTTTTGGGGGGGAGCCATTTTTTAGATCTCTGGCACATGTAATCAACTGATGAATTGTGTTTTACCTGCTTATCCTTTAGCATCAACACTGCATTTCTTAATCATATGCAAAGTGAGGTGGAGTCCTGATAACACCCTGTTGCAGGTCATTGGAAGTTTCAGCAATGCTTCCACTAGAATTCTAGTCTTACTTTTCTGTTTGCCACTGCACAATGCATATAGAAGCAGATAAATAGGAATTTAATAGCAATGTAAATAGGAATTAGTAAAGAAGTGACAAGATCTATCCAGGAACAAACTGATTTCTAACCTTATGCTCAGTAAACAATTCTTTTCTTAACTAATAGGCTACACAAATACACCAAACATTTTCTTACTCCTCAGTTCTTAGTATGCATTAAGAAAATCTATATTGATTTTGCCAAATTTCAAACTTCACTAACATTCCTGTTTATATACTGTACTTTTTCTAACATGCCACTGGAATTAACAGGATAACTTGTTGAACAAAACAAAGATCTCTGCTGGCAAGTTGAAGCACTGTCTTTGAGAGGACTCTGTAGAATAAAGAGACTTTTATAATGTTACAGCATTAGATACAGAAACCTGTTTCGTTTTGCTGGACTTACTCTAATTTCATTAACTTCAGTGCTACTAATGATCTTCAGCTCACTGTCATGAAAAGAAAAAAGAAATGTGTTAAACATATATAGAGATTCTTTTCTAAAGTTGTATTTCCTTACAGGGGATTATGGTATTGATTAGACTGATGGAGCCATGCACTTCTTGGTAAGCACTGAAACAAGAGACAGGTCCACAAAAATGAGCATGTGGTTAGGCCTGTTAAATCCTTTCTGATGGCCTGGAAGTTGCTTTGATGCCATCATCTCATTTTCAATGAAGAATGTCTACACTGCAGAAATTCTAGGTGATAGCCAGGTTCTGTGTTTAGCACTCTCAGCCAAGTGATTAGAGAACAGCCAAGGGAATAAAATAGTCTCCTACCTCCAGACTAAAGTCAGGCAAATAACATTGTTCTTAGTTTGCTGACTAACCAGAAAAGAAAACAAATATAGATATCTATCTATATATATAGAGAGAGAGAGCCAAAAAAACCCACAATTTATTTCTTCCACTAACAAAAATTAAAAACCCAAAAGGTCTTAGCCAAATAAATAATGGAATCCCCACTGTTCATCTGATAATTAACCTTTTCCAAATCCTAAATGACTCAGTTTTTTAACTAAAAAGCAACCATTTCGACTGCAGCTTTTTACTGAATTCAACTCGCAGATCTAAAGTTATTAATCCCTGTAATTAATCTATTTAGGGACAGATTTCCTGAAATGTGTTGAAAAATTACTTCCTTGGATTTTTACCTTAGAGATGTTTAATCTTCACAAGTTTTATTCCTGCACGAGTTGGATGAGTTGGCAAAGCCTGTAGAGCTGCCAACATCGCTCTGTGTCATTTGAATAAAGAACACTTCACTCCTCAGTCTGTCACCCAAACCTGCAAAGCAGCACACAAAATCCAAAGGAAATTCATGTTTCACTTGTGGCTATGAGAGATGATGCTAGAAAAGCATCCATGAGCAACAGAGAGATTAAAACATATTGTTAATTATTTAAATGATGACAAAATTAGCAAACAGGTAACTGTGTCACAGGATGTCCACATAGTCCACAATGTGCACTTTAAATCCCAAAGTCTAAAGCAGAAATCAAAACAAAGGAAATTACTACTTTGTCCTTTATTCATAATATTTTTATTATCTGTATTTTTATTTCCTCTACCTACCCTTTCAAAAACCTTCATGATAGGAGCTCTTGGCACATATATCCTCACACATATAACTATTTACAAATTCCTGAAAGGGATATGAAAGGCCAAATGCACAAGGAAGTTGCATTTTCTGCTATCAGGGAAACAAACATTAGTGAAGTCAGTTTAACATTATCTATGGTTTGCAGTAATATTATAGGAGATATCACTAATACTGAGCTACATACAGCAACATCTGAAATGCACTTGTTTTTATTGCCCAGTATGTTGCCCATAAAAGCAGTTTGATCCATGCGTGTTCAAAATCAATTTATGGTTTAGGTTTGGAGTTCTGCCTGATTCATTTTTATAAACAGTCTAAAAATTTAAAGCATGCTTTGGGTAAGTTTTGAAGGGTGATGTTAAATATATCAATAAAACCATCTTTGTTAATAGAGCTGTCAATCCATTTTCCCCCCTACTAAACTAGGGGGTATACAATATCCCATTTGAAGAAATACTGCTATGTCAATTTCATTTAATATCAAGAGAAAAATAAGCATTTTATGATTAAGCCAGTAATTGAGACAAACAAGTAAAAGAGTTGAAAGACATTAGCCCACACAGGGACCAAGAATTAATTTTGTGTTTCATCTTGTACATGGAACAGGCACCACTGCCTCTCACCTATTCTGCTTCAGAGACCAGAGAGTGATGTTCTGAGTGGCTGCTTCAGAGATTTATATTCCTCCAGGGTAATAGCACTGATTATTTAATCACCTTGTACACACCACTTAGGCAGGGAGAAACCTAGTCATGTGCATCAGGAGTCATGAAGATCGATTGCACCGTCTGTTGCCTTCTCTCTGCAACAACCTACTCTGACACTCCAGCGGCTGGAGCCAGTTTTTAGAGCAGGTACAACATGTAATCAAATCAGCAGCCAAAATAGCAAAAAGCCACTTTTTGATGTAGAGGAAGTAGTTTCCATCCTGGAATATCCAAGGCATATGAATTGAGTTTCTGAAAGGACGAGTGACATCAAGTCAACGATTGCTGGGCACCGCAGCTCCAGGACTGCACCTTGCTTGCAGCAACGTGTGGTCACATGTAAACAAAACATGACTACTTTTGAGTGATGTGCTAGTCCAAAGTTGGGGCTCCAGGTTGGAACAAACCCCCTGTCATATATGGCTCACCCCAGCAAAATCCACGTATTAGTCCTGAAAAAGCTGCTATAAGTGCCAGTGCACACGAACAGCACTTTCCTCTCTGTGCTGGGAATAGTTAGAACATATTCATAATGAGGGATAAAAAAATAAATCAGGCTATTCTAAGAATAAACCAGGATTAGTCTTGGTTGTGTAATCTGTGTGCTCTTACACATCCTTACAGTGTCTTTGTTATGCTGTTCTGTACAGTGCAGACACAAGGTATCTGGGTAAAATTTTGGAGAAGCTTCATTAAAAGTTGTTCATGAAACATGCTGTATTAATCTCATTTCCACTTGCAGACAACAAAGATTTAGGCTTTTTAAAAAAAAAAAACAAAAAAAACCAAACAAACAAAAAAGAAACATTTAAAATCTGCTGCTTTTTGTCCCCTTGAAGTAGACTCCACTCCTCTAAGTGAGGATACAAAAATAACTTAGAGTTTGATTTGAACTCGTTAAAAGGTACCCTTAGCAGGATAATGTGTCAAAGTCATCATCTGTATCCCCAGATTCCTCACACAATTTACATCTCTAAAATAGTCTGTGAGATAAGGGTTGCTGTTCTTGCTCCCTGTTAAGGACAAACACTGCTCAAAATCAAAGCACTACTTCAAGTGTTTTCTACCTATGAGATGTGCTGGAACACAGAGCAGTGCTTGATATATTTTACTGGACCTTGAATTTTCAGCAAGTACTAACAATAACAGCCACCATCCTTTCTTTCTTTGCAGGGTTTCTTTTGCAAGAAGCTTCCCTTTTATTTAATAGGATGCCTTCTAAAATAGGACCAGAACTCAGAAAACCAACTCCTGCTCTTGTGTTCTCCCACATGAACAAATTGTTGCCTCTTACATCTGGTACATTGTAATACAACTTCAAGTGATGTGATTCATGTCAAGGATCTTTGTTTCTAGTGGCACCATCAAAGCAAGAGGAGGCTTTTATTAATTTAATAAAGGTTGAGCAGATGCTACAGTCTTATCACAAGTGGCATTAACAGAAACTGGAACATAGGCAACAAATACAATAAGAATCCTAGTGAGCACTTTGCCCTCTCCATCAGCCACCCAGAACAAGAACTGGGATTGCCAGCTGAGCCTCCAGCCTTCTGCATCACTTTGCTAATGTAAAATCATCAGTAAAGATGTTGCCACTCTTTCCCTTTAAGCTACATCTGCTGCAATTGTGTATTTAAGAGAGTGCATCAATGATCAGCATCACTGACTTTTAATCTTCAGGATAACTTCTCTCTAATCTCACACCACTACAGACATTTTTATTGTCAAAGATAAAAAGACTGAATGAATCCCATGTTGGATGAAATGCAGCAAACTGCCACAAAGAGAAAACTCCTTTTCATACCTTCCAAGTGAACAATCAGTGCTGTCCTTCTAAACTAGTCTTTTAACTTTGTTTTAAAAGCAGTTGTTGGTGCTTTCAAAAGGGACAGCTTTTCTGAGCTTTGCGTGCAGGCTGCTGATCTCAACTTTGAACTGGTGCTGGTGGTTTGCCTATAGGCAACATGCTGGAAAATAGCTTTTATTTATTCCTGGAATATTTAAAATACCAAAACCCCCAAAGTTTAGAGAACTCCTGCTCTTCAGCCAGATAAAAATCTTGAAAAATGAATTATATTACTTAGCAGCTATTCCTTGCTCCCCTATGAAGCTTGTTGCAAAAGGAATATGAATAAAACACATAGTAGGTAGCATAAACAACTTTGCATCATTTCAGATTCTAGCAAAAGCTGTTGCCATGCTGGCACTCTGGCAATCCTCCTTCAGTTGAGTGTGTTGTCAGAGGTGTTATCACCATCTAGTCATCAGCAGTGAGCAGAGCAGGAGGAGGAGAACTCATTGCTTTCAGCCTCAAAACAGCACTGAAATAAAGGTTGTTCTGTGCTTAGCTATTTGTAAAGGATTTGATGCAAACTTTGACAAATGCTTTTGAAGTCAGTGACACTAACTCAGTGAGAAATCCCTTTGCTGGCTTTGGCTGTGCAATGCTGGAAAGTTCAGGAGAAAATTGAATATGCAGATATTTTTACTAATAAAAGGAGTGAATGTTCTCCTAAGACAGAGAAAATCAAACTATTTCCTAATTTATGTATGGGGATTTCAATATCTTTATAAGTAACAGAAAGAAGTTTTAGAGATTGAGGAAAAACCACAGGAATTTCTGAAATGTGTGCAGTTATGATAAGCTGAATTCAGCTGTAGAAGAGAGATGTCTCCTTTTCATGTAATCCATAAGATTAAAGAACTGTAATTGTAGAAACCTTTACTATTGATTCATTAAAATAGAATTTTAATTAAAAAAAAACCCCTCTCTTGAGATTTCCAGCCTTACTCACATATATTGAGAACTCTTCTGATTTTCACTGTTCCATAAGACTATGATCTCTTTTTTCTACTTTTTTTTTCCCCCTCTAAAACTCTGTAGGCATAATGGTAATAATTCCTTTTTCTTTTACTGAACATAGCATATTAATATGTCACATACTTATATTCCATGGAAAATGACCAACTGGGCAATGAACAATAAGCATGAACAGGGGAAGTTTCTACATAATGGACTATTGATGACTGATACACATTTATCTAAAGGCTGTTCTCTGTCCAAAATCACAGGTCCAGGCTGTAAACAACATATGAAAGGTAGCTTTTTAAACAGTTACACAGGAACTGAAAATGTAAAGCAAGAACCTCAGGTTTCTTTAGTAGCCACATTTAAAATATAATGCAATTATCACCTCAACCCTCTTGGTTGCTACAGAGATGGAATCTCAATTCTGCAGGTTGAATTCCTCTCTATTTAGGAGTTAGCCTGACTGAGTCAATGAACCCAGGTAAATCTGTAAATTTACTATCATTGGTGACTTTGCAAACTGGTTCAAATTTCAAATGAGTCAAGGAGTGATAAAACAAACAGTAAAATCACCAGGACTCACACAGTTTCTAAGAGCAAATTAGAGCAACCAGCTGAGGACAGATTTTCTTATTTAAGCCCAAGCAGCAGCCAGAACAGTTCATCTGATTGCCCACAGCATTATGGTCTCTGCTGTGGATGCAGTTGGACTGACACCATGGACAAATCATCTCAAAAACATAAACTACTCTATCTTGCTGTAATATGTGTTGCTAATTTTAATCTAATCTGAATTTAAGGTCATACAATATAAATAATAGTATAAGGTAATTAACCAGCCAAAAGAGCTTCCTACTTTTGCATCAATCTTATTAACTCTGCCTAAAAACATTATGTCTTATTATCAGATAGAACTTTGGCAAAAAATAACACTACTGCTAACATGCCCGACACATCAAATGAATTGACCCTTCTTAACAGGTCTCCTGTGTAGAAATGCTGGCCTTTAATTAACTCATCACTTTTTAAAATAACTTCTTCCTTTAAATCAAAATTTGGCCCTTAAATCATTTGAAAACTGTATATTATTGCAAAGATCTCCTATGATAACACCAATATTTTTCTAGGCATATCTTAGGCAGAGAAGGTGACTGATTGTGTTGATTTGGGAGTATTAAGTAAACATTAGGTAAAAGACAAAGTTTTCTTACATTTGCTATCCATCTATTTAGCACACACACCCCAAACAGAATTTAAGGGAATAGTTTCATGGGTTTTAGGGTTTTGAAAAGTTATTTTTTCATCTTCCAGGAGAGCTCTCTTATGAAATGTTGATAGTCAGTTGAACTCTAAATGCTATCATATGTAAAAGCTTGAGTTGGGACTGGTGAGATCTCACATGTGCACACTGGACCCCAAACTCTGGGTAAGCAACAGTTCCTAGCAATGAGCAGTATCAAACCTCTTTATTACACACTATTATCCATTGCTGCCTTCTATTTCCTTCCAAACTCAAATATCCTATAAGAAAAACCTAAACCACCCCACATGCTGCCCTCCCTCAGCATATTTTAGGTTTGCTTCATTATGGTTTGGGCTTTTAATCAAAAAAGGAGAGGAAATAAAGGAGTTTCACATGCAAAAAAATAAATAAATTCAGATATCATGAAGAGCCAAACTAAATAAGAGAGCCTGGAAAACTCAGAGTTGCTACTTCATCTATCCTTACCAACCCCTGTTGTGGCAAAGCTCTGAAGGAGTCTCCAAACAGCATGTGATTTTATAGACCATATGATCTGCAATATTTACCATGCATAATGGAAATAGATAAGGGAAAGCAAACAGCTTGAATTTTGTATTTTCTTCCTTTGTATTTAGTCTAGGTTGTTAGCACCATGTGAATATGTATTTAGGAGTACCTGTGTAGGTGTGTGTATGCATATGTGCAAGTGTGTGCATATAGGTATAAACAAATATATGGAATCACTTCACTATATTCTCCTGTATTGTAAAACAATACCTTCTGAGCAATTAGCTTTTAATATCTAGAATTTCTTAGGACAAGAAAAAGCACTGTTCATTTTAGTCAGAATCTGAAAAAAACCCAACAAATTATGCTTGTTTTCAGCTTCTTCCTTCTGTCATTGTCCCTAGTGTATGCTGCTTTCTTTGTGGTCTTGAGTTTTAATAACAACACATGCCAACATCTACAATCAGAATATTTGACCTTTTTTTGTGACTTTAAAATGCATTACAGTTAAGCAAATAAGAATAAATGGGAAATGCATTTGCTACCTACCTTTTTTTTGTTTGATCAGTACATACAAAAGTAGGAAACAGACACACAGGAAAATTTTAAAACAGAAGAAAACCTCCTTAATGCATTAAAAATGTAAAGGCAGACATTGGAGAGAGTTTCCTCTACAAAGATGTGTGCAAGTCCTGGGCTATATTGCAAACATCTGGCTTACTTACTTTGACCTCTGTTTCAAACCTCTCAGTGGGGCAAGGGAAGAAAACAATTACAAAGTCAATTCAATATATCAAGACTGCTCTTTCTGTGTTGAGATTAACAGGATCATATCACTTCCTTTTCTTATTTTATCTTTGAAAGCTTCTCCCCTCACATTTTCCACCTGTATTCATTGCTTACCAATATCTATTATCTTATGCCACTCAATCTGCTGCTTGAAATCTCCCACCAATCATTACTGGTCCACACTTATCTGTAGGTTTCTGAAAAACAAAACAAGCAAACAAAACCCCAAAACAATAACCAAAAAAAAAAAAAAAAAAGAGGCCATTTGTCTTAGGTGATTCAAGAGCAAAGCACCTTCTGACCAGCCACAAGCTGCTGTAGGACAGACAACTTAGGTCACTAATGAAGTATATGCATGGAGTGAAAGATCTGTTCTGTGCCACTATGACCCCCTGAATGGAAAGGAAGTGTCATAGGGAGAACTTCTCCAGTTTTGATAGATCTCACCCAAGGCCACCTGAAAAGTCAAGACTCCTGTTCATTTCTGTGTCCTCTGACTCAGTTCCTGAGAAGGCACATTTTTGGTTGCTTTTCATCATTACATTCCAATCAGATTGAACTCTATGAGAAAGAAACTATTTACTTATGAAATATCTGCATTTCTGTGGTGACATTCATCATTATTATTTGCAGAACTGTTTGTATTAATAATATCTGACAGTGTGTATTGTTTGGGAATTATCCACATCATGTCTTTATGATCAATCACCTAAAGACATTATTTATCATGCCTTATTGGATTATGAATATTTATAATTTATTTATTCTTTACACAGCAGAAAAACATGTAAGGAACTCAGGAGAATGGTGAAAAAGAATAATGCACTTACAGGATATGTTATGGAGCTACAGATTACCTGTACTAAATCTCATAAAACTTTTGAGGTCCATAAATAATTGCATGAAAATCTTGTTGCCATCCTAGTATGCTTGGGCTTTTTCTAGTTAAGTATTTCTTTATTTCAGTTTGGTTATTTTCACTGGGAGTCCTTTTTTCCCTTTTTCTCATGTTTAAAAAGGGTTAATTATGAGTTTATTACAACATATGTAAATTTGCTTACTTTTAGGAAATGTTCTTCAGCACTCCAGTTTCCTTCTCAGAGGCCATAGTGCTAATAACTGTGTTAATAAAATTATGATCTACAGAGAAGAAATTGCTTTCCACACATCAAAATCTAATGAGATGGAAACTTTCAGGAACTGAACTGATTCTCAGTAGTGGTTTGGTAGACTCTCATAACATCTGCCCATCTGCAGACTGGAAATACTCAATGCCAGTAGAGATGCCATTAAACCAACTCTGCTTTTGTGTTTCAACTGGGGTTTTTTTTCCCAGTTTCACAAATTAACTTGGTTAGCTAAATGCTAATGAATATCCATATTTACTGACCAGAAGAGCTTCTTTTGTCAGGTAAATTAGGTTTCAAGAACACTACAGAGTTAGGTTTTTTTCCAGTTATTTTATCTCCCTAGAGGGCTGAAGATGTGAGTACATGCATCCATTACAACCCAGATGTGAACAGGATCAGTTCACTAGAGACTTTCAGAGCCTTCTACCCTCTCTTAACCCAACAGGAAAAAATTATTTCTCCTTTCCATAGTCTTTGGTATAATCACCCACTATATGTCATATAGCAGCATGGAAACAAACCCCACATTTCACTTACTCTGCCTACAGCTTCGTGTCCTTTCCTGCTCAGACATGATTCTAACTGTTACAGCTGCTTCATCACTGGCTTCAGAGCTGCATTTTAGCATGTAAATTCCTACATCTGTAACTATTTTCTTGTACCTTGATTTTTTCCCTTGTTCTAAAGTAACATGCTTCACCAGGAAAAATACAGGAACTGAAGAGCTTTGTTATGCAAACATTAAAAACAAAAGCGAGTGTAGACATACAACATTCACACATAAAAATATAAAGGCTGTAAAATGGGCATTAAAGTATCCTTTTGAGACATTCTTTTATCATTAAGTCTGTATAAATTAGGAATGAAAAAATATGAGTTTAGCAGAAAAGCACAGATATCAAGAGAGCATACAGCCTTTTATTGTCATTTTTGTCCTTGCTGAATGAGTAGATCATGACCTGTATGTGAGTGGCTTTTAATTTCATCATCATGTATCAGAGAGAAGCAAAGCTGTCCCCTGCTTTGCTTCTGTGAGCTACCTTAATCAAGCTTACATACATAAGCATGTCCCATGTTTTCTTCCTAAATGTTATTTCTCATCTGCTCTCCAAACTACATCTCCTGACAGTCACCATTAAGGAACTCACTATTCAAAGCAAAACTAACTGACTTTATCATTTGATTGTAGATCCTAAGGAGCAAAGCCTCTAAAAGATTACAAGTGTAATCCTTTGATCTACTGTGTTGGCAACTGCCCTATCTGTTCAACAAGCAGGTTGACATTAGCATTATGGGACCTGGGATTTGTGTAATGGAGTAATGTTAAACCCTGCACACTTCTGTCCTAAAAAGTGGAATAACATCATTTTTTTTTGTTTTCTTAACACAACAACACTACTGCAAATTTCCTATAAAGGTAGGTACCTGGGGTGAAACTGAACATGAATGTTAGTTCAAATGATTTTATGTAATGACATTACCAAGGCATATAAAACAAAGGAACTGAATGCATTCAGAACCAACTATAAACAAGTTCTTAAGAAGCCAGTGAGATTATTAGAAAGAAGCAGCTAAAATAAGTTTGAAAGAGCAGACTGTTCTCTCTCAGACAGTGAAGTGTGATTACAGAAGACTGGAGAAGCTCAAACATGGTATTGAGTAAAAGTGTTGAACAGAAGTATCAGCAACTGCAATCCAACTGAGAGTAATGATCCGAGGAAGGAGAGCAGAACAATCTATTGAGCAGTCTGTATACACCCTGGCAATATTTTAGCAAGAAGAAATTGTTTGACATCTACTCACTATTATGGGTTTTATCTTTAGATAAACTCTTGTCCTCATTCTTCAGTAAACCCTCTAGCTCTGATAGACTAGATAACTTTTTCAGACCCTTTCTAATTTAACACTTCTCTGAACCCTCCTGTAACTAGCTAACTTTTTTTTTTGACTCCTTTGGCAAATACCTGCTGGCATGGGAAGCATTTAACAAAGGTTCAAGCCCAGTGCTCCAAACCAGTTGTAAGTTTCAGAGACTTCTAAAGGAGAACTCCCACCTCTCAAGCAGATTAAGGAATCTTTGGAAGGGATTATCCCTTCCCATATTAACACTAAAAATACTATATTACACACTGGCACAGTTGCAGTAGACAAGTAATCCTTTGCCTTCCTGAGGTATTTGCAGTAAATCTTCATTCTTTGTTAAAAAGAGTGAAGACCCAAATATGAGGAAACCTAAATTAGTACCTCTAATTTAGAAACTAAACAAACCAACCCATCAAAATTCAGTAAAGAACAGATTTTCCTGACTTCAAAAACTGGTATAAAATTGCTCCAAAAGATTGAACTACTTAGAAGAGATGATCAAGTCAGAAACAGCATTTCTGATACTTAATTAACAAACTTAATGTCCTCAAGTGTTTAGCCAAAGATGGAAAGGCTAATAATGGTCAAATCTCTCTTTTTTTTTTGGTCCTAATTCTGCAGTAACAAGATGGGAATCAAATCTGAAATTACCTTTTCTTATATCCTGTGAATGTTCCTCCATCTCAGGTGATTGGCAAGGCACATACACATGGTGTCATTAGGAACAGAAACAGCTCAGGACTTAATCTCTTCTGTTTCTGATTCTGAGGAAGCTGAAATGTTGCATAAACCACCAGCTGCTCACACAATTTAGATGGCAGTAGTTTGGAGTCCTCTATTTGCCCAAGTCCCTTCTTTACAGAATGGAAGCACAGAAAGAGTATCCAGTTACATTTGAGCCTTGTCCTTTTCAAGACAGATCTGAAACAGAGACAGAAGGGTCCTAAATTATTAAATCAATATAAAGCCATGCACAAGACTGATGGATGAAACTAGAAATACAAGTAAGATCTAAAGAGCACTGGATTTTCACAAAAGTATGTATTTTGAAAAAGATTTCTGACCTACTTTATCAGAGTTTCATTAGAAGGTTTGCAGGATTTTAGTATCATCTCTCATTATGAAAACTTATCATTTTTAGAATTAAAAAGCACTATAGCACACAGTAAACAGGGACCAAAAAATTACACCTGCCATCACAGGATACAAAGAGGTAAGTGACCTTAATGAAATACTTCTCAGGGAATAAAGTCTCACAACATGAGTTTAATATCTGCTGTTGTGCAGATAATGAAGTAAAATTATAAACCTGGATATTTTCAAAGCATTTTTCCAATTAAAATAATAGGAAGGGAGCTAAATTTTGTGAACTAAATTAATTCTAGCATTTAACAGTTTGTTCACAAATTTATCAATTGACTCCCACATTTTTTTTGTTAAGGGAACATCCTCTTAGGTTTCCCAAGCAGAATAAGGTTGGAAGGTGAGCATGGAGATGACAATATTATCATCTAAAAAATGTCTTGCCTTAAAAAAAAATGAGCTTCTGCTTTTCACAACCAGAAGTAAGAAACAAATAAAGCAGGCCAACACACTGAAAACTTACATTTACAGGTAAACTCTAGCAGTCTCCAAAATTCTTTTCCTGCTAACCAATATTTTTAAGTCTTCTTCTGAAGCTTTCTTCCAGGTCAAATCTCTCTGTAAAAGTATCATTGCTCTCTTTCATGGTGTTCTCAGCAATGCAATCACAGAATCATTTTGGCTGGAACAGACCTTGAAGATCACCAAATCCAAACATTAACCTAGCACTGCCAAGTGCAGGACACAGCACTTGGCCTTGCTGAACCTCACCTGATTGACCTTGGCCCATCCATCCAGCCTGCCCAGATCCCTCTGCAGAGCCTTCCTACCCTCAAGCAGATCAACACTGCCACTCAAGTTGGGATCATCTGCAACCTTCCTTAGGGTGCACTCAATCCCCTTACCCAGATCATCAATACAGATATTAAACTGGACTAGCCTCAGTACTGTCATCATAACTGTCTGGACCCTTCCCAGTACTCCTAAATGCACTTACCATAACTTTAACAAAGTTTTCTATGTCTCAACTTTCACTACAGTGGAAGTTAACAGAAATCCAGTCAATTCAGGATACATCTGTGCTGCAGTGCAATAGAAGTGGGTCTGAAGAGTGTTGAAATGCCCATTTAATACATGCTGGAGGTAATTTATTTCAACTGGTTTTGATGTGGGTTTGAGGACTGAATGCCCATTAGCAGTTGCTGCACATTAGGGGCACTCCTTGTATGCACACTCCAATTTGATTCTAAAATGGGTCTTTCTCTGCAGGGATGAGCAGTGTGCTTATCCCCTCCAGTGCTAAATAAAAGCAATGAAACAAAACAGA
The DNA here is from genome assembly GCA_013399015.1 of Galbula dea. Classification (NCBI taxonomy): domain Eukaryota; kingdom Metazoa; phylum Chordata; class Aves; order Piciformes; family Galbulidae; genus Galbula; species Galbula dea. The sequence continues at coordinate 1,551,895 of VWZX01008706.1, read as the reverse complement.
GAGAAGTTGCTATAGACCATCTTTCTTGGATTGAAAATATATAAATTGCTGCAACTCACTCAGATCAAATATTAGTCCTCTGTTACCAATGCAATTGTATCAGAGAGGAGCATCTTGTATCATCTTTGCTTTCAAAATTGGGTAATCCTATTAAATGGAATATATTTGGGCTGAAAAACAAAAATCCCATCTTACAAACAAAATCAAAGTTTTTAGATTTTGTCACAATGAAACCAAGATACTTTGTTGCAGAAACAGGGCAGGAGAAGTTCATCATAAACAGCCAGAAGGCTTAGTACTGAGAGCATTCATCTCCAGTGGGTGGACTTCAATCCCTGCTCGGTTTTATTTGAAGCAAGGACTAAAAGTTGTCTCACCATGCAGACTTTGCCCTCACTAATAGAGCTGATCTCTCTCACTCAGTAGAAAGCTGAAGTAGCTCTCTGGGAACAACTCAAGTGACTGTCTAATGCCTGGCCCTGCTCCTCTGATGTGGCCTCAAGCTGGAGCACCAGCCTCTCTACTCTGGGGCCACAGGGAATCCATCCATTTCACACTTTGATCAGAGATATCATGCTGGCACAGAATCACAGAATTCTAGGGGTTGGAAGCGACCTCTGGAGATCATCTAGTCCAACCCTTCTGTCAGAGCAGGTTCACCCAGAGCAGGTTGCACAGGATGGTGTCCAGGTGGGTTTAGAATGCCTCCAGAGAAGAAAACTCCACCACCTCCCTAGGCAGCCTGTTCCAGTGCTCCACCACTTTACTCTCAAAGTAAAGAAGTTCCTCCTTATGTCTAGATGGAACTTCCTATTTATGCCTGTTACCTTCTTTTCCTGTCACTGGGCACCATTGAGAAAAGCCTGGCCCCATCCTCCTGACACCCACATATTAAGTATTGATAAGATCCCCCCTCAGTCTTCTCTTCTTCAGGCTAACCAGCCCCAGCTCACTCAGCCCTCCCCCAGAACAGAGATGTTCAAGTCCCCTAATAATTTTCATGGCCCTTTTCTGTACCCTCTCTAGAAGTTCTCTGTCCTTCTTGAACAGGGGAGACTAGAACTGGACACAGTACTCCAGATTAGGCCTCCCTAAGGCAGAGTAGAGGTGTAGAAGAACCTCCCTCGACCTGCTGACCGCACTTTTCTTGGCGCGCCCCAGATTGCCATTGGCCTTCTTGGCCACGAGGGCACAATGCTGGCTCATGCTCATCCTGTTGTCCACCAGAACTCCCAGGACTGTTTCCACAGAGCTGCTTTTCAGCAGGTCAGTCCCTAACCTGTCCTGGTTGATGGGGCTATTCCTCCCCAGGTGTATTACCTTACACTTACCCTTGCTGAATTTCATAAGGTTACATCACAAATGTAACGCTGGCAGGAGCTCCTTCAAACAAGTACATTTCTGCAACAAGATAACTCCAATTATTTTCCATTTTTCTCACTTTTCCCCCCTTAGCTCTTTAACAGTTCAAACAAATTCCTAACTGATTGCTCACCCTGCAATTACAGCACACTCAGGTGTATGGCAACAGATCTGGGTGGTTAAAAGCACAGAGACCTAGGCTACTGTCTCCAGCTATCCTTAATTCAGACATCTTCATAGCAACAGCAGCAGGAATTCAGAGAATCACAGAATCATTATGGTTGGAAAAGACCTCTGAGATCATAGAGTCCAACCATCCACCCACAGTACCATGTCCACCACTAAACCATGGGCCCAAGCACCACAACGCCTTCCAATTCTCCTCTTCAGGTACTCTTCAGGTTAAAGGACAGCATGGCCTTCAGAGTAATACTATGGCAAGACTTGTCCCTGAGCAATCCTCCACTCAATATCATCCCAAAAGTGGCCCAAGTTTCTCTTTATGACCTTTACACCAATAGAGCTATTTCTGAAACCAAAGGTCATTCACTGTTCTCATCCAGTCAGAACGCAGACGCGTCTGTGAGGAGCACAGCGATAACACAGAGCAGTAAAGACAGATTACAGAAGACTACAGGGTTCAGTGCTAAATAACATTTAAATCCACAGAAAAAATGGGTAAGAGGTCTTCAGGTACACGTCTCTTTCACATATTATCACCTAATGTACCCATTTGCTTTCTGAGATCTATTTTACATATATGGTTATGATGTTTTCCTTGATGCAAGGTTTTCACAAAGTCATGCAAAAGTTCAGTATTTTACAGCTTTTATTAGGCTTCAATTTAACTGAGTGTTTCTATGTAGCCTCCTAATGGGTAAAGGGAAATGAAAGGATTTGTCATAGCACATAACATGCTTAATTCTTTTCTTTCAACTTCATCATCTTTAATTTTGCAATAAAAGTAATCATAGATGTATGGTTTTTTAAAAGGCTGCATTGTTCTCTGATGCCTGTAAACAGAGATAACCTTGGGGGGATCTGTGAATGTACTCTCTGAATGTGTTTTGCAAGAGTGGCTGTGTCAAGTGCTTTCTTTCTCAGTCCTAGCACAAAATACTGTGGCTTGATACTCTTAGTCTGGCTTGCAGACCTCCTTCTTTGTGAATACAGATGATCGTCTCATGGAATTTAAGTTATATTACTACCTAAACTAAATGGTGATCCATAAAGAAACAAACATTCAATCTACAGCTGAAGATTGATCAAATAAACTACATTCAAACTCTACATGAATTAATAAAATTCTGAGCTGGGTCTCTGGTTTATTTCATTTTACCTAAGAATTCTATTTTACATTCTATAGGTTACACACATCCGTACTTATAAGTAACTATCAGTACTATAGTACTGATCATCAGTACTATTTATAAGTAACTATCTTACCTTCAATAGATGTTAGGTATTTTCAAACCTTAAAAAAAAAAAAAAAGTGAATTTCTGATTTGGATTATTCTCAAGACAGCACCTGTTTTGTGCCCTCTTGTTTAGAACTTGTTTTATTATTAAGAACTATGTAGCTCATTAAAGAACTTTTGTCTTAGCCTTTAATAGTCTTCCTTATAGAGAAAGGAAAATAAAAATCACCTTACCCTTTTGGTAGGATGAATAGCAGCATATTAAAATGAGAGTATTTCACTTGACAAATTTAATCCATCCATCTGTTCTAAACTTTTCTGTCAACCCCCCCCCCCCTCCAAATATACCTGATGCTTTCCTAATAACTAGGCATATAGTAAAATCTGTGATGTGGAAATGAGCAAAATATGGCATTTTCCTGCTAGTCTAATGTGTAGTAGGTTTTGACACTTGTCTGTCTTACTTGTCAGCTTGCAAGTTATCTGGATTTGTTCAAAGATATTGTCATATTCACAAACAGACAATATGTTTCTCTCTTCCTCATATCTGACATACAGTGTAAGGCAGTAATATGAAGAAAAATACTGCTGCTATTTTAAAATCCATTTAAATATCACTTCCTGCCTTTCTGCCAAGGGGGATGACAAGGTGAATTAATTTACTGGGGTTTAGAACTACCAAGTGTCCTCTGATACTTGACTCAAGTATCCCATGTAATATTTTATACAGGATTTTCTAGTAGTCTAGGTATGCCACGTGTGTCAGAAGCAAAAGACTGAAAGGATGTCATAGACCAGCAACATGTCTAACACCAGGTCTTGTTTTCCACACAAATGTTTATGATGGCTGCTAAATGTACTTGCACTGAGCTTTATTCTGATCAAGCCATGTATAAATAGAAAGGAATCCCAACTAGTGTTCTTTAGCTTCCAGAAACACCAAAGCTGCCTACTGGAGACAGCAGGACCTGTCACCCAACCCATCTGACATACTCCTCAAGACACTGATCCATACACCCCTATGGAGTGAACAGTAGATTTGTCATACAGACAGCAGAAAAACAAAGCTTTAGCTTCAAAGGATATCAAGAGCATATCATACAGCCTCTACTCATGCCACCTTTCACTCCCCATGTACTTGTTTGATTCACATGGCTACTTCCTATTGACTTTATCAAACATAGAACTAAAAAATAAAAGATACTGGGTGATACTGCAATTCTTGGTTTCTAGAAATAATAAACTCCATATTACACCATTAAGAAATGAGTAGTTCTGTGAGGAAACATTTCCTTTGGTATGTTCTTGCTAAAGCCTCACCCCCCAAAAAACCCCAACCAACCCACAATAAAACCCCCAAAAAACCAACAAAAAAAACCCCACAAGGACAAGTTCCAGCCTTCACACAAGCAGCTTGGCAGCTGAGTGAAATAATAATAATAAATCCACAAGAAAACAAACAAAAAAAAAGAAACCTCTGAAACCATTCTCTCCAGGGGGAGGTAGAGGAAGGAAATTCTGTCTTCAACAATGTACATAGGACCTGCACCATTCAATAAGGTACCATGTAATTCCTGGATCCCTGGAGCTCCTTAGAAAGGCTTTATTGAGAAACCTTTTTCTATTGCTTCAAATGTCACAATGTTTTTCTATATATTTTTTAAAAATAGTGTTCTTTTCTATTGTTCTTAAACTCAAAAAGCAACAACTTCCTTTTTTTTTTGGTGTTTACAAAAGTCATGAGCAACCCAGCCTGCCATAATTCACTATAAAACTGTTTTCCTGGTAAAATAAAACTAATGTAAATGTGTTGGCAATGTAAAGCACTAGATAATTGAAACAACAGCAATCAGTGAATTAATCAGGATGATTATTATATGCAGCTTCAGTCTGCTTTGATAGTTAAGGTTCCTGGTTTGATATTATTAAAATAACATTAACTATCCCTGCTTGGGTATATTTCACACTTCACACACATTTACAGTAGAATCTGAGCACCTCACAGTCATTTATAATTTATCTTCACTGTGAGATACAAAAACTCTATTAGCCCTGTTTCACATGTAGAGGACTGAGGGACAAGGAGAGTAAGTCACTTTTCAATTTTACATGCAAAATTGTCTCTGAGAAGAAATGCAGAAGTGGCAATCACAAGCCTTAGGCTACTTCTATATTTGCTAGGCCATCCTTTCTCTCAGATCCCTGATAATGAGATTATGAAAATCTGCAATATACTACAAAATATACTGTTGGCTTTGCAAAGGGCTTATGTAAGACTGACTTCATCTTCTGGAAAGGTAATAAAGAGCACAGAGTTTGTATGGTCCTGTTTCTTATTCCTTTGGCTATTTCTTTGTTTGAATTAGTTTAGTGATATAGTGATGTTTTGAGGAGCATAATAAAATGTCTGAATGGGTCATCTGTCCACTGATGGTTTTGAGGTATAGGTAATCCCTGGGTACTTCAGCAAACAGACATTGCAATAATGCAGAGTTCTAATAACAGTTCCTGGTTTTCTCTTTATGACCTCAGTGCTGTTTCTTGGTTCCCCACTTTGAACCGAGTTCTTGATAGAAAACTGAAGACTCACATCTAAACTTGGCATGGAACAACTTTGTGTTTTCACCTCAGGTCTCAAGTTGTAATTTAAACAAAGAATGAGGGGAGGAAAGTACATGTCCATATGAAAAGGTTTTCATGGTAAATATATTTACAAAGGCACTTGGAAGAAAGCAGAAAATTAGTGCCAAATGCTTGTGGAAGAGAAGTGTAGACATTTAGGGATTTAAAACCTGGAATCACAAGGAACTCTGCATTTTTCTCATTACCAGTAGAGACAATAGAGATAAACCTTCAGGATGTAATCCTTTCCCTTTTCCCTCTCTGATAACTTATTCAGAATGATGAGGTGATCTGTCTTCTCCTCTCCCAAGTAATATTCATATCCTAATCGTAGTCTGTCCTGCAAGATGATCTGTAAGCATTGCTTGTCAAATGGGCATGTATTATTCAATAGCAGTAAGAGCAGAATGGGGACCCCACTTTTCTCACACTCTCAATTAGTCTTTACCTGCAAATCTTTCACAGAAACAGGCATTATCCTGTGGAAAAATGCATTTTACTTGAAGTCATTTCCAAAATTCCCCAGACCAATTTATGTTCAAAGTAGACTTATATCCATTTCTCCTACAGGATTTTCAGCATGGTCACTGAACATCTGCCAGCTGCCCTGCTTCAGTATCTACTGTCTGCAGCTTCAGATTATCTGGTATGACCTGATATGGAACACAAGGGAAAAAAAATAAAACACGTTACCCATTTCCTTCAACTCACAATAACATTGAGTAGCTAATGATACAACACTCTAGATTAAAACCCAAGATTTTAGTAGATATGACTGAGAGTCTATGAGAAATCAACATAACTCTCCTCCAAAAGTCTTACAGGAATTGTCTGTTATGGACAAGTAGAATGAGGGCTTATAATTCAGAGAGTATAAATAGTCTTTCTGCTCCTGTATCAATATTTCATGCTATTCATAGAGAATCAGTAAGGTATTATTAATTGCTTTGAGCAACACAGGTAAAGCAAAGGGCTGATCTATTAACAACATTAAAACTTAAATATTAATTCCTAGAAGCCACAAAATGTACTAATGTCAGAGCTGAAAATGGAAACATTACAAAAAGAAAAAAAGGTGTTCACTGGTTTAGAAGCAAAGGCTGCTTTGTGGTTTTAGGCACAGTCTTGAACAAAAGATATATAAAACATACCAGCCCAAAAATAGCTTTGGGAGACATTGTGCCTGAGGCAAGTTCTACACTAAAAAGTTCTTTGTGCAGAGCTGTGTAACGAAGTGTGATTTGTGACCAAGGTAACTGTGCTCTTCATGGAGATATTCATAATGGCAAATACTGTGTTCTTGCTAGAGTGGTTTGCTGTGCCTTGTGGGAAGGGAAACTAAGCAGGGTACCAGAATGAGTCACATTGTTCGGGGTTTAACTTGTATTAGCTGCTGTCATAGCAGGAATTCCTTGCTAGTACAGTACACAGATGTAGCTGCACCAATGACTATTGATAATGCAGACCGGGCTTCAAAGATGACTAAAAAGTATCAATAAAGAAATGCACTGGTGTATATTTCTTTCATATCAATAGGAAAATAATGAAGTATCTTCCAGTAGCCTCACCTTCCAGGCTAGAGTTCTGGTGCCACTACTTCCCCCAGCTTTGTCAGCAGTTCTGAGTGATCTTCAGGGTACAACCACATACATGGATATTCTAAGACTAGGTTTCAATGCCTATGGTTAGGTATGTATGGACTTTTCAGCTATGTCTTTAACAAAATGGGAATGCAAGCTATGAACCAGTTCATTTCACAGAACATTCCAGAGAATGCATGGAAATGGAGTTTTAAACCTGGCAGGACATGAAAGACAGGCAAGCTAATTCGCTTTGCTTCTCAATGACTCAGGGTATGGCAATAGCTTGACAATTCAACAACACTGTTGGCAGTAGTTTAAAATAATAATAAAAAAAGGGAACAACTGGCAGATAAGAATTATTAAATACAGTCATAAAGTTCTGTGACTCTCCTATAGTGTCTGCCATAGGCATATCTCTGTGCTAAATGCACATTTTTAGGAACAGTCTTAGGAAGAATTAATTGTATTGTACTTGAGACTGTTGAACAAGCAATGACATATCAGTATGCTAATGACATGACTAGAACTGCATTTCAACAGAGGTCAATATGCATATTTTACTTTAATATAAGAAATAATTGTAATTCTAATTAATATTACATGTTTCTGGATAAAACTGCTTACATCTCCAAGAAGTAGCTGCACCACTTCACACCTAGGCCAGATTTGATCTGCACAATCCTGCAGAGGAATGCACTTACAAATGAGCATCAAAAAGTTAGTTTCAGAAAAAACTGAGGACAGGCCTAATACTAAATGTTGCTACTCCCAGTAGAACACAAGGGAAACATTTGACCAGTTTTCCAAAATGAGTAGAAACAATAAGAGTGATATTGGGCAGGAAGGGCTGGAGAGTTACAGGATTCTAACATTCTCCCTAGTATCCACCTCCTATCCAAGCAATGCAACCAGGAGACTGGACACCTGGACTTACTACAAGCAACACTAATGACTAGACTAGAATTATCCAATGAAGTGATGTACAAAAACAATGTATGAATTGAAAGGTAGCATGATATGGGCCACAGATATTGCATGGACACAAGCAAGTAGTGCTTTCATTTGAAAACAATAGCTAGGAATAACACAGGAGTTCAGATCTAGCTTCTAATTAATATTTCACTTGACATGAAATATTAAAAAATATTAATAACAGATTGTATTCTGATTTTGGCTAATAAACAACTTCTGAATCATAAATGGTAAACATATTTGTTAGATTAAGTTTTATTTTGAAGAGGAGGGGCTATGTATTCTTCATTATTATAGATGGATATATGCATACTGTGGGGCTAACCCCAAGAAGATAAGCCAGGCCACATACACATGGATTTTATCACTGAAACTTCAGCAGTGCTCCATCATCATTATTCAAAATAAGGATACATGCTTTATGGTGGCCTTAAAAGCATTCCAGAAGAAAAGACAAACATGTGCTTCATGAAGAGATTTGTGGAGCCTCTTCTGGGTTTTCTGCATAGACATATCCCTGAGAGCTGCTGATCAAAGTTAATGCTAGATTAATCATCTGCTCTCCAAGATCCATTCACAAATGAAAAATGACTGGCCCTTCATTCCCAGCTAGTTAAAATGAAGTATTGACTTGATATTCCAGCAAAGTAACCTCTAGAACAACTAATATGAGATATATCAGAGCAGGTAAAAAAAGAAACAAACAAGGACAAAAAATTTGATCCATGTCCAAAGCAAATAAGAGCACAAGGCCTCCTGTGACAAGGGGCACAATAAATCAGATGGACATCTTCTAGCAAGCTGCAGTTTTCTCAGAATGTCTGTTTAAGCTAAAGCTATGACAAAACTGAAATGTTTGGATGGAATCATGCAACTGCCACCAAGCTGTGATTTTGATGAAAAGAACTTACAATGCCTTTCATTCTAACATTTTCTAAATAGATTTTTTTCCATTTTTCAACTTAAACCTGCCAAATTTCCCATGAGACTATAATAGATTTTTTTTTTTAACACTTAAAAAGCTGCCAGCTTTAATTGCAGCACTCCTTTGCCCTCTATTTTTTTTTTTTTCTGTAATCCCTTGATTTTTTTTGTCTTAATGAAGCAATTAGTCACTGCTGAGGTCAGTTATATTTGCTCATAAATAGTTTTCTGGTATGTTCTCAGGCAAGTACAGAGAGAGGGTCATTGTCAGATAAAGTGCTGTTGAAATAAGGAAATATCTTCTCCCACTGGTGCCAGAGGAATTGCCACACACAATAAACAAAGACCCAGGATAACTAGGAGCTGCTTTTCAAGCTTCTTAATCAAATAAAGGCAACTAAACAATGTCTTAAGTTGGATGACCAGTGTCATATCTAAGTACACCTCAAAAAAACCTGCTTGTACTACCTAATGTTTTCTAAATTAACTATATTACTTTTTAATTTCTCCATTTACTTGCAGGTTATTGTATTCAAACATGTTCTGTCACACTAATGCAAAAGAAGCTGCAGGAAAGTAACTTAAAGACAAACGTAAAACCACCAGAACCATGTGGGTTAAGGGAAATAAGTGTTTGGAAGCTTTAACAAGTGAATTGGTTGAGGAAAAATTGGGTCATCTGTAACCATCCAGAAATCAATTATGATGCACAATCTTCAGCAAGGTCTGTAGATTTTACAGGAGAGTAAGCAGGAGAGCAAAGAAAATTAATGACAAATTTTATGTAAGGAACACTGATAAACTGGCTCAATTTGCTACATTTCAATATGGAAATACTATGAAATATTTTAGTGATGACTGCAGAGACAGTGAAATGTTTGAATTTATTAGGATGCAGTTGGTGTTTATTCTGCTTAGGCAACTGCTGCTGAGATAATTTGTGGTTATTTTTTGGGTATCCAACAAAAACCTTCTTCTAACAGAAATGTCCATACAGTACCATATTTATATAGCCAGATAGGGCAAAGGGAAACCAAACTGTTCCTTTGCAAACTGTTGACTCTTTCAATGACTAAAAATATTGTAAAGTAAGTTTCAAAACTGGTCATCTTTGGTGTGAAATATAAAGCAGATCCAAATGTAGTCCTCAAAACCATCCTTTGATTTTGCAGAAATGGACTATTGTTGTAATTCCCATTTTTTCTTCCCTAGCCTACTATCCAACAGCAGTTTCTCTGTCAATGATGTACTCTAGAATACCAAATTCAGACCACATTCCTATCACAGCAATGAGATCAATAGAAAATCCCAATAGCTTAGATATATGTAGGTGGATATCCCTATAAATTACTTCTAATTACAGCAGCAGACAATTTTATTTAGGGGCTTTTCTTAGATTAGCAAGATTCCAGCAAGTTCTGGTACTGCCATAATTTGGGTAAATAGTGCTTGTCAGAAACAGACAGCTAACATAAGTTATAATAGAAAAGAGAAATATATATGGGGTTTTTTTCCCCTCATTTGCTTTCCTAGGTCCCTGTTGTAAAGGAAACAGAATCTAAAAATGTTTTTACTTGTACTTCTCTATCATTCTAACCAATAGGCTAAGTGACAACAGTAAACATCTGCAATAACCATTCTTTTTTTAGCTCAACATTTTCAAGCACCAAGAGAGATTATGGAAAATAACTTTTTGCTGAAGTAAAGGTTCACATAGTCTTGGGCAATGTTTTCAAGTAATTGCCTTAACACTGAAACATCTGTTGGCAGTAAACACTCACAAGTAATGTTAGCTCTGAAAAAGAAAGCCAAGGCTTAGCTCTTCTTCATATCTACCAAGGACTTCTTTTTCTTAATTATTTTTTATGACTTTCTATCCATTTTTTGTCATCTGCAAAGTATTGTTGTCAGGTGAGGCAAGGTAAAAAAGTTGTTCTAGATCTTTCTGAGAATTAATTGAATAGATTCACCTCTTCCAGTCCTGGGAGATACACCTTTGCTTCAAGTTTGACAAACTGCTCCTCAGTTTCCAGCTTGCCTCCTCCAGGCTAAATTTCTCTATTTCTAACATTTTCTGGATTAAAAAACCCCCAGGTAACTTCCTTCCTGTCTAATGACTACTTGAGAGGATTCATAGTTACAGAAAATCAATGTTTTAAATGGTATTGAACAATGCTCTCAGAATCTCAAGGTGACTGGTTCAATCTTCACTGATTAAACATGACACAGTATCATCAAAGTAAGCTGCAAAGTTGCTCTTTGCCTGTTTTCTTATGTCTTTTCAGACAGAGCAATCACATTGTTTCAACCAGGAGCCCACACTGAGCTACAAGAAGGCAATGGGACTTTTGCAATATGCTAGGACCTTGTTTTGAAGCTTTGAGTAGACAATGTCAACCCCTTCAGCCACAGTAAGGTTTACCATGGATTTACCAGATCCTGGTCATTAAAGAATAACATGTGATGACATAGTCTTCACTGTACTTTCTGGTCATTACTCAGAGACAGCAGTAAACTTCATTCAGTCATTTCACAGCAATGTTAGTGTATCTTATTAAGAAAGAGAGTAGATCTCCAGATACCTAGTGAACTTGAGTGTCTTCATGTGCCTTTCCCTGCACTACATTTTCTGACTGCCATTCTGAAGCACTCTTTTTCACTGGCCAGTTGACAGAGGATTCCAGATTTCTCCTCAAGAGTATAAATAATAAGGACTCAGGAACCTACATCTTCTATTTCATCTACTTCCCTGAGTCTGAAGGATCCAAATCTTAGTTTCTGGGCAACTCTCTTATGGAAATATGGCTGATTTTAGGTTATTACAGTTTCGGTAATTGTAATGATTATTTAAATGTAAAAATACCACCTCAAATAAAAATGACAGGCTGTCAAGTTCACAGTGCTAAATGCTATTTTGAAAATCCAACAGAACAGCTATTACAATCATTGGACATCTCTTTGTACTCCTATTTCTGAGTTTTGCAGCCATAACAACATGGCTCAAATGCCTCAGATAAAGAGGAATTCAGGTTAGCAGCATAGAGAACTCTTCTGATGCAATGAAGAAGGCTTAAAATATGTCCTATAGTTTTATTGAAAGCAATGTCTATAACCTTCAAAAGCTCTGAGCATGTCTTGTACATCTCTAGCTTTGAAAAGGTCAAAATCCTTTTTCATTTTTCTCTCTTATTTGCCAGTGCTTTCTTTTCAGTAGGTAAACATAATGCTCATAAAAAAGAATGCAACAGAAGAAGCTCTAGCAAGACATAATGTTGAACTTCTGAACCCTGTGCTCTTCTGAATGCAAGCCAGGATTGGGGCAAGTCTACCCAAGCTACTCTACCTGTCTACTTAATGGACTTCAATCCTGTAAGCTGCCTCCTTCTCACAGGAACATTGGCAAGGGAAGAAGGTTGGAACACAAAGCATTCTTTCACTCATATTTACATGTTAAAACCTAGTTAGATGCTTTTAACATCGTTGAAAGGACTGCTGTAAGAGTTTACTTTTTCTGAAGGTCTTCCATGGGAGTCTGAAAAACTGCTTCAGCGATGGAGGATATCTCCTGTTTGAGGATATTTGCCTTTGTCTTCCACCTCTGCCAGGTAAAACACCTCTCAGTTGTGCTCTTCATAACCACTCCACCCTATTTCTGGGGGCAGCAGGAGTATGCTTAATCAACTAGTTGCTGAAAGGAATCCTCTGAGAGACCCTGGCAAATAGCTCAAACTGCTTAGAGTGATGGCTGAAAGGAAAGGTGACATTAGATCAAACACATCCCTTCCAGTAACATGCATCCTTCCAGCTGAAAGATCTATTAACAGCTTCTTAACAGCTGAAGGTCTATTCCCTAAAGCACCAAATACCATCTATTAACCCAGAGCAAAGTTCCTGGACATCTCTAGGAGAGGAAAAGAAACCCCAAAGCAAGCAAAAAACCCAACAACCCCCCCAAAAATACACCACCACCACAAAACTATACCACACCAAATAAACAAAAAACCCCAACCCAACAAAATCCTCTGCAAACACACAGCTGTAGATAGCAACATCTAACAAAATGAAATATTTCCCATCTTAATCAAAACAATCAAGTACCCAGTTTCACCTCAAAGGAAGAAGATTTTTGAGGTCATCTCATTAAAAGATCACAAGACCTGATGTCAGGCAAGTCCATATTATATATCCATTAGATCCAATGTTTTCACATAAATTTGGCCAGAGAAAAAAAAAAAAGCAAGTGTGGAAACATGAAATGATCTGTTAGAGATTCATCACTTTTTTTTAAGAAATGGACAAAGAGTGAAACTCTGCCTCATCAGCCATGGATGGAAGAACTGCTTTGACCAGAATAAATATGCATTGGGTTTGATCATTAACAAGACCAAAACTCAATGAGAAACTCTGAATATCTCAAATGAAAGATGCGTTTATCTTACATTCTGTAAACCCAAGGCTTACTTCCCTTTATCTTCTGGAGGACTTGAGAAAAAAAGCAGAGAATGAGAGTGATATGTAACCTTTACAGGTACAAATCTAAGATCAGCTAAGGCCATCAAAATGAAAGTTGTGGCTGACTTCCTGTAATTTGCAAGAAGCTCCACTGCTTCCTCTGGGAGTGTTCCAATAGCTAGGGAATGGGATAGAGAGCAACGACTGTTTATGGTCTTTTTACTCACTGTTCCAGTTCACTCTTCCAGTAACAGGCTAGACATGAACCATTTATACAAGCCTTAAAGAATTTTCTTGAAGAAAGTTCCAACTAGAGAACTTAGAGTATCAAGATGTTTTGTGATAAGGCAGAAAAGGAGCAGAAGCAGAGAGACAAAATACTCTGAGAGGATGTTTAACAGTTATAACACAATTCCAAAATCAAAAACATCTAAATACATTTCATCTAGCATTGCAGTGTCCTATAGCTCACTTAGGAGCATCTTATACATTCTTTTCTTAATGATTTGAACTCAAACTTCAGATATAAAAAGCTTAGGAAACTAATCGGGTCAAATTTATTCCTGATCCAATCCTATTATCTACAGATGAATTTAGGCTATTTTGTTAATCTCATTCCTACCTCTCCTTTTTCCACCCCCCCAAATAAATTCTAAAGTAAAGTAATCAGTTTTACTGTTCCTTATTACATCATGGAACAGAAATTTTTAGATCTTATTTTGACAACAGAAATGACTGCAAGGGATTTTCAAATAGCATGCAGTTCTCCAATACTTCCATGTATGCAGACAGCAAACCATATCAATTTTATATTTTAAGCTCTCATCTTATAACAGGCCCCTCTGATAAGATCTTTAAAGGGCTTGCTGGAGATCAGAAGGAATATATTTTCTACTTTGATTTTATACTTATAGCTAGAATTTAGCTTCTCTTTGCTCTTCATTTAAAATACAAACCTCACAAGCAATTTCAACACTTTTCCTTAAGCCAACAGAAAACTTATGCCATTTTTCTAGGTGCTCATTTCCCACTATATGAAAATAATGTCACATTAAGTTCTTTAGAGTGACCATTCAGCTTGATTAGAGTAAATACTTTCTACACTTACACCTCTTTCCCTACAGTTGCCTTTACCAAATATGTTAGCCTTATTACAGGTGGTCTCCCATGGACTTTTACCAACAGCATTTTGCATCTATAGCATTTTCTACCTCATCCAACTGGCATGTTACCAGCATGTATATTGCTTAAGACTTTAGGCAAAGGACTGTTTGAAGACTTTTATAAAGATGATTACAGAAATGGAATACCATAGACAATTCCTTTAACCATCTACTTCAGATCCACACAAGCGACAGTCTTCACTAATGAATAATGTTTCACAGACACATATATACACACACAGGTATATACACATATATACTCTCAATCCTTTTCTCTACATAGAAACATCATTTTTAAGGCATCTAGCACAAAAAGTATCACCTATGCAAAGTATATAAAGCTTCTGGGCACTAGAGTAATAAAAGACAAACAGTATTCCACAAAAGCTAATGTGAATAAATAGAAATTCTTACAAACTCTCAGTGAATGAGAAAAGCTTAGGTAACCTTCTCTGCTTAGAAATCACTTTCAACTGTCTTTTATTATAACAATGAACTGATTGGCACAAAATAGGCCATGTTAAGTTCAGTATTTTGACTTATAACCCATGAACTATGTGTAATGTTTGGCAGAAAGCAGAGGTTTTCCATATCGTACACGTGTACCAATTTAATATTATTTGGCAACATTATTTACAACCAGACTCCAAGAAAGTCAAAATGATTCATATATTCTGATTACTTTTCCTATTTCCCCCCCCACACACACACTTCCCATAAGGAATTGTCCTAGTTAGAAACTCATTTAGACTTAAATTATAAGCTGTCTCTTAGAAAGTTTCTTTTTACTGAACAAGGCAATTGCCATACAGAACTGCAATGCTGAGGACTCTCAGTGTTTGCTTTTTCCTTTGCAAGGCTGAGCCATCTTGGGCATTTATTGATAAGTCTCTTAAAAGCTATTCATTTAGTAGAGATTATGAATTTACAAAACCCAGAACAGACAATGCTGTGAAACAGTACTTAGTAAAACTTCTCTAAACAAATATGAATAATAGTTTAAAACATTTTATATCTGTATCTCATATTGTAATGTTACTGGCTCTCTTACTGAAAGCCAAATACTGAGCAAAGAAAAAACCAACAAACAAAGCTTTCTCCCCTTCTATTTTTATTCATTCCAGGACACTGACAATCAATTCATTCCGAGTAAAAGAACAAAGAATTGGTTGCAGTATGCAGGTAACTAGATTGATGAAAGGCCAGACCTATTGCTTCAAAGGAAAGAAATATTGAAACCAAAAGGTGAACTACACTTATTTATCCTTGGCTACAGAACAAAAATCAGAAAAGGTCATAAGTATGTGATGGTATTTGCCTACAGTACACTGGAGTCTGAGCACTGCCCTTAAAGAAGGCTGAAGTCAGACAACCAAAAGCCAGGCTACAAGTTTCTTGTAGCATAGCCTTGATACTATGCCCCCAAAAGATAAAACTGTATTTGTGAGCAGTCTGAATTTGATTTCTCATTCTAACAATGCAGGTCAACATTATAAATGTCTTATCTGGTTATACAAAGAGGCATGGGGATGCAGCATGGGTGTAGTCTTTAAGAAACAGAGCTTTATCATAGAATTCTTTCAAGTGAAGAGCAGAAAGAAAATGCTGAGAAAGAATTATTACACTTAATTGTAACAGGTAAAGCATTGCTATTTGTATAAAATAACTTTTGTTTGAAACACATAACAAGAAATCTGGGACCACAGCTGGGTTTTGCTGTAGCATGTCATTCTCATTGGTAATCTTCTGTTGACTGAAGAAATTATGTCCCTGTTCAATATTTACATATGATATTCAAAAGTATTAAGCAGACTTACCCTATTAAAAGTGAGGTGTGAATGGTGACTAGTTCCGAATTCACAACACAAGTCAAAATTTTCCTTTGGAGCAAACACAAACCCAACATTTCAAGCAATGTTCCCAACAGATCTGAACAAACAGGATGAAAGAAAGAAGCAATACTTGGGAAAACCAGGAAAGGGGGAGAGATAATATTAAAGTCTAATAACTTCTAGTTCAACTTTCTTGCTCCTTTAGTGGTCAGATTTGTTTCTAATTTAATGTCTAATCTCTTGCAAGCTTGAAGCTTCTTCTCATTTTACCAACAGCATCATGCAAATTTGGAATAAATGAATTAGTATTATTCATTATTTTTAAGTGTTTAATGGTTAGTCACAATTTTCTGTATTTAACCTTTTTAAAGACTTACCTAATAAGTTTTTGCCCCAAAGATACTGGAATTTATTTATGATTAAATAGCAAATACTATTTAAAGAAAAAAAAAGCCCTTAAAACAATTATCTTAATTTCTTTTTTTTCCCTAGGTCACTAAAACTTTACTAAACAATTCTGCTCTTAGACAGCTCTGCTTTAGTTGACAAAAAAAGTCCTCCTTTTCTACTAAAAAAACCTAAATAGATATATGTTTAGAGAGACAAACACATGCTAATATATTATTCAGTCTAACTAATGTAAGCCAGGAAGGCTGATATCTGCTACTGTTCCCACAAAAGAGCAGTACCTACTTAAATTCTAAAATAAGAATTTAACAGCATATTAACCTTGAATTAGTCATCTTCACTAATAAAGATTTAACCTGATGCTGGAGGATGCACAAAGAAACCAATTAAGCATTTCTGTTACACACCTAACGCTTCCTTACAGGAGGACACAAGTGGATTGATGATCCTCTAATACTTCCCAATGAACAACTACAGTAGGATATTAAGGGTCAAGCATTTGAGTTCTGTGTTGCAGAACAATGCAAAAGGTACTCTTTTTCTTCTTTTTTTTTCTTCCTCCCTCCCCAACAGTAAAACCAAAGAAGTGTTTTTATCCTGACTAGAGCCATACCACAGTCAGTAGTTATCTGGAGGTAGAACATGCAAGATCAAGTGTCCTTAAGTAGTTGGGTTGCAATTATTTTTCCTGACTGTTAAATATATTAACTGCTCAGAGGTAAAAATAGCATCCTGGGTGATGAGCAATCTCTGGATAATACAGGCTCTGATTCTGGTATGCTATGGCTGTGTAAGCCATTGCTGGTAGGCCTCCCAGGACTAACTGCCATTGCCTTTCCAAGGGATTAGCAGAGCAGAGCACTGGTGCTGCAGCTTCATCACCAGACTCCTTATAAACATTCTTGAGGTGGTTTGTAAGGGCACTCACCCCTTTACTTCAGCACATCTTCCTGGGGGAGGACCCAAAGGATTTGAGTGAAATTCTCTAGAACAGAAAGCAGACTGTGTGCCTAAGAATGAAGAATCATCCCAGCATATTATTGATTAACACCTAGGAGACACACTATAAATGAGGGATAATTTATCAGGACACAGTGACAGAGTCTTTGCTTTCTTAAAGCTCATCTTCTATTCACTCTTCTACCTTCCTTTTGGCTAAAGCAATTTCTTGAGTTAGTCTTCAGCCAAGTGTCATCTGTTCTCTCCCATAATCGTTACCCTTCTCACTAATTAGTAAGGTTTAGCTTCCTCCTGTTACACACTTAATTAACTTCTCCACCTTTGGAAAAGCAATTTCCCCTGAACGAATTACCATCACGACTGTTTCATACAATGAACTAGTTCCAAGTATAGTCTTCAAATGAAGCAATGCTCTTCAGAAAGACAGTGAAAGGTGCAGAGGGCTTCCTCAAAGTGAACTGACCCTACAAGGATGGCAAAGATAACCACACACAGAAAAACCTTAACAAGAAAAAGAACTTTTTCAGTGTACCACCATTAGGTAGTGGAGGAGGTACAGACTCAAAGGGATCAAGAATAGCTACTGTGTATAGCACATGCTATTCTCCAGCGTTCATACAGTCACTTCTTAGCCCTTTAATGTTTTTACCTGCATAATAACAGTGAGCCTAACTGAGCTCAAAGCTCTACTTGTCACCCTGCATCCTTGGAACAGATGTGTAGCCATGAATACACTTCTGCTGAAAGGCTGTACTGGGTAGGCAAGACAGAACGAATGAGATGGTGACACAACAATAAACAGAGGTAAAACAAGTAGTCATAACTTAAATGAATGGCAAATCACTGGTACAGAACAGAACCAAAGTCTCTTGATTTCCTCTCCAATCTCTTATCCCCCAGAAATGCTGCCTACCATTACACTACTAAATTCTTTATAACAGTAACCACATGAGAAGGACACATATCCAGTCCTTTCTTCCTATTACTTGTATGTGGTAAAACAAAGAAAAATCAGGCATGTGTTATTGCTACAAATTTATGCAACATATGGACTCACAATGCCTATCCTAGATTCACTGTGGTGTGGTGAAACTCCTGCTCATCCAAAAGTCTTCTCCTTGCTTTCTGTCTGGAAAAATTACTGCATTTGTGATTTTGTTTACTCTCCTAAGTGCCTCAGAAGGCTCAAGACTCAAACAAGTTTTTCTTGGCTTCCTGTAACAAAAGAGAAGAGCAATACAGCACTTTCTGATGGCAGTGGATTAGGATGTTTAATAGTGGAGGTCTGAAAACATTCAAACATCAAAAGCTGTACCTGTTATATATCTTGATTGATTCCTACAGGAACTAAGGCATCTATTTAAACACCAAGGAGACTACTCATGCCTGGGGAGATCAGATAAAACCCCTGAGGTTCATACATACCACAAATTGCTATTTGGTTTAAGAAACTCCTGCACTTCAAACACAAAAGCTGTGGAAGTTAGTGGGGATGTAGCACATGATGCTCTTGGCCCTGTAATCTTCCTGGCCACTATTAAAGGCAGGACACTGGGCAAGTGGGATGGAGCATTGGCTGTTTTTCTTTTCTTACTGGAATAACATATCAAGAGAAACACTGGATTCTCTAGCCCATGAATTCTTTAGAATAAACTGAGAAGTATTTCTGGCAGAAGTATTCTGGTTGAATAACAAATGGTGAATTTGGTTGCTGTTAAACAGCATACATTTAACACTTCAGACTAAAGAAGCACAGCAGCTGTATTTAAACTGCAGAAAGAGGTATGCTCTGTGCCATTTACATTATGAACCCTGGAAACTGGTGGGATCTAACTACTGATCATGGTGTCAACTTCCCTCTCCACCTCCTCCCACCTGCAGAATAAGGTTTTCTTGGGGTTGAAATCACAGTATATAGGATAACTGTGCTCATCCAGAACAGAAGCTAGACATTTCAATTACTCAAGGTCTCTACTGGATTTGTCCCTTTTCCCTTAAAAGCTATTCCCTGATGAATGCTCTGTGACATCTCATATGACATAAAAATACCAAGGATGACAAGTCAAGAAAGACACATGTGGATTTTCAGCCTCGGTGTAACTGTGAATGCCACAATTTGAGATACTCACCAGAAAATGAGTTTGGAGGTTTCAGAAAAGGAATTGCTATAGTGATCATCACAATAACAATTTCCCTATTCCTTCCCCAATGGTTTAATACTCTGATAGCCTATGGGAATCTAGCAGGGAATAAGAGGTTGATTTGGGGAGAGAGAGAGAGTTTAAGACTAACAGGAATATTTTGCATGGCAGTTGAATGAGAGGTACTGATTAGGTTAGCTGCAAATAATTACATTCTAACAACTTTAAGACAATTAAAATGTGTGTATTTCAACAAACAGACATTTTAAACAAGAGCTTTTTTCCTCTATAGCCCTTTCCTCCTGTTCATGCTTTGTTTCATCATTAACATTACTAATTTGCTAAATCATAAGCAGGTAGAAATTACCTTGGTAAAACCCTAATCCTGGCATAGTTTTCCTGCTGGCAGTGTCAGCCAGAATACTTGAACATTAACAATCCATGTATTTAATGAAAATAGGAGGTAGAAGTTCTTCTGGTAAACACACAAAAAAACCCAATAAACACAAATACTCTCATATTCTATTCTAGATATCTGATATCTAGCTACCAAGGAAGAGAATAAAGTGCCACTTATAAAGATCAACCATTTCTTTAAAAAATTATCAGAAGTAAAGTAGCCCTTTTTCCTTTTAATTAACAAGATACATCAGGACACTAAAGCTAGGAATTTGAAGTTTTAATTAATCACATTGAGTTTGGCTAATGATCTTTCACAGCTCACCTCAATTCCCAGACTGTCCCGTAGAAAGCAGGAGGACTATAATAAGATCCATATGGATCTTCAGATCACTACTGCAGTTGTTCCAAAATATTATCAGAAGCACAGATGGGATTTCTAGAAGATGTTACACAAAGCTTTTATTCTGCAAAGAACCTGTAGGAAATTTCCTAGCTGAAAAGCTTACTCACTAGAATGTCGACTAGAGCTAGTCCTATATGAAATGCACTGATTCGTGAGGATGATCCCTCCCCCTTCCCCCAAATAAAACACAAATTGATGTGCTCTAACTCACAGGTTCATGTTAGTTATTACTGGCAAATATCCAGACAACTTTTGGTCATTAGAGAAGATTTTCATAGATTCCAAAAATTCCATTCTTTTTAGCAGGATCTTATTAAAATTGGCTGTGTACTGTTTCTCTTGTTTGTTATTGCAGCACTTGATAAATTTAATTTCTCTAATCATGAAATATAAGCAGTGGAGCAAAATAGATGGGATGGCAGCTACATAGCACAAAAATAGATCCAATAGAAAGGAAAACTCAGAGCTACCCACTGACAGAGAACTATTTGTCTGGTAAATGTTTGGTAATACTCTGTATATATCATAGCAAGCCAAGGAGTTCATTTGTCAAGATGTTTGAAGTCCTCCATTTAACATAAAAGAAAACAAACAGTTATTCCACAACAATTTGCTACCAGTTCCTTCCTCTCCTCTTAAAGGAGAAGATGCACCACTGAAAATTTAGATCCTCTTCTTGTGTATGAATCACACAACTGGATTTTTTTTTAAACATGATTTTGTACCACAGAATATGATGAGAAAATTGCACCCAGGCAGGTGCAACACCTAGGAACAGGGAAGAAGAGAACAGAACCCACACAAATAAAACCCAAACAGATACCTATATGATTTGACTGGAAAATAGAGCTGCCTTTTCCCATTTATTACATTTTGCTTTGAGGACTGGTATTTGTAGGTCCCCTTTCCTTTGCTGCATGACTGAACATTCAAGAATGAGACCTTTAGACTCAAACATGACTTAACCTGATAAATTTCTAACTCGATTTACAGCAACGTGATGCATATGCTAAAACCCCATCCAACATCAATATTTAATGAAGAAATAAACCTGCCACAAGAATAAATTTACAGCACATTTAGTGTACAGCATTTTAGAGGTGTCTGCTGAGCAGGTTTTGCTGTTGAGACAAGGTTTTAAACTGCCAATAGTTTAAAAGTAGTAATTTTTCATTGCATTTCATTCGTGAGCTCTGCTTCTTTTTAAGAGACTCCAGGCTGTCAAGGTTAATTGAACCCTCAGGGCCCTCAGAATGACTGCACTCATTGGGGCTCTGCAGGCTCCAGGCTCAGCTCCCTGATTCTTTTGCTCTAAATCTTGTCTCAAATGATCTTTTTCATAAATACAATTTCAACTTTAATCTCCACAATGATGATCTGCTGATCTAATTCTCTGCTTCAGACCTGTACCTATCTGCCCAGACTAAAATGTCTTTCTGGCATTTTCTGATGAGCTTAAAACACCGTATTCAGATAATAAGGAGAGGAGGTATAGAGAGCTCCAATTCTCTTTTTGTCTAGACAGCATGACCTGCACCTGTGGATGACACACTCACTAAAATTCCACATCCAAACTCTTTGAACTACATGCTTTCTGCCATCAAATATTTTTTAAAGACCTGGTCCTTTCAATGGCCTCAGAGGTATTTCACAGAGCTCTTGGCACGTCTGCCTCGCTCCCCCCAATCCCTGGGTACACTCATGACTTCTCTGACTGATTCTTTCTTCCAAGCACTTGTTTGGGGGCAGGTCAGGAAAGGCAATTAGCTCAGACTCCAGTATGCTGCTTTTTCATCAGCCCATCACAGAGGCATTCTTCCCTAGTTGGAAGTCTCTGATTGTGCAACTCATCAGTTTTACTAAACTCAAGTGCATTTATTTAGAGGTTAGAATGAATATCAAGGAAAAAAGAGCATAAGAAGCAAACAACCTACATTTGTGCTTAGTCTCGTCCAATTTTGTGCTTCACTGCAAACAAAATTAGCTGAATTTCCCTGCTAAATTAGTCTTACACCTCTAAACCAGTTTTATTCTCCTAGCAAGCACAGGTGCTTGACTGTGCTTCGAGGACTTCCTTTCCCTTAGGAAAAGTGACTTCAAGAGAATTTAGCTTTCATTCTGAAACAGCTTTTCAAAATTTAACTTCTCAACTCTTCTGTTGGAAATGTAATTCTATTGAAATGACAGAAATGTTTATTTTGGCTATCTTTTGACATTCAGAAAGAAACAAACACCCCAGTACTGCACTAGTCTGCAGAATAAATTCCACTAGCTGATGAATGGTGTCCAACGGCTTCTCTTTTTTTCCAGGTTTAAGGCACTTGGTCTCCTAAGACAGGATGATTGCTGAGGTCCTTCAAAAGGACACATTTTCTCACAAAATAAAATCAAATAAATTCAACTTTAGAAAGAGCTATAGCCAGAAAATTATAGCTTGAAAGTTAAACTGAAAAAGTGAAAAAGGGAGTGACACAGTCATTAGGAGTCTTTCTTTTGACGTAAGTGAGCTCAAGTGGGACTCTGAAGAAGCAACCACTCTAAAACTTAATTTAGCCACTCACTATTATTCCCATCAATTAAAATATTAAGAGCAACTTCTCAATTCAGAAATATTCAAGACAAGTGCTTCATCAAATTGTATTAAAAATCACTGAAATCACCCCAGAGGAGGAGCTTCCAGATCTGCTTTCCTTGCATTGACACAGTTAAGTTTTTCAACAGTCCACAGGAGATTTTAATTCATGTGACATTTGAAACTCAGGTAGTGCTATAACTGCTGAAGTGTCAGATCTGCCAATCTGGCAACAAAGTTAAGGAAAACCCCCGTGGTAAAAATCTATACAACTCATGCTACATAACAAATGATGCCAGGCAGTAACCAGCACATCTGTGTGTTCTGTGTGGTGTGAGATGATGTTGCTGATGAAATCTGACACAGTACAACATATTGAATCAAGGACAGAAATGTAAATTAAACTCTTCCAGACAAGTTAACACATGACCAAATAGCATCTTTGTACCATTTTTGATTACAAATGGGAGGCCTACTACCTCCAGTTTGCTTGAATGCTTTTAACCATGATCTTATTGTTAAAGGTGTATCACCCTTCAGAGGTGATCAAGCCCTTTACTTGTATAAGAAAAGTTTTTTGATTTCTCACACTATCCATTGTCTTGAATCCACTCTTCCCTCAGGTAGTCCTTGCCTCCTAAAAGATCAGATGTTTTGAGAGACATCATCCATACAAAGTGTCCTACTTTCAGTATTTCCTCAGTTTGTTCAAATGCACATGTGCTTTTTATCTTTTTCTTACACCGAGAACCATTCCAACTAGCGCTGACAGAAATGAATTTTGCTCTGCTTCAGCTTTTCCTGATTAAAGTAGTCCTTCCTTTTTCCCTGAGGAAGCACTCACTGGAACTAAGTGGGATATTTATTTTAATGCAGGGTACAGGAAGGTATCAGCATTTCTGTTTATAAAGCTGTATCTTCCACTCATCTCTGTATCAGGATGGCAATGCTAAACTGCGTCTCAATCACGAAACCTCAGTATGGAAGATTCATGAAGCCTTCTGCACCCAGAGAGGCTGTAATAATTAACTTCTCAATAAAGCTGTAATTAATTATTGACAATTTAATGTCCCTACTTTTAACCTTAAATAACAGGCTGTCATCTCCTCAGCACTGCCAGGTGCAGCCCATGTATTTTTCAATCAGGTCATCCCAACTATAGCAGTCATTTGCAACAGCCATTCATACTGGAGGTGCATCTTTCCCTGCAAATAGCAATGGATTCTTCATCTGAATAATGTATGTCTGAGTTTTATAACAGACACTGATCACTTAGTAAAGTGAGCTACAGACCAGACCTTTAGAAGTGAATTGTCTCTAGCGTTTGCCACAAATATGTTTCTCTGCTACTGAAAACCAGAACTGTGCTATCTGATACTAAATAGCAGCCACTAAATTGGATGCTCATCTATACCTTCTTCCACGATTTTCCTTTACAGCCACTTTGTGTTTTGAGCATGTCTATTAATTTATTAGGTGTCTGCTGTTGTAGATAGCTGTTAAATAGTTAATAGGGATCTACTGCACTTTGTCCAGCAGCATAACTGCATTCTGCCTAATAAAACCCTCCTGAACTAAGTAATGATTCTCTTTTCTTTCACACCTCTCATACTGAATTCACAGTTGTATAGTTATATATTTCACAGTGTACAAAAGAAAAAGACTGTATAGCTTCTCCATGTAAATTGCTTTTTATATCACAAGGCTTTAGAAACTCTCCAAACTGAAACATACTTCTACCCAAGTACATATTTGTAAATACATATGTTTTCCATATTGAAGTAATACTAAAAGATGATTAATTTATATATAATTTATAAATCAGTACCTCAGATTTGTGAAGTTAAAATCTCCCCTAAGCACAGAATCTCTTACTGCAGGTGTACAGCCTCATGTTCAAGGAAAGCCTTAAATTGGTCCAGCTTTAATTGGTACCTGGAAGTTTCCTCAAAGACAAATATTTTCATTGTGAAAAGTCATTGTAGGAGTTCCTAATCATAGGGTTGTGGGAAGAAATTCAATGTGAAAAGGTTTCTCTTATTGCTACAGTGGCCTTAGGAATTGCCCAGAACTAACTTAATTGCAAGAACACTAATTCTGCTGGACATGAGAGAAGAACCCAGGAGATCCAAAAGCCACACAAGTACAAAGTTAACCCAATGCAATCTCACCTTACTACTCAGCTGACTGATGCCCACTTCTGCCACCACAACTGCCACACTTCCTGACACCAAACCCACTAAGAACTATTTTCAAAAGTTGTCCAAGAGAAGAAACACAGATTTGTAATTGGGGGGTAATGAGAGTTTTCATCAGCAGCCAAAATCTACTTTTTCAGAAACTAATTCTCATTTCTTTGGTTTTAAATCTGGCAACACTGTGTCATAAAATTTGAAGCACCCTCAGAAGAACACAGTTATCACCAAGTACAACAGGAAAAGTTCTTCAGAAGTACAGACAAAAACTGAGTATTTAAAAATTTTCCTTGCCCCTTTACATCAGGGAAAGCTACCAAGTAACCAAAAACTACATTTGACTGAAAAGCCTTTGTACTTTTTATCATTCATTAAGGAATAATTAACAGAAATTAGAAGTTTCACACTCTAAATATACATTCATGACCAAATTCTTTCATTTCTGATGTACTCACACAGTGGATATCGTGTACCTACATCTAAGAGTCAAATTTGTCAAGTTATGATTCCTAAGTGTATCACTAGATGGCATGTGCCCAACTTGTTGGTGAACTTCTGGTTAGAATTAGATATAATGCAAAGATATAAGCAAAGACTATTCTGCAGCTAAGGACTATTAGGAAAGATTAGACATGGCTTTGAAATCCTCTAATGATTAGCCTTCTTCTATTTCACATTTAGGATAAATGGTTTCAAAACAGACATGGAAACAATGATGTCCAGAACAAGGAAGAGTTCATTATTATTATTATTTTTATTTCAAGGCAGGTGGGAAACAAATTTCCAGGATGTCACAAATAGCTGCAATTTTCTTCTAATTTCTGAGCCAGCTTTTTGTCCCAATTCTGTGTGTATTTGAAGTATACTAAGTGGCTGAAATACAGAGAGATTCAAGGCTTCACAAACTAACATTCTGTTTTATCTTTATTTTGGGAAATACATTTGATCTGTGGAAAACCTTGGTTAGATATAAAGGGTTATACTGACTTCTTTTTTGTAATATATTTTGGTTCTCAAATGGAAGAAGTAGGCAAGTGAAGACTTATTTAGTCAGATCTGTGTCTGCAACAGATAAAAGTATTTGGGGGTGAGTATAACCCCATTACTACAGATCTTCTTTGCTTAGAATCCCTTCAGCAGCTCTAATGTTTTTGCTTATCAAAGCAGCCCTTTAAATCTAAGATCTATTTTATAACAAATCTCTAGTAACAGACACAAACTCTTTTGAAATGAGTGTTCAGTTGCTTGTTTCCAGCTATTTTTCTGTAACTGTGGGGAGCCTCTGATTGCCTGTTGTCAGCTGGTGGAGAGAGGCAGGCTGACTCTCAGGTTCAGAAAGCTTATGCATGACACAGACATCCCCCTCACACACACACACATTCCAGTGCAGTCTTTTACCATTAGTCTATCCACATCAGCCTTATCAAACAACAGTGAGCCCTGAGGTTTTCCACCAGACTTAAGCTTTGCTATTCAGCATGGAGTTTTTACATTAACCTTCATACAATGTGCATCAGTGCATGAAAGTTTCCCACGTGGTGAGCTGACAGCTACACATGCCAAAAGCCCTCTCTTTCCATGCAATCTAACACCAGCAGAACTGCAGGACAGAGTTTTATTTTTCTCATGCACAGCATGAACCAGCTGCAGTGCAAAGTACAACAACCATACAATGGTCACACTGAAAAACACTGGTTTGAGGGCTAGTTGGGCATCCAGCACACTGCCTGCTTTGGTCACAGGGAGATCACAGGTAGAGAGATTCTTCCAGCTTGGTTGCCTACGTGTTGCACAAGTGTTGTACAGCACATGGTGTGGCATTGTGTGTTGCTGAAGCAAAGTGAGGGTACAAATCTTTTGAGAAGCTGTTAGAAATTCCTCAGAGGGCATGTTGCTGAGATTTCCTTATTGAAGTCACAAGTTTCCTTTTGCTTGCACATATTCCCTAACACTTCCTGAAGTTTGTCACCTTCAGGCTTTTGGCAACCTCCTATTAAAGTGAATTTGGCATCTTGTGCCTTTGATTTAATTCTAGGTTGTGTTTTTTTTTTTCTCATGGGCATCTAGAATTAAATACTGTGACAAGCAAAATAAACAAATAAAGAACAGTTTCCTTTCTACAATCACCCACTCCCCTCTCAAATCTAACAAGTCACATCAGAGCAGCTTATCAGTGTTTTCAGAACACCCTACACCCTCTGAAATTAAAAAAAAAAAAAAAGGCTGTTTCTAGGAGAAACCTGGAATTTTTAAAAATCACCTCTGTGTGTAACAAACAATTTTCTTAGGGCTACAAAGCTTAAAGCTCAGAAATATAGCTTCATGAGACCATTTTAGAGCCGTTAATATGAACTTCCAAAAGGGAATTTATAAACAAATAAAATCAGATGAGCCTGAAGTTCTTGCCTCTGACAAAACCTTCATTTCCAACAAGAAAAGAGCTTTATTAATCTACAGGAAGAAATTCCTAGATACTCAACTGCTCAGATAAGGTTACCAAGAATCTCAGATTAGTTTTCCTCAGGGACACATTCAGATACAAACAGTTTGATCATTGATTCTTTCCATATTCAGTTCAGCATAAAACTACTGTGAACATCTATAGCCTAACTAGGTTCATGAACACTCACACAGAAACCTACCTCCCTGTGACACTCAAGCACATCCCTCTCCAGACACACATCAGGGTCACAACCTCTGTGGTATCACTTCATCCTTCCCAAAGATTCACGTTCACAGTAGCTCTTCCCACTAGCAGAAAGTCAGACTTCTCTCATTCCCAGGAAACTCTTTTCAAAGGGAAACACCTATATCAGTCTCTTTCATCTCTTGCCAGTTTCTTCTTTTTCAGTAATTCTTGCTCATTTTAAAATGAAGCTTTGTTTCATTTATACAGGATTATATATAGGGCTATATGTACACTATTTATACAGGAGCAGTTTCTTCCAGTCTTCTATACTTTCTTACATGACATTCAGTTTTCTATAGTAATACCTCACATTACTGAAGGGTCTGAGTTTCTGTTGGAAATTATATTTTCCCTCTGAACAGAAGCTATAGATCTTCCATACTATTGCATTTATAAGATGAACATATGTACACAAGAACATTAATTCATCTATTACGTTTCCTATACATATACATTCAAGCAGACTGTCCCAAATTCCAGCTTTTTCAGAAATATTTTCAGTTGTAGATTTAAAATGCACTTTAAATGTAGAAAGGAATGCATCAAAATGTACTATTTCTCTTTGGATAGCATTCTTCAAAACAGAATGGAATTGGGTTTATGTAATAGTAATCCAAACATTATTAAATTATGAAAAAGTATTGAATGAAATAGATTTCTCTCTACAGCATGAAGTTAACCAATGCTGGGTAGTGCTGCACAAGCCTCATGCAGAATTAAAGTAGGTTGAGGGCTACTAGTCTACTATTATGGAGTGGGCAATAAGTGTTTGACAAACCACATTAAATGAATTCTAGCACAAGTCAAAATAGCCTCTTATTTTTACTTCACTTCCTTCCCTAAGCTATTTGTTGCCCTCTCTTGCAAAATTATTTTTGGTACTAGTAGTTTCTTTTGGGGAGGAGTTAGCATTTTCCTGCCACCTTCTATAGCCCTTTTCACTTGCACTTTCATAATGAGGATCACAAGGAGGGAATGAATTATCAAATGGGCTAAGCTATGGAAAGCCTAGTGAAGTTTCTGCTCCAGCAAGAAGGGGGTGTCACCAACAGAGCACTGTCCTCAGAGGTAGCCCTCAAAGCTAGAGAAGAAAGATGCAGAGTGATGCTACAGTGGAGAAAAACCCTCCAGACCTCAGCATACGTATGAAAAACCAACCACCACTGGTAAGACATGACTCCAAATAGAGCCAGTGTCTAAGGAACCAAATGAGAACACAGCTTCTAGAAATATAAAACTAAGAGAAAGAGAGTTTTTTACATGGTTATTGTAATGTAAGAGAGATTGTAGAGTGTATAGGAGAGAACAACTCTCCTATACGTTATACGTTGCATAATCCAGGCTATATATCGTTCATGGCCATAATGGAGATGTGTTCTTCTCTTCTGACCATTGTGGAACCAGTACAGTACTGTAGCTCTTCTATGTTTTTTATTCTACAAATTCAGATTATTTGCTCATATTTTAGGAATGAAACAGAATGGTCATCAAGTATTTATTGTGTAATGCATCTACAAACAGCCTCAACTAATGCACTGTTATTCAACAATATTAAATCTGTAGAAGTTACCCTATATCAATTAATCTCCTTCCCTTAAATATTTACTTTTACCAAAAAGTAGTTGCTGTCAAGGGAAAGACCATGTTCTGCACACACTCAACAGTGCCAATAATGTGAATTCAAGCAGAAATTTTATTATCAAGCAATGAACTCATGGGCAGTTTAGTTAGATTAATGCATGAGGAAAATCAGGCAACCATGGAGATCCAATATAAGGAAAAGATTATACACCTAGGGATCATAGGGTGTAAGACAGAGGTGCCTGCACACCTCTATGTGCCTCAGGAAGAGTTTGTGCATTTCTCCTATCTAATTAAAGGGGGAAGGCAGAGATTAGGAAAAGAACAGTGGCCCAGATGTTCACTTGATCACTTCTGATAGCTTCAGGACTTCCTAACTTGCTGTAGGACTGCAGATAGCTATTTGAGGTATCGAATATAGGATATTTCAGTTATAAAGGTTCTTTGGCATTTTCCACAGCCCCTTTGAAACCCCCTGAAATACAACCCAGTCACTTAGCTATGTGCTACTGGAGAGGATTTTGGTTGTGAGCCACACACAGCCTGTATACCCCATTTTGATTAAAAAACAAAAACAGACAACAAAAAAAAAGAATTAAAGGAAAAAAATCAAATTCTCAAGTGGGAGCATGGGAGCAAAATTCATCATCAAGCTTTTATGAGGTGAGGCAAACTGATCTAGTCACACAAAATAGTTTGAGTGGGGAACACAGAAAGAGAATGCAAAACCTAAACTGGCTAATTAGACTTAACACTGCACTGCATTTCTGCTGAGAAAATGTACCCTTAGGCAACTCATCCACAGTAGTCTCTTTTATTGTAAGACTCAGCTGGCAAGAGTGGACACCTAAATGTAGTTGTGAATGTTTAGTACCAGGAAAAAAAGCATTTTGGATAGGTTGGGATTATTCTTAATTGGAGCCATATATGACAGAACACTGAGGATATAAACACTGACAAATCATCCTGTTCCTGGCTGGGACAGTTCAGCTTGATCACCAACCAGAACGATAGACCTGGACCCATTAGGAGATTTTAGGACAGCTTTTTCTCTTAGTCTTTGTTCTGGCATCTACTGGCAGCTAAATATTTACAGTTTTGAAGGACTCCAGGGAATAGCAATGTCATCTAGCTACTCTCTCACCAAACAATTTGTACATTCACAAAACAACCCTTAATTATCACACAACTGCCAGTCTGCTAATGCCCCCAGCAGAGATCAGTCTTTCAATAGTAGTGGTACATTAACCATCAAAGGTAAAAATATATTAATATTAAATACAATGAAATTAACACAGTTTTGAACTAATTCTTGGAGTAGGCTAGTTACACTGAGGAAATTAATGAAAAGTTAAAGGCCAAAACAAAGAGCTACAGAAGAGACTTGCTATTTTCATTAACAAGTGAAATAATTACCCTCAGAATGTGTTTACGTTCTACTGTTCTCAGTACTTTAAAACAGGCTTCTCACTTGCCTGACACACCAAACCTCCAACAGCACTAAGTGCCCCAAAAAATAGCTACTTGTTTTGTGCAAAATCTACAGAATGACATATTTACATTCTTGTCAGAGGATGCACACAAAGAAAACTCAATTCCAGCAACTGCAGATGCAAAGTCTAAAGGCCAATCCCCCCCTGACGCCAAGAAACATAATTCCAAGAGAGATGACACACTAAAGCAAGATAAAAATGGCTTTTGATTTCAGTAGAGCAGATGAATTAGAGTCTACATTAGTTTCTTTTTAGAAGTCATTATTATAGGCTAAACATCTGCATACAGATCCTCTGTCTCCATTAATTTAATGAGTCAGAGGGACTAGCATCTTGTACAAGGAACTGTTTTTCAAGATTAGGCTCATTCATGGATGTCAAAATGCTGCTCTATGTTCATGCCATATCATACACATCCTGTGGAGTTCAATTTTAACTTGGACTACCCACACAATATAAAACCTGCTGGCATTATTTTCTGGACCTCTCTGAGGGAATCTAGGTAATGAGGAGAAAATCATAAAAAAAAAGGTATAAAGAAATAGGTATCAGGAGATGTATTCATGATCATTATGAATAGAGGTGCACATCAATTTGTTCCTGTGACTGAGCTATGAGTGAAATCCAATTTGCCCAGGTTTCATTGTGTAAACCAGGTGAAAAGAAAATAAATTTGTTCTACAATAAATCAATTTTTCCATACTGGAGGAAAATCAAATTCAGTCAAAATCAAGATTCAGAAAGCCTATACAGAACTAATGAAAACGAGGCAGACAATCAAAATACAGCATTGACTTACTCTTTTGCCACAGCTGTAAAGACATCTTTTAAAACCTGTCCTCTCCTGCAGATCAGAAGAAATAAAAAAAGAAAGGTGTTATCCTTTGCATGCTACCAGCAGCTTGTTTTTCCTTAAGTGTTTGTTGTGCCTTGAAAACCTAATGAATTAGGTTTATAAAGGTTAATTAACTTTGTCCTCTAACTATTCCTGAATGCAAAACTACTGGTTCTCAAACAAATAAGGAGATCTCTCTCCAGATATTATTTTAAGTGCCAGTCAGTGGAATATTCCAAATGTCTGTTCTTTCCTCTTGGCATGCAGACAGGCTAGAATATGGCAACCCCTTACTGCAGAACTGCTCCAATGCCAGGGTTATGTCCAGGTCCCATGTACCTGACCAAGAAAATCTGATTTACAGACTGGAATAATCAGCTAGGCTCTGCACTGCTTGAGAAAGCTACAAAAAGCTTCAGATGCTACTTTCTGTCCAAGGTCAAAGAAATGTAAATCCCTACAACAATATACTCAACATCCATCATAAAACACAGAATAAAGAGCTACAAGATTGTTCCTTGTTTAAACCAAGAGGCTATGAGTTGAAATACAGTTGTGCAACCCAGTATACTACTGGTCACAAGGTAGTATCCAAAGAATCACAATAATGGTAGAATAAACTTTTTTGAAGAAAAGCTGCAACTTAATAATATTACCAAGATTAGTGCTCAAGTTAATAGCATTACTAGATAGCATTAAGCCACCAAGAAATGTTGAATTATCACTGCAATCTGTGATATCTTCTATTTCAATAAAACTACATGAGAAGTCCAACTTTTTGCTGTTGCTGGTAGTTTCATGGAGTAGTTTTCTTTAATGCTGTAAATTTTACTTTTCCATGACTATGTATTATTTCTAGAGATGCCAGTGATATGCAGAAGTGTAGAAAGAATAGAACAAAAATTGCTTGAGGTAGTGGACAAATTGCATGATTGATTTTTGGTTTGTATTTTTTTTTTTGCATCTCTAAATATAAATATAACTAAGTCAAGCACTTTTGAAAAAAAGAATTCTTCAAAAACCTTAATTTTCTTCACCAGAGACATGTTTCTTTGAAAGAGTTGATGTCTCCTAAATGGGTAACTTTACCTCTCATACCATAGTAACTTTCTATTCACTTGTGCAGATAATATTTGCAGTGCAGTTCTACTTGCTGCACTTACCTCCCCCTTAAGCTCTAGGGTGAGTTGTACTCTCCCCAAGCTATACATGTACTGCTCCAGCTGATGTGAATAGGACATGGTTATGAAGGCAAGACCTTGCAGCAATGAAGGTTAAGAGATTAGAGATAAGAGATAATAGGAATACTAGGCTAAAGAAAAATGAAATATATACTTGGCAGATTTAAGACATTACTTTGAAATCATCTGCAGCATGAACAGACAGATTTTCCCATTAATACATTTTCTTGACAGGAAAGTTGAAAAAAAAGGAAATAATAGTCCAGTTTCTTTGCTGGGATAGTTCCATGAACTAAGTATACATATTACAGAAATGGAGAATATTCATCTGAAGCTACAGTTGTTGTGTTAGTTACTTTTCTTAAGGAAATGCTACGATGGAAAAACAGCTGCATCTCCTGTTCCTTAGAACTGCCTAACATTCTCTCCATATTTCCAACCCCATACACTCTAAAATCCAAAGGTCATCTCAAAGAAGTCAGAGTAGATCATACAGAGTTCTCTCAGATATCAAAGAATGTTTACATCCTAACACACAAGCTGCAAGTAAGCAGAATCTGTTACTTTGTGTTACATGCAAATAATCTGTTCCATTTCTCTAGGGACATCTTAAGCAAGACTGTAAAAGCAATGCAATGATCCAGGAAACACACTACTGTTCAAACAAAAATATTAGACATCTGTGTTTTCTAAATATGCTTTTCTAGTTTGTCAGAAACTGTTTCTTTCCCAGAGACTTGTGTTATACAAATTTCCATGTTGTTTTTGGTCTCTGATATGAAGTCACTCTCTTGGTTGATCTTGATCTATGATGATCTTATTCTGAAGTGGTTTTCAGCCAGTGGAAAACACATGTTCTTATGCATATAGCCTGCATTCCAGATTTTCCAATATTTACACTATCATCATTAAAACAAAATTAATACCAGGTTTATTGTGATATGTCTAATTTCTATAATCATTTACTTGGATATTGCATGAAATTCCTGCAGATTCTATCCTTTCACATCCTGCTATGTCAATCAAGAAGTGATTGAAGGCTTATCCAGGAGTTTTGCTCTCTGGCCCTTCTCTTTCAGTGCCACAATGCATAACCAAAAAAACCCACAACAAAACAAAAGAACCCACCAAAACAACAAGTAACAAGTGCTAATTTTAGTACATTCTGTTCTATGTCCTCATGACTTACAGAAATATGACAAGCAGCTGTGTTCCATAATGCTTTCAGAGTTTCAGCATATAAAACTGTAGTCACATCATTACTTTTATTACAAGTTTTACAGCTTACATTTATGAAATGAAATTCCATCCAATGCAGTCATGAATTTGCATGGTATCCCTGCTAACATGGAATTTAACTTTGGAGGGAGTAGCCATGAGGGAAAGTCTGGGAGTATAAGGCTTCCTTTGAAAAAAGCACAGAAGAAAAGAAGAAAAACCAAAAATCTCAAGACACTAAAGTATGGATTGTAAAAGAAGATAGTGCTAAAAACAGAGCCTATCTTGATAGCAAAGTAAGTAATAGCTCTGTTCTTTACTTGAGAAGGCCCTTTTAAATCACTCACTTCAGGTTCCAGTATTGAATACAATTTCTAAAGCCAAAAAGCTCAAGCTCACTAAGTCTGTAAGAGGCCAGGAGGTTTGTGTGGCACTGGAAAAGAAGAACCACTGTCTAGTTGACAGCCTTGCTGCCCTATGCAGGGTTGGCAACACAAAGTTGTGTGAGTGCTTTTCATCAATATGGGTAATCTATAATTGAACACTAAAATGTATCTGTTATCCTCTGAAATTCAGTTTTGCCTCAGATAGGAGTGGTTTTCCCACTATCAGGCCATAGGAGTGACGTTATACTGAACAATACAAGCATCCTTCTGCAAGACCCTGATTTAAAGGCTCAAATACCAAGTTAATTCTAATTATTTTTCTAATTTAATTCTAAACTTTACAGAGTTTCTCACAAATATTCTGGTTTCTTTCATACTTCTGTTTACAGTGGGGGGCAGTAAAAACCTGTGGTGTGTTAAGTTTATATTTGGTTGTCATCACAGAAATATATATCAAATTGCAGGCTGTTAAGTCTAGCTCATATGCAGATTTCAGCTCCTTTCCATCATTTCTGGCCATTTAAGAGCTTGGAAGAATGCTAATTGGGATTTGCACATTATTTCAGTGTGATAATAGATTTCTTTTTCTAATTCTCTATTGACAATATATTGACAAAACACTGCTACAGTGCACATGATCATACAGAATACTATAATGTAATGAGTAATTGGATTCACTGTACTTAGAACCAATAGTAATTTAGTCATGGATTTGAGTTTTAATTGCTTTCTTTGAGTAATTTTCACCATATTGACAATTTCAGCTTAGTCTACTCATTCTGCAATGTAATTTTATTCTTTATTGACAAAAATACCCTATAACCAATTTAGCTAGCCATTAGGTATATACAAACCTTATTCAAATTTAATGACCTAAAAATATGCAGAATCTTGAATCAGTAACTAAACAATAAACAGAGTCAACAAAATATCTTGGTATGGCCACATTTCATGCCATTTTCACATTTTTTAAACCCATAAGCTATATTCATTGTTACATGAACTATGGCAGCATAGATTTCCACAATGGGTAAACAGGGAAAATACCACTCTACTTGATTTAAATCCATTCTAAGGCTTGTAACCTTTCAGTAGAGGATATAGAGTTCCCTGACCCACCATCTCCTTGAGAAAAACTTGGAAGCTAGCTTTTGCCTGTGAAATTTTCAGTCCCTCCTGACTGTAGAAAGAGGCAGATTTCCTAATCAAAACATAGTCCTTGTGAATTTTATCATGCTTCACTCTCTGTGGGTCGAGATTTTTATTGCTGATGCTTGAGATATCTAAAGGTGGCCTGAGGCCACAAGTTACACCTGCTGGTAAGCCAGACTTTACTGAGGGCTTGACTTTCTTAGTCTGAGGAGAAGTACAAGCAAAGCAAACTTTGTTGGAAGTAAATGGACAAATCATAGGGGGAGATACACAGAAGAAAACATATTAGTCAGAAAGGCTGTGATGTTTTTATCTGTGGATTAGAAAGGAGAAAAAAATCTGAAGTATTTCATTACCTCCATTAACAACATGGTAACTAATCAGAACCTGTTTACAGGCCTCCTCAAAAGTAGGAGGCTTTCAGATCCAGGTTTTCTTTGGGATATAGCTCTATTTATGATGAATCAAGAATTCAACTTCCAAAACAAAGAATCCATGAGATTCACTGCTGCTCAGTAAACACAACAGTGGTTAAGCCAATCAATTCATCCTGGAAATGCTAAGCATCAAGGTAAAAATAAGAAAGTACCAGCCTCTCGTCTGTGCTTGAGAGGGAGGGATTCAGTGGCTGGAGAGGTGCTATCAGACTGAGAAGAAACAGTGGGAATTTTGGGTTTTCTTTTCATTTGAAAGGATCAAAGCAGCACAGTAAAGCTGAAAGGAGTTGTAAGAGATTATCAAGCTCAACTAGGCAGCATCACTGACATCCAAAGCATTCTGCCAAGTGCCTAACTTCTTCATAAAGACCTTGGCTTAAATAAAACCAGAAAATATGCCAGTGAAGAAAGCAGGGCTAGAGCTGTTCTTTCCTTCTGTTCTGAGCTCTAGACCACTTCTTTTTAAACCTCACCACACATTTGTATGCTTTTTGCTTTTAGGCATTCAGATTACACCAGTTTGCAACACAGGGAAATGTGCTCTCTGTAGTTCAATTCTTTCAACACTTGTGTCAACTTGAGATTCCAAAGATCACCATTACTATGTCTTCCCCATGTTGCAACTAACATGACCTGTAGCAAAGTACCTCCACTGCTTTCTATCTTCCTTGAAATCTGCTAAGTTACTGCTTTTTAATATGTTCTTCAAACATATTCCTAGAGGGCAGAAAGATATATCTGGGAGGAATCTCAGCACTTTATTCCATGGACTTGCTAAGCATCAGACTTACACACAGGTGCTATCAGAGGGAAAATAATACTCTCTTTTACATCTTAGTTTTTAGAAACTGGCTGCCTGAGAGAACCTATAGTTAACAGAAGGTTAACTAAATCTGTTTCTGAACTTTTGCTGCTTTATTTTCTGGGATATTGTTCAAGAGAAGCTGGTTTTCAGCTTTTTATGGGTGGTGACAGGACACAGAATGAAATGTCGGGAATTCCTAGCTCCTAGCATCCAACACCTGAATATAACCAGACTGGAAAATAAGACTGAAGTGTTAAGACAAATGTTTTGTGGTAGTTTAATTAAAAGAGAAAAGTATTTTTCAGTATGTGTGTGAGTGTGAGCAGGCAGAAGTAGGCAATACTTCTGCAAATAATGGAGGTTCAAGTACCATTGCATTTTCTAAAAGATATTTTCTCAGAAAAATCCAGAGTAGACTGATGGGACTCATTCTTTTAGCCTCAAATAGCCATAAAACAGCCTAGCTGCTACTTTAATAAGTGCTTTATGAAGATATAAACATTTACAGAAATTACATAAATACATTTTTTATATCCATTAATACAATTTTACCAAATCCTAGTCCTCTATACTTGATAAACATAGGAAAAAATCATTTTCCCCTGGAGAACTATTTTACAAGACTATCTTTAATTACATTTACTGGGCACATGGGATATTTTAAAATACTCAGATTTTTATTTTTTTTAAAGGCATGTCTGGCTAGTTGCTGGGGTTATTAAATGAACAAATTGTAATGTGATCATTACAATTTAGAATAAAGTACAGCTCTCTAAGGTGTCATTTCTGTTCTTGAAAAAACAAAGTAAGGGGAGTTTCATAACCTAACTAGATCCCTTGATTTTTATGAGTTCCATTTTTAATGTATTTCTATTTAAGGGAAAACAGTTTTCTTTGAAATAAAACTGTTTGTGTTCTGATTTCTGAGACAAGCTGGTAATCTATTAGGAGACAGGGATTACTTCTTACCTAATTAGGTTCTACCTATCAAAAGGCAGTTGTCTAAACTATGGTAGAGAAACAATAACCAGACTAGAATAGGCAGTACAGTGTAATTTGAGCACCAAATTGCCGTTGTAATACAATCTATCATGTCAGAAACTTGATATGAAAGTAGACTACCATTGCTCTGCATTGTCCTTCATCATCTCCTGTCATTCACCAGGTTAGACTCCTACTGACCAACAGGACATGAGAATAAAAAACCTTTAAGAAAGAAGCTAAAATGTAAGAAAATGATCATTTTGCTTATCCACTTTTTCTCAACTCTTTCCATCTTTCTGACTCTTACCACTGTCAACATTAACATTAATGGATGCATAAAAGCCCCTCCACAAGGGTATTTGCTAGACATTCAAGTATATGATGGTATTACTATATCTGATGCATGCAATAAGCAAACAAGCATTAAACTAATTAAATTGAAAGCATGGAGAACAACAAAAGGCAAGCAAACCAAAAACACAACACCAAAACAAACCTCCCAGCAACATGAGTGTTCCAAATGTGTTCTTTTTTCTCCTTAAGATGCATCAAAATACAACTTTTCTTCTCTTTTAACTATCTCTGACACACATCCCCTGTCAGCATACTCTGCCTGCCATGAAGCAATCTTCTCTTTTTTCCAGCCATGTGACAAATTCTTTGCAGCATTATCTAATACAGATAAACAAACACCTGCCATGAGTTAGCACCCATCTGATAACAACCTTACAATGATAAGGCTACAATCAATTCTCATCAAAACTTGCTCTGAAGCGATTTCCAGATGCTGTGACATATCATCACAGAGTGCAATCATGCTGACTGTGAAAACTTCTTTTAAACTGCTGGTCATCACCAACCATTATGTTCTGATGTTATTAAACACTCACATTTTGATTTTGGATTCTTTTCTGTTATCCTCTATTCAAAATTAAATTACTTCCCCAGTTAGGCAGAGTTTTCTGTACAACACAGAAATATTCTCTACAATAGTTTTCTGAGTAATGTTCTATAAGGAAAAAAAATTCATAGAAAAAAAGACTAAATCCCTGATTTTTTTCCTGATGGACCCTACTACCACAGTGCTTTGAAGTTTTGCAGTTCTTTGTGCTTTCACAAAGGGTCTCTTACAAGTTGCCTTCTGACCACACCATAGTCAAGTGGTCTAGCAGCACTGAGTTTTCTTCAGTACCCTGAGCACATTACCAATTCACCCAGGAGCCCTTGTGTACAGGTAGCCACTTATCCCAGCTAAGATCTCCCAACAGCATCACCCTAATTTGCCATTGTGTTTTCCTCCTGGTGTCTTCTGTGTTTCTCTCACATGTGTAGGATAATCTCTGTGACTTGATGGATACAGCAGTGCCCCTTTCATGAAAAGCTGCTGGA
Source organism: Galbula dea (assembly GCA_013399015.1). NCBI lineage: Eukaryota > Metazoa > Chordata > Aves > Piciformes > Galbulidae > Galbula > Galbula dea. The sequence goes on along the minus strand of VWZX01008706.1, from coordinate 1,512,336 downwards.
ATATCCTCAGAAAGGAGTGAAAAGGTAAACTTGTGACAATGCTACTTTGATATTCCTGTTGAGATGCTTCTTTTACAGACCATTGACTGTGTAGGACACTAAGCATTCTTTAAGGGGAAATGCAGGCTGAAAAGATGATTTACCTGCAGTTAGGTGATTTAGAATTCTTTAGTCCTGAGTTAGAGGAGAACAGACAGCTGTTCAGAGGAGAAACTAGGGTGAAATACAACATTTCCTCAATACCTACAAAAACTATCTCTGCCATTATCAAGGTCCACAAGAGAAATAAAATTTGCATATGAGTTATACCTAAACTGAAAAGTGCAAGAAGCATTGCAACTCCCATACCTATCTGATTCTCTTATTCATTAAAGGATAACAAAACTTTGACTACAATTTAGAAATAATCTGTATTACAATGACAGGGGTTTCATTAAGAGATACTGCTGAAATTAAAGCACTTTCTCCTAGCTTGTGGTCTCAGATATAATGCAAATACAATGTACAGCCATAATTTTATCTCTCTGAAAAAGAAAGCTTCCTTAGAACAAGATACTGCAAGTCCTCATTGTGGTTCAAGCATGTATTCCTTGTAGGTAGGGCAGCAACTCTACTCATAAAGAGAAACCTGAATTTCCTGACCAGTTTGACTATTCAGAGGCTACAACAAAGAGATGAGCTCTAAAGTCATAAGACAATAGGATTGTCAGAGTTGGAAGGGACCTCAAAGATCATCTAGTTCCAACCCCCCTGCCTGGCAGAGACACCATCCACTAGATCAAGTCCAGGTAGCTTCATTTGTTCTGACAAGAGGCATGCCAACCTCAGCTACATCAGTGTGCAAGTTTACTTGACTTAAATGACCCTTTAAAAAACAAACACACCTTTTTGTAACAAAACACCCCACTGCTATTTAGTGATGCCTGTAGCTGTAAGGAATCATGTAAGATAATCCTACCTGTGGAATTGAGTCACTTGAATATAACATAGGCCCCTCTGATCAAAAAATGCAGTTATTGATGGTGCAAAGCAGACACAGGCATCAAACACAAGTCTCCTCTTTCTCTGCTTCTTTAAACCACCAAACCAGAAGCTAATTGAAGAATTCTCACCTGCACTACCTACTGATGAATGTAAAAGCAACACATGCTTCACCACCTGACCTGAAGGATGTTACTAAAGAGGAGGAGGCTACACTTGATCATTCTTTGCATGCTATACTGATGAATAAACAGGAATCTGACAGTTTAGTTAACTTGTTCAGAAGATAATGACATCTAATGAAACCTAAGTGGCTTTCACATTCTGACTACAGCCATAGCATATTAACAGAACCTTAAGACATGCTAAATAAGTACATATAGTTTTACAGTCCCACAGTTTACTACATTAATCTCTCAAACAAAGCAGGATAACTTCAACTAGGAAATCTTAAAAAAAAGCTCCCATTCATTATTACTCACAAAAATTTCCAGTCTGTGACTAATTACCCTTGTGTTCTCAAATACATGGACCACATTTGTCAATAAATCTGAAATCAAGACACAATTCTAAGTTCCACAACTCTGCTTCTCTTCAGGCACTGAAAATATTCATTCTGCAAAAGACCCAGTAAGACATTGAGTTGTGGTTGACCGAACAGCAAATAAAAGACCTGGCTCAGAACACTCACCTTGTTTCTTGACAGCAGGGAACAATAACAAGCCAAAAACCATGAACTCTATTCTCTCTGCAATACTTTTTCCTTCTGAATTAATGGAAATGGTATGTCACATACAGGGAAAAACTGCAATCCTGAGCAGCTAATCAGAAAAACATCATCGTTATAACTGTAACATCAAGAATAATCTGCACCCCAAAAGACAATTGAAAGTAACTCCTTACCCCCTATTATGTTCTAAAAAATTAAAATCTTTGCAATAGGGTTATCAGTTAAAATCAGAATGATTTTATTGATAGGAATATAGCTTTCTGACTTTGCTACTTCCCAGGCCTCATAATCCAAATGTCTCAGCAGTCTTTAGGAGAGGACAGAGTCAGCAGGTCTCCTGCCTACCCCAATACACATTCTGGCAAGCTAAAATCAATACAAGAAGATTTGCCTGCCAGCTTCTTTATCCTCATTCCCATTTGCTCCTGACTCTGGCCTCTGCCTGAAGCCTACTGCACCTGCTACTGTCTGAAAAATTTGTACTCCTCCAGTTTACAAATTACTGAATCCACTCCAGTAAAATGAAGGGAAGAAGTTCTCCTTTCTGGCCATCCTAGAACCAAAGCCCTGCATGCAGCTAGCACCTTGGCAAAAAGCACTTGGAGTGGTTTTACAGCTACATCTGCTCCATCTGTTCTTACTGGGCTGGAGGCACACTCAGCCAAAAGACTGCAGCTCAGTGTCCCACTTGCCAGTGTAACTCTGAGTAGTCTGTTCAGGCTTGTAATAAGTAAACCCTGAAAGTTTTACATTACAATTTTGTCACAGTTATTTCTCATATCCCCCTCTTCCCCCAAGAAAAGATGCACTTATATACACATGTGCATAGCTAGATTAAAGCTTGTCTTCATACATTTCTCAGCCCCATTGATGTAAAAGAAGCCTAGAAATGACCTGACACTAAGTTTACCGATGCCATGATACAGGACATCTCTAGAGATCATAACATATTGTTTCACACACAAAAAAAACCAAACCAAACAAAAAACCCCAATAAATTCAAGCAGGACAAGTTTGCTTTAGGACTTCTTACTCATGTGGACCATTAGTTACTACCAATAGCTGACCAGTGCTTTACAGGCACCAGCCAATACAAGGGATGCTCTGCATTGTCTCATATGAAGCTAGAGAATTGCTTCCTGAATCTTTTCCATGCATGCAGAAAATTCTGCATTGTCTTTAAGGGATTTATCTATTTATTCTCCACTTCTCCATTGGCTAAAGGAAAGAACTAAATAAGCAATCCTTGTTCTCTTAGGATTTTGGGGTCTGGAACTATCTCTAACCATGAGACTAAGTTAGCTATTATTTGAAACTTCTTACTGTGCACCAAAACAAAGGTCAGACATAAAGCTGGTCTTAAATCACCCTATTTTACAGCATTATTTTTCAAGATGCTCCCTATGGCTTCCACTTTTTATGACCCTATCAGTACTGCCTTTTCATCTGACTAAACTCTACTCCTTTCCACTGGCAATGTGGACCTTGTCTGAAATAATCCTAATTATCTCACTGCATGCAACCTCCAGCTCTAGAGGAATTAGGCATATGGAAACAAGGATTCTGCAAGACATTCAAAGTTGCAACTGTTTCTACCTTTGAAGGAGGTTCAAAACAGAAACACTGCAAACTGCTGGCATTTCAGTATGTGCTCATGGCTGTGCTCAACTATAACAAGATTTAGCAAATGCTCTTTCAGTTAGGAAACTCAGCTGAAAAACTCTGTGACAGTCTTGCAGATAGTTCAATAATTCCATAATTCCTCCATGTAATTCAGGTAACAAACAAAAAGCTTGCAGAAGCATGAAACTTGAAAGCTTATAATCATGGCATATACAAATAACAGTATTATATTACACATCTTGTATTTCTATCACTAGATTTCCTAGGCATAAAACGACAATAAATTATATTTTTATTATTATTTTGGGGTGCTGTTGCAGTTTGTCTTTTCCAAAACCTAATTAAGCTTATGCATCATACACCACCACCACTCAAAATTGTTTTATCTAGCCTGGAGTTAGTCTGATTTGTTCCACATCTAAGGTGGGTATTTTTCTCCTAATACTGCTCCTGGGAATCTTTAAGCATGAAAGACATCATTTCCGTTATGATTGTCTCACTATTCTACTAACACCAAATATTGTTGGTTCTCTCTACACATTCTGAAAAAAATGAAAAATAATCACAATAAAACCCCATTACCACTGGAAAAAATATAGGATTTTTCCCCCAACTAATGTATCAGCTCTGACACTTTTGTTATTTATAAACAAGTTCAAATCATTTATATCAAAACTGAGACAAATTAAATCAAGATCTGAAAAAAAAGCAAAGCACACTTAGTTATTAAAAAAACCCCAAACATCAAGTATTTGTGCCAGCTACTCCTCTAGGAATTTTAACTCCTTCAGGGTCTGTTTGGAACATTTTAGAAAACACATCTGACATCCAAGAGTTTTGGATTAGCTTTGGATTAGCAATTCATTGGCTTGGGCTTGACTCTATTAATTGTTTTATTTTAAGCAGAAATCCTCAATCTGTTCCTTGCTCAGGTAAGAGAATGTGTTTGTGCACCCTCATTCCTACCTCATGCATTTGGTAAGGTTGCAGCTTTGCTGCTTAGGATTTCCATGGCATGGAAAGAAGAAACCAAAAATCTAGAGGTTGTTTGTGGAAGAATAAAATAACAAACAAACATTTTAAGAGTTGTTCAGAAGCACTTTTAGGAGCCATTTTGCTTCTTTTTTGTTCAGATGTTTCTTTAGGAGTCATCCTGCAGAATGGAGTCATGATAACTATCTTCTCTATCTGAACTCCACAAATTCCAGCCCCTGGAATGACTAAAAATACAAATGATCGGAGAGGCTCAAACAGACAGATCACCTGGGGTTGTTTCCCTCTGCAGAGTTTTTTTGGCAGGCAGCTGGGCAGATCTCCTCCCCGCAGCTTGCTACATCTGCAGGTCCTGTGCCCTTTCTCTCTCTGGGCTGCCAGGTCAGTTCTCTTTTCCTTTCAGCTGCCAGGCTGATTCTCCCTCTCAACTTCCCATGCCAAGTTCGTTCTGCCTGTCGCAGAGCTGGCAGATCATCTCTGTCTTTCAGTTACAAGTCCTGTGCCCCACTTCCAAGGTCTCCTTTCCTCTCATCTGTGCTCTCTGTTCTCCTTTCTGTCTGCACATTTCCAGTCCCCAGTGTTTTAGAAAGGGAACTGGCAAACTGCAAAGCGATTATGTTAATGCATGAGGCAGAGACTGACACTTTCCCTCATCCAGAGAAGACTAACGAGGCTGGGGAAGGGTCTAGAGAAAAAGGCTTGTGAGGAAGAGCTGAGGAACTGAAGAAGAGGAGGCTGAGAGCAGACCTTGTCTCTCCACACAACTACCTGAAAGGAGGTTGGAGACAGATGGGGGTCAGTCTCTTCTCTTGGGTTGCCAGGGAAAGGACAAGAGGAAATGGTCTCAAGTTGCACCAGGAGAGGTTTAGATTAGATATCAGGAAAAAATTTCTTCACTGAAAGAGTTGTTAGGCATTGGCCCAGGCTGCCCAGGGTAGGGGTGGTGTCACCATCCCTGGAGGTATTCAAAAAGCCTAGAGATGTGGTACTTAGGGATGTGGTTCAGTGTCATGGGGGGAACTTAAAGGTCTTTTCCAACCTTAATGATTCTGTGCACTTCTGTGTTTTGCTGATAGTCTCCCCAGGCCTCAGCTCTCTATGCAATGAGTCCAAGGTTACCAAATTGGGAGTAGCAAGGAACTGAACTGAGCTTCCTCTGGTCCTGGATAGCAAATTTGACAGTTTGGGACATCCTAGTTATCTTTATAGTCTCCTACCAACTCCTTTAGCACTGCCATTTTCCCCAACTACATTAACTCTGCCACTCACTGTTAGACTAGGTCATAGCCTAGAAATTTCACACCTACAGCAGCAGACACTGCATTTCTAAGAGCATTGCATAGCCTACAAATCCATCAGCTGGATGAAGGGGAGTGTAAACTTATGAGGAGTGGAGTGGTGGGTTTTGATCAGAAACTCACCCTGAAAAGTGCAGATGCAGTGACTAAAAGAGTTTGCTAAAACTTTCCTGTAAGAAAACCAGGCAAAATAATTCTAAAAAGGTTAAAACATTTCATCTTGACATAAAACAGAAGTACTTTGATTAGTTAGAATAAAAACCCCAGAATTTTGATTATTTACAAAGACAACACTGTGTTCCCCAACCATCCTTCTAATGCTGGAGAATGCAGAAGAGATTTGATGTGGTTTGATGCATATGTAAACTTTCTTAGAGGAAATGACAGCAGTTGCTGTTTTTCAAACAAATTGCACTGAATCAATTTCAATAGCTGTCCAAGCTCTTCAATTTTTATATAGACCAATGAAAATTCTCTCAGCTAGAAAAAAGGCCAAATACCTTCTGGTGCTCTTTAAACTCTAGTCACATAACTCTGCTGAACCCCAGTTAAAGAAAGGGGCTAAGAGTTTTCACTGTTGCCCACCACGTAGTCACTGTTTTCCTTGGATGCAACACAGCTAATGCCTCAAAAGGTAGCTGACTGCAGCATTTCAATTAATTTTTATTTTCCATGTTATTAAGAGCAGCCTGGATCACTGCAACAAAAGGTATGTGTGGAACAACCACAGGCCAAATCATTTCACAGACTGGGAATGCTATCTGGTAACACTGGCTGTGACCAGACATTATTAATTCTTGTGATGTTCATTGTAATGATGCAATAATGAAGAACTAATGTGTTATTAATGAGGTGGTAATGCTGTATAGACTTCACAGAAATTCCATTCTAATTGGCCAATCACTGCACTATTTTTGTTGAATTGTTAATTTGTTTTTAAGAGAAAATGTAACAGAAGTTAACAAATGTAGTTCTAAGGAAGGCTGAGGCCAGCTATTTTCCAGTGACCTTCTAGGCTCTTTTGAAAAGCTTTGCCAACTTATTCAATTACAAAGCAAGAAGGCAAAGTGGTTTCAAAACAATTATAAAAGCTGCCAATAAATTCCATTCCACTCTTCTTACTTAAGAACAAGGTCAGCAATGAGAGGAAAAAAAAAAAGAGTGCCTTTGAAGCCCAGTATGCCAGTTTTTAATTTAAGGGGTGCAGCTTTAAATCATAGAAACAAGCTTGGGATTAATGTGAGCACCTTGAGACCTCACAAAAGCTTGATTTTTGAAGCAATTGTGCTTTTTGCTGGAATGCAGGTCTTCTAAAGAAGTCTATAATTGGGCATCCAAATTTAGTGGCATTGAAATATCCATCTTTTTTTAAATTATGATTATTATTACTGTGAGCTTGTCCTGTTCATTTGAACTAGCCACTAAACTCTTCACATTAGGAAACCAGAGAAGAAGAATGTAAGGAATCACAGGCTGAATATTAAGAAAATTCATGGCAATTCCTCTTCTTTGAGCATCTAAGCTTAAAATAACGTGCTGAAAAGGCCTCTGGCTTGGCAAATTGATTTACTATGGGGTAGGGGCAGCTTTCCAACTTAAGGATGTAATTTCCCATATACTACTAGCTTTGATATCAATGTTAATATTTCTGCAGGCATTCTGCAAACTGCAAACACCCAGAGTACCTATGCACTGCAGTACTGCCCAGAGCTTGTGCTCTTGTAGAAAAGAAGGCCAGTAATATCCTGGGGGGCACTGAGTGTGACCAGCAGATACAGGGAGGTTCTCTTCCCAGTCTACTCTGCCCTAGTGAGGCCACATCTGGAGTATTATGTCCAATTCTGGGTTCCATAGTTCGAGGCAAGGAACTACTGGAGAGAGTCCAGCAGAGGCTGGGAAGATGCTGAGGGCACTGAAGCATCTCTGGCAGGAGGAAATGCTGAGAGTCCTGGGGCTGCTTAGCCTGGAGAACAGCAGCACCAGAGGGGAGCTGCTCAATGCTGAGCAAGAGCTGAAGGCTGGGGGCAAGAGGCTGGGGTCAGACTATGCTCAGTGGTGCCCAGTTACAGGACAAGGGAGAATGGGTAAAAATAAAGGAAGGTCTAAACTGCTTGAATACTTTAGAGGGACTTCTCTCTACTAACTTTAACTACAGTTACAAGATTTTTTTTTTTACAGTGCAGTAATAGGAAGTGTGTCTCAAAAGAAAATGACAGTCATTTTAAGTTTGATTTTCTAACAAATCTTATAAGCCATCTACATGATACTATCCTGCTTAAGAATACTACATTTAGTCTTTCTCATAAAGCAGTTATTTTAGATGTAAGATTTTACCACTATACTAAAATCCTTCCTTATTACCCTGTACTAAGGCTGCCTAAATAATACTTTGAAATCTAGTGTTCAAAAAACATAGACAGATCATCACTGCAAGTAATGGGTGGTATAAATTTAAGTTCTGAACCTTATAAAAAAAATTCCATTTACACATTTCTGTTAACCAATTCAGTATGTAAAGCCAGTGGGGGTAGGAATTAAGACTTTTTGCACTCACATCTTCAGTGCAGAATGAGCCAATTTGCTTATTTTCTATATTCCTGAGTAATAATTGCATATTATATAGGTAGAAAAATGTTCCTGATGAAATCACTAAGCATGGCAAAACTTTCTTTAGTGGTGATTTATTATTCTGATATTCATCTGCAGGAAAAAAACCCAAGGTATATAAAACATAAAATATGCAATCCCTTTAAAATGACTTCACTTAAAAATGGTGCCAGTAAAAAACAATTTTGTTTGAGAACATGAAAGCATTCATTTCAGACTTCAGGCAATACACTTCTCTATGTATTTGTCACAATCCAATTTACATCCACCACTAGCACAGTATCAGCACAGCATCTTGAGTCAGCTGGTGCTACCTACAACAGAAACCCCACTCTGAAACCACTACTGCAGGGCATCACCTAGCAGGAAGGTTTGGTTCCTAGCAAGTACACGAGTGGACTGAGGCTGATGCTGATAGCAAAAGGGCACTGAAATTGTTCCACATCCCACTCCCAGTCAGAGCTGTAGAGAAGAAACTGTTCCAGCTTTCCTTATGAAATTAAAATTCCAATGGTTTTGGCAATTGTTTTCTTTGTTGAGTGATGTTCTTGCCCTACCTACACCAACAAAAATTCCCAAGGACAGAGTCAAAAGAAGCAAAAGAGAAGGATCTCAAGCTGTTCTCCATGAAAATCACTTTGTGCAGGGTATTACAACTCATGTCATGCACATCCCCAATCTACAGAATCCACTGTTCTCAATTCTAGGTGCTTTTTGTCAGAAAGTTGCTGTTTCCATAATACAAAGTGTCTTCCCTTGCACCAATCAAATCATAATGCTAGTTTAAAGGCTCTCCAGTCTTTCATTTCCTTTGTGTTTTAATGCTCACATAACTTCATAAGGGCCTGAATACTGCTCTTATCTCACAAGATGCAGAAGCAGCCACAGTGCTATTACAACACTGTATTATTTTGTTTGTCCTACTAAGCAAGAAACCATTGAAACCAACGGGGCAGGCAGCCTATAAATCCTAAACAGATTTTGCATCATAAAAATAATACATAATGAACTCTTTCCCAAGCAGCTCAGAGAGCAGTGCTCTAATCACATAAAGCACACAAGCACCCATTTCTTTCTACCACCACAGAGGGTTTAGACATGCTCTCTAATGTAAAGTAATTCTATCTATCTCATTGTACTCTGGGCACAGCCTGCTTGGTGCCAGCCATTTCTGGCCTGCTTGTAGGTTTTGCTGGAAGATGGGGACACAGAAAAACTTTTTCTGTTCCCCTCCCTTGCATAAATACTAGGAGCAGAAAGGGATAGCTGAGCAGGAAAGAGGTAAAGAAGAACCTAGCCACTCTGTTCAAGTATAACCACGCTGGCAGTGCAGTACTGCAACCCTGAGAAGCTGCCCCATTACTTGAAGGACATTTGTACAAGGGAAAGCAAGCACAAAGGGAGCATGAAAAATGAAACCAAAATGTGCAGTTAATTTGCAAAAAGTGGTCAAATGAATATTCATGGCCATGGTTTTCTATCTATTTCTAGAAGCATCATCCAGCCCTTCTAGACTAGGACCACAGTGTAATCTTTTCAAAATAGAAAGTTGGCCAGATTCCCTAAAATAACTTCTCCCTTCAAAATGGCTACAGGAATAATAGAAAATTATCCCCATTCTCACTGTTAGATAATTTCCAAAGCATTCATTTCAGTATTTCTGAACTTCTAAAAAAATCTCAGGGGCTTGTATAATTTCCTGTTCCTCTTAGGTAAAGCTGCATTGAATTCCTGGAGCTGCTTACCTACTCCAAACTTTTTACATTAGCTATATAACTATTCCAAGAATAAATGGATATTTCTTTCATTTCTCCCTATTACTTCTCTGCCTCCAGATAGCTGCTGGTTTATTCCCTCACAGCACTGATTTCTATTTAATTTGTAGTGTTTCAGTGAGATGACACATTGTCAGATCTGCCTTGGAAATGATATTCTTCAGTTTATCAGCTAGAAAAGAAGGTTTACTGTCTCTTGCCACATCATTGTGTCAGCATGCCCCAATCCAACAGAAAGGAAACATTCCTTAGGGGTGAATGGGATGGGAGTGGAAAAAGAGAAAGACAAAAGAAAGACATGGTCAAGGTGAGTGACAGCAATATATGGTGCTTGCTAGGCAGACACCTCTCACATCAGACTTCTCATTGATTTTGTAGCAGCCATCAAATAAGTAAATAAAACTCTCAGCCTATGCCCATCCAGCAAATTATTGCAGCATTTTACAGAGAACTGTGCCTGACTCAACCATTTGGGTCATTTTTTATACTTACTTTGCATTCAACCAGACTGCTAGAGAAAGGAATACAGAATGGAAATCAAGCCCATTGCATACACTTTACACACTAAATCTGACTTTAAGGCAATCAAGGTTATGCTTTGCTTCATATGGAAAAATCCTACTGCATTAAAAAGTTTCCTAGGTTTCAGCAACAACAAAATTACCACTAATTTATGAAAACTGTGTTAGTGCCTGCAAACCTTTTGCAGTAAATTATGCATGTGAGCATGGAAATGCTAATGAAAAGAGGATTTCATTTACAAATGATTAGTACAATTTCAGCAGTCACTATAGTTATGCCAGTCTAATTTATTTTCTTGTAGAACATGCTGTTTGCCAGGTTTGGGCCATTTATTTCTATACTGTTGAACATCAACTTCTCAGACTTTAATGTCACATTATCTTTTCATCCAAAGAAATGTTTGTTTTCTTTTGTAGAAGGTTTTGGTTAAATGAAGTCCTTGGGCTCAGAGTTAACTCTTTTGATTAAAGGGTAGGGCTGCAATAAAAATACAGAAGGAATTGCTGAAATTATTGTGGTTTATAAGATTTCTGCTAATGTGAGGAAGAACATACATATAATCACCTTCAGCAAAGCTCATCACAGATTCTTTTCACTCAGCATGACATTTTCTTTTATTTTCCCTCACTACATAAGGCTTTTGTTAGGGATTAGACCTCCCTAGAAAAAACTTCATAAAGTCACCATTCCACAAGTATTCTACAGGCCTCTAAAGAAGATGAGAAGAATCCTTAGTGCAAGACTTTATCATGGTTTTTTGGTGGGGTTTTTTTGTTTGTTGGTTTGGGGGTTTTTTGCCCATGCTGGCTGGAAAAAATCAATAATACCTTATATGAAATAGATCCAAATAGAACTGAAAACATGGGGTACCAGGGAGTTGTAAAAACATATTGTAGAAATCACTTCAAGGTTTCTTATTAAATAGAGAATGTGGATCTTCTATGTATCTGTTAGTGGTGGTGATGCTTTGTGGATTTTGTTGGAAGCAGTTGAAAACTTTCTCCTACCCATGAATTTGCTATCTTCTGTTAAATATTCTAAAATATTGCAGGCTGGGAAGGCTCAACACTGAGATTCACCATGTAGATACAGAAGGAGACTTTTGTCTCCCTGTCTGTGTTCTTTTAGCAGCTCAGTGGAAGGTTTATATCTGAAGTTTCATCTGGTCAATCAAAATATTTGCAAGCCTGCAAAGCCTGAAGAATCAGACCATTGGCTCTAGAATTCTGGCCTGAAAAACAGACCACACAACACTCCAGATGCCTACAAAAACCAGACTGTGAACAGACTATTAGAAAACAGACTTCCTTTAAGACAATGATTTCTAATTGCACAACCTACCCAAATCAAATACATACATAATGTGCCATCCACATTTGCCTTTGACAGCTTTATTTGTTCATTAAATATTCATGTTAGATGGCTTTTAGCATCCCAGTCCATTATATTCATCTAAACTTGGCTAGAAAATTAACAGCTTAAGTAGGCCCATATTTTATCATATTAACCTCTCTTTGAAAGTTTACTGAGTAGAAGTGATTCAAACTGACCTAAATTCTGCATTTCAAAATTGAATTTTAAGAGTGCTTTTGTTAACAGTAATTGTTTGGGGTTTTTTTTCCCTATTATTATGTGGTGTGGCTCCTTTCTCTGAGAACTTGGTAGCAGCAAATTGATTATAATCACTCAGCCTAAAATGGGATTTCTTTTATAAGCAAATCAACTACATGACTATTGGGAAGGGTTTAGCTATTAAATTAACATTGTAACTTACTTGGAAACTATTTCCTACCAAACAGTATATGGAAAGATTTCCAGGAAACCCATGCTATATATAGTACTTTAAATAGCATTTTAAACCAATTATTCATACACTTGTAATTTCTTTCTCTATTAGCTAAATGCATCTACTGCAAATCTAGCTAAGTGAAGGAGCAGAGATGGAGTAAAATCCTTCCTATCATTTGGTGACCAGAATAAGCAGAAGTTACCCTAAAATAGGTCATAAGCTTTAAAAAGGATAACAATTAAAACCTCTGGGTTTTTGAATTATTTGCTACCTGAAATGGTATCAAGGAGTTATTCAAACAGACATTTTGAGGATGTATTTGCAGCATGCATGCCTGAAAACCAGAAAAATCCAAAGGGTAACTCTACATTGTGTCAAAAGCATAAGGAACTGTAGAATCTGAAAGATCTTCTAGCAGCCTTTTTCCAAGGGCAGCTCTTAAGAAACTTCTGTTTCTCCATGGCATTGTGCAGACTTACCAAGGTGTCTAAAATGGAATGCTCTTTGATGATCACTTAAACAACTGTAAGCTTACTTCAGTGATACATTCACATGCAAACACTACACATCTAAAGAAAAATTGGTATCAGATACAGCTATTTTAAAAGCACATTGTGCATAAGATGTTTTCTGAGGCAACAAAAGTTTAATGTCCTCTTATTTATCTTTTTATCAGTAGTGTTTATAAACTTCACTGCTTATGAAGTTGCTGTCTGTTTAGGCAGCAGTCACCAGTATCTCACTGTACTGCAGCACAGTAAATACATGTTTTTAAGGGAGATGGTTGCTTTTCCCAAGCAGCAAACAAGGGAAGATAAGAGCAGGTGGATGCAGCAGAGTTGCCAAAGCTAACAAACCACCCTGCTGACTGGCCAGATACAGAACTTCATGATGCTCACAACTTTCAAACTGATGGCTCAGGCATTTCCCAGAGAAATAGTAGCAAAACAAAACCAGGTATGCAACAAATTATCAGAAGGATAAGTTATTAGAAGAACAGATAAAGAAAATCAGAAAGCTTGAAAGGATGAAGAATTTGCTCCCCAGGAAAGCATGACACCTGTCATCTGTCAGCCTTTCTTTCTAACTAGCCCTCCTTTCTCTGGCATCTACACCTTCAAAGGGACTCTACTGAGGTTGTGAGGCTTCCCTGATGACATACAAAAGTTGAAAACTTTGTTGTGATGCTAATAATTTCACCAAAAATGATAATAAATTGATAAGGTGCTGCCATTCTCTTATGAACAGAAACTTAGGGACAAACCTGCATTACACAATATCCTCAAAGCTTCCCATTTCTAGTCTTTAACCTGTTCAACTAGCTTGCCAGTCACAGATACTTGGCAACTAGTTTAATCGTTGTGATGCACAATTGTCTGATCATGGAGATATGAATATTCTCTAAGGGCAAAATTGACACCTGATGTGCACATTCTGTAAAGCAGTTGTCAGGAGAACCTGGGAAAGAAAGGAGCAGCACAGGCATAACTTATCTGATGTATCAGACACTGGATGAGCTGATGGTCAGCCAGATCATCAGCATCATCCCAGTCTTGACTTCTTAATTGAAATATACCTTGGGAAAAGCAGCAGTGGAGATTCAGAGGAACAGCAGCAATGGAAATGATGGATGTGTAACCCAAACATTCCCTCCTCCATGCACCTTCAGGTTTTCTACAGTTACTCTGCAATCTGTCAGATCTTTACCTGTAAAGAAACTGTTTAAATCAAAGCTAGCAGACTGAAAGATTTCACCCCTAGTTATATCCCACGTTATCACCAAATTTTGGATAAACCTAGTGTCTCTAGCATCTTCACAAGTGCATCCAACACAGAACACGATTGCCTTGTAGTGGTGAAGTATTTATTAAATGCTTTTCTGAAAGGAAGGACCCAAAAGAGAGTGAGACATTAAAAGCCTTCAGGAAATGCATCCTAGTGGATTAGTTTCTGGTTTGTCTGAGTTTCCAGCTAAGATTAGTGAGCATGACCTGACTGAACTGTGCAAAACTGAACAAGCTGTCATTCTTGCAGCTACAATACTGAGAGAAAAGACATTTTCTTCCTTTTCTTCTCCCTCAGCAATCACAGACTTTTGCTGGGAAGGAACCTCTATGACAGAATGCAGATGGATGATTAGCTGTGCAGAGTGCAAATACCAGGTTGGCATTTCAACAAACTGAGGGGGCTTTGAGAAAGCTTGGAAATCCTCACAAACATACTGATAAGTTTTTGTTCTTCACCTTATTCACATTAAAAAAAAAAGACATTCAGAATGACAGAACAGGCTGATGAATGAAATGTAAACATGCCTGTCAGGTATTTTGGCCCAATATTTGCTGAATTTCTCACCCTTCAGCTCTCATGTTTAATCTTACACTTCTCCAGTGGAGTTTAACTTTTCCAGCAGCAAGGTAGACAGAACAATGTTTATGATGGTATCTGATTTACTATCATAGAACTTGATATTCAACATATGCAGTTAATTAATTTGAATTTTTGGTGCTGATGTGTGACTGCCTGAGAAATCATCCTTCTATCATAGAAAACTTATCTGGAAGTACATGTTCATGTTCAATTAACTATCTAGGGCAATAGTGCAGCTGCTCCTCCTCAGTTCTTCATCTGTGTATGTATTTCATCTATATTAACAGCTGCAAATTGCACACAGAATTTAGTCAGAAGAGAATCTTTTAGAAAAAGTTGATTTTGTTTTTATCATTTTGCTAAGTAGGCTTGTGATAACATCACTGCCTTTTGCAAGAGTGAGAAGCAGCCTGCCTTGCTTATATAATGCAACATGGCTTTATTAGTGTTACATTTGCCTTATAAAAAACAGACTTGGATGAGAGTGGAAATGTAATCTCTGATTAAAGTTTCAATATCTGTATTCATCTTTCAATAAATGCACAGGGAAAAACTATACAGCACTGTGGATACTAATTTAATGATCACAAAACCTCTATTTTTCCCCATTCTTGTTAGTGCCAGATTTTCTACTAGGGAGGGCTTTAAAACTAATACCTCTTGGAAGAAAAGAGGAAAAAAAACCTAGAAGAGAAATGCTATCAGCCCTTCTTTGCTGGCTACCTCTGCTGGCAGTGGGGCTAGGGTAGTATGTGTGAATTAAGGAACACTTAAAAAATGCAAACTGCCTTTTACTGAGAATTTTACAACAGGATCCAGCCAAATACTTATCAACTGCCTTCTGCAGATGCTCCCAGTACAATATATATGCCTCTCAAAACTGTAAAATGTGACATAATTACGGAAGAAAAAAAAAAATTAAAATTACTTTAAGATTTTTCTCTTGAGTTGTTATTTTTCTTCCCTACACCTGAGTTTAGTGGAATAAAGATAAAAAACTGATTACTAAAATAAGTTTCATGGCCTCTCTGCTCCATCAGAAAAAGTAATAAACTTGAATTTTATTCTTATTTTTGTAAAAAAAAAAAGTAATTTAACATTTCATTTTTGCTTTCTCATCCTAAATGGCTGAAAAAGCCAAGAAAAAAAAAATCAAACCTAAATTGGGAGCAATCACCATGTTTTATTAACTGTGAGGATTATCTTCTGGAGAGCAATCACACTACTACTGAATATTTTACTTTTCTCATCTGTGATCTTTTCTTCTGTCTCATTGGAAAATAACTCAGTGAACAAATCATCCAGTGCACAATTCTGTAGAGTCAACTCCCATTAAACACATTGTAAGAGAACTCAGCATCTCAAAGGGACAGACTTCTCCCCAGCCTCACCTCTACTGCAGTCTTAAGCAACAAGATTCTTCCTATCTACCTCTTCCAATTCTAAATTTCTTCAGCTCCATTTCTTTCACTGTGCTGCTGCCCATCACACAGCAATATGTGAATGATTCATAGAATTAAACTAAGCAGCTGACCAAGAGGTTGATGGATATTTTCTAGAACTCCAAATTAAACATCAGGAAACAAAATCTCCTCAGGAAAAAAGAGCAGCTGAAATTTTCCTCTAAAGATGCTCTGAGTTGGTCCTTTAATAGGAATGCTGCAGTTCCTGATAGCAGCAAAAATTCACAGAGAAAGCTGTTCTAGCCTCTACTTTATTAGGGGAAGAATTTAACTGTTATCCTATTAATTCTTATCACTAAGACAGCAGCACAAATCTTCTTGTTCTGTTTTTTTTTTTTTTCTTTCCCCTCTCTCTCACTAGTATTTTGGATGATTTTGATGACTGATTAGCCCCTGGGCTCTTTTATAATTCAAGGTAGTGCAAGGAAGTCTAGCTCCAGGAGATGTGTAAACTCACTGTCTGGACCACAGGAGTTAGGATTACATGTAATCCCATTCTCTCTGAACACAGCAGGTGCCAGTAGAGGTACACAACATTTCCAACAGAAAAGAAATGTGGCCACGGATGATGTGCTCTGATAAGAGCTGAGGAAGGTCTGCCTGAGTGCAAGGAGAAGGGCTCTGGCTGATAGCAGGGCATTGCCCTCCACACTGCCCTCTGCTTTGGAGCAGCATGCTGCCAAGATTCAAAGGTCAGTTGCAAAAACCAAGCGTGTTTTTGATCAAGCTAGAAATACCTTTACAGAAGTTTCCTCATGTCTTAAATCATTTAATAAGGCTCTGTTTGCTGCCAAGGGCCCTTTTTGTTCTACACCATGCCCCTCCCAAACAACAAAGAATAGCATAGCATCCATTTCTGACCATAGATCAGGAATTCTCACTCCTCCCTGGTGGGGTGGAGGAATGGGAAGAGCAAAAGTGAGAAAACTCATGGATTGAGATAAAGACAACTTAACAGGTCAAGCAAAAGCTGTGCACACATGCAAAGCAAAGCAAGGAATTCAGCCAGCAGCCTGCAGAGGCACCAGGCAAGGCTACCTACCCTGAAAGCATACTGCTGGTAGCACATTTCCATGTGCCATGGAGGAAACAGAAGTTGAAGTCAGAAACTCCCCTCAGAGCTGCCAGTGCTCCTCAGATTAGGTACAAATATGGTTTTACTAGTCAAGCTGGAAACACCAGCTAGAAAAAGCATGAAAAGCAATCTCTTAGATGTGGTGATTTGTGATGTGGTAGTTCTGCTCATTTTGTTTTGGAAATAGCCTGTGAAGCAATTCCAATGGAATACTATAACAAAACATGAATATACATGAAGATATAATGAATAAACATGAAGATATAAAGATCATGAAAGTGAAAAATGTATTTTAGCTTCAATAAAAAAGAAGAAGAAACATTAGGGTCTGAAGACTCTACTGCTTAGGATTAGTTCAGCAGATTGTTAAATTTTGTTTTAATTTTGTCTTAGCTTTCATTATGGGAACAAGTTCCATGGGCATAAAAGAAATCACTGTTCTGCCATCTAATGATTGACTCTTTCTGGTATGAAAGAGTTGCCTATAGCTTACCTAAATAGAAAGCCATGCAGAAAATATCACAAAGATAATGAACCTTTGAAACACACTACTGTCATTTTACCATGTTACTTGGCTTTTAACATTGCTTTTTAAAAAAGAAAGTAGATATCATCTATTTTAGCAAAGTTTAAGAGAGATTTAGAGATGTAATTAGCAGATTGCCAAAGTCCATTAACCTGATGTCTAGTTAACATATGGAACTGTACCTTTGAGGTAGGATGAGCTATAAAAAGAGGCTAGAAGCATTAAGCCAAGAGATCTGATTAACTGTTCATTGTGTACAAATAAACCATCCAAAAAACCTGTAGCCTGACCTACTAAGAAAGTTTCAGGTTCCAGTAATAATCAAGAAAACTCTGAAAAAGGTGAGAGATTACAGTTTCCTTTGAAAATAAATCTTTGATTAACATGTTCACTGCAGCACTGCAGTGTTGGAAGCCTGGTTACTCAGTCTTAGCTCTCAGGAGGAAAAGCAGCTGTGCAGAACCACAATGACTAACATACCTTCCAGTAAAGTATTCACCAGCCTTATGCTGCAGTTACAACACAGCTAAAGTCATTTTGTTACATTATTATTGCCTCTACCATTAATTTCTAATAGTTTATGGCTTCTTTCTTTACAGATACCCTTAGCTATGCTTATCTTTTCAGTCTTAAAAAAAATTCATTTCTATTTATGCATTAGTGCTGAGATGATATGTAGCTCTGCTTTAAACAATCACTTTGGAAAAAATCTATATACAACTGTCCAGTTACATAATTAAGGTTTCTCAACACTTGCTGATTAAAAGATTTTCCTCTATATTGCTGCACCCCATGACTTTTAGGATGAACAGATACCATAACTCAACTCATGTCTGCTCAAGAGCTCTACCAGTCTAAAGCTGAAGAACTCTCACACCTTCAAACCATCCTTTTCTTGTCTCCCTTCCTTCAGCAGATTCCTATTTTTAGATTGAGACATCTCATCACTTTACCTGGTTCATTTGTAGATTATTTTGCTTAGTCTAATTAGGCCTTTTCTCTTCCTAACCATGAAGAGGGGAATGGGAGCAACAGCAGAGTAACTCCAGAGGACAATAAGCCATCAGCCTTTACAGTGATATACAGCTGATATAAGACAGATACTTACAGGCAGACTCTTGTATCAAAATGATTTGTAAAAATACACTGTGGTGTGTGTCTATGCATTTTTGAACCATATTTTCTTACTAAAAGAATTCTGCAGAAATAATTTCCATTCAAAGTTTCCATTAATAAAACATCACTGAGTCTTGAAGAAAAGCTGTTGAGAAAAACACTAGAACAGCTGGAATTGACAAAACTCAAAGATATTCTGTCCCCTCCCAAAGAATCTTCAAGTCTTGGTCTACAACAAAGAAGTGGGATCCATTATCCTTGGAAGAGGAGATAATTTAAAACTCAGTGCTGATGCCAAAGAGGTTTTACAGTAATTGCAGATTGATGGCCTACATTTCTTTCCCAATATCTTCCACAGAGAAAATCATAGCAAGTAAATGTGACAAACCACCTGTAAGATGATAGCTTACAAGATAATAGGTTACTTCTAAATAGAGCTTCCTGCCAAAAGGCTAGATTTGACAAATCTTCTTCTATTGATCTACATAATTTGATCATTGCTTTCAATGTAAAATTGATCCAGGAGCAAGTGTCACTTAGAAATAATGACAAGTGTTAATAGATACACAAAATTAAGAGTTAAAATTGAGATGACATGAATCCATAGAGCTTTTTCATTGCATTGCCTTTTGTTACTCTTAGGGCTTACTGAACTGACAGCTCCTGTAATGCATATAATATCCCTTGATATCCAATGTCTTGACAGGGGACATTTTCAACATTATGTTGAAATCTGGCATACATGATCATACTACAGTTCAGTCACATATGGCATAAGAAATGTTTAGTTTAAATTTAGACAGGAAGCCCAGCAGTATCTTCATCTCTAGAATGGAATTTGCCACACAAATACACTAAGCAGAGCTAACCATGGACTCTGAGGGACACATTCATGAACTGACCAGTAATACCTGCCACAAAACCAGTCTTCATCAATAGCTTTCACAGCACCTTATGAAGGAGGCAGGCACTGTTCTTCCCAGCTTGTGACCAAGGATCCCTGGTGGGGTGGAGGAATCATGTGTAACGGTGACTTGGGAGAACAAGTGCCATAACTCCAGATCTTCTTCCTTCCTCCTTACCCCAGCTTTCATTCCTGAGTATGATGTCATATGGTATGTGCATTCAATTAAGTAACTATAGTAAGCAATATTAAAAACTAGCAAGAATATTCAAATACAAATGGAGCACAGAGAGTAGAACAGGCAAGAGTGGCAATATACCTGACAACCAGTAATACACAGAGCATCAAACTGATTACCACTACAGAAAAGTGCATGGTGTGGGAAAGGTGCTGGAGGGGAGAAGGTGGGGAACAAACCAATTTGGAAGTTGTTTCTTGGTCCTTCCTATCATGATGAAGATATGTATCTAATGAAGGCATCCAATCTGCCACCTAGTCCATGCCCTCTCCTTAGGAAAGCACACAATGAGAATAACCTGGGCTGAACTTCCTATTTATTATTCATTAATAGGTAGGAAAAAATTATTGCAGGTTTAAGAGAGTAGCTAGGAGATAAAATAGAAAGTAAAGCAAAAGCAGCACAACGTTGCATTTGTCACAAATGGCAGTTTGCAGAACATTACAATGTAAATGCCCTCATGTCACTTTTAATAGTCATAAATTTTTATACTTTCCACCAAGATACTATGCAACTGCAAACAGTAGGAAATCTTTATGATCCTGCATGACAGAGCTACAGATATCACCCAATTAAGAATGGAAGGCAATCTCTCCATCAGGCAGTCGAGCTATTAAGATGCAGTTCACACTACAGATGTGTCTGAGAAGTTTGCTGTCTGTGAAAGGGAAGGTGAAGGTCAAGGAGTAAGTCATGGAAACTCTGGCTACCTGCAGAGTCTGCAATCAAGATGTGTGGAGTTGATATGTTCTCACATTATTCCCAGAAACTGTGTCTTTTCTTCCCATAAATGTGGTCACTGCATTGCTGATCATCGGGGCTTTGTAGTGCTGTGTCGTGAGGTGATTTATAAAACTCTTGTTTTCAAGGCAGTTCATCAGGGAATTGAAGCAGCTAAGATGTTGATAATCACTAGACCTGAAGCAGATCTGACAGCCAAAATACCAGCCTTCCTCAAAAAACTTTCTGCTCAGAGGTATCTGCTATAAACAACTTTGGCTCATCTGTAGTCAAGAACAGTACTGGTGTATCTTGTTTAGATTTCACATTCCCTTGCTAAAGCCACCTTCCCATCATGTCCTTTCAAACAATCTTCAGCTAGAAAAGATTCTTCCCTGCCCAATAAAATATCAACAATATTTTCCATTTAAAATTTAGTCAGTCACAACATGATTTGTATGAAAGTTCAGTAGCAAGTTCTTTTTCTCCTAGAAGTACTTTCTTATATAGCACCTGCTTTGGCACATAGACATCTTCGCCCCCTATCAAATAATCATCTGATCACAACTTTTTTATTTGAGTAGAGATTTGATCTTGAAGAACTGAGTAACTCAGATGACTCATAAGAAACTTTTGCATTCTTCAGAGCCTGCTAATTTTAGCCACACAGTAACAAAACCTTTGACAGTGAAGGTAAATTACACATTGTTTTGAGCTCTCTCTCCACATTGGTGGTCACACAGACACAACTCGGATCATTATCACAAGTGGTGCAAACAAAACTATCTCCCAAGAAAGAGCAAGCAGTAGACAAAACTAAATAAATGCATGAATGAACAAATAAACTGTTTTCATGCCTGGAGTCAGAACTGAGACTGGTAGGAGCTGACTGGAGAAGTGCAGCAGCTGCTGTCCACGTGGCAGCAAGAATTCAGTGCTCGGCAGGTGAGGGCAAGCTTGCAGCCCATAACCATTTAGAGACTGCATTTCTACACATCAAGTTAGCACTTCACTTATAGCAACAACATTTATGTCCTGGGCTTCTTGCACACAGGGAATATCAGCTTCCATTAAGAATCATTGTTTTGCTTTTGAAATTCTGCAAGTCATACTGGTTTTTATACTGGTCCAGTTTCTTCTTTCAAAATCTTCCCAGAAGAGTTGGCAGGGAAGGGCAGGAGGTTCTACTCATTCTACAGGCTGCCACTCTTTTGCTAGTCTTGTTACCACTAATGATCTTAAATACTTTTTACAGCATTTAATCAGGTAATCACCTGCTGAAGTAAAAATAATGTTCCTAAGTAGTCTATTTGTCTTTGCAGCAGAGAAAGAAACAGCTCGGAGCACACAGGATGAAATGCAAATGATGATCCACATGTTTGAGTAGGGGTTGAGTGAAGAGATTTACTTGAAACTAGAGTCAGCCTGTTTTTTGCAGGCAGAAATCATGCTTTTCAAAATTAAAAGCATTCCTCAAAGAATTAAGTTAGGCCTTATGAATAAAGTTGATGCACAGAACTGGATTCCTGAAAGACCACTTTCTATTAGAGGATAAAGACAAGTTTAGTGTGAGGTAAAAGGGAAGTTTCCCTTGTATGCTAATAAATGAATAGAAGGCAGGACAAACAAGCTAGGAATAAATGAGGACTGAAAATTGAGGGAAAACTAAGTAACATTCCATATGTTCATGCTGGAGCCCCTTGTAATTAATATATTCCTAAGCTAATTGAATAAAGAATAAGATGACAAAATTTGCTTAAAGCAGAAAACAGTAAAGGCTTCTTCAACATGGATAAGAACATGGTTGAGGGAGCATAGGGTGATTGAATATGGATTGATAATTCACCACACCTTGTAGCACAAGACCCACAGGGTATGCAATGAAAGCATGTGGCAACAGTTTTAAAATAAAGGGTATAGAAGTAAATCCAACTTTTTCCACACAATTGAAAGTTAAAATGATAGAATACATTCCAAAAGAACAGATTGGATGTTAGTATGTGAAAAGACTAAAAATCTCTTGGATAAATGGAAGAGAACTCCCTCAAGAGCTATTAAGAAAGAAGGCCTGAATCTAATACTCTGGTTACAAAGTTCTTATAGTGTAGAACTAGGAAGAGCCATACCTACAGAAATACCAATATGCTTGCTCTGCTTTTAGACTTTTTCTGCAAGCATTTGTTGTTGCCTGTTGTCTTTGTCGATTTCTCCAGGGTCAGCTGAACTCTTGATCTGATCTATTGCAGACATACTATTGCTCTTGGAGCTCTCTGCCCTTTGCATGTATTTAAGACAGTTTCACCTAGGAACCTACAGACATTGAACACTGAAGTTTTCCATTTTCCCTTGCAACCACACTACTCAAAAAGTGAGCCTAAAGCTACTCATCTGTTGTGCATGGAATGAAAATAAGACAAGAGAGAAGGAAGGAAGAGACTAATGATAGTCAAGGGATATTGTGTAAGTCAGTCTTTCCAAAGGTAAAGAATAAGAAACAAGAATCACATAAGTATAAAAACAGACCCAAAACCCTAACAAAACCCACCCCACCAAAAAAAACCCCCACAAAACCCAAACAAACAAAAAAACCCAACAACAAAAACCTAACAAAACAACCCCCTCCACCCCTTAGACATTTGTTTTGTAAATTATAGAAGAATTATACAAGCAGCTTAAAAACAATTTAAATTTTCTGGGCTATATTCACACTGTTACCTGATTAAGAACAGCATTTGGAAATAACAAGTAAGCTTTTATTGTATATGGCCTTTTAAGTAATGTATGAAAGAGAGAAATTTTTGCAACTTTTCCAGGAAAGCTGGGAACAAATAGAAACCACCTTAGCCCTAAGATAGCTTCTCCCAAATAGCAGAATAAATTAACTCACATAAAAGATCCACACTGCTATTGTTAGTGTACTTCCAGAACTCATGCTTCCTCATTTAAAGTTAGCTTGCATACCTAAACCACAGTGCAATTTCTATATAGGGCATCTTTCCTCACTGTACAACACCATTAAGTCCCTCCAGGATGTGTTTTACCAGCCTGCTAATCCAAACCCCACACAGCACACCACCAGCAGCCTCATCTATCACACCACACCTCCAGGCATATGTTAATTGACCAATAAAACACACCTATAGCATATCAGTGTTAGAATAAAGCACCCTGCATATTCAGTAAATTTTGTATTATCAGTTCTCCATCAATTATTTATTAAGAGCTAACATAATAAATGTGCTGAGCAAGGTGCAAAAACACGAGGAGAAACCAGTACCAACTATTTCCTTCTCTCTACAGTTCCAGTCTTTGTAGGATATTGCATATTTATAAGTGCTTGAAGTAAGGCAAGACTGAACTCTTCAGCTCTAAATCTTCATATTCTATTCACCAGGAGATTGCTCTGTTGAAATTAACAAAAGAACAGGCTTTCTTATATGTATTTGCTTGCATCAGGTTTTCCTAATCCTAATATTAGTCATTTCTTTCTGTACTGAATCAGTAGCTTCATCCTTTGTGTGTACTTGTTAGGTGACTCAGTATTAGCTAACAGAAATGTTTCCACTAAAAAGACACTGTAAGCCTCTTCAAGACTAAAATTTCAGTAGAGAATATTTACAGTATCTCCAATTAAAATTGGCACCTAACTAAAATGAGGGATTCACATCACCACAAAAAGTGAAAATAAGAGGCAATGTGGATTTCATTGATCTTGTTAACAATGGATGTACCAGGGGCTCACTTCTTCTGTTTGCTGAGATAAAGAACAGTCTTGGATCTTCTGAAAGGTGTATTGAATGAAGGACCATCACAACTCTCAGTATTAAAATGCTGAAGTGCTTAAACATTAAGTACAAGCCTATCATTTAAGTGAGGACTTTGGTCATAATGTTCTCAACTGGCTTAAGCTGCAAAGTTACCCTTAAAATCAAGAATTAGAATGATTCTATGAGTCTGCTTCCAAAAACCCAGTAATAAAGAACTCACAAAAACCCAAGATGATTATTTATAGCATTCAGCATCCACTCACTTTGTTTGCAAGAACAGAAAGATGCCAGTTTCTCCTTGAGAGTTTGCCACAGTAAAGTTTCTGGATGGGAGAAGTCTAAAAAGTCTATTCCAAACCTGAAAAAGTCCAGTTTAGGTTTGGAATAAGTTAATAGATAGTAACAGAATTTAAACTTTTCATAGCAGAGGTAAATTAGAGTAAGGATCTGCAAAACAAAACCCACAAGCTAAGCAAATAAAATGAAGTCTTGGGACAGAAAACTGAAAGGATATAAAGCTGCTTTCACTAATAATGCTTTTGTTGTATCTCCCACATTTATCACTAAATGGCTAGCAGAAGACCAAAGGTCCAGTCTTGGATGCAACTCCTACCTCTGAAAGCTCAGAGTATGTTAAAAAGTTGATTAGCAATCAGTGCATTCACAAAATTTAGAAATCCAAACACACCTACAAAGAACAGAATCATTTCCTGTCTAATAAAGCTTCTCTTTCAGTCTCTTCAAGATAACATACAGTTTAAAAAATAATTACACTCCTCTGTTGATTGTATTTATTGTATTCCAGAAAGGAAAAAAAAAAAAAGAGATTTACTGCTATTCAGACTTTTTAGGTTTTCTTTTTGTCTTCTATTTCTCTACCTTTATTACAGCATCTCAATAACACCTCTCAGTATCAGACTCAATTCTGTCTTCATCATGTAAATTGTGCAATTGTACTGTTGCAACACCAGCATGGGGGAGATGACTTATTTACATGCATTGATATATATATATATATATATTTTCTGATCAAATTCCACCAATTTACCCTTCCAATCATCTCTGAATTTGGTTCAACTTACTAGAACACCTTTCAAAACTACCACTTTACATAGATGATTCCAGACCCAGGACCCCTGCTAGGCATGAAAGAATGCTTTTCTGAAAAGTGCATTTATGCAAGCACAAGATAGGAAATATCATTTTATTCTTCTCTCAGATTTGTTGGTAAATTTAGTCAGAAATATCCATGCAGGTCCAGAGGAATCCCAATAAAGCAGCACTTTTGATATGTTTTAAGCTTGATGCTGATAGTTTTCAAGTGCTGGCCTATTTAGGTTGACAAATATTTTGCTTACTTGTATTTCTAATAAATATTATAGTTAATTCCAGATACAGCAACACAGAAAACAGATAAAGGCTGGGGATCCTCACTAAAACATAACTCCTAAACCATTCCTGACTATTTTCTCAAAGCTTTCAGTTGCTAGTGTTTATTTAAAATATATCTTTGGGGTCATATTCTTAGCTGTGATTTACTCATGCTTTGGTTGTGTGTGATGGAAATCACTGCTGTTGAAATTTTGCATCTGTAAACATTTGCCTCAATCGTGGAGATCACTTGGATCCAAGAAACCTAAAGCAAAGTGATGAAGTTACACTCACAGCTTCACACACACAAAAGTCAACCTTGGCCTCTTCACATGCAACTGACTGAAGTAATTTTACCTGACAGTAGAAATTGTATCACAGCAAGAAGCACTAAACAAATTGTTTCTTCTTGCAAAAAAACCCCAAACAAACAAACAAAAAAAGAGAGGATATAAACCTTATTCTCTAACTATTAATCAGTCTGAAGCTGTATATGTGAAATACCCACCCAAATGTCTCCAGGAAGTAGAGATCATCTAGAAGGCAATGTTTCTTCACATGGAAGGGAGAAGGAATAAGATGATCTGCAAAAACTCAGTGATATTTTAATTTAGTGTTGGTGCAAAAGCCCAAATAAGCATGAAAAACCTTTCACAATGAGAATATTCAAAGTAGGTTTTGAACTGTCAGAAACAAACATTAAATATATGAACAATATTTCAATGTAACTATGCAAAACTGGCAGAGCATTCAAAGAATGCCTCCAGAACAAGGAAACCAAATGCTCTACTTCCATCAAAACAAGACAATAACTCATTTCAAAAGTGTAATTTCTAGGAGACACAACAAATGCTCAAAAAAAGATTATTATGGGGTTTGTACAATATGAGATATTTGCTGCAAAACCTAAAAATTATAATTTCCTCAATAAAGGATCAAATTAGCATTCTCATTCAGAGCAATAACGAAGAACTTCAATATTACATGTCAAAACAAACTCACTTTGCATATTCAACCTCATTTTATTTCCTTGTTTGTTTTTCCCTAATATGGAAAATGCACCTATGAAACTTGTCAGCTTTGCATACTGCACACAGAAGTCAAGACTTCAAAACAAACAGTCCCACTGTGAGTGAGTTATGGCATTGTGTGCTGGGTCTGGCTGGGATGGAGTCCATCTTCTTCATAGCTGTCCCTCCAAGATCATCGAGTCCAACCACCCACCCAACACTGCCATGCTCACCACTAAACCGTGGCCCCAAGCACCACACCTACATGGTTTCTGAACACTTCCAGGGATGGTGATTCCACCACTTCTCCTGGGCAGCCTGTGCCAATGCCTGATAACCCTCTTGGTGAAGAAATTCTTCCTAATATCTAATCTGAACCTCCCCTGCTGCAACTTGAAACCGTTTCCTTGTCCTATCATTCATTACCCAGGAGAAGAAACCAAGCCCCACACCTCACTACCAACTCCTTCCAGGTAGTTGTAGAGAGCAAGAAGGTCTCCCCTGAGCCCCCTCTTCTCCAGACTAAACAACCCCAGTTCTCTCAGCCACTCTTTTACTAAAACATGGTACAGTCAAAAATGAGAAGCACATTGCTAATCACCTGTTCATTTTTCCAGAGAACAAAATCAAATAGGAAGAAAATAGCTCAGCTATTAAAACAACCAAATAAGACTGTGTAAAGAAATTAAAGTGTCATAATTCTGACTTCATCCCTGAGAATGCAGGATATACAATGGTTCAGTAAGCCAGGCACAGAGGTGATGAAGATCTGGTCTACAGTGAGGTTAAGGATGCAGAACAGAGGACAGGCAGCACTTGGACTTACAAAAACAAGCACAGAGCTCAAAATGCAGCAAACTATTCCTCCATGTCAATGGGACAAAGAAAAAACAATGAGTTTCAAAGGCTTGTGGCCTCACTAAATAACAAGTGCAACAAACCACACCAAGTTACCAAGAAAATAATCAGGTTTCAGATGTCTCCACAAAAGCTCAAAACTACCAGAAGACTGTCAAGTTGCAGGTTTTTTGGTGGCTCTATTGATTTATATTTATAGTCTATTCCTTTATGTTTTACTTGGCTTGAACATGTTGTGACAAGTAAATATTGTGATTAATTATATTCTGTTCCAGTCTTAAAGCTTCAAAAAACCTTATTAAATAATTTTTCCATTCACTTTCCTTGACTGGACACTATACCAGTCTACCAAATACATACAGAGTCCTGTGTAAGAAGATAGGACTTTTGCCCATGACTGGACTGTCTGGTCTTAACATCAAGATTTGGAATCATATTCCAGCTTTCCTTTATTAAGGTCTAAGGGAGAAAATAAAGCTAACATTGGCAATACTAGAGCAGCATGACAGAGTACATAAGGTACA
The DNA here is from genome assembly GCA_013399015.1 of Galbula dea. Taxonomy (NCBI): domain Eukaryota; kingdom Metazoa; phylum Chordata; class Aves; order Piciformes; family Galbulidae; genus Galbula; species Galbula dea. Next base: position 1,484,079 of record VWZX01008706.1, on the reverse strand, counting down.
TTTTCCCATGCTGGCACAGTGACATGCTACTTCAGAAAAGAAATGCAACACACAGGCTGTGGAACAATTACCTTACTGCCTTGTGAGAAAGAACCAGACTTGTAAGAATCAGCTGTTCTTTAACCTTTTTTGATATTTCTTTCCTGTGAGCAAATGGAAAGAGTGAGATTTTCCTCACTGACTTAGTGTATTGGTAAAAGACAGATTTTGAGAACTTCTACTTAGCTCCTCTCCACCAGCACAACCTGCTAAAACACAGTATATCCTTAAATCTAAGACATCTTTTCCAGAGTTATGTCAACAAAACAGCTCCAGGCTAGCAGCAAGAAGCTGTGCTCCCAGTTCAGTGAGCTGTCAGTAAGAAATGGAGGTTATTAGATGCCTCTGTTATTACAGATTACGCAAGTCGCACAGAAAATGACATCCAATTCGTGTTGCTCCTCAGCTCAAACACATCCCTCCACACAGTTCTGCTAAACATGTACTGCTAATAATTCAGCTGGCTTGGAAGACAAAAAAACAAGCATTATGTGTGACCAGCCTTCCTAAAACCCAAGCAAATAGTGAGGCAAACCTATTTTACATGGCTTTAACGTGTTTCAGATGTCTACACCAAGTTGCAGGTTTTTTGGTGGCTCTATTGAATTATATTTATAGTCTATTCCTTGATGTTTTACTTGGCTTGAACCAAGTATGGTATTTCACTTATAAAAATGGTACCAATGGTATTTCCTTTATAAAATAACACCTTCTCAACCCGATTACTGCAGTGTATCCAAATTCAAGCTTTCCAGGAGCATTAAGAGTAGACACACAACTAACGTAGATGTTTGGTGACCCACAGAAAGGGTTAAATCTTTTTTACCTAACCTACACATATGAAAAAAATGAGAGTAAAACAGTAAGTCCCAATAAAAATCGCTTCAAATGAAGCAGGAACTTATTAATCACATTATTGCAATTATTATTAATTATTTGTTATTAGGAACAGACGCAACGAACTGGCAACAGATGGTGCATTATGGTGGAAGAGAGATTAATTTCATACATTCACTTTTGACAGTCCTTCTGCCCAACCAGACCATCTGTGACACATTAGAAACATTAGAAGCTGTACCATACATACTGCAAAGATGATACAAACCATTTGACTGTTTGCTTTTCCAGCCCAAAATCCATTCATTCTCTGTGACCACAGAATCCCAAACAAAGTAGGTTTTATCATATCCATTCTGACCTCCACTCCACCACTGTTTCCATAGCACACTCCAGGCAGAGATGCTCCAGGATTTCATCTGAAGGATTCAGAGCTGCATATTCCAGTATGTGCTCGAGCTAAGGTTCTTACTCACAGCACATTCTCCACAAATAACAACAGGACTTTAAATCTGCACATTAAGAATCATCCTTATTTTGCAAGGAATTTCCAAGTGAAAATATCTAATCTGTTTACAGAAAACTGATAGGGAGATAAATGCCATCCTCCCCAATGGCTCTTACAATTGTATTTCATGACAGCTTTTAACACTTGGACATTTGCTTTGGTGTTCCTTCTGCTTTGGAATTTTTCTATCATATTTGTATAATGGATTGTGTAAATTAAACAGCTATTTCATCCAGCCAATACATACCTCCATTGTACTCTTCAACTTTACTACACAAATGTATAGATGAAATTTTGCTTATCTTTACTTAATATATTTTTAATGTTAGAAAATTAATTTTAATGGACACATATCTGTTTTACAAGTTATGGAATACAGAAACATGATCACAAACCCAAGAGATTTCCATAGATCAGATTTATTGATAAACTGATCATTTTAAGGGAAATCTTAATTGGCAGGGAAAAAGGCTAATGAAATCAATTTCCAGTTAAATAGTCTGAGTTGGGGGTTTTTTTAGTGTATTTTAAAATTGTCCTAGATATTTTGTCCTAGATAACTTAACACATCCAAATACATCTGCTATGTGCATCAGATGACTTAAAAATGCAACTAGTGAAAATAAGGAATGAGGAGCTGGATTCCAGTGACCTAAAATGTGTGAGTCACAAATACATATGACATAGAAGATATTCTTCTGTCCCTTATCATTGTTCTTTGCATTTAGGAGGAAAAGAATGAATGGGCTAACAGAGCAAGGTATAAGATAATTTTGTAGTTCTGGAATTCACTGCTGTGATATCATGTGATTTTGAGAGATATTTTCACAGAAGTTAGGAGATACTGTTCAAGCAGCATTGCTAAATAGTCAATCTTAGTCTCTCTATACAACTGGGCAAATAAACCTTATGCTACTCTTTTACACCTTGTTTCTCAAATCTCTCCTCTTTACAACCTATTTTTTTGTTTGTTTAGTTCAATGGTTTTCTACTCCTCCCTCTTCTCAGACTAATTTTAATGGCTCAGCAAGCCAGCTCTCACAAGACCTCTGCAAATTCCTTAGCACAAAGGCAGTATAGACTATTACTTTAAACAATTTTGTTCTGCAACAAACTTTCCATGTCTCTGTAAGACTGAAAAGACAGCGTTCCACCTATCTAACCACTGCATAAGATGTAGGAAGCGAGTTCAACACCTGAAACAGAAGCTACTTTAATTTGCTTTGTTCTTTTCCCTCTTGCTTCAGGTATGTTTAGCTTGACAGTAAAAGGCTTCATATTTAACAAAGAAACTGCAGTTTCTCTTATTTTCCTACCGGAAGAACAAATTCTATCACTACCACCACTACTGTCAAAATGGGACAAAGGAAAAGAATCAAGGAGTGGTTTGTATTTAGTCCATACAAAAGCTTGCCTTAGCTGAAGAGAGAGATGCTTTTAAAGTGCAAATTTTAATACAACAGCCCACATAGTTTAGCAGTTTGGGGTTTATGTATCTTGATAAAAATATTAACACATTTTAATTTGCTGTGAAATTACAGTGGTTAAAATAACTAATTACTTATTATCAGAATATCTAGTTTTGTCTGTTCTATTAGAACTGTCAGACTTATCACACACACTCTCCATGTGCCCCTGCTCAGATAAGACAGCACATATGAAAGAAGTTACCAGGGGACTAACTCAAAACATCTGGACAGTGACTTCCTCATTTAAAACAGCTAAATGACAGCTAAATGCCTAAGTTAAACACAGAGAAGAGATCAACCTCCTTTCAACTGACACACATGAGCTCTGCCTCCAGAAGGAAGGCCCTAAAAGCACCAGTTATGAGAAGATGACTGCTCTCTCTGGCTGTTGATCAGATCTGGCTAGGTGAAACAGAGCCTTAATCTCCCCAAAATATAAAGATTGTTGTGCTTTAAGAATTGCAGCAAATGATACCTACTCTGCTCTGAGCTGTATATCAGGTGTTCAGACCCTGGGAAGAAACTCATTATAAATGGTTCTAAAATGAAACAATTTCTTTGAGTCCATGGTTGCCTCACGGTTGTGGGTTTTCACCTAGGAAAAACAATTTCCTCAGTTCATTTCAATGAAAATGATGCATCATACATGACTTCAACAATTAGGTGAGCTTCTGGAGAATAAACTCTAAACCATAATAGAAAAAGTTATATTTATTCCCAACATGTAAGCAATTGACACCTCAAGTTAGAATCATTGACAAAACAGAAACCAGGAAGAATTTTCAGTGATGTATGAACAGCGTGCAGCCCTTTAAAGATGATCCTTGGGTTTTTTTATGAAGTTAAAAGTTCAGTACAAAGACAGGATTAAAGAATTTCCTAGTATTTCTTAACTCCCAGAAATATAACCCATCTTCCTTCTCTTCTTCACAATTTAAAGTGTTACTGCACTACAGGAGATTGAGAACAATACTAGATAACTATTACTGTACTCAGAATATTATAAATGAACATTTAGCATTCCTTGTATAATTAATTCAGCACTTATTCTCCTTTACTTTTCAGATTGTCTCCCAGAAAAGGGTATTTTACCTCCATTTGCTACTTTGGCAGCCACAGGTTTATGAGGCACTACATGCTGAAGTTCTCTCCAAGAACAATTCAGACATGAAAATGGAATGTTTTCCCCCTACTTTATTTAAAAGAAACAAACCAAAATCTCATACAATGCCATTGTAGGGCCAACCCAATTTTTTCCTTCAATCTAAACCAAAAAAAACCCAAACCCACAGCATATATTTTTGTTCCTTTTGTTAAGCTTTAAAACAAAAATAGTATTTTGCAGGTTAAAGAGTTAGTTGCAAAATACTTTGAAACAAAACAGCTTAGCAGTACCAACCTAAACCCAGTTATTTCACAGTATGTTTTCCTTTCCTTCTTCCTTCATTTTTCACTGAAACCATGCCTTGAATTCAATTTGAACTCACAAATTCTTTTGATTCCCTTGAAACTTCCTTTTGTTTGCAGATAAGTACTTGAGCAAAATACATGCCCCAGCTATAAAGTGTATACACTTACAGACTGCATTTCTCACAAAGCAATTAACTCTTTGTTCAGGAAAGCATAATGGCTTTCAGCTATTTCTGCATAGACAACTTCTTTTTAACTACTCATCTCACTAATTCCTGATAGACAAAATAACATTATCTATCAGCTATTTCACCTCCTCCTCCTTCCACTCTTCCTCCATGTGTTTTTGTCATGCTTCAGAACATCTGATTCACACAGTAATGTCTCCCTGACCTTGACTTTACACATTATCTTGTCATCTCTAGTCTTGTTTTCTCAATGCCCTTTCTCGGGTCATCTCATCTCTACTCTCTATGCTATGCACTGCAAGGATGTACAAATGCTAATATTATTTGAACCTATGAATCTAAAATGAGAGTGCCTTACCACTCTTTTTGTGAAGCAAGACTATTTTTGAGCCCTCATTATGATGGAGGGTTGGTCAATTTGGCTCCAGAATTATGTAAGATTGTTAGAAGGTTGTCCTTTGATGACTGAAAAAAGAAGATGGAATATGTAACAAGTGTCAGGGAAGGGCCCAAAGTGCTCAGGACTCCAGAGTTCCTGGCAGTATCCAAAGTGAGGCTGAACAGCATAACTAAATTCCTAGACATGCACATATCTCACAAACAGTCATGAAATCAATTTGCCTTCCCAGAGTCAAGAAGAAATAAGTCGCATTAGTTATAGCTTTTTGGTTGCTAGTTCCAGCTGAAATGCTTCAGCTACTGGGAAGCAGCAATAGGGCAGCAACATAAAAACAGTCAGTTCAGAAACAGAGATTTGCTCATTTTTCTAAGAAGCTTCATTTCTGGAGTCCTAATTTCCAACTGGCTGAAAGACTATCATGAAAGTAACAAGCACTTGTATTAATCCTTAGAATGAATGAAACTAATAAATAGGTAGCAAGAAAAACTTTTACTCGGTCACAATCTGATAAAAGATCACAGACCAAGGGTGAAGTTTGGGAGACCTTTTTGCTTTCCCAACCCCATTGGTTCATCCACAGCACAAAATGGCAAGACCATACCTACACCCATGGTCATCCTGGCCATTGCCATTTAATGTTCCTGGTACACTGGAAATATGTAGATTATTTTTCCCAGTTCTTTCCTATTTCCTGTGACAACATCACTGTTTCTTTGTTGATAACCCCAAATATCTGTTATCCAAGAGATTCAAGAGTTCCAGGAAAATCCTACCTGTCTGTAAGATTTTTTTTTTTTTTAATTTCCAAATATGTTTAGTTACTAAAAAGACATCAGTTTGGCCACTGAGCTACTAATAAGCCACAGCATCAACTAGCCACAAAACAGTCTTTGGTGATTCATCACTTTATTCCCTATATCAAAACTTATTTTCATCATCATATCTAGTTTCTGTTCCCTAATGATCCTACAGCCATCAAGGAAACTGAGACTAACCTAAATGAATAATTGGTTTTGACATTGCTGTCTTAATTCATTACATTGACATTAGTATTTTAGGCAAAGGATACTTGCTACATGTGACCTGACCAGTCTTTTCTACAAAGAAAAGCCAAGTTTTTGCCCATATGGATGATATGAACTTGTATAGGTGTCCTGGTTTTCTATTGCCATATCTATAGTGAAGTTTTTCTGTGCTAATTAGATGTGTGATATTATATGTGTAATTATACTTCATAAATGCTAAGTGTTTTGAAAAATATCCTACTACTTCTGTCAGGTCACCTTAAGAATTGAAAACATCTGCACACAGAATAAGCACTGCATTTTCCTCACTTGTTTTGGGAGAAGAGTGATAATTCAGAGCTAGAATGTGCTATTCCTTCTAATGGATAGCAGTTTCACAGAGTTAAGTCTTAGACATATTGCACCACAACATACCTGAACAGGCCCATGACAACTGCAGGGGGTTGAACATCCTAAATGAGCCAGTTTAGAACCCCAGGAAAATGGCAGAAAATAAATATCCACAAATAAGTATAAACTGGAAAACATGCTCCATAAACATTTCTTAGTTGTTTGACAGAAACAACCATGGGCACATATTGTAGAATAATAAAACTTTACATCTGTAGGCACCTCTCCTCCTCTTTCCTATTTAGTACAAATTGACTTATCCCCTTGATAGATAAAAGGACTATTGTTCATGGAACAAAAAACCTGCATCTTTCATGCTGCTACGCTTTTTCCTTTTTTTTTTTTTTTAAAGAAAAAGAAAAGGAAGAGTTTCATCTCAAATCAATCATAAATCAACCCATGACATCCAAAAAAATGTCCCCTTTCCTTTCATTCCTGACTCCAGTGACATCAAGTTTAAAGGCTAGGGCTATTTTGGTGAAGTTAAGGTAAAAGTTATCCTTATCTTCTTTAAAGCACAAAAGAAATGAAGTTGCTATCAGGTTTTGAGTCATATATAGACATTTATTTGATTCACACATCTAGGGTACTCTTTCCTTGTGACAGATGGATTCAAGCTCTAAGCTCTCCATTATTCTGAGATAGCCCTTAGTGTTGTGCAGCAGGCTACACTTACAGCATCTATTACCAGAACATGCCTTAAACAAAAGAGATGCATCAAGAATAAAGTGACAGATCTACACCAAAGGATTCCCAGGTTGAGCACACAGGACAGTCATCAGTATTCTAACAATATTTGTTCCTGGAAATATTTTTCCCTTCTTAAATATCTGTTTTTCATAAACCAGACCAAATTTGTATTTTAAAGGGCACGTGGGCATCACACTGTAACCATATGTCTTTTGATCTTACAATTATCTACAAGTGTCAGTTAATCTATATTATAACTTTACAGATATTCTCATTTTCTAATCCCTTCTTACAAGGCAGCAACAAGACAGCAACACAGAGATTAAAGACCATGGGCCAAGCTTTCTGTTGTAGCCTTGCCAAATGCGGTCAGCAAAGACATTGACTCGTGAAGTATTCACATCCTCAGTTAATCCTGTTTCTGTTGGGAATTTATGTAGGAGTTGCGTGATCTGGCAATTATGTAATGTGGCAGCTACATTTACAAGTGAATAAGATGCTAAACCCAGCATGGAATAGGAGAAAGGTTTTCACTACCAAGTATCAAGATCATCAGAACTGATTTAGAGGAGGAATCGGCAGTGGTTTGAAAGCCCCAAAGTAAATCAAGAGAAGACACAAGAGACTCTTAAGTCTACCCTTAATGGTTTCTTTTATTTCCCAATAAGTCATCTGCCTCTCTCTGTTTCTGATCATTTGGGGATTTTTGCTTATTTTTATACCTGCAACAACGTTCTTCATTTTGCATCTACTTTTTGTCTGTCAAATGTCAACCCCTATATTAGTGTCTGTCTTCATCTCCATCACAGAATTTCACCTCCTGGATACACAGCAGAGGAGGGGAAACAACATATTGCATGACAACCTGGCATCTAGCACTGGTCTCTTCAAAAGCAGCTTTTCAAGCTTGCTGTCTTTCCAAGTGACTGCTCAAACAAGACATAAAAATGCCTAGTGAAGTATTATATGAATATTAAAAGGACATAACCCTTACCTGGTTAATACCTTTATTTATTAAACTGGTGATTTTGGCAGAAAAATTGATGTCAGGGTTCATGGATTGCTTGGGCTGATTTGAATGATCCTCAGAAGCTAACAGGGTCAAGTGAGGTTCAAATTGCACTGAGAAAATTAATGTCCAAACATTCAGGCCGACTGTTTGTCCCTGGGAGGACGTAGCAAAGAACTTTGGGTAAGGCTTACCAACACCATAGCTCCCCAAAAAAAGCATATTTCCTTTGTCTACATAAGTCATCTTCACAGATAGAGGAAAGGGGATAAGTTAGACAAGCCAGAAAAGAGCCAGCAACTGGGATTCTGGTTAAGACCTAACTCTACCATAGAAAAGATGTGAAAGTCTATGCTATATCTGAGCAAGAAGGAAAAACAAGTTTCTGGCTTTTCACAGCCTTCAAAGTTGCAGTCAAGTCTTTCCATGTTTTTGCCCATCTGTCTAATCGGTTATAAGCCTAGAGAGCATTGGAAAGGAGTCAGTGTCATTATCCCCTTGCTGTAATTGGCATGGCAGGATGGAGCAGCATGTACAGACCTCTCCTGGTGCGAGAGAAAGAGTGAAGATAAACCAAAGCAAGTGAGCCAGATGTCACAGAGACCCTAAGAAGCGTGCTGGGATCCAGAGGATGAGTGAACAAGCTGTCTGCTACAACAGAGCAACTCTGTTTCTTCCCATCCTCCATTGTGTTTGCTTTTCCAATGCATACGAGTTTGGTTTTGTTGTTGGTTTTGCACTTCTAACCAAAGTATTGCAGAACTACCAGTCTAAACTATTTCACTTTGATGACCCTTCTCCTTTGCATGTGCTAGATGATGATGTTACCAGGAGACTGTGAGGAAACAAGATGGCTTAAATGGCAATATAAGAGCACTAAAGAAAGAAAAGAACTTAAATAAAACCCCAAACCAACAACCACTTTATTATTATAGTTTCTTTTAGTTTCTCTATCTCTCTGGAAACCAACATTCTCACAGTAGGAAGTCCCCATACCAGTACAGTTGTGACTGGGAATTAATCATACTTCAGTCTTTAGACATGAAACTGGTCCAACAAGCAAGGAGGAAGAGAACAATTTTCTTTTTGTGGTATGTGGTACAACCCTGACCTGCGCTAGAACTTGTAAGGTTGAATGCCTGTAATTGAATCAAACTGTTGAACAATTTGGATAAACCTTGGGGCTCCAGTATGCCTTGATCTATGACAACCTTCTAAGGTCAATCCAGAATTCTATCAGACCTACTGTGCCTGGTTTTGCCCTCCTCCCCTTCCTTGATGCTGACTATGCATTTTACATTTTGTCTGCTGGTCTAGCCAGCACTGAGAGGTCAAACACCACCACAGTACTACTGAACTGACTGTAAAAAAGCCAACAAAACCCCAAAACAAAATGAGAAACTCTGGTTAGTTTTATATGAAACAGTGCTTTTGGTTTCATCCTTTTCCAGATTTCAGTTCTAGTGTGTACCATCCAGACTTTGTTTCAGATCTCAACAGGTGTGTTACATCCATAAGCATTTAAATAATTCCAGAGTCCTCGGCTCAGACTGTCCAGTGGTTACCGTAAGCGTTTCTCCAGAATCAAAGGTGAAAGAGAATTAAATAGGTTCCAGATGGAGTGGACTTTAGCTAAAGAGGAAAAACTCAGAAGCTTAACCATATGATAGACCTAGAGGCAACTCCAAAGCTGCCAGGAGCTGCCTTTGGAGTCTGCCAAGGAGACAGATGCTCATGCCAACAGCGCATAGATTGGCATCATTTATATCACATCAGGCCTCATGCTGTCACGATGCCACAGTGCAAACTACTAAGCCACATAGCTAATATTTAGAAAAGAGCAATTGCACTGTGTATATTTAGATCATATATCCAGCAACAACTTTTATTATATTTACCCTTCTGGATCTTGACATGAAAACCTGCCTTATCTTCTTGTATTCATTTAACTCTTAATGAAAACTTCACAAGTGCATCAAAGCATAAACTAAACCTTTACTTTTTTGCATACCAATGCAAAACCTTGCCATAAGTAATCACATACTTGATATTCAAGTGGAAACTAGATCTTCCACGTCTAAACGAATCTCTCAAGATCCAGGGAGTGGTTTGGATTTTCTTTCTCCTTATTTTCACTTTACTAAACCTGAATAAAAAGTGCAAAACTGCAAAGATATAAATACACAACACATACCTAAAAAAATGTTTTTCCTTTTAGTGGATTCACACATTGCTCCTAACTTCATGCTCTATCACTTGGAACATCTTTCTGCCTGAAAATAAATTATGCTCTGTATGAAGCATCAAGTCTAACCTTAGGCATCTAGCAGCACAGAACTGTACAGATGTATTACAGCAAATATCCATATTACACGCTGTGTCATGGCATTTGAACAAGTGCAAACTCTTGCATGCAATTTTGGACACAAACTGGTTCAAACATGCCTTGTTTAGAGATCACTGTGCTGAGACTTCAGGTTTGATTGCACCGTCTGTTGAAAGCACAGAGTCTCATGGAGTTCTCTGAATATAATGAATAATCATCTAAATCCAACATAACTACCAAAGTTCTGAACAAAGTAGGGTGCAAAAGGATAGAAACCCCTGCCATAGCACACAGTAAATCAGTGACATCAGAAAAAAACAAGCACTACAGCTCCTCAATACATTCATAGCAGGAAGGATTAACTTTGTTCTCTGTGGAGATCCCACCATAAAGTGCGTTCAAATCTACCTCTCCCTGATTAAAAGCCTGAATAAACATTGACAATTATTTAACAGCTGTTTAGGCAGCATGTTTACACATCCTAGGGACTCTGCCATCCAAATATTGTGATTTCATTAAGGAGCTTTGCCCTAAAGAATCTGAGGGATTGAGATTTCTGAGAACTGTAGTGCAAGATGAGAGTTTTCCTACAGCACTACCTGGGCTTCACAAGGGGTTGATCTGGAAGCAACCTTGCAGATGGTTTACTACCACAGAAGTCCTCAGCAGCATGGTACAACAATATGGTCCTAGGAAAAAAACCTTAAAATGCATCACCACTCTGTCAGACACTGTATAAACAACATCAACATATTTTTGTTAATTTGATTTCTTTGGATTCATTTTGTTTATTTGATATTTGGTTTTGTTATTTTTATTTATTTCTCCCTAAAGAAATAACTGAATTTAATCTGCTAGCTTCCCCAAAAGCTGTAGCTAAGCATCTTCATCTCACTTATTTCATGACCAAACATTCTGCTAAGCAAATTCCTGCACAAATTCCTGTCCTGGCTCTTTTGATGCCATTCAAAACATGCATTTCATTTGTGTAGGCACATCAGCAAAAGCTCTCGTGGTGGTACACTGTGACTAGAGAGCTGCATGATTCTGGCATTTGGAGCCAAGAAGAGAACTTTGCTGGATCTATTGATCTTTGGAAGAGGAAAAGGAGTAGTTTCAAGAACAGATAATCTTGAGTGAGTGAGGTATGTTTGGGATTAGTATTTCTGGGTTTAATAGCTATCCTTGTCTGCAAATGTAAATCACAGTTAGGACCCAATACGCTGCTTACTTTATGTTGGAAGTATATACTGACCCAGTCGAAGCAGCCAGATTTCCCCCTCTCCACCACCCCGCCCCCCAAGATAACATGTTTCCCACTCTGGATACAAAAAGTATTCAAAACAACTATCTTCTGCAAACACTGTAAAAGTTAAAAAAAAAAAAAAAAAAAACAACCCACAAACCCACAACAAAAAGCCCTGCTTTTATATGATAAATAGGAGTATTTGCCTAACAGATATTTGAAAAGAATGCAACATTATATTTGCTTAATCAAATCAATTTACATTCAGTTCCTTAATGTGGCAGAAGTTCTAAATGACTGGATTTAATCTCCTCAGAGCTCAAATTTTCATTCTTTACAAATAGTACAGTCCTTAAACACATTATTATTTCCAGTACTAAATATGAAAGTTAATAGTTCTTTTTGCTAAAATCAACATCTGCTTTCTTCAGAGCAGCAAACTAAAAAGCTTATTTGTGTTTCAGGAATTATGCCTCTCTGCTCTCAATCACATCAGTCAAAGGAGACATTTAGCTGTCGTTTCATGGAAAGCATCTTTCTTATGTCTCACATTTAACTCTGTAAATTACACAGTGTTTAAATTGAACAAGTAATACCAAAAGCCCAAACTCATGGAGAATAAAAAAGATGATATACATAGGAGAATGCACTTGGCATGGAAGTAATCATAGTCTGATGAAAAAAAAAAAAATCTATCTAAAAGGCAAATCAGGTACTTCTGTTTCTGTCCAAGATGACAGTAAATAGAACTGATTTAAATATCAAACAAAAGGATCTTTTCCATTCCATCTTACATCACTTTTCCTGTAGAATTAATTGCCATATAAGCCTGTGGTAAGACCAACTAAAAACAAAGTAAATGTATATTTAAACTGGGTAGAAAATAATCATAACAGAATAAATTGCAAATGTGTATATTAATATGAATTCCTGCTGAAAGACATAAGCCTTCCTTTTACTGACTACAACAGATTTCTGTAAGTGCTATTTTCATGCTATATAGTATATCTGTTCTGAAACAGTGATGGCCACTGCCAGAAAAAGCACTGAAATAGATGCATGGCTAGCAGATAATTAAGTTAACTTAGACCAGTGTTTTGGGAGGAGAGGTGGCAGGGGGTGAGCAGAAGGAAAGACATCGAAAGCCAAAAGACTCTTCTTTTTCAGTCATGATGGAAACTCACACATTATTTTCCTTTGGTCAATAAGTGAAACACAGTCTTTTCAGTCTTAAAAAATAACATTTTACTCCAATTTATTGTTGGCAGTTACAATCAAAAGGAGGAGTTTAAAAGAGGGGTTTTTCCAGTGTCATTAACTAACCCTCTTATCAGATCAGACACTCCAAAGCCAGCAGTCCATACACAAAACTCCCTGTGCAATAGTGACCATGTACACAGCTGAGGGCACAACCCCACCTTCTGTGCTGTGACACAGCCTCTCCTCTACTAGGATATCTCCCAGCGAGCAACACAGAAGGACCCTGGGCAAGGGTGGCTTGGCTCCAGAAACCAGAACCACTTGGCTCTTACACTGTCTGCCTGAGCAGACACTGAGCATTCTGGGGAAACAGACACTTTTGGAGACCTCTTCTAATTTAAGACCCACAGATAAGCCCCAGAAGTCACTAAAAATCCAAAAGCCAAACAAGTCCCAACAACTGAATTCAGTTAAATATTATAACCATTCCCATCTTCCTTCTACTTCCCATGATGGCAGGGAAGTAGATCACAAAGGACAGGATTACCAAGCCAGAGCAAAGGTTCACTGAGCTCATTCTCCTTTCTCCATAAACATCCACAAAGGAATAGTCTTGTGATGAGTGTGAGGCCAGGCTAAGCATGCACAGTCCTTTCCCTTTGTGCACTCTCGGACTCCAGCCTTTTTCAGCTCAGCAACCTGTTCATCTCTACATCATCTCTTAATAACCCTCTCAGGACTTCCTTGACATGAACTTGTCTGGTCTCTTTTGAGCCACTACAAATGCAGCCAGAAAGCAGAAATGATAAGTTTTCATAGCTTCTGAGACATGAAGCCTCTAAATATGACTAAATCATTACTGAAATCTACTCACTACATAAGCAACCAGAGTTAATAACAGTTCCTGCTGGTTGGATAAGTGCTAAGTCTGATGCTACTTTTATTCACATACTCATTACTCTTTGCATTACACCTGAATAACTGTGTCTTTATGTAGGCCAAGAGCCCTGTACTCCAGTATGCATAAATCAGAGCAACCAGATTTCCCTCATCTGCTTTTGTGCAGTTGCAATAATGCAGGACCTCTAAATTACAGACAACTTTCTTCAGTCTTAGATTGCTGCTGACCAAGAGGAGGTTTAAACAGTAAAACAGTAGACATGTACTATCAATAAACAAGCTAACATATTTGTAAGATCAAAATCTTTAAAGGAGATTATATTTTTAACTACATATTTTAGTATCATATTTATTACAAAGACAAAGAACTTGTAGCTTGCCACTGCTGGTGTGGAAGGTCATTCAATCTGATGGGTGGTTCTACTGTTCTTATTGAGGTAAGTAAATTCTACATAAGTTCATGATAAAGTTGCAGTTGCCAAACTATTTGTACAACAGGATCATTTTTTTAGGGATTCCTAGGAGGTAGAAGAAGAAAGAAACTAAGGCTGTCTAATCAAAATATGAAACTCCCAGTAGGAGAAGAAAGTTTCAACCTTCCAGATATAAAACATATTACATAGCATTCACACTTGAGCAATTGATAGAATGGTTTAGAGAGACAGCCACACAGTCAGCAGAATAGATAACCTTGGGGGGGAATATATGAAATTCCTATCCCTCCAGGTATTATTCATTTGCTGAAACCTGAGGAGCAAAGATCCAGAGCTTTAGACCATAAAGACTACAAAGAAAATGCAATTAGCTCATATGCAGAAAATTTTAGTCTGTTTTCCCTTAAAAAATTCCCAAGGGAAAAATCTTTTTTTTTTAAAAAAGTGATAGAAAATACCAAATTATTTTAATCAAGGTTTTGCTGCAGTCAGTTAGAAATTGTGACTGATCCTTTCACTTGAAAAAGTACAATATGGTTTTTCAATAGGTTTTGGCAATTCTTTAGAGCCCAATCCTAAGACAAAAGCTTTTCTGCTTTCTCTATAGGTTTTCTATTAGGCTTTTTGTAAACTGAAATGAAACAAAATCCCAGAACACTCACACATGTTGCCATTTCTCAAACAGCCAACTAAAACTGCAATAGCATTCAGAGTCACAAGCTTTCTATCATCTCCAGTGAAATATGGTCCAAGTGGAATGCAGGATCAAATTCAAGCACTCACTGCACAATAAAGGAAAGAAATATGCCACAGCACGAGGCATACTCTGAAGAATAGGAATATTAACTATAGTCATGCAGGGAAAATATGTAACCTTATCCTATGTAAAATCCTTGAAAGAACCAGAATACTTTCTGATGTCAGATGCTGGCAGCTGTAAGACTCAACTCTGAACTTTTTAATCTTTAGAAAGTTGACAGAAACTTTTAAGTATCTTTATCTTCTCACATCCTCAATTTTCCTCTAATAAAAAAATATATAGTAAAAGAATGTTAGTATTTCCACATAATATACACCCTAGAGAAAATGCTGGCAATAAATATTACTGGTTTCTGTTGTTCAGTGTTTGTAAGATTAATTAGGACTAAAAGCTGGGATGAAATCCTACCAGATAATTTATTTTCTCCCCACACCCTATGATTTCTATATTATGATTAAAGTCTTTTGGCATTCTGTAAAGCTAAAGTCTGGGAGAAGCTATTCACTAACTCTTGAGTTTATGAATCCAAAATAATGAAATCATATCTTTTCTTGTTTTAAAGCCTACTTGATCACTAAGGACTGAAAAGAAAAAACACAGTGGGCCTTTACTATAAGGCTTTCAAAAGGAGACAGAGAATCTGATAGATCAGATGCTTGATAAATGGCACACTGCCAGAGAGTCATCCATATGGCTCTCCAGATAATGGTTGAATATGATGAAAGTTTTCTTTGATAGAAAAGCCTACACAGTTTCTGATGCTTTCCTCACACCCTGAAACTTGCATGAAGAAGACTCAATTCAGAACGAGTTTTCTGTGCAAAACACGTTCTCATTTGGCCAGAGGATGGTCACTTATTATCACAACATTCATTTGTGCTTTCCAGGCTCCTCTGAAGTCAACAAATTAGTTTTGCTGTAGGAATCAACTATCCCTGAAAAAAGCCACAGCACAGAGTCAAGTAAGGTTCAATTCTGCTCAAATATGACAGAAATGAGACATTTTAAGACTTGAGGCCCAGATCTACAGAAAGGGGTTTCTGTTTCCTACAGTTTTTTAACAAAATGGGCAAATATCCATCTTGTTTAGAAGTCCCTTAGGATTCCTAAGTGACATATCCAAGGGATTGTTTGATCTCCTAAGTGAAAACAGACATAGTCTGACCCTGCTTCAGCACTTCAGTGAAAAAAACAGCACTAAAGAAGTCAGTGGAAGCTGCGAGTACACTGAGTTGCTGTGCTCTGCAGGCAGGAACTCAGGGTGAAAGGAGGAGGATGCCTGATGAGGCTGAGAGATCTTTGGCATGACTGTTCTTATTGGTGGCATTGGGTTTTGTTGGTTATTTGTTATTGTATGTACTTTTGAAGAGATAACACAAATTGTTCATGCTGTCAACTGCTTCTGTAACACTAGGCACTAAGGTTGTTTTACAGCTGCTTAGGCTGCAAACAGCTGAGTTCCTAGTTCTATAGAACTCCTAATTTCTAGAGTGAACATAACACTTAATTCTACTAGAAAATGCTTTCATGCTTCTATTTTTAAACTGAATATACTGGTTTTATTTCACAGACCTCTATCCAGTGCCTGCAGTTATCCCAGAAGCAGAAAGACTAAACCTTACTTGCATTTCAGGCTTTTTATGAAGTTCAAGGGGGAACAATGCAACGCCTTAATTCAAACTAAGGGTTTAAACATGATTAAATGGAAAGTTAACGAATTTGGCAGAGTGCAGGATACAGATTGACTTATGATTCAGCCATTTTTGAGTTCATGTTGGAAAAGTTAAGTCTCTGCTACCTCCAGTTGACTAGGTTGACACTTTGGCTTTGATTTATGCTTTAGATTGAGATGAGGTGCAGCAAATCCGATTCATATTTTTAAAAATCCAATCATTTTTGTTAGAAACAAATCCAATTTGTTCATTAATCTCTGAAATATGTCAAATGGATTTTTAATTGTGAAGTAATTGCATTTTACCTTATCCAGTCTTTGTTGATTTCATAAGCTTATCATCAATCCTTCGGTGATTTCTCACCTGATAAAGAAATAACATATCTAATTAATCATGTTGGGTAATAACAAATCTCCTCTTTAGAGCTACAATAATTAGTTTGGGAAAATGCTAGGAAAACAAGAAAATTACTCCCTAAGGTAGAGGGATTGTGGGTTCTACTTGAAAGAAAGAGACACAGTTTGCAAAGTTGATTAATTAGTTTTAAGAGGATCTCAAAAAGCTTGGGACTTTGAAGTATGCAATCAGTTTGGAAAAAATATCTATCTGTGCTACAAAGATACCTTGTACCAACTTTCAAACTATTATCTGTGGCAAAACACAGCATTTGCTTTGCTATATGAAAAACCTGTTTTCACTTTTGGAGACACAGTATGATAAATTTTGGCAAGCTGACTGATTTCCTATCTATGATTCATTTGGCAAGGCAGAAATGCTAAATAAGAAGCTTGCCTTGAATTTACATACCCCATCCATACAGCTTCAGCTGCAGCAGCTGAGAGGAAAGAAGATGCTAGTTCAAGTGAGAAGTCTTTTTGGACAAGAGTCTGTAATGAATCACACTTAAAATCCGTGGCCATTTTCCACCATGTGCATATTTTATCAATTCTTATTAGACTTCCCAAAAATGTAAAAACTCCTATACATCTCATTCTGAGACCTGTGGCAGAGATGAATAGATAGTTTAAATGAATGATTTGAAGCTGACAACCTCAGCAAACTGTGGTTCAGAGCAACTGTGAGCAACACAGCTGTGGCACCATGCTGAAAATATCACCCTATCTGAACATATGTACAAACTTTAAAAAGGAATGAATTGTGTCCTGGAGAGGAAAAGAACACTAAATTCTTTTAGGTGCATAAAAGTGTATCTGAAAAGTCTCTTCAGCACACAGGATCAAGAACTGCCCTCTAAAAAGGGTCAAAAAATAACAAAGACAGTCAAACACAGAGGAGTTGCAGATTTCACAAGTTTTGAATTTCCATGTCCCCTTTCTCACAATTCCAACAAACACAACTATTCTGCTTGAAAAAAATCAAATAAATACTTAAAGTAAATGATAAAGAGTCTAATGGTTTCTACAGGACTTCTGATATATCACCATCAAGAAGTCCATCATTCAAAACAAATTATTTTCATCATCTACCAAATGAAAGTCAATAAAGAGGACACACTAATGTGCAAAAGTTGCACAAGTTCTAAAGTCAACACAGCTCTAGACTCCCACACTACCACTGAGTACTTCCCTTCTACATTATTTAAGTTCTAGAATTAATAATTTCATCTAAGAAGTCACCATGCCTTTTGCACAATCCACATCTTTAATCCTAAACATATTGTTCTTGCAATCTCTACCACTTCAAGAGCAGGCTCCTTCGAAAGATCAAACTCAACGTTAACTAATTTCAGGGTACTGTCAGATCCACCTAAGAAGTAAAATTTTTCTATCAGTCTGTGACTTTGTAGCTCACCACTGAAAGAAGGCCAAGACTGTCAGTCACAACACTCTGTATGATCTCTCTTTTCTGGCTGAAAATGATTCTCCTAAGCCAGAGGATACGTTGCCAACAATACTACCAGGCAGATGCCCATCGATTTGAGAGGCTCCATAACGATAACATATTTACAAACTCTCATGGACTCTCTTCTTTGTCCTCTAAAATTTACTAATTTTCTTTATTTAACATAGACTTGACATTACAAAACATTTTTCCTTTTCCCTTTGCCCCTCCCTCCCCCTTCTTTTCAGCAATTTCTTAGTCTAAAAGAAACTACTCAAAACCCGACAGTTAGGTTCAATATTTTGAAGGCAAATCTAAAGAGACAGACTTAAAACTTTCTGATGTCTACAGCCCTAGCTAATGATTTCAGCTGACTGTGAAAACAGGAAAAATAGTCTTTGTAAAAATTATTTGAAAGAACAAAATTGCTTTTGATGTGTTATAATTTATCTAGATTTAAAGTCTCAAGACATCCATGCTGTAAACAAAACTGGCCTTAACCTGTCATCTCCCCTGCAGCACCTTCTGTAAGTACAGAACATTCTCTCCACATTCCTTGTCACAGAGAGGGGTTATTTGTGACATGTTGACTCCATTTCTTCCTGATTGTTTCACAATCCCTAAAAAAAAAAGTATTCATGCAACATTATTTCAGTTAATGTAACCTGTAAGTTCCTGCTATATTTCATTCTATCAAATAAACATTCCTTGACTTTCTCCCTCCTGTCACACACTCCTGCAGCTGTGTCCTTGATGAATCTGGATAGAAATTAGTTTAGATCTGACAGCATTCATCTTGTTTGCTAATTTTAAACTTTCTCTTCTCAGTTCAAACATCTCTTCATTCTGCTATTCCTGAAACCCATTTATTGGCAAATACAGTATTCCCCAGCAGCTGGCAATATGAATTACACCTATTTATCCTAGAAATGGGCCAGCACTGCAAAATTTAAGACTGGTTGGAAAACAGACAGAGATAACAGAGGTGACTGTGAGAAGAACTGTAGTACCTGCTCAAATAACTAGACAATAAGTCAATTTGTGTTCCTATAGTCAGTAGAATATCTAAACACATTTTTCTAAGCTTAGAAAAGTAAAATTCAGGTCAAAATTATGCACATGCATAGCTAATCCCACCCTTCCTACTTTTTAACAGCTAGATACCTACTTTAAATATTCTTCTTAATAACTACCTTTAACTACCAATCACATGCCATGCAGTCACCCATCAGCTGAAACTAATGAACACCACTGTTTTTAGGTTCATGGCTGAAAACAGGATAGTTTTGTCTCCATCACAGATTACCAGGCTGCTAAAATTTCTCATGTGCTGAGGCTTATTTTTAATAATACATATGGAACATTTCTTGTTTCCTAAATGTTTAACATGGACTGATGTTAACATGTTAACATAAAATGTTTAACATGCTCAAAGGCATGATCTTGTGAAATCATCTGCTTTTACATACTTCAATGTTAAAATAAGGTCCCTGTTTTAATATTTGAGTAAGGATATAATGATAAGTCCTCCTCTTGGCCACAGATGCACCTGCAAAAGTCCACAGAAGTACTGAACACTTCAAATTCATACTTGGGACTAACATGATAGACAGTTATGATGTTACAAAGCTTTCCTTCTGCAGATGGGGAGAGCTTTCCTCATCTTTGGTGAAAGGATGGACAAAAGTTCTGTTATACATTATTATTCTCCAAAAACCAGTGGCAATTAGACTAAGAACAATAGCATGAGGTTTTGTGGCTCTCTTTTGTTTCAGAAAAAGCCTATTTTGCTGGAAGGAATTGCCCATATGGTATTACTAAGGCTGTGCTGGCATGGGGCTAAGCACAGTCAGGAAAGTCACAGTATGGAAATCCTAAGCCATCTGATGAAGGGCATTGATTTGTGGTTACAGCCTAGATCAGGTATTGCTTTTTCTTTGCAGTTTGTTTGTTTTATGAAATTCCTCAATTCTATCACTTCCAGTAAGAAAGGAAATGAGGAGAAATTCTCTCTTGATTTTCTTTTAAAATGGAAAACATATCCAAAGAGTAGCAATATCCTTAAGCTTCTCCAACTCTCCTGTTCTTACTATTTACAAGCATGTACACACTAAAAATTATACTGTTCATTATGGAAATTAATTATAACTATGAGGAAAAAAGTGACTAATTAGTGAGATAGAAATACTGAAAATTTATTATCAGTCTACTACTCAGGGTGAGGTGTTGAGATATTGCAAGGAAATGTAAAAGATTTTTGTATTTGGGGATTTTTTTGTTCTATTCTACAAGAAACAAGGTGAAAAAACATCGGACACTAGAACCTGCAATCACACTGGAGCTGCCACAGATACAAACATATAAAAGGGTCCAAAGAAAAGTTATTACAGTAAAACTGTACAGTTTATTACACTCCACCCAAAAACCCCCATACTTATTTATGAACATTGGCTCCTTGATGAATGCTAAATCTGAATATGATGAACAGGCATCATAACTGCCACAATTCTATTAAAATAAGTACAAGTCAGGGCCAAGACTCCTGGCATATGTTTATGCTATGTAGTGCAGGCAGATGTAAGCACACTCTGCCTACCCTCTGAGCCTGGGAAAAAAAAGAAAAGCAGCTCTGTAACTGCAGAGGCATGATGTGATGCCTACATTAATAAACCCTGCTGAGAGGCAGTTTTATTTGTGTAGACTTGCTGCTGTGTTAACTCAGTTGCAGAGTTTTCTTTTAGCTCAGAGCTCAGACAGAATAATCCCAGATGTATGGTATAAACATACCAATGGTTTCAAATTCACCAGAAAAAAAACCCCTCCACATTTTATAACCATGATATACTAGAACCTGTAATCAGCTTGGAGATGTTGCATGTATATTCCACCAACCAACTGCTATTTCTATGGAAATGACACCATTGCTAGAAAAGTGACTGACATGAGATACATAATCATATTAAAGCAGATCTGTCTGCAGGCTTTATCTTGCTGCAATTTATCAGAGTATTATGATATTCCTCATTCTAAAAAGTCATTATTTTACTAAAAAACTGGGAACAAGGTATATTTAAAAATTATGATCAGTCACAAAAATATTTACTAATCTAAAATGTAACTTATAATCACTGCTGATCACTTTTCCAGTGCTTGCAGTAGATGCATTCCATTGCTTCTAGGAAGTAGCCTACCAAAAATTATCAGAAATTGTTATACATATAACATGAAGAAGCATGCACACATTTATAGAACTGATTTGAGGTGTAGGCACTTTATTTCAACCAGAAAAATATAACCCCAAGCAACTAATCCTAAACCTCACTAGATCACACTTTCTTCACTACACAGGCCAATTTCAAAGTTTCAACCACTACAGTTTTTAATCTACTATAAGAGGGATAAAGCAGCTAAGAAGCCTTTCCTCCAAACTGCCCAATAAAAAGGTTTGGGAGTTTGCTTTCTGCTTGGTTGGCTGGTTTTTGTTTGTTTATTTTGGGGGATTTATTGGTTTTTTTTCATTATTTTATTTTATGCAGGCAGGCATCTTCTAACACTTTAAACCAGAGGTTTTATAATAGCCTAAGCAGAAATTAGAAGTTTAAAACAAATGCTAAACTGTAGAATGTCTGAAACTGTCACAAACCACTGCACACTGAAGTGAGGTTTTTTCTTATCTTACTCCTAACCATCCCTGTAATATTTCCTTTCTGAATTAACATTTTCACTAAGTAATGAAATGCTAATGAAGCCCTAATACAGAATGTAACACGTATGGACTACACTATGGATTGATTTAGACAATCATTCATCATGTGCTAATTAAAACCATCTTTTTCTGTTTAATTATTGGTCTCTAATGATATTAGATGAAGACAATGTGTCTCTCAAGCAGTTGACAAGTGCATATTCTTTGGCAACAGTGAGAGCTGTCATACACTCGGTGGTTTCAATTTTCTCTCAAAATTACCCTGGAAGAAGCACTTCTGCAATGCCTTGGGAAAAAAAATAAAGTAAAAGTAGTGAACAGCTGCTGATATTGATTCTGTGAATCTGAAACTTTATGAAACCAGAGATGGGATGCATTTGACGTACAATTTTCTGGAACACTTTCAGACTTAAGCAAACAACATCTGTTAATATTGATTTTTGGGTTATGCTGAAACTTTCTGAAGAATTACAATCAGGGGGTGATAGAAAAGTGTTGCTATATATGTTAGAAGATCAAATACTAAATAAAGGTTTAAAGAGTTGGTTTCCCTTTAGCTTCATTAATAACCTACAGTCACTCCCCTCTATAAGAAAATAAAAAGAGGAAAGGTGAGAAAAACATTGGCTTTATTTAACACAGTAAAAGATCAGAGAGTAAATTAACATATATGAAAGCTGGTGAAAATTTTTTCACTTCTACAGCTGACAAACATTTCCAAAGCTACATTACAAGAACAAAAATAAATAAGTCCATGGAAAAGAAATCATCATGATAGCTGAAGAATCTAGGTTTGAAAAGGCTCCTTGCAAAAAAAGGAAATTTTTCTCTCCCCACTACTCTATAGCTTTTGAATCATTAACAAAATGATTTTAAATTCCTTTTGTTGGTGAATATAATTTCAGTTCACTGATGCCAAAGGTATGTTTATGTTTGGACTTTTCCTTTTTTTTTATATGGCATTTTCCATTAGTAGTGAATTTGCAGTGAAATTTTCTCAGCAATCTTTGATTTGGTAAATGACTCAGTACAATTAAAGTACACATTGAAATACCAAAATTATTTTTGTTTTTCTATATTTCACTTTCATAATGCTTAGTTAACTCCAGCTGTCCTGCAGCAACTGGGCATTCATCTATGGGGTATTTTATGCAAGGTTAGTAACATACAAACCACTATGGAAGAGCAAATATTATGGGGAAATAAAATAATTGCATACAGTTACTAAGAACAGTTCTACAACAGAACATAGTTTTTAAGAAACTCTTTAATGGTGCAGCTGGACTTGCCAGTTATTAAACAAAATCAAATCTCCTTCCCATGACCATAGTTAAGAATCCCAAGGAAGAATGTACTTGTCTGCCAACCCCGTACATATCTTCCAGTCATAGATTAGGCCTGGGTATGAACAGATAATGGTATTCATGAATCAACATCAGCCAGAGGTCATACAACTTACCTCCACTACCAGGTTTTGGCAAAAGTCATCTGAATGCTAACACCTGTCTATAAAATAAGTGATTTATTCACAGATATTTTACAGGGCACAGCATTCCATTTTATCCATTTTCTTTTTCACCCAAGTTCAGGCTGCTTCTCTGTCCTACAGAAATTCTATTTGCACTTGAGAGATTTCTTGAAGTCAAATCCCAACCATATGGAGGTAGCAGTCAGTTCTATTTATCTTTCACACCATATGAAGTACCACCAGCTAGCCCAGTATCTTGCTGGTAAATCTAAGCAAGACATGGGTAATGTTAGTAGTCAGAAAGAAACACTTGACAGCACTGTGTGCTTCCTTCAGTGGAGAACATCTGTTTGCAAACCACCATGCAAAAAAATCAGGATTTCTTGTTAATTCTGATAGTTGCAATGTAGCTTAGGCTACTCTGTGTGTGGATATATACACACACCCCCCCCTTCATATGTGTGCATTGAAATATGTCCATCTTATTGTACAATACAGACTTTCCCAGCTGCTGCCAATTTTATTATATGTAATTTATAACTCCTTCATTGTTTAGAACTTAATTATCCTTAGACTTCAGTCCAAAACAGCCTATCTGGGGCTTTATGCACCAGTCTTAGGAGAAGCTACAGCTGGTACCAAGTGTCTTATCTGTCCTGGCCTTTTGTGCTCCCTGAGGAGAAAAGAGCTGCCGGGACTTCTTTGACATCTGGCCAGTTAACTACAAACTGAAGTACCACCACAGCTCTGGGCTGACAAAGCTCACCACTTTCACTTCACATAAGTCATCAACTCTTAGAAGAACTCTCACCAAGACTTCATCAACTCTTAGCATATCACAAAAAAGGCTTTTGCCAGGAGTTAATGATACTTATATGAGGAGAGATAATCAAAATAAACACATACTTTAAGGAAAAGTGTTCCTTCCATCACTGAAATACTTCAAAGGGCTAACTTGAAGAAAAAGCCAGAATGAAGGTCATGCATTGAATGCTAGAAGATGCTCAGATAACATCAGCACGAAGCATCTAAGAGATTAAAAAGAGAAATGGCAGTTCTAAAGTATTTGTGGAAATGCTTTCATGGTTTATAGCTCATAGCAGCTGTGGCCATAGTCCAGAGTGCTTCTGAGAATCTGAATCAAAGAGTCAACATGCCACCCACCATTCTTCTATTCTTCAAGCATGACATCAATCAGTAAGCAAACAGCACTCCTATTTTCTAAGCATACCTTTACAATACAACCACTGCACAAATTAAATGCTTTCATGGTGAGTGAGTTATAATGAAAACTGTAGAGTAGAAAAAGAAGGGGGAAAAAAAAGCACATTCACTCATTACAGCATTTTCCCCCCATCCTATGTACAGTAAGGAAATAAAAGGACAGGAACATCCAAAAGACCATGAGAATAACGAGGCATAAAACTCCCACCCAGTGACCAAAGCACTATGCACTGCCCTCAGAGAGATTTCTTATATAGACATATATAATTATTACTGATATAAAATGAGAGAATCAAGTAAACACTCTACCAGACTCCACTTTGTGCTTTCCCACTCATACTTGGTTCCAAGCAGATGGACCTATTAGTCTAGACACCATAAAAATTGAAAGATACAGCCACAGAAAACAAAAGCATTCCCTGGTTTGATGATCTGCTTCCAACTCATGAGATTCATACATGCTAAAATGGAGAATTTAATACTAATTACTATGTTAGAACTAGGACCGTTTTTAAGGTAAAGTTCATGTGACTCACAACTGACCTTCAGCATACAGCATTCTGCATTTAAACTGTGGATCTTATCAAAGTGTATCTCTTCTCAGTAGAAAGACTGAGCAAACCAAAGCCAAAAAGAATGTCTGTTTACTTAAACTACTGCAGTATGTTTAATTACATTTGTTTAGTCTTTTATGGAAATGAATAGAACAATGCAGTCTAAAAAAAAAATAAGACATCAAACTGTTTTCTGCACTTCATATTAAAGGGCTTCCTATTTGGCTCAAGAACAGTTGGAAGCCTTATTTTATAAGGCTCTTTAGAGAGTAATTAAAACACTTGTCACTACTTTTATCCTTCCAAACTACTCAAAGTGATTAAATTAAGACACTGAGTAGCTAGTAGAAACCTTTTAAACACTAGCACAGAGAATGTACAACCATGTGCCTTTTCTAAAAGCCACACACAAATTCCTTTCTCTCTGAGAGGTTTAAAAATCATTCAGGAGAACTTTTCTGAGGAATGGGTTTGTTTTTTTCTTACATGTGTATTGTAACAGCAGAAGCACTAAGTTATTTAATAATAGCTGACCTCCTGTGGTCCTTTCCAACCTTAACCTTTCTCTGTAACTCCTCCTCCTCACCTTTACAAGCTTTAGCAATCGCTGACAAAACCCAATCTTGCATACCAAAATTCACTATAGTTTGCTTGGCCTGCTCCCAAACTTATGCAGAATTAGCCAGTCTCTGAAACAAAAAAAGAGTTGTCTCTTTTGATAGTGAGTTGGTTTAGCCAGATAGAGGGAGATCATGTCACTGCCTTTGTCCCATACTCCTCTATTGATGAAGCAAGTAGCATCAGGCTGACTCCTATCCACTGATGTAGTACCCATGCACACACAAGAAAAAGTCATGGATTAAGTACTAAGGAGTGGTCTTGTCTGAGGAAGTCTGATTTCTACTCTCCAATAAGGACTAGTTTTGTGATTCCCATTTCCCCTAAAGAAAGAGAAAACTTACAAAGCTCTGAACCTTAGGGCCTTGATAAAGCATGGATCTTCCTTTGAATCACTTCAATAGAAAGGGTTAGTAACTGCTAATGTTGAAACATTTAATGATATGGTTAGCAATTTTAATTAGGGGAAAAATCAAGGGGAATGTACTGTTAATAGAAAAGGTCAGGAAGCTCCTTTAAACTATTTTGGAATGAAAAATTCCTCCTTCCTTTCATTATAAGCTTGCAATACTTTGTTGTACTATATAATCTAAGTAAATCAACTAAAAAATAAAAGCATCCTGCAAATTCCTGTTAATCTTGTAATCAAAGATTTCCATTTACTAACCTGAAACTTTTCTCTACTTCTTCAGAGAGAGAATTTCTCAATTAGTCAGTTTGTCCTACCTGGCATGAAGATATATGCTGCTAATTCAGTGCTTCTCCAGACAGAATTGTTGTCCTTTGCACAGCTCTTCTCAAGAGTTAAACAGGAGAAATGCAACTGGCATTTAGATTTGTACTGAAGGTATTGTGTTAACTGTCAGGGAGATTAATACAACCTGCACAAGGCATTCTGTTAGCTGGCAGTTAGATTTATATAGTCTCCTTAATGAAGATATACACTGTGTTTAAATGCTCCTGGACATTGCTTTCTGTGCTCCTCTCTCTAGTTTCCCAAAAAAACGTAGAGCTTGTCAATTAAATGAAACTGATACATCTTTCAGAGGGGAAAAAACCCCACAAACACCCCAACTGAACTACATGCCTTTTTTCCCCTCCAAATATTTACTCTTTCCCCCCCCCCCCCCATAACCACTGACATCTGCGTACTAAGTATATGCATCCACTGGGTTGTTTCCAATTCCACAGAATCTTCCTCTATATCCTCTTCAAGGAATATTGTAAAAATCCTCACTGATTAAGCTCAGCAAGATCCTGCAATCAGTTGGAAGGCATCTGGCAGTTTGCAGCAAGAGGCCTTTGTAACCTCGCAGCTAATCATTTCCCTGCAGACTCTTGGTGTCACTAGGCAAAGTTCTACCGAGATGTGTAAAAACCAGCCTAGAGATGTTACACCAAAGAGCTGGAAATAGCAGTCCATCCATAGATACCCATGGTAAAGTATCTGGCTATTCCATGGGCTCAATAAACATGAAATACCTTGAAAAAGCTAAATATGAAGTGTTTGTATGTGTCTGGTGCTCTCTGCCTAAAAACGTATCAAGATCTCAGAATGCTAATACAACATAATACAACGTGTCCAACAATGTCCATCAAATGGTATAAATTCTCTCAGAACTCAGGTTTGCTTCTGGTAGGTGAAGGGAACCTTGAAGGGAACATTTTCTTCATATTTCCCTGATATGTAAGAACAAGAAACAAAATCTTTCAAAACTCAGAGAGAATAACCAAGACAACATGTTAATAGACTGATGTGGCAGCTGTGGAAGGCAGTGTCTTCATATATACACTTGGGGAAAGCAAAGAAAAAACTTCATCTAATAAGAAATCAATGAAAGATTATTTTGCTATTCAGTAACTTCTACCAACTAAGAGTTCTCAGAATGCTTTATGAACATTATCATATGAAAAAATAAAAAAAAATAGTTAAGGGTGAGCCTTTAACTCTTTCTGGCCAGAGTTCTACATTTAGGTACTCCCTAAATGGGAGTTGGAAATTGGGTTTTTAAAATGTTGAAATGTGAAGCACGTGGGCACAGTTCTAGGCAATCTAACTTCATTTGCTTATTCTGACAGCTTTCAAATCATTGAAGCTGATTTTTAAAAAGGTGATTTTGGTTTCTCAGTTCTTCCTGAGATCAGCTTTTTGGGAGCAAGGCCTGCACTCATTCTTCTGCTCTAAATACAACACTGACTGAAACACTTCCTTTTGCCATTCAAAAATGTCTTCCCAAACATTTTATTGAAATGTGATTTTGGCAAAACCAAAAGGAAACAGATTTCATCAAATATTTTCCTCACCAGGTCTCATTTATGCTTCTAGATAGTATCTTTCATTACTGCACATCAACTACTATTGCAATTTACAGGTAAGGCTGTTCTGAAATCATTTTCCAATTCATTTCCAAAACATTTACATCTAAGAGGAATTGGGGTTGAAAATCCCTTTTGAGTAGCCATTTAATTCTACAGAGTGATAATTTTAGCAACCCCATTCCAAGCCCTTTAAGAACTTGCCACCAAATGACTGTATGTTGAAAACTAAAAGCATCATATCAACTTTCAGTGGATTTTTTTGTTGTTGTTGTTCTTGTCTTCCTGATTATCCTTGGCTGATTTAGAATGCTGCTGATCTTAGATTTTTTTTCCTTTTGTTTTTGCTTTTTTGTTGTTGTTGTTTTGATTTTTTTGGTTATTTTTACACCTTGGTAAATAAGCACTCACATCTATGGAGGACAAATCACCTAGCAAATGCAAACAGATGAATATACAAGCAAAGCAGCAGGTTCATGAAGGAGTAATGCCAATACTAACAGAAAAACCTAAAGAAATGCAATCAAACACAACACAGAGCAGCTCCAGCAAAAGCTTTTCCTCTGACTGGATTATGTGCACATACTGTGTGAAGCCCATTTTATCAACTATTTCAAATCATTTTTGGTCTATGAAGTCTATTGCTTTCTTCTCATCCAAATAATCTTTTCCAGACTTAGTGTCTCTGTTCCCTTGCAAATGAACACAACAAATATTCTTCAAAACATTTTGAATAAACTAACTACCTCTGCAGACAACAGCTAATTGTGGCCTCTCCTACCCAGTATTTTCTTAAAGCTTTCCACTTGTTTTTGTTCTTTACATTTAAGGGAGTTATGGCTACTACCTATAAGGAAAGGTGAAAATTGATATGCTAATTAAGTGTTTTATTAAGAAAGTGCAATACAGCTTATTGTATTCAGTACAGTGAAAAAGGTAAAGTTCTGCCAAGTATAGCAAGTCTGAAAAACCACTTAGCCAGGCTTATATTTTACTTGTTTTTTGAGATAATTGACATGGAATTCTATTTACCTAGAACTTACCAATGCTCTTGTCTTTAATGAAACTGACTTTCAATACCAGTAGAACATTTATCAAAATATTGTGAAAAGAACAGAGTCTGACATGTATTTGAGTACCATGTTAATCAGCAACAATTTCTTACTCTTGCTGCTGCTTCTTTGAAATGTAGAATTAAATTTACCTGTGTATCATCTGGTTAATTGATACTGTATTTCCCAATTACACTTCCAATGTTCTCTCCTAGTATGTGACATATTTGATTTTTAACATAGCTAGAAAAAAAATAGGTATGTTGCTTTCCACATGCACAATGTATTTGATTTGTCTGAGATGGAGCTTCATGGATTTTTTTTGTTTTGGTTGGATGGTTT
This sequence comes from Galbula dea, assembly GCA_013399015.1. Lineage (NCBI taxonomy): Eukaryota > Metazoa > Chordata > Aves > Piciformes > Galbulidae > Galbula > Galbula dea. The sequence goes on along the minus strand of VWZX01008706.1, from coordinate 1,454,453 downwards.
GGGGGTTTGTTTGTTGGGGTTTTTAATGGAAAATAGCTTTCTGAAGACTAATAAATACGATGACTTTGGAGATGTTTAATCACATTTAAAATTCCTCAGTGCCAACTGAAAATCTTAGCAATTCATAAAATACTTTGTAGGTTTTAGAAAATATTACATTTTAATCACTGGTTGAATGAGCCCAATAAAGAAGAGGAGGGAAAGAGATTCCCTTCTTCACAGATCTCCCAAAGCTGCATATTTTACCTTCCAGTTTGAACTTCTTATTTCTTTTTTTTTTTCCTACTCAAGATGTGGGGGGTTTTTACACCATACTACCAAAATCAGTTAAATCTGGCAGATTCTCAGCCATTAAAATCATTTTAATGATCAGAAGAAATACATTTACCATGAGGAAACTAATTATTGGACATGTTCTGATATGACCTTCTTAAAATCACAGAGGAAAACTACTGATATATTAACATTTTCTCCACTCAAGGGTATGAAAATTCCTTAGTCTGAAAAAGTCATAGTGTATGTGAGACATTTGTCTGAGTGAATATCAAAGAACCTTTGCCTACATATATCTGTAATAAGATATATAGGCATAACCTATCCTTCAGGTTAAGATGAACCAACCAGACATTCTCTGGGGAATTCCCACTACAAAATAGAGGTAACCAATCTGCACAATATGATTGCAAGAAAGTCCACTTATGGCACACAACAAATTTTATGAGGGAAAATAAAAATCAAAACAGACAATATACTGACTCCTTTGATCCCAGGCCTAAAGCACTAAACAAATTGGAAAGGAGATCCTTCTTTGCTGATCAGATTGGACCAGAAAAATCACAAGTGGGCAGGCTGACCTGTGCTATGAAGCCTTCTCAGTTTTTCTTGCCATACCCTGAGTGGAACTCATCCTACTGCCATAGCTCCAGATTTGGTAAGGAGAGTCTCTTGGCCAAATCATTCATTATCTATCAAACCCAGCAATACACAAGAGTAATTCATTCCCTGCTGAATGCTTTAAGGACAAGGGGAAAAACATATGGAGCTACTATACCTTATTTCAAATATTGTTCCACACACTAAGCCTAACTGTAAGTAAAGAGTCCTGCAGAAACTGTCAACATTATCTGTATATCACCTGTAATTTCTCAAGAAAATGCAATAAGTAATCCCTTGAAAGAAGGCAACAACATAATCAGGAAATAAAAACCAGACTCTTGTGTTACTCTGCTGCAAAGCAGTGATGACTTTAGAGAAGACAGACCTGAAAAATTATCAAATCTGCTTTTTCTAGTTTCCTGAAGGGTATTTCATGTCAGCCATGAGCTCTTATTAAAATTCACTTTTTACATTATGATATTTGAGTATTCACTTATAATTTATCATCTTGTTCATGGAGATGCATGATTAATGAAAGGAAACTGAAAAGTAATTGAAAACTACTAATAAAATTTAATATATTAGATCTGTTATTTTTAATTTTCTAAAGGATCATCAGAAAGCCCCTTATCACTTAAATGGAGTCTCTTTAAATGACCACAAGATGAATATAATGGGCTTCAACCCCTATCAGGGACTTCAAAAGGAGCAGGGCCTTACATGTGTAGAAGTCCTGTCAATTATCTCTGCTGCCACTGGTTTTGCCCTTTCATACTCCATCTGAATTTTTCTCTCTGTGCAAGATTAAAAAGCAAAAAGCCTATTTATCTGAACTGCAATACATGGCTCATTTAACATGAGAAACCAAATGGATTTGGAAGTACTTCTGTTTATCTACACTGGAACCAAAGGAACTTACTGTTTGCTGTGCATTTGTACCAGTTCATTTTGTCCAGACAAATACATCACGTCTCTTTTGCCTGAAGAATTATGCACACCAAGGAGTGCATGCAGACCACAGACACGTGGAGGAGATGCATGAAAACAAAAGATCCTAAGCTGTGTACTCTCCCCCTGTACCAAAGATGGCTCAGCATGATGAAGTGCCTCATTTCCACTGTGAGTGACTGTAACATAGCTTTGAAGAGGTTACAAAAATAACACTCTTGTGTCTTTAATTTTTCAAAGGTTGTTCCTTTTGGAAATCAGTGAACTTCTATAAATGACAAATAATGCCTAATGATGAACAACCAGAGATGAACAGCCAGCTGGCTTATTGATATGCAAAGCTGACTCAAAATTCAGCTTCCTAACAAAGGGAAAGGAATACAGAGCATGGGTTCAACTGGTAAAACACACACCAAACGAATATCCTGTGTTCAAAAAGGAACTGTTTAATTAGCAGCTTCAAGAAGACTGACCATTTGCATACTGAACAAACAGCTGAGTTATCTGTGTTCTGATCAAAGGCATTTAGATCTGAATGGTCAGGGACTATGTATTATGTATCAGTCAATTAATGCAAAGGTCTGAGTCAGGAACACACCATGTTTGCTCACAGAAACATGTTTCCTTAATCAGTGGAGTTCAGAGATCTTTTACTCTAATTGCCCTACCAATGAGTTTGGTGGGCAGACATGTCTGATGTAAAAGCAAATCTGTTCTAATTAAGGCTATGGGGCTAAAGGAGGTAGCAGCAAAATGCAGTTAGTGGAAGTTTTCTTCAAACCTCCCCATTTCTTTATATATACTTTCCTATAATAATACAGATGTTGGACAAGAACTACTCAAGTGGCACCAAAATCCTTCCCTTTATTCCAGCTAAATTATTTCCATTTTATTTAAGTATCACCACATGTGAGGTCTTGATAGCTGAACAAGTTGCTTCTGAGCCCTTCTTTGTCCTATAGTTCTTCTAAAATCTGAGGTCAATACTGAGAATTAGTTTCATATTTACAGTGGTTGAAATCTACATGTGCAACTGGTGCAGCCAAGATGCAATTCCATGTGAGTTCCTTCCAAACTAATAACAAGGTTATCACTAATATGAAGACAACTGTCAGTTCAAAAAAACCTTTTATTTCCAAGCTATTCCATTTGCTAGAAAAGAAGAACATTTGGAACAATGTTTGTAAGCTGAATGATAAAGTATCCTGAGGGATCTGAGCAAAAGCAGTTAACAAAGAAACCATCTAAGGAAGAACTTGTGTCATTTGCAGTGATGGCAGAGCGATCTCTAATGTATTTTTACTTCCACGATTCACATCACACAGCTCTTCCACATAGCTTATTATCATTAGATTTCAAAGCACTTTACAACATCTACTGTCATCAACCATCAAAACCACAAACCTAATTGTTCATTAGTAGTGGCTATTATGTTTATGCAGTGCTTTGGCAGTGAAATTTCATCCACATAGCGTTTGTGGCCACATCTACACTAGTTAATTATGTCATTCTCAGGCAGTAAAATATGGTCTTGTATATTGTTACAATAATCCAGGGAATGTTTCTGGCCTAGGCCAATTTACACTCTCCCAGATAACTCCCAAGCCTAAGCTGGGAGCTGGAGCTTTCCAGTGATGACTCCCCCAAGTCCATTCACATGCAGCCACCCTGGTTTGGCAGGTAGGACACCATTAGCATAGGGCTGATCTGTGCCAGTTGGCCTCGGTGTCTGGGAATCTTCCCAAGCATGTTTAATTTACTAGTGTCAATAGCCTGACAGACCAAAAATTAATTAAACAATTTGGCCATTTTATGCTATCTTGTACATCAGTGGCAAGAAAAAAAACTGGATAGAGGAACAAAGAAGTAATATTTTGGACACCTCAAACTCGAGAAAAATTAAATTAAAGCTTAATAATATGCTATACATTACCTTAATATTACCTGTTTGAAAACTGAAGGCATAACATTTGGTTTAGGTTTTGGTTAAAGAGTAATTTGGTCACTACTGTCTATTATATTTTCTTCCTTAAATCTTCTCCATGACTATTGCTAATTTCATAAGGAAATCTGATTATTTTTATGTATGCTAAGGGCACTTTTATCTCATCTAATCTAAGCTGGTTTCCAAGGTTTCCAGACTTCATATTCTCTCTTCATCTATCTTGATGTGAAATGTATAGCTGTAAATGTTCTCTCTCCTCTCTTTGCAAAGGAAGACTAGGTGGCTGTCAAACAGGTCTGGGTGAAATAAAGCCAAAAAAAAAAAAAAAAAAGAAAATCAAAATAATTTCCAACAGCATCTATTTTATCTGGGTAAACCAGGTGTGAGTCTTTGTCTCAGCTTTTTATACCTTCAATTAAAATTCTAAATGTTGCAGATCATGCATCAGTTTCTCTCACCTTGCTGATGTATATGAAAGACAAGCTTCCTTGACACTCCAGGGTCTTTCATAGAATGCCACCTCAAGTTAGCTCAAATACAAATCTGAGTTGTTGGGTTTTTTTCTCCTAAGTGACTTGTCCTCACACATCCTCTTCTCTCTCCAGCTGCACTGGAGGCTGTACCTCCACAACTTTGACTACCTCAGTAAATGATGCCAAAGGCAGGGTATGAATGCAAAATGCTGCTGGTATATCAATGTACAACCCGGGTAAGATGTTATTCTCCAATGCATATTGCTTCCTCTAACATGCATCACTTTGGAAGCAGCTGAAGTTACATTGAAAATTCCAGTTATTTCAGAATAAAAATATCCAAATAGGCACTTTCCAGTGCAGTTTCTATAGTAACTGTGAGAGGGGGAAATTAATTCTAGCTCTCTAACAAGAGTAAAGAATAACCACTTGCCATTACACATGCATAAGGATAAAACTATCTTAGCTCCTATAAAATAATAATTATGAAAATTATTTTTTCATGAAGTGTATTTTTATTTTCAAGAGAGATCTTGAGCAAGCAAGCAGAACCAAACTGTAAAAATACTCTGCAGAGTGAGCTAGTGATCTTACCAAAAACTTTGGGGAGAAAAGAAATGTTCAGGGTTTGTTTTCTTTAAAAAAGAAAAAAATCCAGGCTGAAAACACATTTTTGGCAGCCCCTCTGCTTTCTTCTGTACCTACAGGTTCTAGCAAACATGATGTGTAGATGATTGTAAATTTCTACATGGTGTCATACACATCCCAATGCACACACAAGGACAACTTCCAAAAGATCTGAGTAAGTGAGAGACACCATCTACCTTCTCAGTTGGCAAATATTTTGCCAGGTAAGAGTTAAGAGGATTGGATTGCACCATGCAGATTTATAATGGGCTTTTTATGGTGTGGTATGTTTAGACCAAACCTACTTTTTATTGGCCTTTCATTTTCACTTTGCTGCCTGAATGCTTTCTCTCTGAAAGAAGGAAAAAGCATCCACATGAACTGTCTGCAAATCCTTGCAGCTTAATTGCTTTTATCTGGGGACTTGTTATTGTTAAATTTAATAGACATTGGGGTGTTCTCTACTGAGACCTTTAATGTGTTTGGGGCCTTGGAGATCTCTGAAGAAAAATGGAACTTACAGAGGGAAAGTCAATGGTCCACTGACTAAGGAAAATCATGCACCTGCCAAAGAACATCTTTCTTTTAGTATTATACCACGGTCTTTAGGTCCTAAAGGACCACAGATGACAGGACTAATTTAAACCTTTTAGTCTTGCTGTGATTATAAGGTGATGCCCAGCATGAATATACCTGGAATTGTTTGTAAAGTGACAGAGGAATATCTTGTACATAGTTGTGCATTCCTAACATACAGGTGCAGAGTTGCTTGCTATAAAGGTGGAGGTTTTTTATAACAAAGAAATCATTCATACAGGATTCTCAGTTAGTGCTTCCACACTTTAAATTTTGGGGCTTTTAACTCTATTTGGATCATATTATCTTAACTAAAGATTCACAGATCACTGTAAAAAAAAAAAAGACAGATTTAAGTTATTACTTCCCCAGAACAAAAGCTGGGTTTGAAGGAATTTTTCTATGTGCAGTGCTGACCTGTGATATAAACCCACACCCAAGTGGGTTGAGTCCTTTCTTCTGTTCCAAGCAATACACTCTGGAGTTAAAGATGTGTCAAACTGAAGGCTGCATTCTCTGCATGTGGAAACTGTGTGGAAGTGCCCTCTGACTTGGCAACAACACTCTTGGTAGTTCAGACATGCAGACAGCCAAGATTCTAGTTTACCTTAATCCTATCAAAGCTTTGTTTCTACTCATATGAAGCTATGTCAGGCTTCCTTGCCAGGTTTCATCCTTTAGAAGGTGGAGTTCAACATGCATTTTGGTTTTCTGGTATCTTAAATCTGCCCCAAATCAACTAAAATATTGAAAAACTAAGGAGAGAAAACAGTTCTTGTGAGATTACCAGCCTAATTTCCAACCTAACAATGTTCAGCTAAACAGCCAGTTCTGAAAGCTTACCCATGGCAGATATTTTCAGTTTACACATTACTCCTACTCTGTAATAAACTATTTGGCCTGGAATGGAATACAAGAAGCTACTGCTGCATGACTCATGCTCTGCTCTGTAGTCAAAAGAAGCCAGTACTAAATTTTTTGTCCTTTTAGTCAAATAGTTGGCTTTTTTATATAGTTGAGTAAAAATAGAATTGAAAAGGTTAAAACAAAAAGCAACCACTATTACATGTTTTTCTGATGAGAGAAAGAAGCAGATGGAAAGCTGATGAGGCAAAGAAATGCCAACCTGGGACTTTATCAAGCCACCCAGGTGGCAAAGCAAAGTGTTAGAGCTTAATTCCACAAGATACTGAGAAATTCTTGAGGTTTCATGTTCCCTGATCATCCCTACAGATGAAATATTACAGCAGGCCATTAATTTGTACACTGTTCTTTATCAATAGCTTGTTAGAAGAAATAAGAAACAGGAACTTTTTGAGAAGCTGAATTTCTTTTAGAGCACCTTTGGTGACAGCTTTTGAGAACTCCATAGAAGAGAGGCTTGGTTTTGACACATTCAGAGTTAATCTGAGCTATATTTTAATAGCCCTGATGTGTTCTATTCCAGAAGTGAAAATAATTTATAAGACTATAGTTTTGATAAAGCTCCTAGAGTGTCTTCGATGATAGATAGAAAATAAAGATGTTTGGGACCCTTTTATCTGAAAAGAGAAAGTATTACTGAAATATTTTGGATTCTAAGGACTGTCATCTTTAGAGGGAACAAGATTTGTTCAAATTGTACTGTTGCAAAAAACCTCTCTCTCTGAACTTCCACCTACAGTAACCTGTCAACACTCAACCACTTTACTTGATCTATCAAACCTTCCCTCATCTGCATTTATGCTCCCATGCCTTTATCTCTGACAGACTGTAATCTGCCTTCATGTACAGACCACAGGAAGAGTTGTTTGGGCTTTCTTTTCTCCATAATTTTACCACACACTTTTATCCTCCCAGCTACTGGTAAGGTCACACGGGTTTAGAGACTCCTAAGTGTGCAGTAAAATTGACTATGCAAAGAGCATCAATCTCTACACTGCAGGATGATCTTGCTCATACAGCAACAAGGGTGTAACAAGGGACAGGTCTCCTTGGAAATGCTAGGAAGATAAGGGAATGGTTAAGAAAAACCATGCATAAGGAAAAGCATATGAATGTTAACTCCATTTAAAGTATCTTTAGATATGATTAAAAGAAAAAAGTATTATAGAAACTAAAGAAAGAATAAAGGATTTGGAAAAAAATGACTCGTCTTATTTCTATCATCAGATGCTTAACTTACCACCCATGGAAAAACTATGCACCAACCAAAAAAAGAGTGAAATACTGAGACATTTTGGGAAAACCTCAAATTCTGCTGAGGACAATGAGTGCTGAAGGTACTGAGGAACTTTATAAAACTGAGTGTCAAAGGCAAAGAGTAGAGGAAGACTGGAGGCAGTTCTATCAAACTCTGATACCTGTGACAGTCTTTCCACTGCTACGCTATGTAACTGTATTTGTTTAGGTTTGTTTCTCCAGTAACAGCAAGTCAAATCTTTTAGGGGGGAAGGGATTTCTCTTTTCTCATGTTCCCATCTTCCCAACTCAGGCTGAATTGGGAAAATTTCTCTGGGAAATACATCTCTTGGGGAATATGTTTTCATTAGTAGTTTAACTGCAATGCTAGCACAGTAGAAACAGCTGCACCTCAGTTCTCCCTTTAGAATTGAGTTGCCTTTTGTCTCAAGACCCTAAGAAACTACACCAAAAAACCCAAGAAAAACAGTATTATAGAAGGGTGCTAGCAAAACTGCAAGCAAATGGAAAAGATTCCTAACAAAAACTCTGACCACTGTGAAATACATATTTAAAATTGGACTCAGTTCTTAAACAGAATAAACATCAATTTGCCAGTTGTCATCTGTTATAGAACCATTTATGCCATTTATTCTGAACCAGCATCACATTTATTTTCCTGACCTGCTGTGAGGAAGGGTTTGGGATGTTACTGCCACAGCTGAAATATGTTGCCTTATTCAGCAAAGATATTCAGCATTATGCTGCCCAGAATAAGCTTCAGCATTTAGCTTACAATTAGTCATGTTGACACATTTTTACAAATTAGACCTAGCCATCATTTGCAGAGGAGACATTTTCCCTGCAGGAAGAATCCTCCAGCTTTGCAGGAAGCACTGAAACTCAGGCATTTACTACAACAAAAAGCAATTTCTGGGATGGAAAAGAGAAAGGTGCCTTTTGTAGATGCCAAAAGGCAAATGAAATGTGAATCAAATCTATGGTGGCAACCACAAAAACATTCTTTTCTTCAAGTGAAGAGACATTTCCCATAGCCTAATGCTTCTTCTGGGCTAATTGTTCAAGTTCTATATATCATAGTATAACCAGAGGTAAAACAAAGAAAAACAAATTCTACTAATGAGTATGGCCCAGATCCTCAGAGGGCATAAACCAGCTTAGTTACATTAAACACAAGAGCCACAGCAGCTATTTCAATAAGCAGCTGGCATCACCACCACACCTCAGAAAGAACTAGAAAGAGACAGAACAATACTACTACTTCTGCATAACTCTGTTCTGACTGATGGATTTCTGATGATTTTTCCATTAAATATGAAATACTGTGCCAGGCACATATTTTTAACTGCCTAGCAGTTAATTTTACAGTTTTGAGCTGAAGACCCAAAGCTCTTCAGAGAAGTGTGAGAGTACAGCAAAGGAATCTGTCTGGTTAATTATTCCTCTTTTAAACACTGATAAATACAATTTAGGAAAGCTCTGCTGGCACATCTTTAAGCAAAATACTTTCCATATTTATATGCCCAACATGACAGAAATTGTGAATTACTACTAAACACCATATTATATTAGTTACATCACCTCTGTGGAAAAAAATGTTAATTCCTACAATTTGAAAACATTTAAAAATTACACAGTCACATAATCTGAAGGACTTTGGTCTTGTGAAGGTCACCACATAGTTTTCACTGTTGTATTCATGTGGTTTGCCACCCAAAACAGTTACATTTGTGAGGAACACAGAGCTCTTTTACTCATATTCCACAGTGGATTCCAGCAGGGTTCCTTTGCCAAAGGCTTGCCTTCTTCAGGTCTCACCTGCCACATAGTAATCTTCTAAAAAGACCATAGCTTTACTGTAGCAACTGGTGATGATGATAGGTTCACTGTTAAGACCTTGCTTTATTCCCTTCTGACCTTGTGGTTTACTCTGAGAGCTGCACAAAAACCACTGCAGAAATCTTTCCCTCAGTTTGAAGAATTTGATGTGTGTTATGAAATGAACAGTGTAGCACTGCCAGCATTCAGCCATCAAACTTCAGGTTACAGTTCCTTTGCACTGGAATTTGTTTAAGGGCATTGAAGAGAGCTATGCATTCAGCTTTGACTGAAGTGTCACCTGATTTGGGGTTTTGTTGTCCAACTTGCAAATACCTGTTATTAACTTCCAGTCTTTTGTTCTAATTATTACATCCAATCCCAGAATAATGAATTCCACTCCTCAGACAGCCCTGCTAGCCAGTTTTTTAAGTCTATCAACATGCCCAAGTATATTTAAACAGCCTGGAGCGTGACAAACTCAATAAAATGATCAAAGAACTTCAAAGTGTCATAGCACCTCACAAGGCATATCTGTACAGAGGTATCCATTCTTACTTTGCAAATATTTGCAAGGAGAAGAAAAAAAAAGATTTCCATGAATTTGTAGAAAGGCAAAAAAATGTCACTTCTCCCAGTAAATACAATTTCTCATTATGACAGGAGTAAAACTCTAAGGTGGTGTATGTGCTCTGCATAGCCTGGAAAAAATGAATGAGACCATTAAAGCCAAATCACAAGAAAATAAACAGGGAAAGAACAGGATTTTAGTGAGGCTTGAATTTTTTTTTTTTTAAATTACTTTTATCACAAACTTTTGGAATGGAAAAAGGACTGTATTGGATTTTAATTAAAACTAATTGCAAAATAACAATAGTGAATATTAAAAGTCATGAGAGGACTTAAGGTCCCTCAACAAAACCAGTAAAAGGCACAGATTTCTCCCTCCAGAACTCACAGTGCTGGTAGCCCCAGGATGGCTCTTCATTCTCAGCCTATATATCTACAGTGCATTATTCTAAGCAAAGAACAACCAAAACCAAAGCTCTCTGATACAGCAGGAGAGCAGCTTCAAAAATGGCAGGGTGAGGGGAGTTATATTTTGCCACAGCCAGGAATCTGATGTCTTACATGTGTTTTGTATATACCTTTTTATTCTCAGAAAAAAAAAAGGTTCAGGTTCCCAGAGGTGGCAGAAAAACCTCTGTATTTTTAAGCTGATATCCATACACATATATGCATATTTATAGGCACTGCATAAAAATTTCTTCCCTCTTTCTCCTCTTTTCATAAAGGCAAATGTCTGCTTCAGAAAAGAAGCCAAAAATTCATCATCCTTATTATTTAAATATAGAGTTGTGAAACTGTAAACCTACCAGGATAAGTCTATTCTGAAAGTATTTTGAGAGTGCAGTGTTTTGATTGTGACTCACAGTATGTTTAGGGCTTTTGTTTTTTTCCAGGAGAAAACTAATAGGCAATGGGAATATGGTGCCTGTATCAATTTGTACACAGATGTATGTACATTATAGACACATTTTAACAGTGAAATGTGAATGCATACATGACCACAATCTTACACAGAGCCATTTATATCTATTTATTTGCTTTTTCTAAGGTTATTTATAAGCCAACTAAATTTAGCATGAGTGTGGAGTATGATTAAACTGTTTTATTGGGCTATTATTCAATGTAGTTATCATGGTGGTGGTAAAATACTAGCCACTAATTGTGTAGATAACTCTTGCCATAACTTTCAATATTGTTATTTTGAAATTACAGTAGTTTACTTAAAAATCAAAGAAAGATGGTAGTTTGTCCATTCAAAAAGTACCTAAAATATATGCTATCTGAAGAGAAAGGATTGACATTGTGTAGGGAAGGGGAACAGCAGCCACAGCAGAGTGAGCACTAGGTTTCTACAAATGACATAATTAATTTGAACTTGAGCTGAGTTAGGAGGAAATTAGGCTACTGGAAAGAAAATTAAATTAATCTTATGAGGGTGAGAAGACATGGGGGGAAAAGGGAAATTAAGATAAAGAGAGATGTTAAATGATGTTGAGCCAAAGGAATGATTGTAACAACAAACCTGGTTGAAAGAACAGCATTGTCTGAAAAGTTCCTTTTGTTTCCCCAGTCCCACACTGGGCCAAGCCCTAGACATGTTTTCTTTTTCCTCTGTGCCCACAATCAACACCTGACTAAAATGAAATCTGACTGCACTGAATAGGAACCATAGCCCTCTTTGGAAAGTACTATCTGCTGCTGCTCTTGCTTTCATTCTTACTGCCTCTTGCTCTTCCCTGCGAGGTCTCCAATATGCTTCTTCCTCAGGGACACAGGATGAACAAGAGGTTGGGAACAACAAAGGGACATGGCTGTGAGCCACACCACGAGTTGGCACCTGTCTTGCCCAGCATGGTGCTAATGAAGATACCTGCCTGGCTTACAGCAGTGAGATAACACCTGTGCAGCAAGCTTTTGTGGCCATGCTGGAAGGCAGCATCCTTCACCCAGCTAGAACAAATCAATATGGCTCACCACTGGGTGTCCCTGTCTCCACTCACCTTTACAGAGGAAGGAAAAGGGGATATTGCTGCAGCAGTCAGCGTTTTTAGGGTCCTGGGAAGATAATTTACCATGCCTGGGTTCAGCAAAATGTGCCAGGGTAGAGACATAAGCATCATTTTGTACTTGCAGGGGTGCATGCAGTTTTACTTGCATGCAGTCTAATATCAGTTTTGCACATGACCTCAAGGCAAATTAAGTAGAAAACAAACAAAATCATTAAAAGATAACAATAAAGTATGATGCAACAACCAACCCCACAGATGATTCATCCCCTTCAACAAGCCTCATACCAAAATCCTTAAATATTCATCACTACTGATACAACCCAGGAAAGAGCTTATTACAGTGTCACATACATTTGTGATGTCTAACCTTTAAGCAACTTGTTCTCTATTTTGGGGAAGTTATACATCCTATTTATATTATCTGGCAATACACCTGTCCTTTATTGTTCTTGGGTTTGTACTGAATCAACTCTGATGTTGTTGGTAGGGTTTGAGTTTGTTTTGGGTTGGTGGGGTGTTTTTTTTTTTTATTTTGAACATATTTTTACCTCTCCTAGATCACTATCTCTGAAGACATTAAAGGAACTATTTTAACAGCTTTTTAAGGTACATTTTACAAATAAGAACATTTAACACTAAAGTGCAAATTAAACTTAAAAGTTAAAATTGTTACTCAGGAATACTCTGTCTTGAAATTGTTATATACACTCATACTTCTGAGTACCAGAGCCACTATTAGAGAAACTTTAACCACAACACAGAAAGACCAATACTTATTTTAAAAAGCCTAAGGACTTCAAAATTGTCAGTAGCTACAAAGTCTGCAGATGTTCAAAGATTTTCTTACATTTATTATCAATAATTCCTCTGAAGACTACTCTGCCTCTATATAGATGAGTGCTCAATTCCTGGATCCCTGAAGCAAATATTTTCAGACTATTGTTACATGCAGATATAATGTTTCTCTGAGAGTCCAGAAGTGGAATAACTGAGGGCTTATTCATTAAAGGAATGAAGTGCAGGAAAGAGCTGTATTTTTTTCTTACACTTTGTTTTAAAAAAAACCCCAAAAAAACAGTCAACCATGGATAATAAAGATGTAGAATTTCTGACAGTTTGGAAAGAACACAGGGACCAGTTCTTTCAGCCCCAGAGGTAAGTAGAACAAATTCAGAAGAGATTTCAATTTTGATGTGCATTATGAGTCACTTCTACACAGAGAGATTTAATGTCAACATCAGCTGATTCACTACTGACATCATCTCAGAATTGCACTTACTATCCCTTGGAAAGTCTGACTCAGTCTCTGAATTTATTCCAGGCTGATTTTTATTACATGAAAACAGTTATTGACTAATTGTCAGTATAGGTGGATTTTAGACAAGCAACATAAGCAGACATTCCTCTGACTACACACATTTCTGCCAGAAATTCTCACACTAATAAAAGAAATCACTTCAAGATTTCCACCCCCTCCCACCCCCCCCTAAATCTTTCTAGCCTCTCTCTCCTCTCTTTTGTCCCATTAAGCATGACTGGTCATTATTCTCACATGTCCTTCTTTATATAAATCTAACTTCTGATTTTCCACTTCATACTCCTCCAGTTTTACAAAGACACCTTCCCCAAATCACCTTGCTTTTAAGAAGCTCTTTAGCTCCTGGAGAAGAAGGGGTGACATGTTCTAAGTCTTATTTTTGCCTCTAAACCCAGCAGTCCTAAGGTACTTGCCAGAATTATACTGCCTTTCAAGTTGAGTTTACAAAAATCAAGCTGGTTTCAAAGCAGCACTTACTTCTCCATAATTTCATCTAATCCCCACAGCTACTGACACAAACTAATTGCAGGTACACATATGATCCCATTACAAATGGTGCAATCCAGATGGTGCCAATCTGGGATTGCAAGCAGAGTTGCAGTGCTGTCAGATGCATGCCAGGCTTACCTGCTGCATTTACATCTCTATTCCTACTTCTTTATCATAGACATTTCCTATTCAGCTGGTTGGACAACACAGTAAAGCCATAAAATCTTGAGTTTTCATGGAAAACATAGTCCAAAAAATGTCCCAAGAGATAAGACACCCATGCTTGAAAAGACTTAGAGTGTTTTAAATCATTCTATCCTCCCTATTATCATAAATACTAATGGAAGCAGTATTTGTACAGTCATACTGCAAAGGATGGATTTAGACCCTAGACACACAGCAAATATTAGTTAGTAATTTGGGGAACCTGAGTTCCTCGAGCACCACAGAGCAAATGGAAAGTCAAATGAAAGGCCACCAGCCTGGCTGATGTGAATTCATCTTAGATTTCAACTGAATATTCACCAGCTCATTTTTATTTTTCTTTTAATGGTATTTATTCAGCTCTGGGAAGCAGAAGACACAGAAGGAACAGCTGATATGAATAGCCTGAATTTGTGAAGATCTACAGAGCCAGATCATCCAGAGGTGCAAATCAGCTTGGTGGCTCTGCTGGAGCCAGTGGTCACACACTGTGGGATGAAGGCACTCACTGATTCTTACATCAACTCTGATTCTTTCCCTGTTAATATATAAGCACAGATGATTTTATGATTGTTATTATTTCTCTTCATATTATTAAACAAACAGTTCAAAATTACTGTATTCAATCTGAATTGCTTCTCACAAAAACGCCAGCAGAAATTCTTTCTGAACATGCAAGAGGCACTTCAGTATTTCATGAAGTGTTAAATTGGCAAAACAACAACATGAGTTCATTACTGCAGATTCTTTCCAGATGGAGCCATAAATGTACTCTACTTTACTGAGTGCCCATGGTACAAAGCAGCCAAGTTGAATATTATGAGCACTTTTGGAAGACTAAGGTTTCATGTAACAATCGTTCGTTTTTTGCTGGGGAGAAACTCATTTTTAAAAGAGCATAGAAAAGAAGGTTCCAGAGCCTCTCAGACTTCTTGTCATCTGCTTCTTTCTAGCCCCTGAAAAATCAGGAGAAGCTGTCACTGTGGCCATTCCCTAGTTCTCAGCTCCAAAGCTGAACCTACAGTCCATCACCCTGCCTCTGAACACCCGTACAGAAAGGCTGGGCCAGAAGCCCTTCTCAACACACCTTACAGGCCAGGTAATGGGACTACATCACACTGCAACACTAAAACCAGTGGCACTCCTCCATACAGCCATCTCTAAGTGGATTGGCATTTCCAAATAAACTGACAAAACCAAGGGGAAAGAGCAATCTGCATTTTCATCCAATGATTACATATGCAATGATAGAAAGAAAGCAACTGTAAGAATCACGGTTGACTTCAAGAGAAACTAATAAAGGCTTTTCATTTTCTTGTTTCCCTTATTAGGCTGGGCTCTATTTTTTTTTGTTTTAATCTGTCTATCTCTATTTACAGATCTATTTTACAATTTCAACTGTGTATGTGCCTGTTTTAAAAAAAAAACAATGTAGTCCAGTCTCATCCCAATGTAAATCAAGAATAATTCCAATTGTCTAAACCAGCCATGAACACCACATACATATAAATTATAACAATTATTTCTATCTGTTCACTGTTCTTTGCTTAAAGGAAAAGCCATGCCAAAACTTTTTAATACATTTAAAAACAATCTCTGCAGTGCTACCTTGTGTTACTACAGTGTAACTGCTGATGGTTTTCTCTGCTGCTAACCCCACTCACCCAATTTTGAAATGACCATAATAGGACCATAAGAAGTTAACTACCTTGTTAAGACACTCCAGTAAAGCTTTCATCCCCACCGAAAAATGAACATTTGATTGCTTTTGACAAACTTGATAGACATGCAGTAAAATCCACTTTTTGACATCTTCAGGATAAATTCTGAGACCCTAATCCTGTTGGGGATCCTGCATATTCCAACTCTGACATCAAAGAGAGAAAGAAGAGCAGAAAGAAACTCCAGAGTAGTAATAAATTTCCATAACTAACCACAGCATCATAACTCTAGTCTTTGTACATACCACCAAAATTCTTCTCAAACTCAGTACAAACAAATCTGTCATCAGGTTAGCAGAAAAAGTTAATTTATAAGAACACATACATTCCCATAAGGCATGGTCCAGACATCCCAGTTAAACCAGAAGCAATGCCCAATGCCAGAAGCACTCAGAAGCCCCAGTTTCCTTTGAAAACACTACTAGTAGCTTAGACCTGTCTGGAGAGCACAGATAGTGATGTGAACAAATGCCCCTTACTTAAACATACTAGAAAGCTGGGAAGGAAAATATATTCCTTTAGAGACTTACTCTTCAGCAAATTCATACATTTAATATTAATTCTTCCAGAGATGAATGCATAAGGCTAAAAATAAAAAAGTGATTACTAGATCCTTGTTTAATCTGATTTGGTTGGATGTTTGTACTTCCCTGTCTTCATTAAGAATCCACAGGTAAAGCAAAATACCTACCTACTAAAATAGAATATTTTAGCAGCCTGAACATGTGGTTGCCTGTTGCCTCCAGCAGAACAACCACTTTATTTATGGATTCTAGTGTCAGGTTTTACACTATCTTCACTGGAGAAGTCCCTTAACCCATCTGCCTACATTTCTGTAACACCAGTTATATCAAACTAACTCTTTACTTCTGGAGTCTGATGAAAGAATAATGGAGTTACCATTTTGAAAAGGATCCAAGGAGAAAACTATTCCACAGTCATTAAACTGTGCTTTGAGAGACAATCAAACTCTAGAGGGAATGATGAGAAAATTACACCCCCTTCACCCCCACATATGTTTTTCTTAAGTCAGGTCTCTGCTTTTTTTTTTTTAGTATCATATAACACTACTTATTTTTATCTCTTTTTCTACACAACTGGGCAGGCTACCAAGAAAAGCCTAGAAGAAGACATTTCCAAAAGGCAGAAGTGCTAACCTTTGGGGCCACTTGGAAAGCCCTTTGGCATGTGATGTTCTGTGGAGGTGTATTTACTATTTTGAAGCACTAGTATATTCCACATTACTCTTAAATGGGCAGGACAGACAGAAAGGGAAAAGTGTGCAGAGATTTCTCTAACTTTTCTTCTTTCCTCCCACTGGCAGAACACAAGCAGGCCCCAGAACCACAGCACTGCCCAGGAAAAATGACAGCCTTGAACTCTCTCTCGTGTCTATTAAATATGTAATGCAACTAAAAATATGATTTATAGATGGAAGCTTATATTATCAAAGTGATTGTATTGCCTTAGTTACCAACACAAAGTATTTTCAATAGTTCAAGAATTTGATTTCAATAAACAGGGACATGTTTTACACATTCTTCAGTTTTATACAATGGGATATTTAAAGTAGGCCATAAAGCCATCTAGTATTTTTAAACCAAGTGCAACCTTTTGACAGGATTTGGTCTACTTGAAATCCATTCCCCAATCTCAGACATGCAGCAAGAATTCTCCTTAAAGAGATGAACAACATGCAGATAACCAGAGCACATTAAAAGCCTTTTGCAAGTCATTTTGAAATGGTTACAGAGATTCAGGTTATAGAATGACCTTATTTTGTATAGCAGTAAAAGTTATTGAATTCCTATCTCAAGTTTCATAGTAGACATTACCATTGTCTAGTTCCTGAAATGTCTAAAATTCTTTTATGTTATTTCAGTTTAATCTAAATCAGTTGACAAGCAAGAATGCTACCTAAACCACTTGTAAAAGAGACTGACAACCAACACAAACTGAAGTCAGATGAAAGGAGATTCTTGATGGGCCTGAAACTTATGAGCAAGACAAAGAATAAATGTGTTTCTTGTAAGTTACTTTTTTAAAGGAAAAATATCTGGAGTGTATTTCATCTAGGACCTGTCAAAAATAATAGCTTGGTGATGTTAATTCAGAACAGAAAAGTGTTCTATTAGCAATCAGCAAGAGATACACTGATCTCTTCCAGTGTGTCGATATTGTTCTAAATGCATAAAATGTACATCCATGTGGCTGCATTGTTAATTCCTACTATAAAACTATTCAGAAGAGTTCCCACTTTCTGCTCAGTAAATAAAGTTCACATCCAAGATCTATAAGCAGAGGAGGGTGGGCAGTCCTCTGATTACAGTGCTACACATACAAAAATACTGCTGGAATAGCTTAGTGCCTATCAGCATAATAATAGGAAACTGTAGGAACTACAGATATTACATATTGTAACTACAAATCAAGAAGAGTAAACAAGATCCTGAGAGCATGATTAAATTATCAAGTAACCAAATCTATTTGCTTTTTAATTCCATCTTCAGATAACTGATTATGGACTCTGTTTTCAAACACATCTGTTTATGCTAACTCTTTTCTCCTTTCTTGCACATTAGCATACAAAGTAGTGCCAGAAAGAATACTTCTTTGCAACTGCAAGTTCAAAGAAAAAAAGAGGTTTCTACTGCTTATATGACAGAGAATCATTAAGGTTGGAAGAGACCTTTAAGATCACCAAGTGCAACCATCAGCCTATCACCACCTTACCCATTAAACCAAGGCACTAAGTACCACATGTATACACAAGCAAATATAAAATAACTACTCAGATGCAAGTTTCCTGAGAAACTCTATCTTGTCACACCTTCAAAATATCTCTCTTGAAGGAACAAAATTGCAGTTAATAGTTGTGTTTCTCTAAACTAAAGGTTCTGTGAAAGAGGTTGCAGGGGGGGTAAAAAAAAAGGTATTTTCACTCAGCAGGACTTGTGAGAAAGCATTCTTCACTCCTTATCCAGGTAAAATTATGTTGGTCTAAATTAAATTCAGGATGAGATTATGGAAATCATGAGCTTCCTTTCATTTTCACAATGAAACTAATCAGAACTTGTTTTCACAGTGACACTAATCAGAGCAATTATTTTCATCCATTCAAGCAGTATTTGGCTTCTTATTGCCACAATAATGCCTCCCTGTCTTATGATCAAAAGCAGTAATTTTCATCAAGTAAACCTAATTTTCAGACTTGTTCAAATATTGAATTGCATCTGGGTTGGAAGTCCACTAACTACATTTTAAACAAGCTTATTTTATCTCCTTATGTCAATGAATGCATGTCTCCAGTGAAATAGCAGCAAATTAGAAAGCAAATAGGTCACAAGTAAGAATAGTCATGATGATTTTATGCACATCTCATGAGCAGTAACAGAAAAAAGGGAAGGCATGGAGAAATCTCCAGCTTACTTCATAACCAAAGCAGACCTATTGCACTATCCCTTAGCTCCACTGTCAGAAAGGCAGCATTCATTCATGATGACTTTTACATAAAAAGAAATTCAAAAAATAATAGATCACCTTTTCCTCTTTATAAAACACCCAAATTGAAAAGCACAGCTACAAATAATGAGAATGCATAATACAGAGACTGTTGTTCAGACTGGAGTTTAAACTCCAAAACCCTCTTTAATACAAAAAAAAAAGAGAAGCCAAATACTTGATTTCCATGTGAGACTAGATCCACAAAAGAAAAGTAACATTTTTCTCTGAGTGTGTCCTAATGAAACCTGGATCTAAAATGCTTTGCAAACTTTTGCTGACTGCTGTTAGAGAGCAGCTTGTGACACCTAGTTTTCAGAAAATCTTATCAGAGAAGCTGATTTTATTCCTCACTTACTAATCTGTGCTCAGGTTAGTCACATCTGTATTGATTTTGGCTAGCACCCAGTGTTACCAATCAGCCTGCTTTAAATCAGCTGATTCTGTGCACTTGCCTACACACCACTGGGGGGGGTTTATGAACTTTTACTGGAATCTGCTCTTGCAAGTGATTAAGACTTCTATTTCTCACCTAAAGTAAGAATTCCATTAAGCTGGTAAAACAATGCAGTATTAAATTACTGAACAGCAATTCCTAATAAAGAACAGTTCAAATTGCTGTAGTAAATAAACCCAACTTCTACCTCCTACATTCCAAATGCCTTTCAAGCATGAAGGATGACACATGTAAAGAACATGCTACACTCAAAACCATACCCAAGATCACAAACCTGCAAAAATACACATAATATATGGAAACTGCCCCATCACCAGCAGCCCCCAAAGACATTTCCTGTTTCCACAGCTCAGGAAAGCATTTAAGAAACTGACTTAACATGGAAAGAGTGCTATTATTAATCCATGAAAGAAAAAACACTTTTTACCACAGCTTTACAGTAAATACATTCAATAAAAATCATAAGTATACAAATGCTTAAAACTAAACCTTTTCAGGGCTGCAGTTAGAAGTTAGTTTGATAAATGAATTTTCAGGAAGGCTAGTTAACACTGGAGTTGTTTTAGACACTTGCTTTTGCAACATTGAAAGCTGCATTTGTTACTTTTGGTCTAGTAACCAAGCAGCAAGTATTTCATTACGTTGTTACCTTTTTTGAAATGCTATTTTTAGTAAGAATAACTCATTTTTAGAAGGAATTAAAGCTTTGTTTCACCTCAAAAAGAAAAAAAAAGTTGGCTGTACTTTAAGCAAGAGAAATGGAGCAGACTTCATTAAAGACAATTGGGTATGAAAAACCTGTAAACAGAAGTGCATGAGTTGCTTTGGAAACTTTCAGTAAAGTGATATGAGACTAACATATAAATCCAAATGAGCTCTGTCAACTAGGGGTACCACAGAGACAATACAAGAAAAGATAAACAAACTATAGCATATAAAATATTAGTAATATACTAGTAATTCAATTTACTAATCCACTATTATTCTCAAAACACAGAACTCTCTTGAAAACAAAGATACTTCTAATTTAACACCTCCTAACCAGCTCAACAGACTCTGGAAAACTTTACTGAACTTCCTATGTCTGCACATATTTCTGCCAGATACTACTAAATGATTCATATCAATTAATCCATCTTCCTAAAAATAGAGGCAGTGATAAATGCTGGTACTTTTGATCTGAATGTTTATAACTATACCTGTTCTTTACTGTCCACATGGCTTTTTTTTGCTGAGAGAGGATCCTAGTCCAGCCATGCTCTGTAGACCACTAACAGTTGGGAGTTTGCCAGCAGCTTAATTTAAGCTGGGAGGGACAAAATCCAGGAGAGCTGAGCCAAATTGGCTACAGGTGTATCCCAGACCATGAAGGTCATACTGGTTATGAAGGGTGAAATACAATTTTCCTTTCCTTTCCTGCTTCTCCCCATCCCTGGAGGGGCTCACTTATCATTCTACTCCTGGGCAATTCTTTCCCATTTATTGTGATCACTGTACATTTACTGGGCTGAGTACAACTTACAGAATTTATGTTGGCATTAGTATTAAGGTTAGCTTGGCTGTTTCATTAAATCCATTCTCATTTCAATCCACAGGTCTCCTCTATTTCTCCTAATCCCCCTTCTCAGCTGAGGAGGGGTCATCAGGTGACAGAACAGCTGCTACAGTTTAGCCTCAGATAGGGACTAAATAGAGACACCACACTATTAAAGCACTGTGTTAGTATAAACACCCAGGGCTGACTACAGGTGAAACAAATAAGGTCTTGCACTCTTTTGCAGTGATAAGAAAATGACATTAAATTAATTTTACAACAGAGGATCACATTTAAAATCATAGAATGATTTGTGTTAGAAAGGACTCTTAAAGATCAGCTAGTTCCAACCTCCCTGCCATGGGCAGGGACATCTTTCACTGGATCAGGTTAGTAAGAGCCCTGTTCAACTTGGCCTTGAGCACTTTCAGAGATGGAACATCCACAGCTTCTCTGGGCAACCTGTTCCAGTGTCTCACCACTCTCATTTCAAAAATGTTTCTTCCTTATATCCAATCTAAATTTACCTTCTTTCAGTGTAAAACAGTTGCTCCTTATCCTGACACTACAGTCCTTGGCAAAAAGCCTTTCTCTTTCTTATGAGCCCTCTTAATAGATGGGATGATAAGACCATGACAAATCACTAGCACATTTATTTTCTGAGACATAAAAATGAATGAATGAGACAACAGGAAAAGGTATGTAGGAAGGGAAACTTTTAAGATAGTCTAATGGTTCTAATTTTAAAAGCTGCCATCAAATCTTGATGGATTATGAAATTGTCTAGTTAGACAAATTACAGGCATGACACTTTGGAGATCAAGAATGAACCTTAATTTATTAAATAGTGACTAAGTACAAGTACCATGGCTCAACACTGAAGTGCACTAGTAAGTTCAGCTAACTGCATTCAGAAGGTGTGAAGATGTATGGAACAGTGGGAGTTCTACCTTGTAGGTTAGTCACAAAGATTCAGCATTTATTTTAAGAGCATTATCTGTGTGCCTAGCTTCATGGGCCCACGGTAGCAAAACACAGAGCAGAGACACAAAGACATCAGCAACAAGGAGTTCTGCATTGCCATATATTTAGAGACTCCTCAGGGAAGATGTTGAGTGAGCCTGTAATGCATTTTTTATTGCATGCAGCATTTAACATTAATGTTCAACTCCCATTCTGCCAGTATTAAATGTTACACATTTTGTCAGAATAAAGAAAAAATAAATTTATCCTTAACTCAATGCATTCAGTCTTAGTGCTGGAGTTTAAAATGAATTGGTTTGTTCTTCTGTACAACTATAAACAAAGTATGGTTTTTAAGTATATTTACATCTTACTCTAACCCCCCAAATGACAATATGTGTCAGAAGGCAAAGAAGCTTCCCAGTCTGTGAATCTTTTCACCAAAAATTGAACTTACCAAGCTGCTGGATTCTCTGTTTGTCCTCTCTGCTGCCAATAGGGCTTATTTCCTTGCCCTGACCCTCACACCACCTTGGTGATCCAGAGGTTCTGGCCAAACTTGCCAGTTTCTCCCTGAAGTGGGAGTGATAGATACAGCTGGTTGCATAGCTGTATGTAACAACAACAGTGACCATAATGCCTTCATTGGCAATGTAGGAAAGCACCTCAGTAGGACACGTTCTAACAGAACACAAATTGCCTTCCTGTACTGGAAGAAAGCAGAGAGCTTCCCAGCTATTTTCCTGTGTGAAGCAGGCTGGTTTCCCTCCCATGCTGTTACTTTTCCATTGGCAGAGGATTTTCAGGAAAGGCATATTTCAGACACTGTGTAATACAACAGAAAAAAACCCAGTATATAACTATATAATATAACTGAGGAATTATGACTATAGAAACCATGAACTACATTGCAACCTAAAACCTGAAATGATAGCTAATTTTGAAACCCAAGTCGCAATGTCTCAGGAAATTCAAATCTGGATTTGAGAAGCCATATGAGCAAGTTAGATACCTACTAAATTGATGCACCTTAGTTTACTAGGCCTTTCTGTAAATCACCATTTACAGTCTATCTTACTTAATACTTCCACTTGGGCTGTGAGAAGTTTATTTAATCTTTTATTTCCATGCAATTTAAAAGCAGAAAAGGAGCTAATTCAATCTGCTTTATAATCATCTTAATAATGACATATTTAATTAAGACACCTGTTGAAAGCCCCTAACTGGAATTTAACAAATCAAAACTACACTGTAAGTGTCCCACTGCAACATGTTATTCAAATGAGCTGTTTAATCATACCACAGACAGTTTAGTGAGACAATGCCACCCCAGGAAATATGGTGCTGTATCCTTTCAAAAGCAGAATGTTTCCTGGCAGTCCTAAATTGGATTGTCAGCAGGGATACACTCCCAGAGCAGTTAGCCCTGACAGAAAGTGCATATGATGTGGCTTTGCAGTCCATGATCTGGGGTGTGCCATCAACAGCCCAAGGGAGCCCCAGACAATTTTTCCACATGCTACTGAAGACTGAGAAGGTGATGCTTTCTGCTCCCACTTTTGATTCCACAGAAGCAGAACTGGCTGGTCCCTACAAAGGCAGTGGGATAACAGTGAGAATCATCCCCCTGCCTGCCTTAGAGCTCAGAAAGGAATTGTGCCTCGGCAGCTCCGAGCTCTCAGTGAGAAGCCTGGCACAAAGACAAAGCACTGTGATTATTCTGACAAAATCACTCAAGTAGTGGGAGATTTAGTTCTCCAAAAACATAGAGAATGGCAGATTGTGGGGAGCTGTTCTTGCTTGTAAGCACTTCCCCAACCATCTTCTCTGAGTTACAGCTATACACCTGTACTAAAAGCCAACAATAATATTTCTTTTTGCCTTTTGAGATTTCCACTGAAGAGGTTTAAAACTGCAATTTCACTCACCTATATAAAACCAGGTTAGAATCCACAATCTGTACCATCTGCCCATGCAGATTTTTTCTTTATCTTTCTAATTAACAGTAATTGTATCTAATTAAATAGCAACACACTTTCAACGTGAAAAGGAATGTCTCATAAGTAGCCAGTAACAAGTAAGTGAAACTATTGCAATACCAACCACAAAATGAATTCTTTTTCCACAGTCATTCAGTGAGTAAGTAAGTCTTCTTTCTATGCCCTGATCACAAACAATTACTTGTAAATGTCTGATATTCATAACTAGATTTGAAGCATTTTGGACATGTTTTGTCACCTCTGGTCTCACAGCTCAGGTGGTGGTATTTCTGCCTTACAGACTAACATTTTTGCACAAGAGAAGTTTTGCAGAAGTCTAGCTTTGCTTTCTAAGAAGAGAATGTAGCTTAAGAAACACAGAATATGTTCAGAAATATTGACAAGGAAGGTTGTGTTAAAACTTCTGTCTCTTCTGAATGAAGTATACTTTGCCTGAAATAGCTTTCCAAGGAAAATCAGGACTGAAAATTGGGAATTTCTTGCACCTTATCTGTCAAGAGCAATTTGGTGAGCAGAGCATCATTTGGTAACTCTATTTCAGTGCTCTGTGTAGTCACAGAGGAAATTGTCAACATATGAATCACATGGTCTTTGTTACCACCAAAGAAGTAGATTTCAGTCCACATCTATGACCTTCTAAATATCCAGTTTAAATGCACAGGCAATTTAGATAGGAAAAATAGATAGAAACAAAATTTTGCAGATAGAAAGTAGAAAGAAATCTTTGCTTCCATGAGACAGTTAAGCTCAACTGACAACAAGAGGTAGGAGAAGAAATGCTACTGCAGCACAAATGGTCTATACAATGGGGGGATCCCAGAAGGAAATGTTCCTTACACATAAACCATCTACTAAGCTTGAATCACTACAAGAGGTATGTAGATGGTCCCTAGGAACATGAAATATAAATATTTCCTTACTAAACAATGCATACATGACATAAAAGTCCACTCCTGCATTACCATTAAACAACAAAATATTTTTTCAGGGCTATAACAGAAGCTGGGAAACTGTCACATAGCAGGTTTGTTACTAACAATGTGGACTCAATATTTCTCCAACACAGTTCTTTGTCTCTCACCAGGGATAGCACAGTACAGTGTAACACTTTTATTCCTGACAGTTTTTCTTGCAGGTGCACATAGTCAATCTATTTGCCATTTCTTCTCTTGCACTCCCAAAAGAATACACCTTTATTGGATTTAAAAGCAAGTGACATATTTCCCCCTAACTGAACAACCTCAGACACTTTCTTTATAAATAAGTTATTTCAGAAATGTTTTTGGATGTGATAAACTGGGAAAGGCTATCTCATCTGTGGCAAGCTAAGAACTAGAGTCTCCAGGAGTTTTCCTTGAGGAAGCATTTGAGACCTGTATATTTTCATATCAAATGAAAAGCTGTATGTTTGCTGTTATACAGGCAGGAGCAAGATGCATTAAGGCATACAAAAGTTCTATCAGAGGCAAGATAGTTCAGAAACAATCCAAGAGAGTAAAGAATGAAAATCAAAATGCCTTCCTGCTTACTGTCAGAAAACATTGATGTTCTAACCAATTCCATATATGATCTAGGATTACATGATTTAATACAATAGATACTGTATTCCCAGAATATACTGAGTCCAGCAGATGCTGATTCCAAAGCCCAAGACAATGCAAATGTTATTTACTTCAAAACTTGGTAAAACTTGACAAAGGAAAAGCTGTTCAAGTTCACTGCTAGTGTATCAGTAGCTTTTTGGGTGTAATGACAATGTTACAGCACCAGACCCTTGGCTGGTAGAAACTAAGGACTACACTGCACAGTTTAGCTAGAAAGAGCAAACAAAATAATGATGTCACTTGCTGGAATCAAAAGGAATATTATAACTGCTGTAACTAACTGTAACCACTTAGTTTATCTGTTTTAGTTTAAAACTCAAAGTAACATTCACTACTTCTCTTCCCCAGAATAAGCCTCTGGTTGCTTTGTGAATGCATTAGCAAAACAACAGTTCCTATGGAATCTTCATTCAACAGAAGAATAAATTCTGAAAACAAAGCTATCAGACCCAAAATCTTTACAGAGAATAAATATCATGCTAAAAATTAACAATGAAACTTCTCACTCCATTTGCCAAACATTTGTGTATGTAACATGTACTCTAAAATACTGTTACTCTTGGTTAGATTAAATCAAACAAGTAAAAAGATAACCTAGCATCCTTTGATCTGAAGGATGCAGAGCCATAAAATGTTTGGACATGATAAAAGTTTGACATCATGGATAAGCTTCACATCTTTTATTCTTTTTCATAAAGAAGTGTCAGACAACTATATAAAAATAATAGATCAAATAAACATAAGACACTTGTACACAGAGCATAAAACCTTAAAAAAAAGGCCACTGAATAATTCAAGGGAACTCTAGCAACAGTTGTAATTTACAACACTTGCAATATTTCATAAAGCAATACTTTTTTTAATTTCCATCTTTTTTCTATGGTGCCTCAGGAAAAAGAAAGGCAAAAATTGAAACTGTAACTACAAATATTAAAGTGTTTGCTTTTAGTATCAGTGTAGTAAATATGCCATTACTCTTAGATGGTAATGCAATATGCAAACAATATTTGTCCCAGTAAACAAAATTTTCAGAGACTATAGTATTTTTCCCTCCTGCTGTTTGCAAGAATTACTTTGAAAAAAAACCAGACAATTTTGGAATACTTTCACAACAGAAGACACTTTTCCTTATTGAAACACCCAAATCACACACAGATTAAGTACCTTTCTTCTGTTCTAGGGTAAGTGCTCAGGCTTTCAGCAGTGTAATTAGCCTGCATATTAATTCTGGTGTCTGCACCAACTTGAGCATCTCTGCACTGCACTGCACGACATTTGTCATAAGGAAACCAAAGACCTAGTCTCAATTTTACATCTGATCTGCCCCTTGAATCTGCTGTGCTACTTTAAAATACACATTTTCTTCCATATCCTGCCCTCTAATTAATATTCCTGTGCCCCACACGTGCAGAGGAAAGCACAGCTCACCAGGAAAAACACAGCTATTGAAACAGCAACCAAATACATGGGGAGTTATTGGGGGGTACAACATGTGACTTGACTTGGAGAAGTAAACATCACATTCACATTTCACTTTTACCTCCTATCTCAATGTTTCCTGCAATCTTACTTTGATTACTGTTTGCTTGTTCTTCAGGTTTGTTTTGTTTTTCTTCTTCAAAACTCTCCATTTGAGAACTAGAGACCTAAAATGTTTTCCTGCCAGCCAACCCTGAAAACAATTTTCTTCTCTCTACCTCTTCCAGACATACTGACACCATAACATGACCTCTTCCCTTTCTGTCCCAGACAGTTTCTCACATCTGTATCACTTTTTCATTGTCACAGCACCAGGAGTTTTGTCAACACATGTTGCAAGGACCAGATGCACTCATGTACTCTGGAGGGAATGTATCTGTTATTGTCACTCCCATGCCCATTTATGACTAGCTTATTCTGTGGGAATCATTTGACCATTTCTCTACCCAACATTTGACCAGACCTCTTGACTTTCATTTCTTTAGACATTCCTATCTAATCAAAGCCAATTCTCTTGGGTTTACATATTTACAATCCATTGCTATAGAGTTTGATACCCTCACTAGGTGCACTCAATTTCAGTCTTGGCTGCAAGATATGCAAAATAAGGTTTTTTCCTGCTTTTTTTCCTACTGAATTTTCCTTTTCAGAAATTCTAATTCTAAAGCATCAAGTTACTGCTATGTCTACTGTCTAGGTTTGAATGAAGTGAGGTGTTTTAGGGAGAGATGGTTGTGTTTCCTTAAGAAATACAGGACATGACTATTGGTTTCTGATGTGAGAGTCCTGACATAACTCAAAGCACTTATTAGCTGCAGTGGTTTTGTCAGCCTCATACTTAAAATATCATTAATTCCTTTAGTAACTGAACTAAGAACAAACCAACAGGAGTAAATTAAAGGAATATATATATATATTTTATATGCTTTAGTGGCTCATGAGTCACCTTGATCTCCTTTGGGATGGAACTCTAATTAACACTGGAACATATTTTGTCTATAAAAAATTCTGTTGATTGCCCAAGAGGTAACAGGCACTCATTTTGCCAGATGATGTTAACTTTTATGGGTTAAGGCAGTTTGTTACCAGGAGCCACAGCTGTGTGCTTTATGCTCAGGGCACTTCTGAAGCAACTCAGTATTTTAAGAATCATGACATTCACAACTAATATTAAAAAAAAAAGGGGGAGGGCAAAAGAAATGATAAATCATTATGTATTAAAATAACAACTGAGAAAAGAACTATGTTAATACTCTGACATATCACCTATGCATGTATTATACACAATAACTTCAGGTAATTAGAATTACAGCAAAGAAATGAAATTATTGACAAGCTGACTGCAAAGCAAAAGCAAGCTCTAGGTAAGGCAGTGGCATGGCCTTTGCAACTCTGGGATTTGCTAGCAGTTCTTGGTAAGATTATTTGTAAATTGAAAGAATATTGAAGACACTTCTATATGATAGCTTGGACACACTACAATTTTTATTTCATATTTGTTTTCAGAAGTTTTAATATGTAACAACTGCAAAAGATTTCTTCAAGCTGAAAATTAGCTTGGAACTCAGGAGAGTGTATTAAGTGATATTGTGCATCTACATAAAACCTCACATAATTTAATATGTTTTAGGCCTTCTTTGGATTAGAAATTAAGAAAATATAATGATTTCAGACCCAGTGCAAAAAAACCATACTGCCTTTCAACATGTGAGACAGATATCTAAGAGCTCTGCACCATAAAAAGCCAGATAAATCAAAAATGTTCCAAATCTTCTCAGTGAAACCAGTTTTGCACATTCTCTAATTTCATTACAATCGGTTTGGATTTGCAGTGGAGCATCCCTCTTGGCATGCAATTACTAGATTTCTTGGATTTCCAGTTATTTTTCAAAAGCCTGCCAAAGAACTCTTAGTGTTTCCCCTGTCAGTGACACCTGGCATCCACAGTGACTCTGCAAAATTTAATGGCAGCAAGGGAATTGTTATTGTCTATTGCTTCACTGGTCCATGAACTGAGAAGTTCCTGAGCAAGCTTTGGCACAGTGCAGCAAAGCAGCTGTTAGGTCCTATTGTTGTCAAGAACACACATTTTGACAACTACTAATCATGTATTTACTCTCAACAGTGAATAATCTTATACATTTATTATTCTCAGAATACATTTAACCACCAAGTAATGGCAGCTCTAAATGAGTTTCGTATGTCCTAGTGAGAAAACACAAACAGTAATTAATCAGTTTATTGTTATTTAGCCACAACTTATTTATTTCCCCAAGCCATTCATCAGATGCATCAAGTATGTAATGGCAGGTAGTGCTTTGTGGTGTGCATGGTTATCAAGTTTCTGGCAACATTCCTTCTGAACTACTCTAGGGAACAGGAGTTGTCTTTAGCATGAGAGATCTTATTGTGTCCTAAATTGGGAACCATTTAAAAGACAGAAAAATGGATGGTAGAAGTAAAATAAAAATGCTTCAACAGTTGAACAGGTTCAAGTTGGTGTTTAGCTATTTTGTGCTAAAAAAACATAAAAAGAATTAAAAAACCAAAAGAGAGTTGCTAAGCTGTTTCCATTGCTCAACATTATAGAGTTTTTCATGACAGGCAATCATCTTCCTGCAGTGATGGTATGATGGCAGGTGAAACCACGTTGTGGTCTGCATAGGCAAAGACAGAATGCAAGGAGTCATATAACTCTTTTAGGTTCTTTGGACTAGAAGGACAATGGTTCAGGAAAATTGGAAAGGGTGTCACATAGAAAGCAGAATGTTTCAGATCAAGTGGAGGAGAACTGATACAGGTTACAGGGAAGGTTACATCTGGAGAATACATGACAATGGTAACTCTGGACACAGTGTTGCCATGTTACCCAAGCTCATGATACATGCATTGTATTTTAGAATAACCCAGTTCTTCCTTCATTATTTCTCCCTCTCTGAATGTAAAACAGCCAAAGATTTGCAAGCCCTCAGACCTTTCTAAAACTGTAAAACACCTAAGTACTCCAGAGCTATTAATTTCACAGAGGGGATACTCAGCATGGAAGCTGGTAATAGGTCAAACCCTAAGATAGGTTTAATTTACAACAGAAAGCATTACCAATTTTATACTTAGGAACTCATATCTAGGGTAAGTGTCTGAATAATGAATTGACCTATATATCAGTTTATACTCCCAAATTATTCACATCTCAGTTCTTATATGAACTAGGCAATGGGTAGACAAACGATGATCAACTTAAGAAAAATATCTATTCTAGGGACATCTACATATTAGACCATTCAAAATGCATAAAAGTATTACAAAGAATATTATAACTGGATAAATCATCTGTATGTCTTTTTTTCTTGCTCTACAGAAATATTGCAATAATTCCTTGGTACTGTGAGATTGCTATATGCATGACACCATTTTTTTGTTCTGTTTGCTTCTCCCCGAAGTAAAATCAATCATAATGAATGCTAAACACATAAGAAATGAGTTCTCTATTTGCAGTTATTTGGAAAAAATAAAACCTAAAAACTGTATTCACCTGCACTGCAATAACTCTCTTGATGCAAACCTAGCAGCAAACAAAATTATATCCCAGAGTCTGGAGATCATGCTCACTTTCCTTCTGACCTCAGAGGGCAAGTTTACCAATTCTGAAGTACTTTATGCACAGGATAAATAACAACTAACTTGACTTAAAACTGGAAAAGACTGTGAGAATGACTTTAAATGATAAGAACACTATCAGTCTTCACTGTGTCCCTCACTGTGAGCAAAAAGGTAAACATTTAAAGTTTTCTTCAGGAGAGTTGATAAAATCTCAGGTTGACTGTTTTCCAAAGTGGAAAATCTTTGTCCAAGAGTGAGAAGATTTTTCACTGGCTTATGACTAGATCATTCCCAAAAAGTTCTGCTGCAGATGAAGCAGGATATAGCATCAGACATTAATCTTGATCAGGTTAGCTATTGCCTGAATAACAATTATATCTTTTTGCTACAGAAACTTTACTTTTACAGAAAACACAACTTCCTGTGATGGTTTCTACAAGTGACCACATATAATCACCCACAAAACTAGTAACTGCAGTGATGATGGTAATACAGCATGGGTGATCACCAGTTGTTACATTAATTCATTAGAAGCACATGGGATCCAGTCCCAATTTTAATTTAAATTCCAAATAGAGCATAAGGACATGCAGGCCATATAATCACCCACACAGAAAACCACTGGTAAGTTCTTGGCAGGAAAAGCATGTAAGAACTTTGTTGGGGCTACTGGTCTAACAGCAGGACTGCTGATAGGGAAAGCAGGATAAGTTATTTTAACAAGCTGTTAATATGAATCATTCCTTATTATGCCATGGCTAAATGAAAGAAGTAATGAGGTACAAAACTTAAGTGCCTTAGGATAGGCCTGGAGAGATATGAGTTAATGGGAAGAGGAAAAGAATCCCTGAGCAGCTAAGCACGGTTAAAATCGAAAGACATACACAAAATACTACAATCCCTGGCTGGCCTTGGAACACCAATAAGTATCCCATTAAAACATAGAAAACAGGAACACTGATGTTTATTAATAACATTAAATTCTACTATTTTAAAATGTTGTGATGTAGCATCAAAATAATTCCTTTTGCTTGCTTATTTTCCATCCCAAATTCTCTCTGCTTCAGACAGCCTGACATCACCTTCTGTCTGTAATGCTACTCTCCCCCATGATCCAAAGGAAGATGCCCTTAATCTTCTTCTAGGGCTAACAAAAACTATTATTTTGAAAAGACTCTAATGATTTGTGTTGAAATATTTAACTCACCATTGAAACATAAGGATTTGCCACTGATACTGAATTGTATTTCCCATTTTAATCTCCACAGTCTCAGAAGCAGACTTACAATGTGATGGTAAAATGGATGGATTCAGAATACTTCCTGCTTCTCTCAAAGCTTTCTATGATGCTTATTGTTACTCTTTCTCCCTTGCCTGCTTCTCCAGCCTCCAGTTCAAGGCTGGAACTATTAGGTTTCATTCAATTCTAAGTTCATTAACTGAATAGATATACAGACAGTTGAAAGCATCAGGATTCTCTACAGGATCCTGTTTATCAGTGTCTAAATGTTGGTTCACAGCTTGCTACCTTTCTAAATATACAACTTTTTATTTAAGTATTTATGTACAATATTTGCTTACCATGGCAACTGCTGTATCAACTTGACATATATAGAAGTACTTTTATTCAGATACATTTACCTCTTCCTTAGAATTCATCCATATTTTATGGTATTTAAAGAGAAATAACAAATTCTCAATATATGTTTCAACTTATTTTATGTGTAAAAGGTGCTTATCAATTTAATAGTATAATGTATGTAACTAAAGGTATTTGTTAACCACAGAATTAGTCAAACAGCCAGGTAAACCAGTTGAAGGAAAAAGTCATGGCAACCTTTGAATATTACTCAACCTGTGGTTCTTCCATTAACAAAGTTATTTGTTTTACTTTTTAAATTTATACCCTGACTACAATTTTGGGGAAAAAAGAAATGCAAAGAGGGAAACATACCTATAAAAATGCAGTTTCTCTAATTATCTTTTTCTACCATATTTTCTTACACTTCAGACTCCATGGTCAATAGCTTCCATATTCTAACATCCCTTAAAAATTAATCCTGCTCTGTTCCAGACCTCTGAAAGAACCTAGTCCACATCTTCACCTGCATCTGTGGAAATGGCCAGACTTGTTAAGTCACATGCTCTACTTGGATAAATATAGGTCATGGCCAAAGTAAAGAACAGAAGTATACACAGGTCACAGAATTACAAACCCACAGTACAGAAACAAAGGATAATTGATAATCTGTCTCTGCTTGACCTCTTGCACTGAATTTCATTGACATCTGATTTACTGCTGAAATTGGAAAATGAAGAATATAGAGCCCTAGAATTGCCAAAATTAAGACAGACCCCAAAGGGAGTTTGCAGGGTTAAAGAGAATAATAACTACAGCAAAAATAATAACTACAGCATGACTGGAAAGGAAACTGGATATAATAGGATAGGTAATTACAGAAGGCAAGAAATAATTCAAGGCTGCAACATGATGAGAGTACAGTACCAGGAGAGATTAGAGGGAGAAAAAAATAAGACTGGTCATGAAGTATTGTATACACTGTTGAGTTTCCAGTAGGGAATAATTCACTTACATGATTCAACTCTTTCTCCCTCATCACAGCCAGAAACTGCCCTGAGTTAAACAGAAGACAAAATTAAGAGATACTGTGAGTTTCACAGTATCTTTTGTTCCAGCAGCCATGATCCAGTCCCTCCTGCAGTAAATGAGTAATACTTAATAATGATAATAGTAATAATTAATATTAAACTCTTAGTGAAAGTTTATTATCTTCAAGTCTCACGAAGTAATTAACCAATTCATTAAGATTGCTAGTGTCAAAGCAAGCAATAAAGTTACACAGAGACACACCCTGCAGGTCCAACACTTAATAATCTATTTCTACAGCTTAAACCTTAACATTTATTTCTTAATACAACACTGAGCTAGTCATAGAATCATTATGGTTGGAAAAGACCTCTGAAATCGAGTTCAACAGTCCACCCAACACTACCATGCCCACCACTAAAGCCTGTCCCCAAGCACCACATCTGCATGGGTTTTGAGTCCTACAGTTCTGCAAAGCAAATCTGAAGAAAATACATGGTTTTTAAGTTGTACCATTTCAGCTGGGAAAGACTGCACAGGGATATGCATGTGCTTGTTTGAGATAAAAGTCTACCCTGCAAATCCCACCAAGCAATGGTAAAACCACAAAATGTAATTTAAATTTGTGAAACAAACTGATCTGTTTATCATGCACAGTTCCAGTAATCCCAATCAACTTTTGGAATTCAGTGGGCCAAATCCTGCAGTTACAGTGTTATAAAAGCTGAGTAATTACAGAGTCACTGAGAGGACTCAAGTAAGAAGGGAAGTAACCAAACCAGCTGCAAAGTATACACATGCCCTAAGTGGAACAGAAACTAGTTGCCAATGCCTAACATTTCATGTCAATGTTCTCTCTTGTGTTCTTAAATTCCCTTTCCTCTTTAGGGGGACCCAAACAGGCCACAGTCTTCTCAGTAAAACAGGTGGGGTGTCATCAATGTTCTTTGCTTTCAGGCTGCTGGGTAGTGAAAAAAAGAAAACCAAGTGGAACTTTTCCAGGGAGACTAAAATGTATGTGAAATTCAGAGTTCATGCAGACTTATTTTCCCTTATTCTAATGAGGCATAGAGGAATATTTCCCTTTTTCTACTTTAGTGTGCCTGAAAACATTTTTCCTATTTTGACTGGCAAGAAAGAATGCTTTAGATCAGATTTGAGATCTTTCACTTCCATTTTGTCACATGTAAGTTTCAAAAGCAACTTGTGCTTTCATTTTATATCTTGAGAGTAAAAAACTAAGAGCTGTACTTTCTCTTATTTTACCTTTAACTTTTGTGTTTGCAAGGTCACAACTTTCTTTTCTTCATGCTAGTGAAAAGTAAAACTGTCTTAATTGAGTTCAGTAGGGCTGCATAAAACTAGTACCGCTGAAGAAGAGGAAGATGTAACCACATCTTCTTCTCCCTTGAGTCAAACAGAATTTGGTGATTTTCTGAAAGCTACACCTTATTTCCTCTTTTCATTTATTCAGTTTCCCAAACTTCAGATATGAACAAAGTTTCACCTTACTTGCAACTTGCTTCTTTGCCTGAGAACCTTGAGAGACACAGTGCTTGCAGTAGGCAGTATTTTAAGAACGTGTTTCTAATTAAGTGAACAGGTGGCTCCAGCCAGCAGGAGCTACTGAGCAAACAAACCCAGTGAGAGCTGGGACTAGTTGTAGCAGATGGTGTGGTCTTTGTACCACTTTAATGAAGACTGTGCCTGAGCTCTCTGTTGGGTTTAATAGAACATTTTCCTTATCATTTGTGCAACTACATTTACACCAAAATAAAAAGAAATGATTTCTAGATTACAGAAGCAATACATTCTGTGCTCCCTTCAAGTGTGATCAAGCATATCCTTATCTGGTGAGTGTATATGATGCAGAACAAAATTCAGCTAGAAGGTCCATTCCTACCCAACACTATTATCCATATTCATCCACCAGTGAAATATACTGTTGTCATGTTGGCATCGTGGCAATCAACCTGTGAAACTTTGCACAGACATTAACAGGCTTTAAGCAGCAGGTGGACATTTATAGGTTTTTAGTTCAACCCCTCTTTCTAAATGAACCTCTGAGTGGTTTAAAATACATTTATTAAATTATAAGCTTCCCTTAGATTTATCTGACCATACTGCAAATCAGAGTTCACAACAGGAACGAGAACATTTGTTGAAATGATTCAACAAGGGTTAACATTCTATTTTGCATCCTCCCATCAACTTAGGTGAGGGTGATCAGAAAGAAAAGCAGCACTATAGAAACAATTTCAATGGAAAAATGACCATTCCAACTTGAGTAAGGAATGAAAAGAAAATCAGGAAACAGAATGGGAGAAATTTCCAGTACAAACTCAGCAACTGAATTCAGAAATGCCAGTAAATTACACTTTTGTGCAGTCCAGTACACTGAATTTATGAAGTATTCACACACACAGTCCTCCATTCAAACACTTCCCAAAATGTAACCACATGTGACATGGTTCAAATACCTTACAGGAGTGTGCTGCAAAATAGTTTTCCAAAGTCAGAAGCAGCCTACTTATCTCAGAGGTTCACTTGAGGAGGTAAACCTCCCCCTTACTACATGGCTGTTTCAGGCAAGCTGTCAGAGAAGAGAAAAGATGCTATTGTGATTTTAAAGTAATGTAGATTTCTGGTTATGGTTTGGTTTCAAAAATTTCATTCTAGCATTAGGACAAATTAATACACACAGTGGCCAGCATATATGGCACCTGAAGTCCAGGACAGATGCCACTTTTCTCTAAAAGCATGGAAAAATGATGTTAGTTTTAGCAAAGGGAATAGATATTTGGCAGGACAAGAGATTAAGATAGCAGCTAAGGGTGCTGTGTATTTTGATTACATCTTTATTCCTATTATTTTAATTACTTTACTTGCTAACATGCTATAGTGTAGTCTGGCTATAGGTCTTAGGCTTACATTCCCATGGGTTTGTGTGCAAGTACACCTTTTAAAACCTGACTGGATCATTCACTAGGAAAATATCACCCCTGAAAAAGGCTGTACCCATTTCTAATTGTCACACATTACATACATTTTTTTACAGGGCTGGAAAGAATTACTGATGTGCAAAAGATGGACACTCATAGAAATAGATAAGATGGATGGATCAGAACATGAAAGTAGGAAAGGCAACATTTTAACTCTAGCAGTTTCACCACAGACAGCACTACTGCTATAACATCATTTGACAAATCATTGAAAACCATATTCTACCCTATCTTTGTGCAAAAATTCAATTGATAAGGAAAAATAAAGACACACTATGGCCCCTTTTGTATGTAAATACTCCAATATGTAAGAATTTGGCTGGAATACTGCAAGAATCACAGTATACACAACTCATTATTCTTACTATTCATATCACCAAACTTGTCTTGCTAGTTCTATTTATTTTTCACTGGAGTAATTCTTTTGGGAACTTCAAAGCAATTAGTTCAGGAGCACATGTTAAAGGGTGAAGAGTTTCAATGTTGCAGCAATGTAAGATAACTATAGATCACAAAATCTGTCATGGAATAATGCAATTGAGAACAAAGCAAATTGAAGCTTTGTTTTCAAAAGATAAGGATGCAATGGAATGCATCACTAGCTCCTCTTATTTCTTCTGCTGTCTACCTAAATGAGACTCCCTGCTTGCATATTTCAAAGTCATTGGTTAATTATCCTGTAGCAAAACCACATTTTGGGTACTGTGATTTGCACATAATGATGTGACTATAATTTGAACAAATTAGAAATATGCAAAGTTGAATACTTGATTTCAGATATAATCCAGTAATTAAAAACATAACAAATCATTTAGCAGGAATGTTGCCATTGTCACTGAGAAAAACTGCTAATTGCAATGCCTCTATTTCCCCCACATTTGCAGTGCTTCACCCCAAGCCCAAATCAAGATCCAATGGCAATAAAAGAATGAATTAGAAGGTACATGTCCCAGACTTTTAAACTATAAAGACAATACTAAGAAAGGAACAAAATGGACTAAACAGACATCATTTGCATTGTCAATTTAATGTTTGGTATGTATTCCCTGTACAACAGAAAATAATAATATGCCATCATGTAAAGTTGCAGGAATACCATGAGAGTAGAGTAAATATAAGGAGATTATGAAACACAAAATGAATGCTGGGGAATATTTCTGTTAAGAACATGCTGTTGGTGTTATCCTGACAAATTTTTGTGATCCTGATGAGGTTTTTTGCTATCAATTCACCCAACTAAAACATATTTCTGGTATTTTTGAGACTCTGTATGAATGCTGAATGCAATTTTTCCTAATAGAGTGTCATGATTCTGGATGGATTTTAGACATCAGCATGTACAAAACCCTTCTAGCTCCCCAGGGCAGCTGCTTTCAGGTACTCAAGGTTAATATCATTGAATGTTCTTTCACCAGGAGACCAAGCAGCCCTGTGAAAAAGACCTGCTCCAAACTCAGCAGTACAAAGGGAAATAGCAGTGGCTATTCTACGGCCCCCAGAAATTACAGGCAGCTTTTTATTCCCTGCCTTCAGTGCCATTTCAAACACTACAGTGACATTGGGTTTGCAATTCCCTGATGAAAAAAA
Organism: Galbula dea; assembly: GCA_013399015.1. Classification (NCBI taxonomy): domain Eukaryota; kingdom Metazoa; phylum Chordata; class Aves; order Piciformes; family Galbulidae; genus Galbula; species Galbula dea. Next base: position 1,416,363 of record VWZX01008706.1, on the reverse strand, counting down.
TATAAGCATGCTTCAAGTGTATTGAAAATGCATGTTCAGCAGTACTGTTGAGCCATGAATATTGTTCAACAATGGCTGAAAAGAGTGGAGGTATGACATGAACGTTTTACAGGTCAACTCTGCCATCTGAGAACTCAAATGAAAACTACCCTTCCTAATTCCTTGTTCCCTTAGCAGTCTACCTGATCACAGAGGTAAAACCTGTGCTTTCACACATGTCAGCTGGCCTCCAGAAGTTGTTCCAGTGATGTCTGCTTTTTTCAGCCCTTCTGCTTTAAGGAATGTGCAACATCCACATTCCTCTGAAATTCAACATTGTGCTTATGTAGGAAAAATACTATTTCCTATTGGCAATTTCAGCACTTCTGGCGTGCTTCTGTCTCCTAGCACTTGGTTCAGTACCAGTGAGTTTAGACTTAATGTTCTAAGAACAAGCACAAGCAACTGCTCAGCTTTAAGCAGAGACTCTCAGAAGGATGAGCTGTTTTGTATAGATGATGACCCACAGATTTCTGACTGAATCACTGAAATTCCACTGGCATTGACTGACCCATGCCCATTTATCCTCCTTAAAAACCTGGCTCAGTGTTTATTTCCTTGATTTACAGAACAAACCTCTCCTAACAATCCCTAGCAACTTGCTTTAATTGGTGAGTGACATAAAAGCACTAAATAATATTATATTCTACTTCTCATACTTGAAGAGAGAAATTCATCAGCCTGGTTTTGTCACTGTGACACAATTTTGTAAATAGATGAAATGCTCAGGTTAATAACTTCTCTCAGGATATTTAAACATGCAGGTTGGTAACTGGCTAATAATGTCTCTGTTTTGTTCAAACATTTCTCTCCTGTAAATACTCTTTAAAGAAACAGACCTTTGATTTTGGTAGAGAAGTGGGCAGGAGAGAATTATGAACTTGAGAATGCTAGATTTGGCTGGGAGCTGGACTCAGTATTGCCCATTAGCTCTTCTTTCTTAAAACAAAAAAAGGCAATGCTGTGACACAATAGGTCAGCGTTACAGAATCCCTCAAAAAGCAGCACTCAAATGAGATAAATAATGCAAACAAAACCAATGCAGAGGAAAAACAAAGGTCAAAGGAACTCAGATATATATCTACAAAAGATATATCCTTAGTGAGTTGATGTAAAACACTGTCAGCAAGAGCAGTAACAAGCAACAGCTGTAGCCTGTGTGCCAGGATGCTAACCAGAAAACTCCAAAGTCATGTTCCACAGTCATCCACTCTAAAACCATCTACACTGCTATCTTCAGGGATGTGGAAGTACTCATCTCAGTGCCTAGACTTGGGGAAGGAAGTACAAAGGGAGGGCTGACACAGATGATTGCAAAGACTGCACTGGGTTTAGTTCTGTTGTTCTAGTTCTTTCACACTATGTGGATCTTCAGAATGACAGAGGGAATTGCTTGGAAAAAGCCTAAATATGTCAGGAAATGAAGAAAAAAGCTAGTTCTAACACATGAATCTCTCACTTACTTAGCAGTCACAGGCATTAGTAATTTCACTAATTCCAGATTAAACACTGATCATTTGACTGTACTACTGTCCATATAAGAAAAGGAATTTCCATGTAATTGTGCAGAATTCTTAGAAGTTAAAAATCATGCTAAGATAAAATAGAAAACAAGCACCAGATACAAAGAAATGGCAAAAACTACCCAAGTAAGATATCTGAAAAGAATTAACACCAATAAAATTCAGTCATAAGAACACCAATCAAAAAGGAAATCTGATGTTAAATTACTGTATGCTTTGCATATAAAATAAAGCCATCTGTGGTCAGAAACTGACTCAAAAGAAGTTTTGGAATTCCTCAGCCTCTTTTATTTTCTTGAGATAGAAGGCCCAAAGCATCTATGCCTAAGCAATTTGTTATTTTATTTCAGAGGATTCAAGATAAATTATTCCTAAATCTGTAGTAATTTTGTTTTTCTTTTAACACATTACTTGACCTATTGCAGCACACACAAGTATCACAAAGACTGGCATGGAAGAATACAGACCCTTTTGTTGTGCAACAGCTACCTTAACCTTTTGTGACCAAGACAGAACAAAAAAAGACCAACTCTCAGTGCCTCTTCCAAAAACTTTTAAACACCTGTAATGAAGTTTGATTTGATTTCCATGGAATTCAGTGTTATCACTCTGGCATTGTTCCCAAGATGTATCTGCTCTAAACACCATCCTTTGACCTCACTCTAGTGTTACTTTACACTTGAGCTGACTCAGAAGCTAAAATTGAAAGATGCTTACATACAGGAATGTAGTAATCTACTACTGTGAAGACAGAGATGATGATCTCAGAGTACTGACAGCTCTCTAATGCTATCCTACAGTACTTTCTTATATTTGGAGAGAAGGACACAAAATTTCCCCCACAGCTGTGGAAAAGGATCAGTGGCATAGCCCACTGGGGAACAAATAACCTTAGGACACACCCTCAAAAATTCTTACATCTTCTGTACATATATGCAAACCTAAACATGGCTTCAGTAACTCAAGTGTGGTTTTCCTTGCAGCTGCAAATACACATCAGAGACCAAGCAATCAGTATTCAGATTCAAGCAACTCACTCAAATTACTACTTATGTTCTGTTTTTCTTGTTCAGGTAGCTAGTCATACTGAACTACTAAACTCACATGCAATGAACTCCTTCCAGCAGCAATAGTTTTGGGTCCTTCTATGCTTAACAGATCATGACATGTGGTAGTTCATTTTTCTTTGCATTGCATTTCAACATGCTGCTGCTTTGGAGGTTAGAATACAACTTATCACTCATGCCTCCAATAACTAGTTACAACAGAAAGGTGTGATCCAAATTATTAGCTAAAATTAAAGGAGAAAAGTTGACTGCATAAAAGCTCTTATTTTTAATTCTCTTTGCAAATCTCAGCAGTAAAAAGCCAGATGAACAGAAATCAGTTAAGGTTCATTACAGTTACAATCCATCCAGAGAAAGAGAAAGATAGAAGCTCTGGTACATTAACTTTTGTGCTCGTGACCCAGTAAATAACTTTCAAGCTATGACTTCTTACAACCCAAAGCTTAGATAATAATATATTAATTTTTTGCATTGTTAAGTGCTGCTAAATGCAGGCCTGAAGGATGTCAAATTAGGAACAAAAAGGAGAGTATTTCTTTAAAAAGCACAGATGTTCAACATTTTTTACAGAGGATACTGTTGAAATGAATGAGAAAACAAGGCCGTCTGTCAAACCTACAGCAGCCCAATTGAAAAATCAAATTTATGATGAGTCTAATGCAGATGACATGCTTCCATTTTCTCTTCACACATGGGAGAGACTAGATTTTCAGTTAGCTTGGATCATTTAACCAATGCCTCTCTAATTCAGATGCAAGCACTGAGCGTGTTACCTGAACAGACAGCAGAGGCAGAGGTGCAGGCGGAGGGAGTTTGACATTGTATTTGTCCCCACAAAAGGATTTCTCTCTTATTGTAATCCTGTTTTACTTGTAAGAAAGAATGAAGAAATTCATTCAAACACAGTAAATTACATCTAAAAATAGATTCACCTTATATTATTGTATTTATTGAATTACAGTCTAATGATTAAAAATTCATTCAATTGTGGCAGTTGCATTAAAAGGATTCTCTTTTGAGGTATGTGCAGGTGGGTTTAGGATAAGTCTGCACTGGTGAATACAGACAACTTGTTCAAGAAAAACTGAGAGGACCTTTTATGCTTGTTCAACCAGCAGCATGTAAGTGGGACAGTTGGGGATTCAGTAACTGGGATGTTGAATTAAAAAGGCAATTAATGAACTACAGGTGAGTATCACAAGGCTGGATGCAGAGGTTAAAGGATACTGCTTAACCTCTCATCTGGTAGGTCCCTGATGTGGACAACCATGAATGTCCATCAATAAAAATGCCTGGCAGATTTCACAGTTGCAGGACTCCAGATATTTTCAGCATATGCAGTCAAGAACTGAATGATGGAGTTTTGTCTCTTCAGTTCAACATACAGAACTTCAGGATCTGCAATGCTCTGTCATAGGTTCGGGTCAAAATTTAACCTCACTTTCTCACTACTCTACAGGTTGTTTCTAAAGTAGAGTTTCAGCAATGGTTAACATCTACTGGACAAATAATAATAGAGACTGAAAAGCTGTAATAAGCAGTACTTTCTTCAAATTTAGCTTAATACTACATGACATTCTGTATAAACAAAGAAATTATGACCTCACCACTTAGTAAATGTCTTACCACAAATGCATTCTATGATCATTTTTTATATGCATAAGGGTAAGCACAATTTACCACACAGGGACAACAAAGAGATGAGAAGGGAAGTAAATCTAGACATATGGTATAATCCTCTTTGTAACATTTTTACTTTCTAACTTGTTTTTCTTTCTTACACAACCACTAAGAGGACTCTTTGCCCACTACAAATTCTCTTATGTAAAAATAAAACAATCAAGAGAATGCAATGAATATTAATAACATCTTCTTCATCTCTATATTTTAACAATCAAGGTAAAATTCTGGCACTCTAGAAACACTGGTTGGAAGGAATCTCTGGGTAAAGCAGTACTAAATCAGATCAGCCTTGTATAGCTAAGCCTTTTGAAGAACCTGTTACAATACCATGCTACTGAAGAATTTGTCTCCAGTGGGCACTATGACTCTCTCTAGCCTGATCTTGTAGCTCCTGGACCTTGCTCTACTCCCTGCCTCTCTAAAAGAGTTGCCTCCACTGACTTTGCAGCTCTTCTTCACATAGTTGAAAACTGCCTGATCCCATGTAAATCTCCTCTTTGCCATGCCAAACAAGCTCAGTGCCCTCATCCTCCCCTCATAGGTCACATGCTCTAGGCTTCATATTATGGCCTCTCCAGTTTGTCAACACCCTTCTTGAACTGAGGGGCCCAAACCAGATATCACCAGCAACAAATCTGCCAGTTGTAATTATCTGGTCTATCTGGTTTAATACTGGTTATCAGATAACCGATACTTGTACTTGATTGTGAAGTCCTTGCATACATACCTTATTCAGATCCAAAGTATAACCCATGTAAGCAACCTGCTCATGAAGGACATATTTTCACAGCACAAGCATGAACTTGAGGTGCTTTCCATGTCTGTCTCTGAATTGTTGAGACCATAGTCTGAGAAACCTCTCCCCCATGACAAAGGTCCAAAAAAGAAACACGTCAGAACAAAGACAGACTACACCTAATCCTATTAATGCTGTGCAAAATCAATCTCCTGAAGCTTTCTAGTGCTTCCAAACATGCAGTTGAGATGCCTCTGGTGATGGACAGAAATTGCAGGTTTTCCTCCCAATTTTTTAGCCATCTCTTGTTTTCAGTCTTGTTGCTTTCGCTGAAAACTGATTGACTGTGAAAGATCTACTGCTATGTCAGTCTCCCATTAACAGCTGGGAAGTCACTTTGTCTTCCTTGCAGTCACAAAGAAACACAAGATAATCATATTGTGACAGCCATACCCAGCAGAGAGGAGGAGAAGCAAAATCTCTTTATTTTTTCTACTGCCCATTTCAGCCCTTAATGAATTTCCCAATAGTGAAGGGAAGAACATTCCTTTTCAATTCCATTAGTGGCAGGCTAGCCAACAGGAAAGCTTATCTGAAGTTCATCAAGCATATTTTCAGGATAAAGGCAGATTTTTCCCTTCTGTGCTACTAAAAGTATATTCTACTATTTTCACTAATCTTTTCCATTTTAGGGGAAATCTCAAGTTTCCAGTACTGCTCCCCATACTGCATATCTCAAGGTACTGTTGAGCTAGACAAGAATATCCCTGACTGAGGAATTCAACAGGGGAGAAATATACAGAGACAACTGTGTGACACAAAAACCTGGAACTGAACAGCATTAATGTCATGTAATTTAGTTGCCAGTTTCCACGAGCACTTGAATGTAAATCACAATTTCTACAGAAATGGAATTTAGTAATTAGAAACACAGGGAAGGAAGCATAAAGAAGATAGTCTCTTTCTCTTCATTGCCTCTGAACTGCTCCTTGTTTCCATAGGTGCTGCATCTCATTTAACAGAGACATTAGCATAGAAATAATCTGCATCAAGTCTGTTTCAAAGCTTTGCTCAGTCCCAGGAGTTTTGGCTGCCTAACTGTATTAGGATCAAAAATAATTTGAGTCATTATGGTTTAGATTTCAATTAGCTAAAGGAAATATAACTTTATTTTTATTAAGAGATAAACATTTGCAAAAATATTATTTCCCTTAATTCATGTAACATTAGAGAGCTTCACTGTCATAGCAGTTCATTTAAAGAGCTAGAAAAAAAGGCAGCAAAAGAGAACAGCAGCAGATTTCTAATAAAACTAGCATGTCTAAGTCAGATCAACTACCTACAATTTCACATTCCACATGGCATGTTCCCTGTGAAGAAGCAGCTGATTTTTTCCATGAAGTGTGACAATAAATCACAGATCATAACTCAGAACTCTCTTTAAAAAAAAAGTTAAAAAAAATTCTGCACCAGAAGTACTATGTTGCACTACCCTAACTCCCAAAGTCTTGGAATCTATCATGAAGTCACAGTTTTATCTCCTAAAAAAATTAAGCTTGGCCAAGATCATCATGAAATTGGCAATAAATCTGAGATTCTATATAAAGAAAGGGCAGGTTAAGGATACTTTGCCATTCATTTCTCTAGATTGGTAGTTATTTGTTGAAGCATTCAAGGTTTATGAATTCCTGCAAACCTAAAAGTAATAACTCAGTCAGCCAGACATGGTGTCCCAGAGCCATGAGCCAGTCAGTAGAAAAATAACCAGTAATGAGTATGATGTATTGGTTAGAGCAGATACTCCAAGATTCTTTATTTAGCTCTGCCAGCAATTAGTATGTGACCTTGAACAAATCACTGAGCTAAAAAACAGGTTAAAGCACTAAGTTTATTCTGGGCATAGACACAAATGTATTTTTAATGTCATAGATTTTCAAATGCAAACAGTGAATTCAGGTTCTCTTAAATGTGTTTGTTAGTTTTAAAGAAAGCTGCAAGAAATAACAAGACATGTTTCACACCTATGTCCATTGAATGTTGTTTCTAGCTGCTTGGAAAAGAAATGTCAAACTTTTTAAGGTCCAATACCTATTTCTATTGTGTTGATTACCTCTGTAGTCCTGCAGAGCTGTAGAAGAGTGAGGCTTTATTCTGTAGCACCACTACAGTGCTGTGTAACAACAAGGTAATAATATGGACCCTGAGTGCCTTAAACTTATCTACCCTTGCCCAATGTCCTCTGGACAAGTAATGATGGAGAAATGATGAGACCTCACCTGCAGTGCTATGTCCAGCTCTGGAGTCCTCAGCACAGGAAAGGCATGGAGCTGTTGGAGCAGGTCCAGCAGAGGGTCACAAAAATGATCAGATGGCTGGAAGCCCTCTGCTGTGAGGACAGGCTGAGAGTGGTGGGGTTGTTTCACTTGGAGAATAAAAGGCTTTAAGGAGACCTTATCGTAGGCTTTCAGTACTTAAAGTGGCCTATAAGAAAGATGGGGACAGACTTTTTAGCAGGGCCTAACTGTTCCTGCTCATTTAGCATGATTCTTGCCTGAGAACAGAATGCAGTTAGGTCACTGATTATCAAATCTATTCCAAGTACATGTCTGCCACTGAATGCAGCTGAGCCATGAGCTGTGAAACAGTAAAAGCCCACTTGCATTACCATGAACAAATACCTTGTAAACAGAACTTGTTGGGATGGAGTGTTATTGTGTCTATGTTTGCATATTTTATCTTTTTTGTTTAGCAAAGCTCTATGAGGATGTATTAAACTGACACTGATTAAAAGGTACAGAATTCAGTTATATTCAGAACTGACTTTAAAATCTTAAAAACACCCTGAGGCCAGCTGTAGGAAGACAAAGTATCATTTTCTAATTAATTTTAATGGAAAGACTTTCAAATTTTATTTTATTGAGGAGTAACTGAATTCTGAACATTTTTGCAGCCTTTTAGGATGAAAAATCACTTTTACAAATACAGTTAATCTGGACAAGTTATTGTCTACAACACCACCAATTTTAATTTTCACACTATATCTCATAATACTGGCAATTCCCTGTCAATCATTAGCTAAAACACACTTTCCCCAGGGTTACAGTTTGGGAAATAAGAATAAGTAAGTATCTGAATTTTTGCTTTAAAACAATTACAAGAATTCCCAGGTACCTGCTATAGAAACAGAGAAAACAGAAGTTTCTCAACTGAGCCAGTCTGCCTTATCATTCAAAGCAACAAGAATGCTAAAAAAGAAACCAAAATTAGCATAAATAGTTAGTTACTAGGTGATGGTCATTGAAGAGATAACACACTGAAGTTAAAACAACTATTACTCTGTTTCAGATATTGCTTTCTTTTCAAACCATTTCAATGTATTTGTTCTCCTTATTAGTCCAAACTTACACAAGAAAGACCAGCTTTTGAGATATTCCTAGTACCCACTTTGTGGCCAGTGGAAATGATATCTAAATACTTATCTTCTATTAGAAATGAAAGGATTTTAGTATTCCCTACATATGTCCTACAGAGTTTAGACCTTGCTGGTTTGTTTCCTACTATCTCAGGTCAATACCTGCTATTTCTTAGCAAAGATGAGAGAGAGAGAAGAAGATAGCACTGCACCATGTTCCTCCAGCCCTGACACTGTTTGAACAGCTACAGACACTGCCTTAAGTTTTAATAACATTGGAAGAAATCTAAATTAGACCTGGCCATTCATGGTCAAATCAACAGTTTCAGCTCCTGAGGTAACTGAAGTGCAGAATAAAACAGCCATATGTCTTCTGAAGTGTTTCATCTTAACTGCATGAGCAAAAGGGAAGTCAATTTAGAGGACAGTGTGGGCTCTCTTTCAACTGAAGGCTCTGTAAGAGAACTTCTTACATTTAGAGCAACAATATTTCCCTTGATAGCAGTGAGTCTGTTTGCTTCTGTGTGGCCCAGTGTGATAAGGGCTTGGCCTTAAAAAAACCCAACCAAACAACCAAACCACCAAAAAAAAACCCACAAAAAGATGAAGTTTACTCTTGTAGCATCATAATGAGGTTTTCTATATGCAATTGATTTACCCTTTAAAGTTTGCTTTTAACATGAATGTTCATACAATTGTATGAATGATTTGTACATTAAAACACTATTATATTTCCATGTACAACGATTTTGCAGCTTTGTCCTTGTTCATCCATCCGTGGATAGATACAATGCTCTGGGGCTTATTTGATCAATCATACAAAATTGCAAGTATTAAACAAAATCAGCTTTGACACATCCACTCATGCCTCTCCTGTGACAGCCATCCTCATTTTGAATCAAGGTAAATGTTCAGGAAAATGAGATCTTTATATTTGTAAGTTATTAAGCAAGTTTCACTTAGGGCTACACACAAACCCCTTCCAGATCCTTTGATACTGCTGCAGCATGGCCTCTGCTATCCAAGCACTCAAGGGGATTGCAGGTTGAACTTCCAAGCACTTATGAAGTATTTAAAACCCCATGTAGTAGCTTTAGTAATGCTAAAGCATATTCCTGTAATCAGGTGATAACCACATACATGTGGGTCACCATTAATAAAGCATTGGGACAAGAGTGTTAAAAACATCTACATGCCTTTGATGCACTCATTGTATCAACCCATTTTCCTCATTATTTTTCAGGATTTCAGCATTACTTGCTTTGCCATGGTAAATTAAAGTATTCAAGCTAAACCCCACAAAATCACTTACTGCTTTCACATCCTCTTGAACAATTTCACAGAACCCAACTTTGAGAAGAGGCAACCTGACTTAGCCTTCCTTTCTTCATACAATAAGGATGACATGGAACATTATTGGTGTTTCCTCCCTTTCTAATTACATTTGATCACAAACAAGTTCCTAAAACTTTATGCAACCTATTTTGGTAGGATCTCTTTTCAAGTTTCCAGTTTGATGTTGCCTTTCAGACCAAAAAAAAAGGAACAAGTCAATGGAGTTCAAATACATTTCAGAAAGAGGATGTCAGCAATGCAAGTTAGAAGCATGACTGTAATGAACTTAGGCATAATCACAGCTGACTACTACCATTCACTAGTTCCCATTTCTAACATTTATCATGAAACTTTCTCCTAAATGAAACTTTGCAATCCAACAGCAATATCTGTCAGCTAAAGGGAGAAATGACAGAGTTGTTCAATGGAAGTCTTGTTTGTTAGAACTTGGATTTTTTTTTTTCCTTTTAAAAGAAAGGATGTCTTATGATTAAAACATCATTATAAATGAGATGGTAGCCTGTCATGTGGAAAATTGAGATTCTCTGGTTCTGGTGAACTGCCTTCCAGCCTGAGGGTTTTTAACTAACTTAAGTGACAGGCCTTCTTGTCTCACTAGTTTACATATTTAATTTTGCATTAACTGTTTTCATATAGACCTTTTGTCATTTAATGTGCTTCAAGGTATAAAATATGCTTACTGTCTTCTTTTATTGATATGCAGTCATATATATACATGATCATATACAGAGCACAATATTCAATAACTTCATTTGGATGAAGACATTAAAATCTGTAATTGCCCCCCTGAAACAGCAGCTTCTTTTTCTTGAATCACTAACATGTAAAGAAGCTGCACAAGCACAACATTTTAACCTTTGGAAGGTTTCTTGCTCTTGAATGTAGAAGATTCACCAGACACAATGAACAGTTTCACTAGTACACCATTGTTTCCAGTTCTTTCATGATTTTAACATAGATCAGATTGACAGCAACCACATTTTTCTTTCAGGGCCAAAATACATGTTTGCCTATTAGATCTTGAAAGGATAACACCAATGGTTGACCTCAATTTTTGCAGGCTATTCTACTAAATTCACTCCTATTATATTTGCCTACCAGTTAAAGGACTTTTGTCAGATCTAAGTGTTTTACCTCTATCAGCTATGATCAAAGGGGGTCAGGACCTCCAATTTTAGAGGATTTTTTTTCTTCTTCTTCTCCCAGGAAGACATCAAAAGACTATGTTTTAGTGACTGATAGTTACAGGACAGATTCATAAACGAGTGTGCAACCCAAAGGAATATCTTATTGTAAGAAAGGGGAAAGAGCAGCAGTTACTTCTAGGATATTCATGCATCATAAAAGATAAAGAAGTCTCCTGAGTGTTTGTACCTTCTTCTAATTTCCCATGTCATAATTGTTTAATGGCACAATGAGTCATGCTGTCTAAACCCTGTGTCAGCAGGCAGATGCAAATCTCACTGAAGCTAAAGAGAATGCTACCTACTAATGCCAGGGTAAAACAGGTCCTTTATGCCTCTTACTTACCCAGTCTTTACTGTGATTGCTGATTAACTGCATCTATGAAAGTATCTAGCTTTGTGTCAAAGAAATATAGTTGTGTGAAAGCACCTTAATATAGGAAACAGAGAAAACTGGGAAATAAAAGGAGAGAGAAGTTAGATCCTTTATAGATTTGAATATAGCAAATTGTGAGATCTTTCTTGATGCAAGGACACAGTTCTTTGCTTCTGGAAAGCTTCATTTCAGCTGCATATTGAAGCATATCTCAAACCTGCCTATATTTAGCAAAATATTTAACTTAACTAGGTAGGCTCTGAAGACCATGAAGTAAGTTTTGTTGCCATACAATTCATCTGAAGAAACAAAAGCAATCATCACAACTCAAAAGACTAAAGAATCCACGTTTCACAGAGATGCTTGCAACTGGTCCATAATTTAAAACAGAAAAAAAACCAACCAAACAAAAAAACCCCACCCCTAAAATCTGTTGAATCCTGTTTGCATATTACTTAAGAGGATAAATTAATGGGATAAATTATTCATTCTGAAATAGTCACTCTGCTTTACTAATTATCACAGCAAACATAATGCAGGAACTTAGTAAATTCCACTGTCACATACAGGCACATACAAATGCAAAGACATGCTTGGAGAGGCACTGCAGGCAAAAGTGAATGGTAAGAGATATAATTAAAGATGCTTTAATAGGTTTTCAAAGTTGCTAAGATACCATCAGGTAGTGTAGCACATTTCAGACAGCCACAAATATCCAAGACTATTTCCTAAATATTAATTTCCTGCAAATTTGTTTTGTTTTTCTCTTTCCTTTTCTAAACTTTCCTGATAATTATAAACCTTTTCAGATAAAACATCACCATCTGACAGGAAGAAATATTTGTGTTTGGGATTCACTCTATTCACTCAGCAACAAATGAGCTTTTACAGCTTTTCTGAATAACAAAAAGCAACACAAATATCAAGACAAAGTTATCTGGAAAAACATGACTTGTAGCAAGGCAGGCAGCTGAGAAGATCTATGTTCACCAGTCCTGATACAGTAAGGAAGGTAAGAGGATATAGAGCTTTCTTTGACTATTAGATCAGGATTTTTCTAGTAGCACAACACCTTTGCTGACATAACTGTAACTGAAAAGGAAAATTGAGGGCAATTGCATTAGACACAAATATGATGATGGAATAATATGAAATGAAATAGCTTTAGAGATTTGACATAAAACTAGTAATCTTATATAAATGATTCTGCTCTCACTACCTCCCTGAAGCTTATGACAACAGAGCAATTTGAATAAGTGTACATCAGCTAATATTAATTGGTTGAGAGATGGGTATTGAATAATGTAGGTGTTATTTTAATTCATGTAACAATAATAATAATGTTCAGGCAGAAATATACAGAGACTTCACCATTTCTAACTACTACTGCTACCTCATCAGTTAGTAAAGACCTTTCAGCAAACATTCCTCAAATGAAAAATGAAAGCTAAAATATCTCTAAATTCTGAACAGCAACCACTTCAGTTCTGATTGCCTTGACACAGAGCAGGATGGAGAAATTCTCTCCAACTTTGCTTTTGATGTCCACATTTTGCCATACAGATGATTGTGCAGATGCCTTCCCACCCCACACTTAGCAATGGCTGGTTCTTTGAAAACAGAAAGGCAAATGCCTACTGAACTTTTCTTTTAAAACTTAACACCCAAGATCAAAGACTAATTCAATTAATTCTAATCTCTAAAGTTATTAGATCTGGGTGCTTTATTGTTAACATTTTTTTAGGCTTTTAATCCTTTATACAATGACTTATGCAGGCACATAATATCCCAAATGATAATAACCATGTTGTGAATTCTAATAAATTTTTATCTAGCACAAATCATATATAAAGCTGTCAGTTTAGCTCCTTCTCTGTAGAAAAGAAACAGAGAATCCTGCACATGATGGATACAAGGGTGATAAAGACTACAGATGGAAGTGCACTATTTGCAACTACTCATTTATTCAGAGACAAGAAATTGTTTCCAAGCAGACACTGGGGTAGTTCTTGGCACTTAACACGAACCTCTTTGAAGCAACTCTGCCTTAAAAAGGGATATAAAGTATCCCAAGAACTGTGAAATGCAAAAATAGCTTTCAGCTGCCTTTTCTCCCTGCATTGTCCACAGTCATGAGAGGCAAGCCCTGACCCCACTGAAGTCAACAAAATTTCTGTCATTGCCAGTAGCAGAACCAAGCTTTTATCACTGTTTTTATTAATAATTCATTTTCCAGGATGACTTTATGTGTACTTTGGCAGTGGCTTTGCTTTTTTTCATCAAAGTAAAAAATCAGTGCAAAACCAAACCAGGTTTGGAGAATGTTATCATCTCTCATATGAAGATTAGACTAATTAAGAAAAAGTTATACCATGTTTATGTTACTCATCAATGAGTTCCTACTCTTGCTAGCTGCCCTAAACTCCTGTTCCACTTGAATTTTTAATTAAAATACTGTTGCAAAGAAGAGGAAGACATAATGATATGTACATGTGACACTAATCACCTACCTATTGCTCTAGCTCTTGCACAGCCATTTGGCACCTTTTTAGCCAACAAAGACATTCTCTCATAACCATTTATCTATTGCTCACCTGAGGGTGTTTGTGCCCTTCTTCAGCCAAGCCAAAGTAGATCTGAACAACCCTGGGCACAGCTCAGCTAATTTGAACCCAGCATGCATGGATTACTTTTTCTATTCTAATGGCCACAAGCTACAGCAGGGGAAGATCAGTTTGGGTATTAAGAAAAATTTCTTCACTGAAAGAGTTGTTAGGCATTGGCCCAGGCTGCCCAGGGAAGTGGTGGAGTCACCAACCCTGGAGGGGTCCAAAAAAACGTGTAGACATGGCACTTAAGGGGACATGGATTAGTAGCATGGTGGAGTTGGGTTGATGGTTGGACTTGATCCTAGAGGTCTTTTCAACCTCAATGATTCTGTGATTCAATTAGCAAACAAAATGAACTGACCTGGATAAGAAAACCTTCTATTCAGGTCTTTAAAAAAAGAATACAGAATCTATGTCAAGAGTCATGGAGCAATTCAAGGAAGCAGAATTAAATTTTACCAAGATTTAACAAAACTGCAGCACAGCTTTATATAACATTGAGATATTACTGCTACTTTAAAGCTCTTTCAAATCTGAGTCTTAATGTCCACAGCTTAAGTGAGTTGCTTAAACATCACAGTCCATAAAGTAAGTTTGGGCAGATTGTTAATTCCTTTTTTTTTTCAATTATAGAAGTAACATAGCACAGATAAAATTAGGCAGGTTTTATTTGGAATGTTAAATATCAATAATGCCAGTGTATAGAGCTAGAGCAAAGAATTATTGATGAACTGTCAAGTGTACTTGGTAAATGATCTACATGTTTGATCAATGAGTTAGGCCTCTGAATAGAGTGGCCCTTAAAGTACTTATCCAAATTCAGAGATTGATAGCCTTCTGTTTTATTTTTAACTTGCTAAGCATATGCTGTGTGTAGTGAAAAGAATCCTTGTCATTGGCCTACAAATAAAACTTGTTTTCCTGGATGTCTTATGTACTTATAGCTGGCAAAAACCATTTCACACTTGCAAATTAAACCAATTCCTGTCAAGTGACTGAGAGTCATGTTGATTTCAGTAAATCCAGGGAGATCTGGTAAACTGTCAAAATGAGTTTGGTTAAATGTTAGCAGAGTTCAAATGGAGAAGAGAGAACATCAGTTCCAGTGAACTCCAGAAAGTAATTTGTGTCAAGCTTACTTGAAGAACAAAAAGTAACACAAAAGGTATTCAAACCCTAGAGAATGAGGCTCAAACTCTCCCAACAGTTTTTGGCCTTTGTGCACCCTGGCATTTAACTAGAAATATGGAAAGCTCCCTCAAGACCAATCACTGCCTTACTTGTTATTTTAGTTAATACACTAGGAAAATCATTCTTCTCCACTGTTTTATATGGAACTAATTTTGGGTGAGCCCAAAACCCAAAAAGCCAACCTATCGCTGGAAACCAAACCAACAAAAGACTGATAGTTCAGGTTTGCTTATATGGAAATACATGATCCAGAATATGGACACAAAGGAAGGATAAAATGTATACAGAAAAAAAGCATAAAGCTATTTGAAAAAGAGCTGTAATGAAACACAAACTGGCATCCCAGGCTGCCCTTTTCTCCCACACAACTGTCCTGGGGTTTTAGGACACTGGTAACAGAATGGTATACAACCATCTGCCCATAGAGCAACATTCAGGACCCAGACATGGATAAAAGACAATGTCTTCAAGAACAGCTGCTACAGTGAGCCATCATGAGCAGTATTGTACATAGCTGACAGCTGGGCCATGTTTGGCCAAAATGTCCACAGAAGAACAGTTTGAAGTTCATTTCTCCTGTGTTGCACAGTTCTCCAATACAACCAAGGACAGTGTCAACTACTCCAGTGGAGTAAAGGCCCAGAGATACATCTGGAAGTATCTCAGACTATCCAGATTCTGTATGAATTCAAACATTTCTGTCAGTTTTAAAGTTGCAAATGTATGAAAGTAAAACATTACTTTTGCTGAAACCTTACCTAAACATTCCTTCTGGATTTATTCTTGACTGTTCCACTCAAAGCACTTAATCAAAACCCAGTACACCACTTGTCAGAAGAGAATTGTTGTTGAATGTTCTAGACTTTCTAGACAAGGTAAAAACACTTAAAAGGAAAGGAAAGGAGATAAGTTTTCCCATTCATTAATTAATTTTGGGGAGATATTTCACTGCACAGATGTAGCAAAACTTCAGTACACTGTGGAGGAGAATCAGCTCCTGCAGTAACAAGTCTCATTTGTCACCTTGAGTTTCTCAGGATTTCCCTGTATCTCATTACAAGCTAGTGCCATCCAACACAAGGTATTAAAAGACAAGGTAAATGTAAAGCTTGTCTGACACAAGTAAGCCAGTGATGAGCAGGACCTTTGAAGAAGATACAGAAATACATAAGGAAAAATCTGTTCAAGTCATTTTGCAACCAAAAGCAGATTTTGTTTGTTTGTTTCTTCTTGGACTAACTGTGGATTATGTGGACAAATGACAATCACAAACATTGACTTCACTCTACTTTTCCCATGCATTAATGTTTAATCAGAAGGCCAGCATTGTCTAGCATGACTTTGCCCCTATTTTCAAAGCATGCTATATAGATCATCTGTTTCTCTTCAGTTTTCAACTTCAACTTTTTGTCTACCCCATACAGCTGTGAATTGAATCTCTGCACACAGCAGGAGATTTCTGACAACTGAAAGCAGTTTCACATCTATTTGATATGTGCAGTGGTATACTAAGCACAAACAATCACCAAAAAGCCAGGAAAGGGTCTCCATGCCTATTATATTCTCAGTTTCCATGTTACTTCCTGGAAATCATTCTGAGGGCTTTTAAGTAAATTTGCATAATGCATACCCTTCCTACCTTTGCCTTTTTACATGCATTACCTCTATAATCAGTTTGCACAGAGCTCCAGTGATACACAGATAACAGAGTGCAATGCCTCCAGCATGCATCTGTGCAGCTTCCGACTACAGAATATTCCTTGTTCCCCTGGTTACTCTCACGAGATTTGCATTCTAACAGGAGAAGAAAGAACAACAACTTCCTGGTTGCCACCAGGGAACCCATCCAGTAAGTGAAGATTTTGCAAATAGATATTGTTTACAATTTTATTTTCTCCTTTCTAAACAAGTAGGAAAGAAGAGAACAGCTGTCAGTACACAAGCACTCCAAAAGAAATGAAAGTCTCTGGAAGGGAAGCTGAGAGTCTGGGATGTTACATGGCTGACAAAACTAACTTGGGATCACCACTGCAGTCCAGTAAAAGGGACTTGAAGGTAAAGAATATTCAGGAACATTACACATGTTTCTGACTTACTGCATGAAGCATTATTCTACATTGCTCACTGTATCCCAGATCACATTACATCATGTCAAACATCTAGAAATTGAAACAATCGTGCATGACACAAAACACTTGTTACATTACTTGTGATGCAATTGCTAAAATTTCACCAAAAATAATTTCCTGATGCATGGACTGCTATCAAATCAGACTGCAGTCAATAAACCCAAATTGAATTTGGCACAGAGAGCATGCAAGTAAAAACAGAACAATTTTGTGCATTCGTTACATACATAACCCTGCACATAATATAATCATTGAGGTGGAGATGAGGATTTTCTTGTTTGAAACTGGCAGACTTGTGCAGCTGAAAAATTGAGGTTTTATTTGCATATATATATATTAATAGAAGTCTACAGTGGATTAACATTTTTTTTCAAGCACAGAACTGAAAATAAACTCTGTCATCTCTTTAATCATCAGCTGTTCTTAAAATGAAACATTTGTAGACATGTCAAGTCCTTCAGCAAGAACAGTCTAGTAATATTTCTCAGAATATTTTACATAGTGCCTGGGTTATTCCTGATGCTTCCACACTGTTCCCTATGTGTACTTGTATAAATCCTGCTATGACTAAAACTACTACAGTCAAACCCAAACTCCAGTAAATAACTCATTCAGTGGCGCAAATTTCTAAACAGCAAGCCCAGCCTATTAATATTTCTGGTATGGCACATAGCAGAACTCAGCTAAATAGTAAAGAGAGAGGTGTTTAGTGAAGATGTCCAAATGTCCACAAAAAAATAAAACCAAACAGCAGAGAGAAATATGTTAAAGAATTGTATCTATTTATGTCATCCCTAAAGCTCAGAAAACATGGATAAGCCCAAAACCCAGTAAAAGTTACTACTTCTAAGTGGGGAAAATCTTCCCTTCCAACCATTTTAGTCTAGTTCTGCTCAGAAAACATATCCTTAGTTCTATTAACTCTACTGCCTGAAAAGGAGTAGTGACATTTTGAAGGCTCAGTATGGTCTGCTCTTTTTAAAGGGGCATTCTTTTTACATGCTGTACTGGCATACATTGAAGTCAGACTGCATCAAAACAAACAAAATCATCCAGCTCATGACATTATTCTTTATAAATTAAGTAAGTCCAGTAAAGATCATAAAGTTTTGTTTTTAATGCATTAGCCATTTATTCTAAGGAACTCAGGAAGTTAAATGTGATAGCTTAATCTCCTTGGTTTATCAAGGGATTTATGTACAAGCACAGGCAGGCAGTATGAACCTTGTAGCTCAGCACCTTCACCAAAAATATTTCAGTTGCAACTAAAACAAACAGAGAAGCATGCAAAGAAAATAAAGTGCTGTAATTTGTAGTCCACAGCAAGGAACTAGAAAGCAAAAGAAACATCTTTTTTTTTTTTTTTGCTGGAAGGAAAAGCCTTTCTGCAACAGAGAACAACTGTGGGAAAGAAAACAAGATTAACCTGTCTTCATCCTTGTAGACAGAAGAGAGGTATCACCTGACTGTCCTCCTAAAGCAATTGATTCAAAAGCAAAACTGCATCTATTTCATGATCTGAATCAGCTTGCATCACAGAACAGAAAGGTGGCCCTGGAGAACTCAACTAATTCATCTTCATAAGCCAAAGCAGGACCAACTCTGATTAAGTTATCCCTGGAAAACGCTTGTTTAGTCTGCTCTTAAGTACTGCAGTGACAGAGACTCCAGTATTTCCCCAAATGATATATTCTAGGACACAATTATTTTAACAACTGAATTCTTTTCCTGAGATCTAACCTAAATCTCCCTTGCTGCAGTTGAATTCCATTATTCTTTATCCTGTCCCCAGAAGCAATGGAAAACAAATTATTCCCTTTCTCTTTGAGGAAACGTGGAGACACTTGGAAACTTGTCAGGCTCTCCCTCCTCCTCCCTCAGACCAAACAGTTCAAACCAATGCAGCTGCCACTCTTAGCAACAAGAGTGCCACAGCCCAACCTGTTACACTTCATGAACACCACAGTCCCCCTGAACTGCCCAACAGAGTGAACATAGGAAGGTCACTTAAGGAGAGAGATTAAATATAACCTCAACGATTTACCTTGCTGTGTTGGTGAAACTGAATACATAGAAATGAGGAAATCATCAGGAAGTAAAGGTATGTTCATTAATAACAGCAACAACACTCAAACTGGATGCCTCTAATCAGCCCAATCATTCCAGAGCAGGGTGGGACCAACCTTTCTTGCACCCAGGAGCAGCACCTTTGCATACCACCAGCAGCTCAGGGGAGCACTGCCCCATGTGAAAACAGCAGTGACACCTTGTGTGCACATAAGACCTAAAACTGCCTCATTTGGGAATCTAGGTTGAAGAAAGTGGTTTTTATGATATGCTGAAATCAACCAACCAACCAACAAGTTTTCAGTAAGCCAAAACACATAAGATGTATTTCTTAAAATGGCACCCACAGTATAACAGGTAAAAGCCAAACACCAGATTGAGCTGTACAAAAGGCTTGTTGTGATTTTCCTATGGTGTTCCTGTAGAAGGAAGTGCAGTATTTTTAAAGATACACAGCAGTAATAAAGACTATGATTTGTAGCTGATTTCTCTTTCTCTTTGACACTAGGCAAACTCCTCACCTTCAGCACTCCTGGTTTCTCAATGTAGACCTGAGAAGCATCTTCTCAGTCATCTGAATAAATGCTCTGAATAATATCAGGCCATTTTTCATCAAACAATTATTTATGGATACACATTTCAGCAGTTTAAATAATATTTACCTACCTCATAGGGGTGCTGCATGCATCAGTCAGTTAATGTTTCAGTGATACTTTAGTACTTTGAAAACACAAAAGCCTAGTATGATGACGTAGCCCAAGTTAATAAATGATGTTATTGTTCCTCAGATTAATAACATCTTCATAAAGGATGCCCTCTGGAAAAGGGCAGACTGCTTTTGTGCTGTATTTCAAATGGCAACAAAACCCACTATGATTAGACAGTTTCCTGGTTTTCAGTGCTCCTTATAAACAGTTTTTAGCATCACCTAAATTAATTTTCTTTCTCATTTAAAAGAACTGGGAAGAATACTCAAGAGAGAACGAAAGTGAGAGAGAAAGAGAAGCTGCTTTTCACATCATTTCTTGGTACTCTGTAGCTCTATATTGAAGATGAACTTCAGTGATTCAGGAGCTGTGAAAATTCAGGCTGTGATCATGCAGGCAGGGGACTTAAAGAGGGAGGTGTTGTTTTTGTGTATATATTTTACTGTGACATATACACAGTTGCCAATATGAAGAACAATATGCATGTATTTCACATTCTGTGTTAGGATAAACCATGAAATACCTCTACACATCCTTACATAAAGTAATAAGTGACACAACACCCATGACTTTTTGTTGTTGTTGTTAACTTTTTTTTATGATTTAAACCAATAATCACACTAAGCACTTGGAAATAAATTCAGGCTTTACCAGACTGATTAAATTGGCTGAATGCTTTAAACATGTGACTTTAGCAGATTTAATCATCCCAGGATAGTCAAGGAGTTAATCATGCAAATGTCTTCAGATATTTCAATTTGCAAAGCTGTGTTTTGAAGCATGCACTTTTCCAAAGCATCTGTATTCTGCAGTGTGAGCTGCAACTGTTCAGTGACTGTGCAAGAAAAAACCTTATTGACTAGGAAAACCCAAATAAAGTAAAATAATGAAAAAGTTTTAATCAGAAGAACATAAAATTTGCCAGACTTTACACCATTGCAGGAGGTATGAGCCTGCTGGCTCCAGTTAGGAGGGAGTAAGGAATACACAGAACAGATCTAACACCAAACATATATCCCACAACACCACTGCTCTTGCACAGATGTTCATGCTCACTCCACGTACTTTGTGAAACTAGACTTTCCTATGCCCACAGCACATGAGGAGAGTGATGATGTTCCTAAATGTTCCTTTCTCACTCTTTTTTTGGAGACAGGCACTTTCCAAATGTAAGACTCATTTACTACTCATAGTAACCCTTCCTTTCTACTTTGATGCTACAGCTGACCTTCTTTAAAGATCTTATTTGTTAGAGCAGTTGGAAAAAGACAGTATATAGTAGAAGAAACACCACAGTTTTATAATGTTAACCTTTCCACTTAGATTTTTTTACATTTTTTTTTATATGTAATTTATCTGTTCTCTGCTGAGGCAGGTTTTTTCATCTGCATTGAAATATGCTATGACTATTCAAAAGATTTCAGATATATATAAAAAAATATTAAAAATTATACACTGTCTGAGTTCTAGTCCTTGATTTCACCCAGACACTGTTAAAACAAGTAAAGGTAATGAAAACACAATAGCTCAGCCCAGACAATAAACTTTAGCAACAGTCTCAAATAACCCTGAAAGAAAGTTCCCTGAGTTTTAAATTCTGCCCTGTAACCTGAGCAGAATTACCTCTGTAAAAAACAGGTTTAGTTCAGCTGTATCATATGGTCATGTTTATAAGTGCAGCCAATCAACCAGATCTAAAGACAGTAAATTAGCAAAGACTAAAATCTACCTTATGGGTAAGACAAAGAAGGATCAAAAGATAGCTGGAAGTTTGACAACTCCCACATGCCACCAAAAGATGTCAGACAGATCTTGTCATTTTATAAATGGACAAAACTGATCTTGCTTGCCCAGGTAAGAAGAGCAGGGGTCACAATGAGCATTCCAGAAAACAATGAAGCACAACTGGCTAACGAGACTTCTGAGGGATGAAGACATAAATCCACAAAACAATCAGCAATAGAATTGGCTGGAGTTAGAACTGAGATACTACCACACAGTAGTCATCTGTAAAACTTAAACCAAGTTAGTTTATTGCAACTGGTGAAAAATGTAAGACAAATCTAGGTTTTCCAAATGAGAGTCCCAGAGCCAGTTTGTTTCTTCCTCTGCTTTCTGCCTACGCTCAGGAAGAGCCTTCTTCAATGACATTAAGGTTATGATGGAAAAATGATTCCAACAGAAGTCTATAGAGATTTTGCTAATATGCCTTTATGATGTGATATTATGATGGCAATTCAATTTCATTGCAGGCCTAATGAGACCGTGTTACAATGTCAAAATGAAAGGAAACTATATCAATCAAGTTATAGTACCCTGAGAGAAAGAAAAACCTAAAGAAATTAACCCCATTAAAAACTATTTTAAAACAACATTAAGATTTAGTGAATTTAGAATTGCCTTGCTTTTGTTGGTTTAGTGCTTCAGGTAGAAGCTAAATTTGGCACTGATTTACAACTCATTAAATATATTGACATCGGGGGAATCAGTGAAAGTTTTAAGGAAAAACAAACAGAACAAAATTCACAGCAAGTACTGTGGTTGTGTAAAGTACTGGGCACAGCCTGGTTAGTCTTACAGCTAAAAGTTTTTATTTTTCCTCTTCAGCAGAACCAGAATTTCAGCTTTTGTTTACTTTAAAAAGGTGGTAATTTGGACAGAATTTAAGTTCTTGTATCTCAACTCTCTTGCTGCCATATTAGAATTTGTACAGAACATTGAAGAATAAGATCTCCAAGACTGAAAAAGTAAACATAATTCAAATGGGAAGTTCTTACTGAGTTTATTAGAAACAAATATGCCTCTGCCAGCAACAAAGTAAGAGCTAATACATACCGTGGACACAGGAGGAGTCTTGGTTAGGTCCCAAGTTGTCAAAATTGAGGTTAAAGGAATGTGGCACAAGTGGCAAATAGCCTTTGCCAGCCATACTTTTGGAATCACCTGTAAGGGAGGTTAAGTCAAAGTTATGAAAATATTCTTAAAACTATTCTAAAGTATTCAAATACTTGTCATAAAAAAGTAAACAAACAAAAATCACATGAAAAGTAGACAATGATCTTTTCTTTTACTGTTACTTTTCAGTAACACAGACCATTTCATTTGAATTTTTTATCAACAATCCTTGTCCTTACCAAGCTAATGTTTCCTATTAAGTGTAGAAGTTAAAGCTGCAATAGTAATGAGAATTCCATAAAGGCTAGACTGTGTATCCATTTAAAATGTGCCCCTGTCATTTTGCAAACCATGTGGCAGTGCAAAGTGGTAGTCTCTGTAAAAACTGCCACCACTTGACCAGGTTATGGACTTTGCAGGTAGGGCAACACTACTTTTATACTAGGTCCATTCCCATTTTCAGCAAGCTACTTTTAAGGATGGAAATTTAAAACTCAGCAAGACACTAGTCCCCAGGATTTTGGACATGCACCAAGATAGTGTAAAAAGTAAAAGACCATAGTTTCCACTGTGCCATTCTCCCTCTTCCAGCTCACCTATTGTCTGTAACAAACACTGATGTTTACATGGCATGATGAAGAAAGACTTGCAAACCCACAAAAAAATCCATTGATTTTTGCTTCTGTTCCTGTTGAACATGCAGAGATGGCACTTTGTCATCACAATACCAGGGAAAATTGATGGAAGGAAAGTATGAGCCATTCCTAAACTCAAAATCCAGTTGTTTCTGGTTTAGCTTGTCCTTGATTGATATACATAAACACACACCCCACATACACACACAGAACCTTTTTAAGAAGGCTGGCACATAGCAGATTTTTCTATTTTCAGCTGTTTACAGTAAAACTCAAGTGAACCTTTTGCTTCCAACATCATTATTTATTATATGCAATATGGTATTGCCTAGAGGATCTATCCCCATTGTAGGAGGCATTGTACAAATAAGAAGAGAAACAGTCCCTGCACAAAGATCAGACCCCAGAGGTTTGCTAGAGTTTTGTTATTTTTCTCACAGAGCCTGTGCCTGAGGCCTATAAAAGTTCAGGCATGGATAAGCATTTTCTTGAGTCAGGGTGGGCTTGAAAAAGAAAAATCAAATGCACCAAAAGCACCTTCTTTCTGCAGACAGAGATATCATGTACAGAGATATCCTCAGATACCTCATTTACATCAGATGTAAATTTACTGTACTTTCTGTCAAGGTAGTAAGCTTCTGTTGCAGCCTCAGCAGAGGTAAGCTGTAGTTACACCAGGATTATACTAATTGCACATTATTTGGAAATTCTCACAAACCTATTTTTGTTGGTGCTGGCTGGGAGTGAGAGATTCACAGTAGCCTGAGAATGGTACAAAATAACATTCACTATAGTATTATGTTATACTGCAAAACTGTCAGGACTACTCTCAAAGCTGTAATGACCACAGCAAACAGAAATGAAACACTGACATTATAAAGAAAAAAACCTGATATCCCATTCAGGCCATATAAAACATGACCTTTAATCAGTAAGGTTATTTGATGTAGACTCTTATTTCAGATTCAACATTCAATGAACATACAAACCACCACAACATCACGGGAATCTACTGGGGCAAACATTCAGCAGTATAGATGTGTAAATTGTTTTTGCTGCACAGAAATCTAAATTTATTGCTCCCTAATCTTTATGTAAAAGACAGTATTTTTCCAAGGGTGTGCACACTTATTTAATCCATGAATTTTCTTGTGTGCTGAACCTCCCACGAGCACAAAAGAAGGCTCATTAGAGAGAACTTTGTTCATGTGACCTTGTCCAAAATTACTTTAACTATATCATGACCAACAGGAACAGTTCCTTTGGAACTTGCAATATGTCACTATAAAGTTAACATACTTACATAAACATGCTTGTATTTTATTGTAGTCTAACTACTCACCATAAGGATTGCATCAGTTTAACTATTTAAATAGTAAAAATCATTACTCTGACCAAACTATTTACTGAACATAAGTAAAGACATACAGAAGTTGCTCATACACAAGGCCCATTATAAACATCACACCTCTTACTGGCACATTCCTTTTCATATTTGATGGATTTGCTTTGCAGTCAGCATGTTTATCATCTGGCTTTAGGTTAATGTATATGACATTACTTGCACTCATTTTCTGTGCTGGTGTAATCTGCTTTAACACTGCAAAACAAAGCCATAAACTTTTAAAACTAGATACAGTCTCACATCTCTAATTTATGGAAGGCAAAGCAGCTGCACCTAATGCAATCTGATTTTTGTATTACAAACAAAATCTTGCTATTCAGTGTATTCATTTAGTACATTTCCTCATCTTTGGAAGTGCTTGAAGGTTCCACTACATAATCTAGGGAGGAAAAGAGATCCACAGCTGTGCAACTCATAGAAAGTTCCTTCATGTTTGTCAATCTTCTGGAAATATACTATTAAATAAATACTGAAACCAAGATGTTGTGAAGAAACCCAGAAAAACTAGTGACACCACAAATCTGATACAGTTATGAGAAGACCAATAGACTTTTGCTCTTCTACAGAACTCAGGTGACTTAACAGATTCAAAACCACTTGAAATGTTTGGATAGTGATTATGGACTCATTCACTGAGTCTTCTCATCACTGAATTTTTCAAGATGACTTCAGAAGTGATTAGCAAGAACTTAAAATTCTTAAGCACTGCTTTTCCCATCTCATGAAGATGGCTAAAATGTTCAAAGACTTTCCATTTCAAAGCAAAGCAAATCAAGGATATGCCAAGCTTTTGTATTAATAAATCTTCAGTGAAAAACAAATAGACCAATGAAAATCAAAGGCCAAGACTTAAACTTGATTTCCCAGATTAATCTGCCAAATAATATCACCACTTAGCAGTGTGACTGCTGAAGTGTTTTTATTATTATCAGGGTTATTGTAATGATTGGCATGCACTATGTGTTTATATATTTGTCAAATATTGGGAAATCAATTAAAACAATATAAAGCCTTTGGGAAAAAACATCATTTGCAAAATAATTATAAGTAATTGGCACCAGATGTTCTATTTCTTCAAAATTTGCATTTTCAGTTTTATAGTATTTATGTTTTTCTTCTGCAGAAATGTGTAAGTAATCATACCTCAAAAGGCTGGATTGTTCCTTTTGCTGGATTTGGGTTTATAACAATGTAATTCAAAGACAAAGCTCAGGTCATATTTCCAAAGCCAGTTAACACTTAGTGGTTTCATACCCTATCATACAAATACAGTATCTTTTCTTTGTACCACACTTAGCCTTGTGTCCTGATCTTCTAGAAGCAGAGACAAACACTGTATTTTAACAAAACTCTCCTGCTAAATTAGAAGCCAAATGGAATCAAGGAACTTATTCAAAGCTTTTCCTAGATATAAGGAAATCTGAATATTCCTGTCATGGCTGCTGGTTGTTTCTAGTTCTTCTAGTTTCACCCAAAGAACTAATGTTAGTTCATCTAAAGAAATGAAGATTTTAATCCAAAATGAAAACTGCTTCAAAGACTTGATCAAAATTCACCTAATGAAAGATTTATTTTGACTTGTATGCAGACAGGCATGAGAGGGCTTGTTCTAAGTTTCAATAATTTTCTTTATACAAGAAGAGCAAATACTTTGTGAGGTCACAAAATGTTTAGGAGTCACTGGAATCCCCTAGTATGAGCTCTCCAATAGAGAGTTTCATATTTTTAATGCTTTGTATGAGAAAGATTAATCATTTATAGAAAAAAAGAAAAGCATTTTATTTAGAGTCGAGCGTTCAGATTCATGCTCATTCAGAAAACCTTAGGAGGCTACATATTCTGATTTCTTCTTTCTTTTTTATTCTAAGAGTGCATTCAGCCTCTTTTTTTATTTATTTTAGGTTTAGAGTGAGCAGTAAACTTAGCTGTAGGCAAAGAAACACAACACAGCATGAGTTGGCAAGGCCTTGAGAAACACCATGTACTCAGTTCTGCCACCGCAGTTAGTAAGCAGCAGTCAATACGAATCCTACGCAATGAACTCCCAGAGCTAAAATCTTGTCTCTGCTTAACTCCATTTCACTTATTCTTTAGCAAAATTCCCTAAATGCTCTTAATTTACTATCTCAGATAAAATTCTTTTAGACTGAGGCTGTTCCTGAGATGTGAGGTCATGCCTTGTGTGTATTTTACTGTCACCATCAAGTCACTGGACTGATAGCGTCCTTAGGCATCAGCTGCTAACAACGATGTCTTCCTTGGCAACAGGTGAATAGGAAAATAAAGCCACACTTGGATAGTCAGAAGAGATGGCAGAATAGTTGAAACATACAGAGATCTTTATTACTGTGTCTACTAGCTTTGTAATGGTGGGTTGTAAAAAAGTAAAAACATGTAAACCAGATTTAAAGCTCTTATATGGTGCTGAATCCATTCCTCTGTTTAAATAGCAAAAGAGTTTCACAAGCAAAAGTATTGTTTCTCAAGTTTATCATGGATGCAGTGCATTTTAATTCTCAGCATGGAAGACAGAAAGAGCAAGATTATGTATTATATTCAGAGTATTCATTAATATTTTGCTGGCTGTAAAGCAACACAGCAATGGTGGCACTGCCTTCACCTTTTTCTAACATCAGGCACACAAGTCTACCAAAAGGCTTTTATAAACTTCCTAGCAAGGTTTTATTACCTATGTTATTCTCACATCAGATGTGAGAACAATGACTGTTGTCAATGAAAGAAAACAAAGGGTACAATAGACTAAAAGACAAAACCAAAATGGGTTAACTGAGTACCATACCTTTTCAAGATGAGTCTTCTCCTTTAGGATGTCAATGAAATGATTTATCAGTAGCTTTCTGGTTGCAATACATTTTTTACAGTTCATTTAGAAGAACTGAAAAAAGTCTTCTCTTCTATCAGTTCTGTGGACTGCCTTTGCATCTTCTCCACTCTCTGTGCAGTCCTGGCTGTACTAAAAGCTCTCTTCTTCCTAGATTTTCATGCAGACACTATTCTTGTTGCTCCTTTTTCTCCCACAAGTATTCTTTTATGAAAGTAACATTTATCTCTCCCACACCTGGGTTCTTCTGATCCAATATGCTGCAGCTAGAATAATGCAAAGAAGAAAACTTTCTCTTTGCTGCTGAGATTTACTGATTTTTACTTCTTTTTGTTTTAAGTCCAGGTGTCTCTGAACACATTAGCACTTCTCAACCACTCATAAACAACTGCCACATTCAAAAGGTAGTTTTTCTCAGAATATTCTCTAATCTCTTTTCTACCAATGTACAAAGTTCTCCAAGAGGGAGCCTTGGAAGAACTCAGAAATGATTCTGTCCTCTTGATGGCAGGATTCAGCAGAGACTCCATTGTAGAGCCTCACATGGTGGTTTCTCCCATCCCACAAAGAAGGAAGAAAGAGAAACCCATAAAGCCATCCTCCAGGAAAGGGAAATAAAAAGTCTTTTTTTCATTACTTTTTTCCTTTTACTAATGGAAGATGCCAAGAATTAGAGTTAAATACTTCCCCAGACCACTCTTTAGTCATCTACCACCTTGTAAATCAATTTATTACCAAGTCTATATGAAGTTCAAGAATTAAATGCTATTTGGGGTCAGGTGTGAGTGCAGATGCATTCTAATCCATTTCACAAATCTACTCATAGCTATGTTGGTTTCATAACTCAAAAGATGACTTGGGAGAGGAATTGCTGCAAGACTTCATTTACTGATTGGCTTTGGTTTCTTCAGTACAGTCCACACCACCTCTCTCAGATATCTTTAGTTTGCATCAAAGTAATCAAGATGCAAGAGAAAGAAAAACAAGCATTTGGGACCAGCTTCTGAAACCTGCAGGCTCAGCTGAGACACAGAAACATCTATTGTCACTAAGCAAAATATTATTCATAACAGCTGCCTATCTAGTGCAATGTGAGCTCCTGTCACTCACCACTGACATGCCTCTATACTAGGACTGATATCCTAACAGGGCATTATTATCTTTCATGAGAATATGCTAATTCCTTTTGTATCACTGTGCATGCTGATATCCCACTATCCTTTGACACTGACAACATGTTCTAGTGTGATATATTAATTCAAGAGGGGAAAAAAAATAAAGAATATGCAAAGGCATTGTTAAAGATGCTATGTATCTGGCCTTTTAAATAGATTAAAACCACAAAATTCTTTTTCCCAATAAAATTACTCTCCCAATATGATGACAGAATTGTTACCTTTTTTCTTAGCAGTGCCAAGATTCACCAGATGCCCACATTTTGGGTTATTAACTAATAGCAAGGTACAATACTAGCTATGTTATTCTGCATCAAGTAAAATTTGTAAAGGCTATTTCCCTTTAATTTCTATAGAATGCTTTTTGACTTATTAGAAGAATAACTTCTGCCATTATGATTAAGTGAAAATCACCAGATCACACTACACAGATATTCTTGCCAGTATTTTGAAGCAGCAAGTGACCATAATCATACATACTTGACAGGCATAATTATAACACATTAGTTTTCAGCTCAGAGTGAGTAGGTGGGACTATCACAGTAGGAATTCTCATTATATTTTCCACAATACATTACTACTTCTTTTTTTTTTTCTAATATTTGACTTCTCTGCCCTTCACTGATGTCCTCAATGATTTCCTCCACCAAGCATTTTACTACTTCACCCTCTCCTAATTAATTCTTAACTTTACATTCTTCACTGACCCTAATTTAACTCCCCACAGACACAAAAGCTTTGCAAAGAAAAAAATAACCAACCCTCAGTGAGAGAGTGTTTGCCAGACAGCTTCTCCTCCAAGCTTTTGCATCTTTACATCTGATCACAGAAAATACTGACTCAAACACTGCACTGACCAGCACTATATATTGTTGCATTACAATAGCAATGTCACTTTATCAGTACTATTTGGCTTCAACAAAATCACAAAATTAGACTCTGGTCTTGGAGAAGAAAGATGCTGGGTACCTGCAGCTTCACTTTCAGAGAGCAGACTTTGCAAGTAGCTAGTCATTTGCTGAACACCTTCTGGGACCAGGCACCAAGAGTCTACTCTAAATTCTGTTCTTTTTCCTTTCACTTGCCAAAAGAATCCTCCTCCTACAGCATATATGGAAGCAGAGAATACAGAAGGAGAAATATGTGATTCCAAAACTTCAGTGAACAGATTTCTAGTTTGATTTAGTTATCTTTAAGAAAATTAAAAAAAGAAGGAGGAGGTGGAAATTTGGTCCCTCTGGTTAAGGGCTGTAGGTAAGGCACTTAAGTTGAGAACAGCTGAGACAGACACAATATCATTTAAATCACAGCACAGACAAGAAAAAGACATCATCCTCTTTCTTTCTCACATCATGACTTAGCTGAAAAAAACTCTTAACATCAATATTTTGAAGTATTCTTTACTTTGCATTTAATATTTTTTTTAAGGACTGTATCCAAGGCAAACACCTGAACTCCTAAAAAGAGCTTGGCCAGGGAGAATCAATGCCTTTATTTGCACTAATCTCTCAGCAGAGCTAGCTTCAAATCTGCTGGACTGCCAACAGCTGAGGTCTTCTATGTGCTGAATTCCCATCCCAAAATATACACTTGAGCACTAAATGGAAGGGCTGTAAGTGAACAACAGTAAGTTGACAGATCTTAAGTGACATCAGGAACTCTAGATTTATGTTGTGGTTAAATCAGAATCCCAATAATATTCAAGGACACTGATAGCATTTTTTGTCTCCAGTTCTATGTATCTTCAATGACCTTTAGTTCACTGCACACAAAATTCACCACTAAGATACTTAACATAATAAATTTATCAGTTCTCTGATAAATGAGCAGTATTCATTAATTCTGAGGGGAAAAAAAGCCCTGTTCCAGCTAGGCAAAATCTGTCAGTCCAAGTGGTTTAGCTTTTAAGCTGTGAAGTTGAAGAGTCTTTCACTATTGTACCTGATTACTGTAGTGTGGTTTTCAACTAAAAAAATTCCAAAAATCCATGATGCTAGGCTGTAACTTTTCTATTAATCAGTTTAGTCTGTATCAGAAAGATCATTTAAAACAGTTGCATGGCTTAAAGCAGACATTTTAAATTTATTTAGTTTCTTTAACATGGCATCAAGAATACTAAAGTAACAGTGAGAAAAAGGAGTAATCCCAGACACTGACAGAGACACAGGTCTGTGTTCACTGGAGACTAAATAGTTACAAAAAACCTCCTTCCATAGTCTTACTGCCTTAAATAAAACCTAACCAAAACAAACAATAAACCAAAAAGGAACTACTGCTGTATGGGGTGGGGGGCAGGGAAAGTAACATCACTGTAACTATAGCCCAGGCAGCAGTGACACTACTGCTGTGCCCTTTAAAGTGATAAGCAATAACACATTCAACTTTTGGAACCATCCAGGCTCTACTTTGGAGCTGCATGAGTCAATCATCAATGCTTTCCTTAGGACAATACAGACATACCTAAAATTAAAACATGGTTATTTCAGCAGCACAAAGAAACTTTTGTTTCCATCAAAGAAGACTTTGTCTCTGAGCTGGGACTTATATAGGCTAGTTAGACTAGAGGAATCAATTCATTATTGGAGATATTTGTATTATATGAAGGATTCAATCTAGATTGCTTGCAGCAAATATTTTGCTTTCACTGAATGTACAGCACTTGATATCCTCATTACAACTGTAATATTATTACAGTGATGGCTTTTCATTATGATTTAACCATCCTTTATACTTTTTAAAGCAAAAATCAAGCAACTGAAATTGCAGATAGCTTTTGAATGGTATTTTAAGGACCTCAACATCAAAAAAAAACCCCCCCAAAAAAGTCCAAACAACAACAAAAAACCCACAAACCACAAACCAACCAGCTGTTAAGGCTACATTACTTAATCTAGATCCAAAGTTAGAGTACAACCCACACCTAAGGGAAAGACAGAGATGTTTTGCTCCCAATTTGTTCACTGGGCACTGTCACATCTTGTATAGTAGCTGATCCTTTCAGAAATGACATTTTCATGTCATAAAACCTTATTCACAGACACTTCCAAGTGCTATTTTGAGAGAGAACATCCAAGATTAATGAATGCAGTCCACAATGAAGTTAACATGACTAAGGAGTTAATATGAAGTTAGATCAAGCTGTCTTGTCTCTGTTCAAGCTATTCTTTTCTTGACAATAATGCACAATACCAGAAATATTCCTCAGATGAAAGTTTATAACCCTTATCTTTGGCTGAAATGTGCTTTTACTTAGAACAATATTTATAACTGAGTTAAGATCAAGGAGTTGTCCTGTGAGGGGTACTGTGTATTTCTGTGTGGTTATCCTGAACCATAAGATCTGTAGGAGTTTTGTGCTGTGACTTCAGAGTCAATCTTTATTCTTTTGAAGGGAACACCAGGCTAAATAAAGTATAATTCTGTTCTGGGTTCATTTCAGTCTTTCACCTTTCATAGTTTTGTCCTCACATTTTCTGTGAGATTTCACCTTTTCTCACATTCCACTAGAAACTTGAGTTACATAATTTTTACTTCCTATCCTCAAATGACTCCCAAAAAACTGAATACAAATATTCTTTTACTACAAGCCCCTTCTCTGCAATAAAAACAAAAAGTGAAGCAGCTCTGCCTCATTTACACCCACATGGTTTGGGTCTGTGGGCCTCTTTCCTCATGAAAACTAAGGTCAAGGGTCTTTAAAGCTTTCTTGACCACTTATCTTCCAAGTCCAGCTGACTGCATGTGTAAGGAGTAACTTTGCACACCTTCCTGTAACAATTCCCTGCACAGACTGCAAAACACTTACCAAAAGCTGTTAAGCTTTTCATGTGTTAGATTTTAAGGAAAATGAATATCAACCAATACATTTCCTATCATCTTCTAATGCATCTTGTACCAGTGTCTTCTACTCTGCTATGGCTTGACAAGCCTTCCTTGGAAATGGTCTTAAATTTGCACAAAAGAATGACAGATATAAGCAGATCAACTTTTCAATGAACTTAATTTGGCTAAATTTAAGCATATCAACTTTTGTTTAGTAAAGAATCAGTCAACTTAGTGATAGGATGGAGTCAGAGAAGAACAAATAAACTGATCCTTGTGGAGTTTCTTATCCAATCTGAAAGCTCTGATCACTTTTGCTGCTGTTCTCACTGTGAATTTTCTGATCCATTATCATCACACTAACCAGACATCTGGATGACTTCCATTAACTGATTCAGTGGCAACAGATATGTATTTGCACAACAGACATGTCACTTTTTTAGGGTTTGGTCATTTTCTCTGGAGGTAGATGGATGCAAGATCACCAACTTCACAGAGGGCTACATCTCACACAGACCCACAAAGCAAACAGCATCAGCTATGAGCCACCAAGAGTATTCTTCCACTTCCTTCCTTCCCAGCTTTGTTCAAGTATGTTATATCTGCATGAACTCTGCTCCATTTCAGCACTCTGAAACAAATACTTAAAATGAAAAGCAGGCTTTCTCCTCACTTAAAAATGCATACAGAACTAGAAGTGGCATTCCAGTGGCTCAGCTGGAGTCCTGAAGAGCAATTTCCATATGGAAATACAAGACATTGATGTTAGTGAAGCTCAGAATCCAAGTCTGTATTCCTTAGCTATTTAATAATTTCTCACAGACTTCATTAGAAACAGGATTTGGGGGAAAAAAAAAGGACCATTGAAATGTGACAGAAAAAACTGTTCTGAGAAGCACTAATCACACATCCTTAACGGGATGCATGACAAATGATTTGGTAAGATGTCAGAAAAAAAGAACACCACAGCTAACTTCCCATTGACCCAGAATGTTATTTTCCAACAGAAACCAGTATGAGCAGCAATTTTAAGCCAAGCTGACAGATCTAAGTCCAAACCATCACAAACTTCAAAAACAAATATTTAAGGGTTCTATTAAATAGCCTCAAGAGCTCTTATGTACCTTTATCCCTTTTCTACTCAGCACATACACAAAGGGAAAATGCTCATAAAAAAAAAAAGGCTTAAATCTGCACATTTCACTGGTTTAAAAAAAAAAGTCATAAGGATAAAAGTGTCAAAACTAGCCTGAGGTCTGGCAGCTGACAATAATCAACCTGTAGAGAAGTCAGTTGGGAAGCTTTCCAGAATCATTCTGGGCCAGCACACTGATTTCAAACCAGCAATTCATCCTAACTTTAGCCATCTAGTTAGTATTTGGAAATACTTACTGCACAAGAAAAAAATACACAAGATTTGATTTAAATCAACATAAATCAATGAGAACAGTGAAGCTACCAATCATGCATGTGATCTCACTAGCAGATGTGATTCTTCTGAGGAAATGGGGCTTACCCTCCTAATGGCTTGTCAGGTGCTTCACAGTTGTGGCTTATCTGAAATTCCACCCTCAGGACTCCTTCATCACATTAGAAGAAGGTTCCCCTGCCTTTGGTTGCTTACCCTCTCAAGAGGCAGAAAGGAGTAATTTACATTGACACTCTGCAAGATTTATCTTATCTCTTTTTAATTCCATGTCACTATCCCTGGAAGAGAAAAGAAAGATCCTCAAAAAATAGGAGAAAATATGGGCAATACAAGTACTGCTTTGTAACCTGGCTGTAAAGCCAAAGCAAAAGAAACCAAGCCATTACAACTTTTGATTCTCTCTTAACATAACATGTATGTATGTTGCTTTCTCTTCCTTGCTAATTCCCATATCCATGCAAAAATCAACCAACTCAAATATGATTCAGATAAATACAACAGAGGAGCTGCACCCTCTTCTCCCTTTCCTTTCCACCTGAGACAGACAGATCTGTAGTAGAATTAACCATGTGTTAACCAGCTCCCATTACATTCCAGAATGCAAGATAAGTTTATTCACTCTAAAAATACAGAACTGTGCAAAAGATGACATGGAACACAGACTTGAACTGGTAGCCTTTTTGTATGCAAAACATTCCAAAGGAGCTAAGTGCCTTAGGAGTAAGAATGTGAAACAAACACCCTTAGAATTCTCTAAGGAGCTCCCCTTACTTCTTTGCAATAGCAGACCCACTCTTCTAAATCAACAGACATAAAATTCCAGACCCACTCAAGACCCTAAGTCTCCAGAACCTTGCTATCTTCTTCCTGTGTTTTTGTATTGTTATTCTTGTTTTTAGTAAGAAGAAAGGATGTAAGCAGGAGAAAGGGAGACATTGTAATAAAAGCACATTAATTTCAGATTACAAAGCTTGCCCATGATGATATAAAACAAAACCCCATTTCAGCTGGGTTTCTTTATGCTAACACAAAGCCCCCAAGACAAAGAGATTTAAAAGTACACAATTAGAGAAACAATATGATGCTATTATCCTAATTTGAAAATGAAGCTGTCAATAAAAAAGGCAAACCAAATGGGATAAAATCAAATGAGCTCTGCATTTATATTTTCATCTGCTCTCCTCTATGGTAAGAAGGGTGAGTATTTTATTGTAGCTGGAAGACTTTGATAAAAGTGTTACACTTCATCACTTTCTCCTTCTCTAAGATAACCATTCTACTGTGGTCAATAACTCTTTTTCTTCAGGTCTCCCCCTTCTACAAATTCTTTACCCTCTAAGTTGCTAACAGATACAGACACAAATGAACTTTCTACTTGGGACACAGATGACCAAGTCTTCACTGCATTCAAAGTCAACCTACTATGGGTGGCTTTTATTTCTGCATTACTTCACATAAAGTGAATCTACAGAAAAAAAGAACAGTGATAAGAGACACAAAACAAAAATGCAGCAATGGAGAATGTGAATTACAGATCTCTGTCCTCCTAGGTGCCACCTTATTGGATTACTAGTTTGTATTCAACAGCTTACCTGTTAACCCCCTGAAATTTCTGTGTAATAAGGAATTAGCTTTGTGTTTGCCACCAATTACTGCAAGCTAGAAGCAGAAGCCAGTCAGCAAAATCATTGAGTTTTTTTGAAAGGACAAAGCAAAATTGCAGTGGTCTTCTGCCTTCCTGAGATTAGCTGAATCAATTCAGCTATCTAAGACCTTTAACCAAGGTTACCTTAAAAAAAAAAAAAAAAAAAACACAACAAAACAACAACTTTGGCTTATCCTGGATTTACAGCAGTCTGTCTGCAAAACCAAAGTTAAACCTCCATCAGGTTTTTGTGAGGTATTTAGCATGCCTACTGGTTGCCTGCACCATTCATATGCATCAATACTGGGCAAGCTTGCCACAAGCAGACAATTAAAAACATAGCAAACTTGCAAGATCAGCTTACTGTCATCTGAACATTTGAGAGATCTGGGATTGTGCCTGGTCAGCACTTTGCTAATTAACTGTATTCTGACTATTCTGCAGATATTTTTGCTTGTAAAGTATCAGATGAATATTATGGTCAAATAAACTTACACTGCAAAATTGTAAAGTCACTGCCAGTCTCTGTTGTATCTTCCCCTAAAAATGCTCAAAAGAGGGCAAAATGTTGATTATATCAATATTAAGCACATTCTCAATAGGAAACATCTGTATATACTGTAGTTTGTGTGGATTTCAGTATTTGAACATCCAATGTAGTTTTAAATCAAAGTTAAAATGCAGGTGGTTATGAAGATACCTTTAATGAATATCTAAGGACTTTCAAACTTTCTCCAGGTTTCTCTAAGAACTTTCTAGTCTGTTTACTTCCAAAGGAAGATGCCTTGTGCTTACAACTCCATGTAATTCACAAGCTAAAAAGCAGAACTCATTGGACCAGGGCTTGAAATGGGCCCTTTGTGACAGTTCTTAGGAAAGCCTGATGGTTTTTGCTGCTGCTTCTAATTTATTGACCCAGAACAAAGGTCAACACAAGAAGTATGGCTATTTTTCTCCCTTTTCTGATACAGTATCTTGCCATACTGTAGTCTAATTGTAAAATAATACTTTGCCACGTTGAGAGTGCCTACTGGATTTGTCTGTTAGGGTTTTGTGCTAAAAGTTTAGAATATGAAAGGTGAAAAGAAGATTTCTCCTGTTTTAAAGACAGCCAAAAGAATCTCTGTGGCAAGCTTGTACATTCACTGAAGGCAAAAACAAAACCCTGACACAACACAGGGCTGGAAGCTGAAAGGTAAAATTACACTTGCTGTGTTTTTTTCTGCACTGAATCCTGCCTGTATGATCAGCAGCATTCAGACTCCCGGCAGGGAAGTCTCCAAAAGAGAGGGAAAACTAGGCAGGTGGCTTTAAAGAAAGCACAGAGCAAGGTAATAAATAGAAATTGTGTTTGAGAAGTGAAATTGGTTAAATTGTCTACAGCACATCTGTGAAGGAAAAGGGTCTACACAAATTCCCTACTTTGAGGGGCTGGGGGAAAGAATTGCAGAGCATGAAAAGCACATGTGTGTATGGAAGGTTTGTTCATTATAGACAATTCCTGTAGAGACATTCTGGTTTGGAAATGGACAGAAGGAGGGCCACAGTAAAGAAACCAGAGAGATAAGAGTGAAGGGCTGTAGTTGAAGGGGTCAGTCAGCAAAAGATTCAGGCAATAGCCATGAACACAAGGAACAAATTCCATGGGGGTAGCAGATAACACTGGCATCTTATCCTGAAAGCAAAGATTCAGAAATAGTCATAGGTTTTCACTGGGTTGACATAGCTGCAAGATGTCCCCAGCAGACAGTTCACCCAAAAGACAGGAGTTATTCCTGCCTCATCATTATGAGTCAGCACAAGTTTCAAAACAGTCAAGACTGGATGAGTGATGAATTTTTAAAAGGCACTTGATAATTTGAGGGTAGGAGGAGTAAGCAGTGTTAAGAACTAGTTTTCCAGAAGAAAAAAAAGAATAGGTGCCCTTTACAATCACTCCCCAAAAAAATAAAAAAAGGAAATGCATTCTGAACTGGAACACAGCTGTTTGTATGTGAATTAAGCTCAGCATTCATCCAGTCACTTATCTCAGATTGCTAGTACAGGTTTTAACACATGTCCCCAGCTGAGAGCATGTGTTGCTATCAGAATGGAACCAAAGAGCTCAAAACTGCTTAAGCAGCTTGGAAGGTCTCAGTCCAACTATCTGTTGAACAGGCAAACCCTTCCTTCCTCAGTAGCACAGTATGGCCTCCCTTCTGCCCAGAACTGTGGTTTGCTTCCCTCAGATATCAAGACAATTTTTCAAATACTAGAATTTGAAGACGCTATCTTCTGGGCACCATAGAAATGTGAGGTGATAGGGTTAGTATCCCAGACAAGATGGGTTGTCTCTGCAGAAAGTAGAGGCAAAGTACTGACATATATATTGCAAGTGGTTTTAAAACAGAAACCACATTCATTTAACAGTGAAGAAAAGCACAAGTTCTGTACATTAGAACAGCTCCTCCTTTTTCATACTGGCATCCTGTAAAAAGATTATTCATTATAAGAAGGCAGAAAAATTCTGTAGGATAATATGAATGAGGCATGTAGTTAATCCACTACGATTCCATTAAGAAGTGAGCTGATGTTCAGCCAACTAATTACCCATTCATTAAGACAGAACCATAAATGACATTTCCAACATATTACAAAACCCCTCTGTAGCAATATTTTCCCATCTACATCTATTCTGACATTTATATTCTATGTCTCTTTCATAATTATTTCAAATAATTCCTCTGACATATTGAGAGGAAAATAGCTCAAAAAGAGATTACTTACCACCTACTAGTTGCTCACAAAGAAAGGAGCAGGACAGGGTAATTATGTTGGTGTATTAACTTAGAACTGATGTACTTGTAGTCCCTAACAATCACTACTGGGTTCATCTTTTCCATGGTGAAAATTTCCCAGTGCTTGAAATTATTTGCACACACATCTACTGAGGATTTGTCCTCCCCAAAATGAGCACACATAAAACTAACTCATTGGATTCACAGAAAGCAATGCAGTACCCCAAAGCTGCCCTAAAACTGAAAAAAGAAATACAATAAAAAAAAATGAAATCCAAAGCTGGAATTTTCATATCCCACTTAATCTTGATACTGTCAGTTCTGGATAAAATAGAAATGGGAAGTATAGAGAGGGCTGCACAGACAGCTCCTTAGGCAAAGAATAACATGCTTTCAACAAAAAGAGAACTTGCTACTCAGTGCAAATGGTTATTTGTTGCATCTTCACTCAGGCATTCCCTGCACCAATTTGACTGGCACTTAACAAAGTCACACAAGCTGAGAGTTTACAGGAAATAGCACAAACTCTGGGCTGTTTTGACCAATAAGGAATCACAGAAACATAGAATCTCCTGAGCTGGAAGGGACCCACAAGGATCACCAAGTCCCACTCCTGTTTATGCACAGGACAACTGAAAAGAATTTACTTCCTGCCCATGTTTATAATTTACTTTTAAGGAAAACTTTTCTAAGTGATATACATTTAAGAAAACCACACTCAGCATAGCAGCACAGATAGATATGAAAGACACAAAGAACATTTTCCTGAATGAAAGGATTCAAGTTTGCCAATAAGCATACCTCAGGATTTGTAGACTCCACTACAAAAAGAAAAGGAGACACAAAGATTTTAATGTAGAAGAGGTTTCTTTGCCCTATTTCCATACTACATTAGATTAGATGTAGCAAGGACAACTGGTGGCAAGAAAGAACTTGTAATGCTCCTTGAGCTCCTAACTTTCTGAAACATAAGCAAAACAAGTAGGCAGCCAAAGCCTGTTCCATTTCCCTCATCCAGCCCAGTGGATGAAGATCCAGCACTGGAAAGAGCATTCTGGCTTAACCTGCAAAGATCTGAGAAAGACCAGACAGCTCAGCACAATCTCTGAGAAGTCTTCTTCCTGTTCAGAATCACCCAACAGATTCATGACTTTAGACAGTTACAGATAATTTAACACACAGAAAGAGAAAAACACACAGTCAAATCTCAGAAAACTCCATGAAGAAACCACAGAACTTTAAGCAATGCCTCACTAAAATCTGTAAAACAATTAATCTCATGAACATCAGATTATTAGTCTCATGAACATAAGATAATTAATCTCATGAACATAAGATTTTGCTTTTCCCAAAGTTTACTTTCACTTTTACATTGACTTTAATGTATTTATAGGTCACCATGAAGATGAAGAATCTACCTATTAGAGGAGTTTGTCCTGTGAAAATAGGGTGATTAGAGGTTTATAGTATGGGTTGTGATCATCCACTGCTGTACTTTTATTTCCTCAGGGGGAAGTTCTCACTGAGTCAGGGTTTCAGAAAGAAACCTGTCAGAAACACACTAATAGGAAGAATGGCCACAATGTCCTCTTTAAAGCACATGGTATTTAGTTTACAGTTTAATTACTTAAAATTCTCTGACTGTAATTTAAAGGAAAACAAGTATTTTTGTCTTCTGACTCTCACATTTTGACATAGTCTCACTAAGAATTGAAGAAAGGTTTGCTTCAGAATAAATTGGTCCTAAACAAAATGTGTTTACTCTCTGTGTGGGAAAGGGTATTGTTGAAATCAGAACGTGTGTAACTTGGAACAAATTTCAGAGCAGATGCACTGGCTAGAACTATTCAGTAGCTATGCTTTTAAGACTCTTCAAAGCAACAGTCTGCAGGCAGTGGGAATGTAGTACTAAGATAAAATACCTATCAGTGGCACTACATTTTGCAGCAAAAATAATGGATGAGGAGCTGGGTAGAGTGGATTATAAATTGCAGGGTGCATGCAGTCATTTCTTCTCTGGTCAATGTAGATATTAGATACATAGAATGAAGACTGTCACTGACACAATAAAGGACAGAATAAGCCACTAACTAGGAGGATTATATTTTATTGATTGATAAGAGATAAAACACCTATATTATCCAATATTAGCTTTTACTGCCTTAAAAAAAAAAAAACCTCTTTCTGCAAACCCTGCATCAAATATTAATCAAGTAATAATTAAATGGGATAAAGAAAACTGTCTTGCTATCTCACTTGCAATCATTTTCCTGGTGTATAAAATGAGCCAAGCATGACTGAATCAAACTGTGCTACTCTTAATACTGGATTTTTGAATTTTTATGTTTTGGTTTATTTCTAAGCCATTGTGGAAATACTATTCTTAACTGATATTTGGTAGCTTACCTAATGTTACTGTTGCTTAGCCACAATGCATCAAGACTGGAAAGCAGGCCCAATAGAGCAAGATAAGGCTTTAGATTCTTCTGTTGTATTACCTGAACTATTTCACTTTAACTGCATGGGTTTTTAACAATGTTTCTATGACAGAGTAGCAAGGTCAGAGGGACCTAGGTGTAACAGTCCATCTAACTCTCTACTCAGCAAGTGGCTGCATAAATGCTCAAGTACTTTGTAAAGGAAAAAAATATTTTAACCAGATGCCTAAATGATTCCTGGACTACTGAGGGGTGCACAGTTAACCAGTCAAGATGCAATTATGAATTCAGGATCTATGGCTTCTGTGCTGGACTTTGCCAATGACTATTTCATTAATTGTTGGTAAGTTGTTCCAGGTATAACATGTTGTTAGACTAACTGTGGTTAATGAGTAGCTTATGTCTGAAGTCACAACAGAGATCTTTAACATACAATAGATAATAAAGAGTAGAAAAGAACCTTTTGAGAGACAAACTCTTAAATACCTCACATTGACTACAGTACACCTCTGCCAGCCAGCTAAACTACTACTTTTAGCATTCACAGATCCAGTGCTGCCTCATTTCACCAGGTCACTTTCAAATCACTCTACCTAAACTCTTTGCTCCAGGTCCACAACTGAACACACAAATGTTAAACACTCACAGACTGACTTTTGCAGGTTATATGAGCAGAACAAAACCAAAATATTCATGGTTCCAACCACAAATTTTTTGAACTACTTCAAAATGGAAAAACTATAGCCTATTTCAAGTAGGTTGACTGAGACTGGAGCACTCAGCCTGGCAAAGAAGCCTTTTGCACCAAGCATCTGATTTTAGAACTAATGGGATGAGCTACCATTTAGGCACTTAAGCCTCTGCAGAATCAGGTCCTTAATGTGACAACTACTTTAAAAAATAATTTTCATAATTGTTGGGACTGAAGAAAAAAACATGCCATAAATCTGCTTGTTCAGTAATGAGTTCACAATTTGTGTTGCTTTCAGAGATTACTATTGAAAACAGCATAAATTATATCCTGTCAAAGAGATTCTCTAAAGTTTATTTACAACCAATGCCTTTTTTTAAGCATAATGAAGCATTTAATGGGAAAAGTTGGATTTTTCCTGCATGCTGGGAACACTTTCTTTTTACACAAATTACAGTGGAAATAGTAAAAAAAGCCAAAACATAACTGCCTCACATTCAGCACTATTAAATCTATCAGGCCTTCATCTCCTACTGTGACAATATTACTGTCCTTGCCTTATAAAAAAAACCCAAAAACTCCCACAAAGATTTTTTTTTTTCCTTCTTAAATAAAATGCTTGAGATATTTGGAATGATTAAAATACATGACAATCTGAGTGACTTTTCTGTATCTACCTGGGTTTTATTTATGACTTCATAAGACTTTTTTCTTCCTGGGGGGGTAAAAAAAATTAAGACAGTATTTGAAAGGCCTCCTTTGTTATAAAGAACAATGCATAAGATCAAGGTATGAAAAGAAGAGAAACTCATGAATATACACAACAAAAGGGAAAAGGAAGTCTGAACAGAAGTAAATAATAGTTACATTTAACCATCTCTAACACTTGCAGAGGTACAGAAGTAGTGCTACAGAAGCTGGAGCAGATAGCACTGAAATTACAGCAAAGTGAATGCAGACCCAGAACTCCAAAAACTCTAAAACTGTTAAATTAGAGGAGGTTGCTACCTATAAGCTGACAGCTATTGTGTTGTCAGCTGCTTGACTAAATAAGATTAATTAAAATAATTATTTGCAATTCATCAAGAAAGCTCTATCTGCAAGAACTAGGTGTTTAACTCCCAGTATTAGAAAGATGGTGAGTAGGCAGATTCTGTAGCATGTGGAACTTCATTTATTTCAGAGGCAGTTTGTACAGGTGACTATTCCAGTTTCCAGAACAAAAAGCAGAGGTGCAATCCTATCTCTACAGATGGCCACCACAATGTGTCCTGGCTAATCTGTGCTTCAAAGGTGAAGTAGCTGTCATTTATTTTTAATCTCTACCTCTCACTGCCCTAAATTTAAATGTTTGGCTTGTAACCTGGGATGGGAACAGAAACTGAGATCAAGGTAGGTATTGAAAATAAACTTTGCAGTACATAAAACCTATAGTTCTGAGAAAATGATGCAGTAATCTGCCTATGATAAGTGACATAGGGATCCATGCTTGAGGAACAAGAGACTCTGCTGCCTCAGAAGCTATTGAGATCTCCACAGTTCCCTGCAAAGTTGTGAGCTCGGCTCATTAGCAGCCGAACTGTCAGCCTGCCAAAATACTGCATTTCCCAGGTCTGTAGTCCTCCAGCAGCCAGTGTGGACCTTCCTTGCCTAGAGAATTTCTCCAATTTGGGTTCCAACCAATCACTCTGACTGAATTAAAGCACAGAAATTGTTTTCCTACATACTGTTAGAGCTTCAAATCTTTCATTACGCTTCGGTCCTGTCTCTGAGATTAGACACTACTGTGTTCTGGAAAGATTCTTTGCAAAGTAGTTTTATGGTTGCAAACAGATGAGGTACATGAAGCTGAACAAAGCTGCACATACTAAAGAGACACACCTGCACTACAGAGGGATTTAGCTTGGGGATCCAGCCAAACCAGGACAGTTCTGTGATTCACCCTGTGGTCAACCAAAGGCAAGCTGCCCAAACTAGAAAAGTTCTCCTAAAAAGAGAAAGAAAAGAAGCAGATGGCCTTGAATGGGGATCTCATACAAGAAAGTGAAAATTATTAGAAGTGGAAACCATAATGCTAAATCTGAGGAAGTAAAACACTCTTAAGTCTGCATAGATGTAACTTAAAGGCTCCTGAAAAGACCTGAAATAAACTTGGAGCAGACAGAAAAATAGGTTGTAACCTAGTGACCATAAGTATTGTCAATCACCTTTCAGAGCACTTAAGTTTGTAGCACATGAAACATGGAGCTAAAAGAGAACTATGGATGTGGAAGCAAATTTGCTTTTTCTGTACATCTCTAAAAGTAATTTAAAGCTTCATATGTTGGGAATTGCTGAACCTAATTTTTAGCCTGGAGCCAATATTTATAGCTAAATAACAAATTCCAGTGCTAAGGGTTTCTAATGGTCAGACTTAACTAATCTTGTGGGAGTCTGTATTCTCATGGCACACCCCAGCTTTGCTAGACCTGGTTCCACAAAATAGCCCCTTGACTTGCTTTACATAAACTCCAAATTTCTCCAACTTGAAATGAGGCATTATTTGGATATGTTTAAATCTCATCTGTTTCAATGGAGAGCATGTGTTCATTTTCTTCCAAACTACCTCTGAAAGGATCAGGAGCAAGTGATTACAACTCTTAGTTGACATTTCAGTTCTCAATAGCTCTAACTAGCCTAAAATGGTTCTCTTTAGAAACAGTAAACATAGTTAAACCAAATAACTGAGTTATTAAGCAAACTGAAACTCTGAGTGCTCTTCATTTCATCCACATAAAACTAACTTCTCTTGACCTCTAAGTTAACACTTTTTTGCAGCTCTTTGAAAACAAAGTATGAATG
The DNA here is from genome assembly GCA_013399015.1 of Galbula dea. NCBI lineage: Eukaryota > Metazoa > Chordata > Aves > Piciformes > Galbulidae > Galbula > Galbula dea. Next base: position 1,371,689 of record VWZX01008706.1, on the reverse strand, counting down.
TGCCTGTGCTTTTAACCAAATGAAGGCAGAAATCCTCTGGCTGGAGGCTTGCAACTAGTGGTGTCCCCCAGTGCTCAATACTGGGGCCAGTATTATTCAATTTACTCATCAATGATCTGGATGAAGGAATAGACTTCACTCCTCAGTAAGTTTGCTGATGATAAGAAGTTGAGAGGAGTGGCTGATATCCCAGGTTATAGAGTCTCCTCTGGAGAGATTAAAAAAAAAGAAGTCTGGCCACAATCCTGAGTAAGGTGCTCTAGGGGACCTGCCAGAGCAGGGAGGTTGGACTAGATGACCTCTGGTGGTCCCTGCCAACCTTACCCACCCTGTGGCTCTGTAATTCTGAGAAATACAATTTCCTGTGCCCAAGAGACTCCAGTATTCACATCATCTGATGACCACCTTAGAAGGAAAACACTGCTGTTCTATAGAGACATCAATTAAAGGAAAAGAGTAATTGAGAAATCACTCTATGAAAATGTTGTTAAAATCTTATTGCTCATTCCAGATGGAACTCTATTCTTCCAACCTTAACAGGTCAAGAGAATTGGTAATGCATCAGAGACACCCAGAAGCAGTGCTCTGCCATGCTGCAGGATGCAAGGTTTGCATAGATAGCAAATCTTGGTTCTTCCTCATGTATAATGTAGCTAGTGTTTCAGATAAGGGGCAGAACAAGAAACAAAGTTAAGATTTCCTCATTTTCAATTGTGTCACATACACTGAACATTCACAGTGTTGCCAGCTGATTAAGATATTCTGTGAAAGACTCCCCAGGACACACATAAATTGATGAAAAACATCTTACCAGTCCAAATAATCAGCTGGTATAAATTGGAATAGAAGTCTTGGACTTGCATTTTTAATACCTTTTAATATAATCCAATACATTAAGCACACAGAAAATATTCCTGCCTCAATTTTTCCATTAACTACTCTTGACTAATTGCACTGTTATGTTTTATAATGAGCAGAATATACCAAGCTTTAACAACAGCATGACAGAGTACAACATTACATCTCCTTAACACTTGAAAGGGAACGAAAAATAACAAGCCCTAATCTCCCTCTAAATTGTAAAAGGTCTGAAAAAATTACATATTTTTATTTAAATGGTTAAAATGATGAAGAGCAATGAAATTCAGTATTAACTAAACAAGCAGAATTATTTCAGTGAAGTAAGCCTGATGATTGTAGAATTAATTGTATTTGCATAGCAATGTTTAAGTACTAGAAACTGCAAAAGGAAAAATTCTCAATATCAATTATGATAATGATGATTACAGACTATTGGGGAAAGGAAAAGATCAGTCTTTTTTCTTTTTTTTTTTTGTCTTTAGTATGTGCTTTTCTGTGCACCATGGTAAGATGAGAGCTCCAGTTGCTATAACAACTTCTCTATTACAATCAACAATCATCTGAGTTTAATTGCCATTCTGCCCTTCTAAACCAATATATTCAACAGCAGTTGTATGAATCCCATAAATCTTGTTACTAAAGCCTATTCAAAATCTCAAAACAAGCTGAAGTATACTTACACATCAGATTTAGTCTGAAGTTGTCCTTCACTTCTTGACTGTAGCAATGTACTGTTCAAAATGCTTTACTTTCTCCATGAGAACCTTTGTCTTGGGACAGTTATCCTCTGATGAAATCCAAAACTAAATAGAAACAGAATTGAAACAACACATGAAACAAAAACATTAAAATAATAATTATATTAAACATTAACATATTTTTTTTTTCTGATAGTATAACCATCCCTACCTTGTATAAAAGAAACTCCAGTTAGGTTATCAACAAGAGTTAAGCTGGTCATAAAACTACTAAGCAGGTAGTACAGAAGACCCAACACACTTCAAAATCTAGTGACACAAGCAGACTAACTGCAAAGATTGTTACAAACTATATCATGAACTATAAAAATTTCTATTACTGGCCTCAGCAAGATTTTCTTTCAGTAACCAACAAAACCATATTTGAAAATGGAAAAAATGTTAGCATTCCTCACAAACTTTCTAATTCAGGCCCTGTGGGCTCAGAATAAAATTAAGCCTTATCACTTACTCGTTCATTATGTCATCTGTAATGACATGCCTTGCATCTGACAACAGAACCAGACAATCAGAGCAGAAGAAAAAATGGAATCTGTATCAAATATGTCAGTGTTAAACACAAACTAAAAAGGGTCTTTTACATAAGGTACAAAAGATAAGCAAGTGATGCAGTATTAACTGAGAGAATTGATTCTTTCTGAACAGAACAGAATGTAGCCCAAAATGCAGGCTTATGTACTTCTACAATCATTTGTTCCTGCCTCCTGTCCTACATTTTTTCTTTTATATTCCAGAAACCTGCAAATAATGCCACAAAACCTCATACCCACACTCAGAACAGAGAATGACACCTGTCATGTTAGGTGCATCACCTCACTTTCACCTAGAGCATAATACAGAGGATCCAGAAAACTACTTAAATGCAATACTGGAAGCTAAATCTACAAACAAGCAAGGCAGAGCATAAAACTGGATAGCACAGATAATTCAGCCAAAAGTTTCAGCTAACAATTACCTTGTTAACTACACCTTTATGGATACTTTACAATACAGATGCAGTAGATGCCATCATGAAGGTGGAATTAGCTTGAGAACTTGCTTGCAGTTGCAGCTGAGCCCCAACGCAGAAATGACCAGACTGTGGTCCAGCTTCCCTGAAGCTTTCTTGTCCATGACTTGTTTTCTGCTGCTTTCTTCATGGCAGAGCAAGTGGGCAAAGGTGGCTTGCAGGGCAGATTGCAGGCTTGTTCCAGCCTTCCCTTCTTCCTTTGGCTGCCTCTTTCCCTGCAGTGTTGTGGTCAACAGGACATGGTCTTCAGTGTCTCCTTGTGAAGGTCCTGGAGCCACCTTGGTTAAGCACTGGTCATTATTACCCTAGTGGAATGAGAACCTGTGTTACTAGTTAACCATTTAGAAAAGCCACCACAATTTCAACATCACTCTGAACATAAATCACATGCATTAAACCTAAACCAATGATAAATATTAAATCCACTGAGTCATGTTGTTTCCTGTTGGAATATGCCTGGGTTTAGATTTAACTCACTAAGTCATTACATGTTGTTTGTCCATCTGTTATTTACTGATTAATGAATACAGCACACAAAAAACCCACAGGAAACAAACAAAAAAATAAATACCAGTTCAGTGTAAGTATTAGGTCAGTAAAGAGAAAAAATGGTAATAAAAAAAGCACACCCTATAATTCTGTCAGACTGTACAACAGTCAAAAGTATACTGGCCTCTACTCAAGCCTTTTAATCCAACATATTTTTCTATTTCATTTAATTATAATGAAGATTTAGATAAAAATATATATATATATATATATATGCAAAGACATGAGGACTTAGCCAGGAAGCCAGAGCAGTCTAAAAACAAACTGCTCAATTTTTTGATAGCAACCTTTTAGTACTTTTATCAGAAATCAATATTTCTAAAGCATAAGCATGAAATAAGAACTGGTAAGTCTTTGATAAGGTCCAGTTTGGGAGAATTGCAGCACCACAAAAAAACCCCAAAACAGAATAAGCTGTGACTTCTGTTCCAAAAGTAGCATTTCATAGCATAGCAAAAAAGGTTTGCTTTTGATCTTAGTTTATTAGATCCAGATCAGAGAATGGAATGAACTATTTATCTCTACAAAGTAATATCTTTTTGATTAGATGTCATAGCAAAAATCTTATCTTTGTCTTGGAAGTTTGAGACTAATGATGACAACATTAGGAGTCTTGTGAACCTTGACAGTAGTTCAGCCAATTAAGGGCTGAGTGATGAAGATGGAGTCTTCCTTACTCCTCGGCGACATTTCTAGAAACCATCATTCTGAAAATCTAAATGGAGTCACTGCTTTCCACCCCTGTGGGCAGAGCCATAAGTCTTCAGATATACATTCTAACTGGGTTTTCTAATAGCTCCATTCATTTCTCAATCTTTCTAATAAGATTGCCAGAAAGGACAGCTTGTCTCTGGCACATTTCTTTTCCGAAAGGACAAAAATCATCTGAGCTATTATTCAAGCCTTTCAGCATCACATTTTGGTCATCAGAACTTGTCAAATTAAACAAACTAATATTGCAATCTAAAAAGAAAAATGAAAAAGACAAAAGAAGACTCTCGTTTCTATAGTTTCCACAACACACTTTTGTCCTGGTTTGAGTTAGACCAGAACTAATTATGTTCAGGGATTTGACTTTTCAGCTCAGTCTCCTCTCAGTGATGCACTTTCTGCAGTTAACAGCATGTTCTCACAGACAGTGTGTGCTGCTAGCAGTGAGAACACTCAGTGTTTACAGCTAGTGCCAAGGACTGGTGTGCAGGCCAAGGTCATTGCTAGATCTTGTGTCTAACCACACTAGGGGAGTGCAGGGTAAAAGGCCACATCTGCAGGGAGAAAAGGACAGAAGACGTGACCCTAAACTGACCAGCGAGGGATTCCATTCCATGTACATCATATTCAGTATAAAGCTGAGGGATCAGGAGGGTCAAGGTCTTTTCTTCAATGGCCAGTGTCCAAGTAGGACTCTGTCTGCTCTGCTTTGACCCATGTGTTCCTGAATCCAGTTCCTATCTGCCACTGAGTCCAGTCTGTGACTGCCACGGTGCTGCCACACCATCTGTGGTGATGGTGATGTAACTGCCATCAGGGAGGTTGGGTTCAATACTGATTTTGCATATATTTGTAAGTATTTCATTTTATTATTACTATTTTCATCAAAGCCATTTCAGTTTTCTTTTCCAATCCATAAGCCTCTCTTCCTTATTCCCCCTCTTTTCCCCTTTGGGAAGGGAGAGAGGTTAATGGACAGTGTCTGTCACTTGCTTAGTGGCCAGCCCACCACTAACCCTGGACAAACTTGTAAAGTCAAATATGTTTTTAAAGTAACTCCTCACCTCTGAAATAGAGAGGGATATATATTTAGCTGAGGCCAACAACAACATTCACTCTGTGATCTGAAAATCTCCACAATTTAGAACCTAAAACTGTAAACAAATAAGGAAATACCACTGTCACACAGTAGTACAGAAATGTAGAAAATATTCCACTGAATTAGCAAAGGCAATTTTTGAGCAGGTCAGCAATTTCATGCAAATGTTCATGCAAAACATAAGTTGAAATGGTTCAGCAAATTCTTCATTCCATAGTATGCAATAAAAATAAATAAATCAATAGCTTTTCACCTAATATTCCCAAGATGACTACAAGGAAAAGAAAAAGCAGCATGAAAATAAACAGACTTTTCAAGCAAGTTAAGGAAGAACTCCTCTTGATTTCACCAATTATACAGCATTACAATAAATATAATTGCAGCTCAGAGGAGCAACAAGACATTGCTACAAAACATTATTTTAAAAACCACAACCAGTGACAAGTTTAACTCTATTTGTCTATATGTGAAATGTGCATGTGATGTGAACTGCATGTATGAGAGTTCTTCTGTGCTGGAGGAAATGACAGGTTTACTGTTAGAATAACTTTGATTACAAAGCAACCAGTGAATTACAAAAAGACTCCTCAGGAAAACGAGGAGTCAGTTTAAGAAGTATAAAGGAAGCCTGAAAACGTGTAAGGGATAATGCCTTGGAATAAAAGAGCAGAGTCAAAACCTGGTCTGGCACTTCCAGAAGTTGCTTTGTCAGCAACTCCAGGGTCTTGCTAAACTTTGTGACCTGCATGCTAACAAGTGTTTTGATGAAAAACTGGGGCTTTGTGTTCAAATGCCTTCATTTGTATTGAAAATGAAGACTGCAAAGTCCTAGGCCTCACAGAACTCTTATGTTCAACCCTGAGTGCTGGTGTAGGATTCACATTTCACTTTATTATTATGCATTAACAGACATGAAAACTATCAAAACACATCTCTTCACAGGAGTAAATAAAGCTCTTAGAAATCCAAAGCTCTACAACTACATCACTGGAGAGGCTAAGCAAAAGACCTTAACTGGGAAGGATCTGCATGTAACTTTTCTGCTACTCAGTCAATATAGGCATTTCCCTCTATGAATTAAGATATTCCTATATCTTAAGATATTCCTATATCTTAATTTCACAAAATCTGGAAGTTATTGAGGCCAAAGTAACAGGGTTTTGTTGTTGTTGTTGTTGTAGTGGTTTTTTTCTTGAAGTTCTCATTTCTCAGCGTGTCCAAAGTGTCTCTGTTTCAACAAGCTTTGGAGGAAACAGAACACTATTACAGAAGTAATCTGCTACTTTCTCCTACCACAGAAAATTTAATTGTCTCATGGTTCAAAGACTTAGAAGAAAAGAAATCTTCAGATTCATTGTTCATTTGTAAAGAGCAAATAGGAACAGAAACTGAAGAGAGAGCTTAGATTCTGATAGAGCTGACTTTCTTTGAAAGAGAGGAAAAATCAGAAAATGGAAATATTGTGGTGAGTGAGAATAGGGTTGACACCACAAAGAATGTTTGCTGTCTGGTAGAAAAAGTTCCTTTGAAAACTCAGCAAACAATAAAAAGCTCAGGTTTTGTCTACAGATATGACTAGTACAACCCAGGCCATCCCATTCTTTTAATACAGTGAAGTCCAATTAATTGGCCTCAGATGCAGTTGACTTCAGCTCATTTGAATGACATTTTCTGGCAAGTTTTTTAATGAGAACAATCCCATTTACTAACAGTCAACAACATCCACAATCTGATCAGGCAACAGCATCTACCTGTAACTGAATGCGTGGCTGTGAAATAGTTCCATGCCAAACACAGCCCTTCTCTACAGTCAGGGACTATCAGACAAAGCCAAGATAGCAGGCAGGAACCCTTTGCCCAAAGGTGAAGCAGGCAGTTTACACAAACCCTGGTGAACTGCTTTGACTAATGCACTTTTTGGTTTGTGCCATGTTTGGCAAGAAAAGCAAAGTCTCTGTTTTACCTACTGCACCATTCTTTTATATGTGATCTATATTTTCACCAATAACTGTTTCTTGAAATACTGGAAGAAATCAATTACTGCCCTTCCTGTTCCCACTGCAAAATTTCATCATTCTTAAACTACATTATTTCTGCCCAATGCATACTAAAACCAGGTTAAGTGAGATTAGTACCAAAACCAGGTTAAAAATAGATTTATTCACTGGAGAGAGATGGATTTAAATGCTATATATTCTGAAGGAGGGGCAGGGGGAGAAGGGACTAAGAGGTCTCACAAGGGGGATTAGACTTTACTACTTAATAAAATATTAAGTGACAATCAATCAAACAGGAATGTGTGGGAAGCACAGTTTTGCAGTACTGCTCTTTTAGGATTTGTTTTCTTTAACATTTGCATTCCTTTCTGCATGCATTTGAGATATATGTATGTTGGCTTTTTAATGATTAGAAATGGCTTTGATCTTGACTACTTGCAGGAACATAAAGATATAAATAGTGTGAGTGGATATGATTAATCCTGGTAATGACAAACATAACAAAAATCCAAGAGAAGCTTTTCTGAATTTTTCAAACATACCTTAGGAAGTTCAGTCTTTAGCTCATGTCATTCATACATGAATGATCTACAGGAGAAGTCAGAAATGCACCAGGGTTCAAGGTCCCCAAATACCACTGGTGCCAGTTTATTGAAGATAAGAAGCTAGGAAATCAGAAACGTCAGCTTTCTGCTTGAGTAACTGCCACTCTCCTTTGAGATGGGACAGAGAATAAGGAAACATTCCTGCAACATACCTGTCCAAATAATGAAATAACATGCAGTGACCAGGTAGGATAGTGAAGATACTCAACTGGGGTAAGAAAATGTCACCTGTAGATAACAAGTGCCTAATGGCCAGGGTATGATGGCTATTTATAGGGTGTGAAACTAGAACTCTCTGTTAGAGGAATTTTAATGAGACACCTTTAAAAAAGTGGCCCTAAATTGCCACTGAGATGATGTCATTTTCTGCATCTGTGTGAAGAGGGCAGTAAATGAGATGAAAGGAAGAGCTGTTAGGATTTAAAGAGGAAATTTATAAAGGCAGAAGGCAAAAAACCCACAAAAGCAGGTAAGACATCACAGATATTGTATCTTTAGATCTAAACTCCTCAGTATAAGGACTCAGCACCTTCAAAAGATACTGGTCACACAAAATGATAACTTTCAAAGTTCTTAGTGTCTTAGGACAGCATTGCTGAAACCTGAGCTCTCACTTCCTCATGGGCATAAAATACATCGTACAGATCATACAGGTATACATATGTAATCTGACCCAAATCCATAGCCTACTTCTTTTCCATAGCACCTTTAATGGATGAAGTTGATTAATTCTTATGGACCTACAGAAAATTAAATGGAACATCAGAATGAAAAGGAAAAAGCATGGCCCAGCAGTGCCAAAAAATTAAGTCAAATTTTAGAGCATTCTGCAGCATTTTTCAGTACTCAACTGACTGGAAGACAAATTCTCCTTCTTTCCATTGCCAGCCACCTAACACTTTTTCATGGATTCTTTGCATTCATTGGCTATTCAACTAAAAGAAAATTAACTTACAGAGTAAGAAAGGCAGATTGGTGACAGAGAATAATTAACTCATCAGTGAAACATATGCACCCTTTTTTCAATAAAAATGGCAAAGTCATGGAAGTTAGACCATATATAATGTCACAGTGAACATGGCTTCAGTTTAGTAGTTTCACAGTGAAATACATGAACACAAAACATCTCATTAGTTATTTTGCTTGCCTCCCTTTCCATTTTTCTTTTTGTGTATCTCCCCCAAACATCTTGAACTTCCAACAGAAACATAAAACCAAAAAACCCTTCCTATGCTAATCTCTAGATGGAAACAATTTCATTTCTTCAACAAAATCAGTTTTGTTATTGTGCCCAGCCCTACACAAGCTATTCATGAGAAAAGTGCTTTCACTAATTGCATTTTGAAAGGAATCTTGCACAAAATAGCTGTGCTAAGTCTTGTTACTCAGTGAAGCCTTTATTTCAGTAATAATCTTTCAACAACTAATAATGTTTGTACTCAATGGAGGAGCAAAACCACTTCATTAAGTTAACCGTGTAATTCTTAGATATTTCCAACAAATTATAAAGCTTTGATCTACTGCAAAGCACAACAGATAAATAAGATGCTAATACAATATGATTGCTATTTTCAAACCATTTCAGAAAACTTTTACCCACCCAGAGTGTACATGCATTTAGAGAAATGATGCACCTCCAAAATTACATGGATCAGCAGCCCATTGTGATTGAGAAAATGCTAGAATGTTAGCACCAATGTTCATCCCTTGATCACTCACAAGCAATGTTATGTAGCACTCTAAAGTTTTGCAGTAAAACCTGCTTTTATTTGGGAAAAGGGGAGGCAGGTTTGTACTTAGCATGACTTCTCATCAGCTGTCTCTCTGTTATAGGTGTAATTGTTTTTTCCAATTATCTTCCTATGATATTCTTAATGGAAGAGACATTGAACAACAAAATTTAGGAAAAGAAAACCCAAATCCAACCTCCAAGTTCCAAACCAAACAAGTACAGAAAAATACAGCATTTAAGAGCTAGTAAAACAAACAAACAAACAAACTATTCTAACAGTTTACTTGGGTCAGCATCTGGAAGCCTCAGACAGCAGGGTAGAAACTAGCCCAGCAATTTTTAACACTGTCTGTCTGTCTGTCCACAGCAGTATTTCCAACTCTCAGCTCAGCTCCTAAGTTGATAATTTTTCCTGGCTTCCAGATACAATTCCTTCTCTCTATCTGTAGCTGTCTCTACAAAGCCCAAAGGAAGTTCTGCAACATTCTACAGAGTAATTAAAGATGTTCTTCTAAACAGAAATACCTTTAGGGATGAGAATGAAGGAGAAACTTTCCTATATGACAAACATGGAGGCACACTCATCATCAGCACTAAGCAATCCAAGCCTCAGCCAGTACAGGCACTAACAGTGCCTAACATTATTCACAAAGAGACCCTTTCTAAATGAAGCATACACCATTTACCAGAGGAATATCTAAGTTTGTTGACCACATATGGACCTGATGAATTCTGTAGACCTATCTATTTAAAGGAGTAAACAGGGATGTGGCTGAATAGTGTTTAAACAACATGTGCCAGTAGAATAAAAACAAACAAGCAAACAAAAAACCCCAAACCCTGCATTTAAGTTAGATGATGACATACATACATATATATATGTCATTTATCTGCTGTGAAATTTGACTAAACCTGAAAGACTTAATGAAAGCAATTTATAAAGCAAGCATAACAAAGGACAAAAAAGCCACCACAGCCACCCCCCAAAAAACCCCAAAACAACAGAATTTTTTTCCTCTGAATAAGTGTGTTCTAACCTTGCTCAGGATGTAGCAGAGCAATTTTACCTTGACAGCTGACAGCACATGGTACTTATGTAGAGTGGCCTCAGCCTTCATATGACAGACCAAAAACCCTGTGTGGTTCCTGTGGCTACGTGCCTGGCCTGAGGCTTATGTGTTCCCCCCCTCATCTTCTTTTAATATGTGCATTTTGTAGCTTCCAAGATACAAAAATATAGGCTTTAAAATTAGAGATAAAGTCAATCACTTGTGGGAGGAGAGGTCACAGCATGAAGGAGACAAACAAGGCACATATTATGCACATGGTGGCTCTCTAACATTAAAAGAAAGCTTCAAAACGATATACACTCTTGTTTGTACTCATTGGGCTCAGGACTTCAACTCTCTTTTGCAATTAAATCTATCAAACTTCAAGCTCTCAATTAAAAATTTTCAAATGCATCGTGCTCCAGGGTGTCTGGAATTAAAAGCCACTTTACATGTTTGTCAAGTCCTCTTTTGTAATTTTTACAGTGTTGCTCTTTCTGCTGTGATAAGTGCTGCCAAACCCTCGCTGTTTATGCACCACAACAGAAGGAAAAAATAAACAGAATTCCTCCAGACAGCTCATCCCAAATTATAGCATTTTGTTTCAGCAGTGGTTGCTCTCACCTTTCTCAGACATCTGTTCTCAAGAGCAGGACAAAGGGCAATTGGAGAACATCTCCATGTTGCCGTTCTTGAAGAAGGCTATAGCTCCAGAGGAGAAGCTGGAAGGAAGCAGCACAGCTGGTGCATTCGATTGCCCAATGGCTCTTGCCAATACTGTCTCCAACAGACATCAGCTAAACATAAAAGCTGAAAATACCTTTGTTAAGTTCACTTTGCCTTTTGATAAAAGGGGGGGAAAAAAGGAATGACTGTGTTATAGATGAGCATGAGGATACAGTCAGTTCCTAAGAACCTGAGGGAAAATGCTCAATTAGAGTTGAAGCTAGTCAGTGCTGTGGGGACAATAAAAAGGGATTTTTAAAGATGCCAATAGCAAGAGGCAGACCAGAAATAACACTGGCCCATTACTTGATGAGGATGCTCACCTCACAAACAGGGATATAGGCAAAACAGAGACATTTAATGCTTTCTTTTTCTCAGTTTTCAACATCCCTGTTGGGCTCTGGGTCCCCCAGAGCCCCAAGCTAGAGATGCGTAACTGCAAGAACTTGGACACAGGACTTGAAGGTATACCAAACAAGTTTGCCAGTGACACCAAATTGGGAGGAGTTGTTGACTCCCTGGAAGGCAAGGAGACCCTGCAGAGAGACCTGGACAGACTACAGAGCTGAGCAATCACCAGTTGTATGAAGTTTAACAAGGACAAGTGCTGGATTCTGCACCTGAGATCAGGCAACGTTGCATGTACGTACAGATTGGAGAGTGAGAGGCTGGAAAGCAGCTCCACAGAGAGGGATCTGGGGGTTCTTCTCTCCAGTAACTTCATTCACTTATAGAAGAAAGATTTAAAATCCAAAAATTGCTGAGGATAAATGAGAGAAAATGTTCCAGCTCAACCCTTTCTTTGCCATGTAATAACATTGCAGGTAACTATTTAACTAACTTCTGCCATTTCTGTTAACTATTTTATTTTTAAAAGGAAAAGACAGGGACTACAGAGGCCCCTGAACTGGCATTTCCCTGTAAATGCAAAACATATTTAAAATACATTATACATTTAGGAGACAAATAGCAGTTAAAACAGAAGTATGAAGCTCATAAGAGAATAGTACAGTAGAAGCAAAAGTCACACAGTGGGTATAGAAGCAATATGCAAAGCCTCAAGTATGAACTATGTTGGAGGGGTATAATGCTAGCAGAAGATTTTTTCTTTTCCCAACAATTATAAAAGGGATATTTTTTTTTCCAACCCAAGTTACATTTTGCAAACATTGTTTATGATGTGTGTAATATTTTGTTTACTGACTTTTGCAAAACATCCTGTTTTGATATTTCATTCCTACCACAGGCCCTTGATAATTAAAACATATTCAGAGAGAATCATAAATACTGCACATCAGTCTCCTGACACTGTTAAGTGCTCTCTCTTTTTTCTCAACCCCACATGAACATTAATAATTATCTTTCATAAATGTATATATCTGATTGTTGTATTGCCTTCTATACCTTTTAAAAGGAAAGCAGCATTCTCTGATAAGACAAAGGTAAAGTTTCTCAGAAAACTCTGAATTTATTCTCCTTGAACAGCAAAGATGAAGACATCCAGAAGACAAATAGGAATCTACCCTAAACAAACACTAATATAAGCACCCAGGGAGATATTTCACATGCTTCCCTTGAAGAAGCAAAAGCTTCTCTGAGCAAATAATTACTTGAAGGGAATAATCTGAATCAGCATTGAGGAAAACATAATGAATTCTTCCTCTTCGAGAAGCTATGAAATACTTCATTGTGTGTTTCCCAGTATTTTTCCTTGGGGTATAAATTACTGCTTCACTTTCTGCCTGGAAATGTGCCTCCTACAATTCTGTCTGCTTCTAGACAGAATTGTGGAAGGCACCTGAGCAACAGTCACATATTCCCAGAATGAGATGATCAAGCATTCTGTTTGGGTTTGGCAAACCTCTTTCAGGTTTTTTTGATTCACCTGCAAGAAACTATGGAGTTTTTTGATGTGAAGTGCAAACAGTTTTAGTCCTGTGGTAGAACAGGTTTCATTACTATTTTTTTTTTTTTGTATTTAAGCAAGTTTCATGTTTTCAGAATTACCTTGAAAATAATCCTATCAGGCTGATGATAATCATGTTTTTCAACACATAATTCTAGAGAGGCTTTGTGAAAAATTAAACCTGTGGGCAACACCACTCAAAGTAAATGTAGTCAAGAAAGTTTAGTTACAAAATTAAAATTATNNNAATTAAAATTATTAATGTTAAAAAAATAAAAATAATACTAATTTTTAAAACAACCAAACCAAAGCCATCCCAAGCACTGCCACTTATTACCACTGTGCTGGACTCATTCCTAAGAAGAATCCCATTGCATTTGGGTACTGAGATACATTTTCAGATCTGGCCCTAAGTTTTTCAAGTGAGGATGCAAGTAACTGGTGAGGGATAACAAGAGGAAATCACCTGTCAGCTGCCAGAAGAGAACTTTACAGCAAGTCATGCACTTGCTCTGTTTATTACAAGTAGTCAGGTACTCCTTGGAGTTTGAAGGATTTCTTTTTTGTCCTGTGGCCAAGCTACACATCTTGTATTTTAATCTTATTACAGTGCATAAGACAGTGTCCTTTAACCAGGGAGAGATTTCACTTTCTGAATGCAAACTAGAGAGCAGAAGAGGTTAATAAGCAGAATAGAGAATTATGCATTTCATGCAGGCTATGAATGTAACAATGTGCATTTGTTTCTCTTTTTTGGCTCTTAGCCTGTTACTCTTCTTCCTACATAAAGCCTTGATCCCCAGCACACTAGTGAGCTGTTGTAATAAACACACAATGTTCTGAAACCTCATAAAAAGAGAGAAAAGGATCAACAATTAAAGCACAAGTATTGAGCTATCTCCTGTATGACTGTTTCTCATAGAAGTCAGTTTTATTTCACTTCTAAAATGACTCAGTCAAGCACAAAATGACTGATCATTGCATTAAATGGTGTTCGTAGCATATATTAAAGCCAGCTAATCAAAGACAACCCATTCTACATTTTTATCAATATTCTATTTCAGGATTAGCAAGCAAGCTGTCAGCCTCACTATGTCTTCTCACAGAAGTTAGATTAATCTATGTAATTTTGACAAGAACAACAAAATTCTAAGGTGCAGTATTCTGTTCTGTAAACCAAAGCTACATAAAGCAGCAAGGCAATTTTAACTTTGAACTGCCTGTTACAGGAGACCCTGCCTTTGAGACTGGAAAGCCATGACATGTGTGCATCACTCTGCACTGGGTGCTTGTGAGTCAAGTCACAGCATCAGATATCTAATGTCTAACATGGTACAGAGCAAAGGCACATGTGTACCTTACCCAGCTCAACTTCATTAAAAGATGTTTTCAGGGGTTTGTATCTTTCTCTTTCCTTTTCTACATGACACATTATGAGAGATCTGAACTGGAACCCAGAAGACATGCTCCCCCAGCAGATCTCCACTTCCTCATGAAAGCTAGAGAAAAAAATACAGCAACACATATCTATTAGTCTACACCTGCTGTGCATCAAGAAACACAAAGGAACAAACACATCCCTCTCTCTTTCTCTCCTTAAAAGGATCAGAACAAATTCTTTTCATTCCAGGCAGTTGAGGACTGTTAGAAATAAAACAATAGCTTTTTAAAACACCAAACACCCTAGAGAACACAGGGGAACTGAAAAGCACCATATCCTGGAAGAATGAAAACACAATATAAATCCAGAAACTTATCAGGAAGGGAATGTCATCAAGATGAGGTGATCTTTTTTCACCTAGGTACAAGCAGCTTCTCTCATTTCTAACACAGAAACATTGACATTCAGTTTTTGAAATGCTGATTTAATTCAAACGGTACCCACAGTTTTAAAATCTCACCTCTTCAGCTGCTGATTTGGGATTTTAGCACTGCAGAGCAGCCAAGTTTAGAAGAGCAAGAGAACAAATGCTTTCAAGACTTCCTGTTCAGCTTGACTTACTCACTTGGAGGAAATTCAAACCAATAAAAGAGAACAAAAGGGCACTTTTTTTCCCAGGCCATGGTTTCTCTGTTTGACTGATTCCTGACCATTGTATTAAGAAAAGTTCCAAGCTTACCAGCAAATGCAATAAACATTAGACACACTATTACTTCAAGAAGTTCTACAAACTTTCTGCCTTAAAAGTTTATCAATAGTCTCTGTGTTGGGGAAAGACTTTTTCTTCTCTTTTTATTTCACATTCAGTGGTGCAAAATTGCTAAAAAAAAGAAGAAAAGGTAACTGGCCTATAATTATTTCTTGTTACACTTTCATCTGTTTGTATTTGTGGTTCCCTTGAATGTCAAGCTCACTCCTTAGGAGGCTACTGCCAGTCCTCACTTTCAAACCTCCCCCTAAACAGTCATTAACCCTTTCCTAGTGCAACCCCCAGACCACAGCCAATTTCAGCCAAGTCCTCAGTGTTGTCCATGCTTTAATGAACAAACTACAGCTGTTCCAGGCAGGTGCAGTAACTGATTTGATCATGTACAATCTTATGCATGCAACATATTTTACAAAATCCTTCTCTAATAGTTCTGGGGAGATCTAGAATGAGGCATTAATGGTTCTCCTCTTTGGGACTTGGAAGCAAATATGTTAACCAATCTCATTTAAATAAATGAATACTAATCATTCTGATTAAATTCCTCTTAGAGTAAAATCACAAAAGAGGATGCTACCACCTGAGACAAAGTGGTCAGAGGTCAGAGAGGAGCCTGAAGGTAACAGGTGTAATTCCTAGATTATTTCAAATGTGCACAGTGGAGTAGAACTACCACACAGCACTGAGAAGGATAGCTCTTCACCTTGCTATGCACCACAGCCTCCAAGTCCTGTGTGGAGTCCTTCCAGAAAAGTGGGAGGAGGAATGTTGCTTGTTTCTTTTATTCCTGCCACAGTTCTCAGGGGAGACCTTATCACACTCCATAACTACCTGAAAAAGGGTTGGAGTGAGGTGGGGATTTGTCTCTTCTCCCAGGTAACAAGTGATAGGACAAAAGGAAACAGCCTCAAGTTGTGTCAGGGAAGGTTTTCATTGAATATCAGGAAAAATTTCTTGACCAAAAGGGTTGTGAAGCACTGGAACAGGCTCTCCAGGGAAATAGTGGAGCCACCATCCCTGGTGTAGTGACAAAGTTTAATGGTAGTGGTAAGTGTGGTTGGACTTGATGATCTTAGAAGGTCTTAATAATTCTGTAATTCTATGATTCAAGAAAAGATAAAACATTAAATTTTGGGGGTTTTTTTTTAACAAATAAATGAATCACAGTAAGAAAATTTCCCAGTTTGCTGTCACTATTTCTCAGCCAAGCAACAACCAACTTGCACTTGACTTTTGCTGCTGCTGGGCCGAGCAGTCAGCAATATCCCTGTTTGATGGCTGATCTGAGCCCTTAGAGCCTTCTAAGACCCAGTAAACTTGGGGTTGTGACTTTCAGTAGGTTCTTTATTGAAGGAAACAAATCTCTTTGCAGCAGCTACTCATCCTAAAGAGCATTGAGGAATTCTAGTTTTCAGGCTAAAAAGTGACATTTGTCAAGCTGCTCCTCAGTGAAGCATAACTGGCAGGGTTAGTTGGTCAGTAGTGAGCATGCTCCCTAATTGCTTAGAGGAGAAGGTTTATGCTTCTTTAATGACAACCCTGCCAGTCTGTCCAAGATGATCCCTGTCTTCAGAATATAGTTCTACCCTAAAGAAAGTACCAGCAAAATATAGTACCTAATACACAGAAATCTGAGGCAATAAGATTAAACTCCTGCCTGCTCTTTACCAGCCTGATTAAGTATTCTTAACCATGTGACAAAGTGCCAAGATCCACAAGAGAAAAACTGGTGGAAAACAAAAATAATCTATCTACAAAGCTGGAGCTATTGCCATCAGAAAGCATTAAACATTAGGAAGTTTAGAGGGTGATTTGCAAGCTGTTCTGACAAGAGGGGATATCAGAAACCCTTCATGTTCTTCCTTTCCTACAGCAAACAAATGCCTAAAGCTGAGCAAATAAAGTCTTGTGTGAATTGTTAATTAAAATTAAGGCAAGAAACATACAATGCAAAGCAACCTTTTCTTTGAAGATTGTTAACATAAAAGCTTCCTAGCAGCATATCTGTTTGGATCAGGATAAGAAGTGAGGCCCTCATCAGTGTGTAAGACACACATACTGACAAACCCAGAAAGCCTGTACTCAAGGAAAAAGCCCCTTCCCCACTAAATGTATTTTGCCCAGAAGCATCACTTCTACAGCAGACCTCTGGGAAATTTCTATTTCTTACCAATTACAGAATGCTGCAATTTCCTAGCAAACCTGTTGCCAAAAGAAGAAAAAATGTTTATACACCTATGATGTCTTTATTCTCTTGTATAGGCTGCTGTTGAGCTAAAGGATAAGCAGAAGTGAAGCTCTTCATTGCAGGTAGGAGGTTTGCTTGCAGTTGCAAATGAATTGGGTGACACTGCAGACTTACAGCAGCAAGGACTACAACTAGACTACCTAAGTTTTTTAAAAAGGAGAACTCCTCTCATTTTTCTGGCTTTAACAAGCTTATGTTGCAGCTAAACTGCACAGATCAGGAGAGCTCCTTGAGTTATCATAAAACATAGCAACACAGAGGAAATAGGGCCTATGTTAAGATGCTAAGGTGAGAAGGGAACAGCTACTACACACAGTCCTTAGCTAAACAAATGCATAGTGAAAGAAAATAGAGCCATCTGCTCCCTTCTATACATATACTTATGCAAAAGCCATTTTGCATCCTTCTTTATCCATCTGTGGCACTACAGAGCTACCCCAGATTTGAACTGCACTGTCCTTGACCAAAGCCAAGGACCTAGCAGTAGATGATCACCTCCTTTCATTAATGTATTGTATCAAAATGCCATATTTTTCTTAACTCACATACAGGAAGGGTATAGAAAAAGAGAGAATAACACCTACTCTTTGCCCACCTTGTGGTGACACCATCTAGTACCCACATTTTGCACAAAGCATAACAACTGCATGGAAGTATATACTAAGAAAATAAACTACAGAACTGAAAAAAGACTCATTTTTATAAGCAACATTTGATTTTCCTATCTACATTCTTGGTTAATATGGTCTTTCTGTCACATAGAAGGTTTCAAAGGCCCTTGAATGATGATCAGAAACAAAACTTTTACAGAGGAAAAAAATATCTGCATGTTTCTATCCAGTATCAGAAAGGAAGGGACACAAAATAAAAACTTCCATTGTGGCTTTTAGAAAAGCTTATTCTAAATGTACCAAGGCCACCTAAATGTCACATCTGTCACAAACTGTTCAGGGTTTATAATACTCCTAAATTTCACAGGTAAGCTGGATTACAAGAGCAGTAACCCCTTTCTCACTTTGTACTTCATGTAATAAGAGTATTATCTGCAATCTATTTTTGACTGGATTCCAAGTTCTCAGTTGCAAGAGCCTTACATAGCCTAGTCATGTACTATCAGCATTCTTCTGACCCTTATTGCCCTTTTCTTCTCAAGAACATTCACTAGAAATTCACAAATAATTTGATGGCATTTAGCAAGTCATCTCAGCACCAAAGTGAAGGCTTTTTAAGAGAGCAGTTGAAAGAAAATGATAATGGAAGGGTTAGCATAAAAGAAGGGAAAGTGATTTCAATATCCAAGGGTATACAAACAATTCAGTCCCAACATCCTAAAATATGGAGACATAAGATACCAGGTTTCATGTTAAAGGAAATTTAAAACTATTTGGATGAGATGGATGAAAAAAATCTAAGACATAAGGCATTTTTGGGGAAGTTGGGGGTGGGTGGAAGGAGGAAGACATCATGCTTTCTATGTTAATAAGCTAATTTTTGTGAGCAACTTTCCCACTGGGGTTTGTGAAATCACCCTGCTGCAAGACAGAGAAAAGCAGCCCTCTGCAAAACCTGTTTGTCTTGTACTCACATACCTTAATAGCAGGTTGGCTTTGGTCTTTAGCCTGTGCTGACACCCCTGTGCACCCCTAATGCCACCCCCTTTTTTTCCAGATCTCCATCTCACCAGGCTGACAAGGAAGATAGGAGTTCATACATCAACCAGATCACTCTTAGTTTATGGGGAGGAGTGGTGCAATGCTGCAGCAGAGAGAGATGGAGATTTGTGCTAAAACACTGGCTTTCCAGGGTTCTAGAGGTATAAGTGGGCCACCTGATTCTCTGTTTCATTTGCATCCCTTTAAACAATGCTGTACTATACTCTCTGCTTTAGCACAGGACTAAAAATATACCCAAAATAGCTGAGATAAAGAGAATGGTTCCTGCTTTCTCTCTCATGTTGATCTTCTATTAGTTCTTTATTCATTTATTCCCCTTTCTCTCCTTCAATCTGAAATAAAAGCAATTCCGAGAGGAAAAGTGTTTGCTCAGAGTAAACCTTGTATCAGAGGCTTGGGATGTTCAAGGGCTGAAAAGAAATGATGGCTGATAGGAAGTGAAAACAATAATAATTCATTTAATATGTGCTCCAGATCCTCTACACAGTGCATTAATATGAGCCTTTTAAAATTCAAGCAATAATTTTGTATGTCTTTCCCTTTCTAGCCTGTGTGAATCATCACCCTCTCCAGGACTAAGAAAAGAAGGCAATATTATCTACACTTTATGGATGAAGTACGGAAGATTAAGTGTCATGCCACAAATCAAACAAAAGTCAGCAGAAGAGCTCCTGAACCAAAGTCTGTTACTTTAACCATATGATAATTTTCCTCTGCCAGGTATTTAAATTTTACTCCAGTAGTTCAGGAGTTCCCATTAGCACAGAATTCATTCCAGCACCTGTCACCAATGAAAGTGAAAGAGATTAGAGTTCATGAAGAGGATTCCATCTGTCTCTTCATTATCATATTTTCTCCTTACATGGGACGTGGCTACAGAGTGTTGCTGAAGGAACTGAGAGTTTGAGTGGAAAGGAAAGAGCAAACAACACATTGCAGAGGCCACAGCAATTTTCAGAAAACAATAGAGGAACTCTTCCCAGTTTCATTTGGCTCTGCCTGACATCAACAGCAGGCTGGACCTTGGAGATAACAAATAAGAAAGAGTTGAGGGTGAAGACACCACAGGAGGGGTTTCTGAAGAATTGCCACTTTTGTCTTCATTAGATTTTATATCAAGGTGGCAGAAGGAATTAATCTGTATTTCTAATATTTTGGCAAATAATGCTTCACTGCTGTTCTCATAGCATTGAGTTTTATCCTTTGCAACTGATTCACATCTCCTGGCTTTGCTGTTCATGCTTGCAATGACACTGCACATCTTTGAAGCTAACACACTAGTCCTCTCCTTAACCCTTAAAGGGGACAGGGACTGGTTTTATCCAGATAACAATCTCCCATGTATAAGATTACATTAATTATTAACATATTTCTAAGGGCACCCCAGGAAGGTCTAGGAGTCTCTGAGAAACAAAATCTTCATAACCTTACTTTGGAAACAGTTTATCTGTCCTGACTTTATGCTCCTTGGACTATTAAGTCCAAGTTTTGGCATTCTGAAGACCTCCGTATTCTGATCTTTTGCTGGCCAGTCCAGCAGGAAGATCCTCCTATTTGGAAGAAATGACAAACTAAATTTAACCTCCTAAACCAGAAGATGACCTAGTCCCAGATAGATGTAGAGGAGATTTTGATAACTAAAAATGATCTTTTGGGCAGCTAAAAAACATATTTTCTGTCCCATGTGGCCCTGGATATTGCATCTTTATATTAGAGGAATAGGATGAGGACATTGGATGCCAAGGATTTTGAAAATGGAAAGCCTACATGAACAAACAACTCCACTGAAATTAATTACAAAACTCTACTGACTTCTCTGGGGCCAAAAATTTCACCTTTCATCCTGGAAAACATTCAACAAATGCATGCAGTAACTCATCCCAGCTTATCCCAGTAAAATCTTTCCCAAACAGGACCCACTTATGACTGAAGCATGACAGCAACAGCTTGGCTTCATAGTGCAGGAGGCATGTGATCTATTTCAATCACTCAATGAGCTATAGATCAATAAGGCAGCAAGATTCTGTGTTAAAAAAGTAAATAATGATTGCTTTCTGAAAAGTCTATTTCAACTTTAAGTCTCAGTTGCCTATCTCTGCTGAATCTGCAATACACAGCACAAAGTTAAGCAGTGAGAAGGAAAAAAGAAAGAGGAACTCATTGGTAGAAAGACCAAAAGCAAACAAAAGATCCTACACATCATACTCAGGAGAAAGCTGTGATGTGGTAAGTAAAGTAAATGCAGGAAAAGTACATTTTTACTTCACAATTTTGTTTTAATATCTGAAAATGTTTTTAATAATTCTCACCTGATATATAAACATCATGACAGCAACTTAATGCCCTGGTTATGTAGGTGGCCACCCCAACAATGGCTTCCACAATGAAATAACATCAGTGTACATAAACAGCCATGGGAGTTATTTCTGTGTTCAAAGCAAAAGCTATTTCTAAGTGCTGATTTACAGCCCTTATATAAAGAGGTGATCAAAATAATACTTGGAACTTCAAAACTGCAGCAGTGTATGCTATGAAGTTAAAAGTCTAGGATTCAGAAAAGTTTTGTGTTGTCTTCACAGTCTGTAAGACTGTACTGCAATCCTTTACATATTATGAATTATCAAAGTAAGCTTTTAAAACTTAACAGCACTGTAGCAAGTGGCAGGCAAAGTAAATTTTATTCTTTTGCAATATTCAGGCTTGGAACTTTGAGGTATTTTGATGTATTGTTGTTATTTTCATTGCAAGATTTTAATGTCAGAAAAGACTATTATCTGATCTGATCTAGCTTCCTGTCTATCACCAGTCATTAGCTCTCACATCTCTATGAAGAACTTTAAGAGGGAGCATTACAGTTCTCACGAAAATGTCAGTGACTGAGCTGCCAGATATGCCAGAAGCTCCTACAGCAGAAGAAGCCTGATCCAGCCATGTGCCTGCAGATGAACTCTCAAATGCCATCTCTGCCTTGCCATTACAGGAAGAGACTGAAGTTACTATTTGTTATTAAGCTGGAAAAATGCTTCACTGGCATTACCTTTCTTGATTTGATGTTTGGGATGGTTCACAAACTTCCCAAATGCAAACAAGATTGATATGCAGAGGGGCACAAGTTCTCCTTTTAGAGAGCACACTCATGTTTTAAGAGCCACACACGAGCCCCCCTAATCCATTAAAATTTTGCATAATACCTCAGGAATCTTAGCAGAGCAGTACAAACCCCTTCTTTTGATTACACCATCCTGACAATAAAAGCAAGTGAAGTTCCTGTTGGTAACAGGGAGCCTAGGAAAAAGTCAAGCAGAAATCTGAAGTCTACTTGTAGTGACTGCATGAAGCTATCGCATGGCAGGAGACCGAAGGCTCTGCCTCACACTCACTAAGCCAACAGCTGTGGCAATGCCAAGCTGTACTTCCCCCAGCTGTTCATTAGCACTTGGCCAGATGTTACCATCCCAGTGGTGGAAAATGAAACACGTGCCCTCACCTTCTCTCTTTCAGTGCTATCTGGTATTTTAGCACAAAGTTACTCTGACTGACAACTTGTATGAGCTATGAATAAAACCCACACCCCAATTTCTCTTGCTGATTCACTTACCAGAACAACGCTGGCCAGAGTTGCCCTGCCAGATGACTGATTCCAGCTGCATTTACAAAAGCAGAGTCTTTTCTGTCCAAACTTCAGTCACACACAGGTAACTGAGTAGTGGTTTTCTACCTGTAAGAGAGCTAACTGTATTAAAACCAAACCTCAGAAATGTAATTTTGATAGATTCCTCTGAAATTCTCAGTCTGCCTGCCTCTGTTTAACTTGGTGTGCACTGTGTGCCTTCCCTGCATAGAGACATCTCTCACTGCAGAGTAAAATCTGTTTCAATCCATTTTCATGTCTATGCTGGGGTTTAAGTGTGGTGAGCCTTCCTGTAGCCTAGTACTGCTTTGCTACTCATTATGACCTCTGAGGGTCTTTGGGTTCTGAATTATAACCGTATCATTTCTCTCTGCTTCAACTAATGAAGAGGCCTGTGTAAAGATAAGACAAGACTGGTGTTATGTGAACTTTTATAGAAGTTAGTTGGTGTAATATCAGTCTCCATGGACAGCAGGCATTAGATATTCCAAGATCAAAGAGTTCTTTCTAATCTAGCAATTAATCATCTTCTCAGCATATTCACAAATAACAAGCATAGTTAAAATCTTAATGCCAAGGTATTACAAAATAGGTCTGCATAGATCCCTTCCTGCTCTTGCAACAAAATCTCAGTCTTTGAAATTGCTTGATCCAAAGACTTAGTGATACTGGTACTGGTATTAGTGTGCTACATCCTCCAGCCTAATTAATGCAGATTTCTGGTCCACGATATTCTACCTTTTCCTTGACTCTTCAGTACACAACAGCATCAGCAAAATCAGAATCTCATCATGTTGTTAGCTGAAAGAAGACAAGTAGACAGATCTTACTTATTTCACTGCTGGTGGCAGTAAAGCCTGCCTCCTCTAAGGAGATGACCTCTAAGTTTGGATGACCTCTAAAGGGACTCAACAGAGAACTGAAAGCCAAAGCCAAGAACTGGGCTACAATATATCAAGAACCATCCAAGGCTGAGAGGAAACTTTAGTCTTTTACTCCCACCCATGTGCAATACCAAAGTACTGCCAATTTGGAAGTGTGTTACAGAACAAGCTGCAGGACACCTCAGTGTCTGGAGTTAAGATGTGACCACACAGACAAATGCTGACAGAAGGGGACTTGGTAAAAATAACACCATAAAGTGCAACAACAGATGTAAGAAGAAATAATTTACATGCTTGTGTATAAAACATAAGGACAACCAAACAAACTGTATTAAAAGTGCAGTTTAGTAGATGGGCTGAAGCAGGCAGTACTGGTTTCTGTTCTAGGAGCATGTGCTCTAGATTTATTCATACTTAAAAGTCCCATGCCAGAAGTGTTTGGGACTTACCTTGTGTTTGCCAGTTTGCTTTATCAAACACTAATGAAGACCTCTCCTCCCTCAGAAGGCATAAAGCTGTTTGTGGATAGGAAGTACAAGAGAAGAATAAACATTATGTATTATTTGAACAATCACAGCTGAAGCTGTTACAATTCAGAGTGAAAATAACTCCTTTTAGTTATGAACAGCCAAGACCCCTTCATCCACAGTGTTGGGTGAATCCATACACATACTAACATGCAGTCCATACTCATCAGTGAACAGCACTGACTGTAAGACATGGACAGGATGGCTGAGAGTGGAGGAAAAAAACCTACTGCCTGTTCTGGGAGAGTATTAGAAGATGAAACCAGAACAGGACTGCAAGAGATATATTGCTATATACACCCACAGGCAATTGTTCCAGTATATCACTTTAACACAGAAAATGTCAGCAAAATCTGAAGTTTTCCAGATCACCACAGAAAACTGCTTAAAAGATATCCTGATACACTGTAATGAAGAATGAGAACATCTTCATTGCTGGCATTGCTATTTAGTTTTGAGTGGAAAGATTAGAATCCCATTTTTCACCTGCTTTTCATTTTTGCAGCTGTTAAAGTATTTGTTAATATACAAATGAAGAAATAATAAGGAAAATGTCCAGTTCAGTATCATTTTGGAATTCTTTTTGCTAGGTAAAACCAGTGGATTTCACTGTGAGAAGGACTTGAAGATTGTGAGGGAAGATGTCAAGTAAGACAAAGGACATAATTTTCTGACAGAAGAACTAGGCTATACCATAGATAGTTTAAAACTGAGAGTCCTGCCATGGCAAACAAGCTTGCAGTAAATGAACATAGAGCATCATTATGGTTGGAAAAGCCCTCTGAGATCACTGAGTCCAACCATCCACCCAACACCACCATGCTCACCACTAAACCATGGTCCCAAGCACCACATCCACGTTTTCGAACACCACTGGGGATGGTGATTCCACCACCTCCCTGGGTAGCCAGGGCCAAAGCCTGATAATGCTTTATATCTATAATATCTGACAATGCTCTTAATATCTAATCTAAACCTCCCCTGGTGCAACTTGGAGCCATTTCCTCTTGCCCCATCACTCATCACCTGGGAGAAGAGACCAAGCCCCACCTCACTCCCAACCTCCACGCACTAGTTCCTCAACAATTCTCTAAATATGTCCACAAGTCTCTTAAGTTATATTGTAGGATTGTATGTCCCATCAGAAAAAGATTTTCAGGACCTGTAGCAGTTATTTAACTTTTTGTAGCCCTTCAGTCATTTTTCTCCCATCTGCTATCCATGCAACTGCTCTGCTGTTGGACACATGGATAAAAACACTACACTCCTGGGAATGGCTGCCACAGAAAATGTTCCACACACACGGACCCAAGGGCTACCCATACAGTATTAAATTTAACAGCACAAAGGAATAAACAATTACTGGGACTGAAATTCAGTTGCCTATACTATGAAATTGCTAAAATAGTTCTGGTAGAGTTATAAATAACTCATATATCAGAATTTAGCTCAGACCATGGACTATTCCCAGTTGATATTCTGAGGGGTTTTTTAACTCTGTTCTGGAAGCTCACTGAACTTCACAGTATGAACACAGTCTGTTCCATGCCTCTGATTTATTAGTAGAGCTATGGCCTATCAGTCTATAGATTAGGGTAGCATGGGTGGGGTAATCAATCACAGTAAAGGAACATTCAGGATGCTGGACATGCATGTATACATTTTACTTTACTATACACAGACTTCCTGAATGGGATATGGGATGCTCCAAGTCAGCATGTACCAATTGTCAACTGTCCCACTATGAAGAGCTGCTGTACAGCAGCAAAGTCAATTTAATGGGACAAGAAAACTTGAGGCTATCACAGAGGAACTATATTTTGCTAGAAAAAATGCACCCAGCCTTGGATGCACTGAAATGGTCACTATGGATAGGTCTGGTAATGCAAGCTATTCATAAAATGCAGTCATATGTCATCTTCCATTCTTTTCTGCTTTTTAAGGGGGGAAAAAAACATCCTTCAACTCTGGAATAAAGTGGTAATTTCTTGACTAGAAGTTTTAAGAATACAAAGCTCCCTCTTGCCAAGCCAAACAGTCTCTTCACAAAAGGAATCACACTTCACCATTCTGCAGCATACTCTTCTAATCAACCTTTCACTGCAGTACACATTCAGAGGAATAATTACTGTATATATTTTTGTTCAGAGTTCTTTTTTCTTCCAAACTTTGCCATTGTTTGCTTGGGTCAAACATAATTGGGTGAGGAAGAAGCCCCTGCAACCATGAATGGAATAAGAAGTCAATAAGAAGCATTATTCCTATACATAGAGCATCTCTTATACTACAGAAAAAAAAGGAAATAAATCAGGAAACAAAATAACTATGATATTTTTAGTTCAAAATGAATGTGGGGTAGGGGCATAAGCTTGGAAACCTTTTGAAAACCTTAATTAAAACCATCACATAAAAATATACCTGACAACTAAATCAGCATTAAAATAGTTTCTAGGAGATAAATAATTTACAGATTTTCACAGTTAACAATCTGCTTTCTGGAAATAAACTTCACAGTTTACTACAAAATGATCAAAGAGGGATTAGGTAGCTATTCAATTTACTGGAAAAAATGTTATACCATATCAATGAGATTGAGAAAATGACTATGGAGCTGAATATGTTAGAGAAGATGTAATGAATCTAAACAGTGATAGAAATTCACTGGGTATGGAGTCATTAATGTTAATTTTATGAATATTAAATCACCAAGGGGAACAAATTTGCTGGCACTAAAGCTGATAATGGCTAAACAGTCCAAAAGATTTCATTTCTGAAAAGTTTAACACACATTTTCAATCCTGAATTTGAAGATTCTTTGCAATATATGAGATAGAAAGCATGAAATACACAAGGTCTTTTCATCTTGTATAGATTTGTCTACACACTAGAAACAACTTCAGTGGCCACCCAGTATCCTCTGACAGTTAAGTAATAGAATGACAAAAGGATAAAATACAGACTAATGTCTTCCAACTGGGTGGGCTACTGAGAGCCTATGGCTTTGCTTGTTGAAAGCAAAGGATGTTCCAAAACATGCAGTGAGAAATTCATCTCTCAATGGAAATATTTTTCTGGCATTTTAGGATTTTCCTCTAATCTGGTTCTCAGCATTATAGCTCTCCTTACTTTTTTGGGCAGAGGACATGGTAGGGTCATTTTATGAGAGACTGGTCTTCACCTTTACACAGAATGTCTGAAATGTTGTGTGTGGCATACAAGCTAAAAACCAAACCAAACCAACCCCACCAAAGAAAACCCAACCCCAAAACTCTGAGCACAAAACAGCCTTTGCAGTGGAAGTGAGGTTGCAAAGAAGAATAATATTCAGTTTTACATGACTGTAAGTTGACCACAAAAAATCCTGTGTGGTGTCTAACGTTGCTTAGGCCAGGATGTTATTGCTAACCTGACTTGACCCCTCCTGGCCATTCCAGGAAGAGGTGAAACAGCAAAATGGTGCTTGTAAATATGCTGCCTGTACAGAAACACAAAAGGACATTTGAGATAAAGTGGCTCATTCTGCCCTGAAACAGCTGAGTGATGTTCACATTCAAATGAATTAATAAACTCTTTCCTCTTTACTGCAGAAAACTTTGTGTCATTTTCTGAAGCAACAAATAACAATTAGCAAATAGCAATCCTCTCTCTCTTCTGCCTGGTTTATTCTTCTCCATCTTCTGCATCTTGAAAAGGTAACAGCAGGAGATTTTGTGTGCACACAGTTTGGAACAGGTCTTTTACAGCTTAGGATCCAATAGTACTTTGGAAGCTCTTTTTAAGATGAATCTTCTTTTTGAATGTGGATCTCAGCAATAATTTAATGGAGGTACAATGTCTCACAAGTGAAAAAGTAGGATTTTATCTCCATTTGCCTCAAGTTTCTTCAGAAAGAATGTATTTTCCAGGTGCTCACCAAAACCTTGCTTGTCATGGTGAGGGAAATTTGCTTCTTGATGATGAAAGTAGAAAGGAAGCTGTATCAAATTTATTAACATGTTTTGGAGGTGCACTTGGCAACCCACCTTACACTGGGAAAAAGATTGCTTCAGAATCTCAGAGGTCGTAAAAACCAAATTTCTCACTCTAAGCTGCAAGCTGAAAATGAATTAAGCACAACCTAAAAATAAAGAACCAGAAAATATTACACATCTCCATCAGTACACACCTAAGAATGTGTGAACCATGAATCTTTCCTGCCTAACTTGAAATGATGGCTAGGAAACAAAATGAATAGATCCAACCTCAGCAACAGCAAATTTATACCTACTAATGAAAATGGACATTCCAAAAAATGCCACTCACCTCTGCTGCTATTTCATGCTGGACACTACAGTGACATTTCCAGGCAATTTACTTATCTCATTTGCTGTCACAACAGCTGCCATCCTTTGTGATCTGAAAATACTACAGGACTGAAGACTCTGATGTCTCATCACATGTCAAAACTTTTCAATACAGTTTGCAAATGAATGGTTGTGAATCAGTTCCCTAATACTTGCCTGGCATCCTGATTTATAATCCTGATTCTCTGGAGAAATGTACTTCCAGTTTCCATACCCCATTCTCCCCATCAGCTCTAATCACCCTTTTTCTCTTTTCCCAAAGAATTCTTTGGTATTTCCATATAGTCTCATTAGCAAGCAAGAAAATGATAACTGTCATTGCCTCCTGCACTGAGATATTTGGAAATACTTGAGGTTCTATTTCATGCTTTTTTTTTTAAGTTATCACCACTTGAAAACAGTAAGAAATATGCTGAACTGGAAAAGAACACCCACTGAAGTGTACTGTAACACTCTGAAATGTTAAAACTTGTTAAAACTTAAATATTCTAAATTGATGTCACTGAAGTGACTGCCTGCTTTCATTTTCCCACATCTTCTACTTGAAGACAAATGTGGGAACAGAATAATTAGTTTCTATTGTAATGAACTGTAGAATTTATAGTAGATTATTAAATTGAGAAGCATAGAACAATATTATCATTAAGGATTTATAGGTTATAAAATCCAGATTTTATACATTTCATAAATTCTCTCTGATCTTCATTGTGATTACCACTTTCCCAAATATCCTTCCTGTTTCTTATTTCCATCTGGCATACTTTCACAGTTTAAGAGAATCTTAGGAGAGTTGTGCAGAGCTAAGGAAACAGAAGAGTTTCTACATAGTTCACCAGTCACAGATATGCTCTGTTGGGCTAATTAGCCTATTCTCCTGTGGTGGTCTGTGTGGCAGTGAGAACTACAACTTAGAAATAAATACCTGTCCTGGATACAGTATGTGTTCAGAACACCCTACCTAAAATATGTTCTCTACAGTAATCAAAAGCACAATAACCTTTTAGCACAGTACACTATATTATTTAACCCTAGAGAGACCCAAGCACATCTCTTAGAGCACTATTAATTCACACTGTCTCTCCTACATCACCTTGCTGACAGGTACCTTTTAGAAGTGCAATTTAGCTTGGTCCCCTCCTCTGCCCTAATCCTTTTCCACTTTTTGTCCTCTTGTAACATAAACAGCATAAAGGCTGCTTCCCAAAAGCTTTGTAGCTGGCAATACTGACACCTTGCTGAGAGCAGGCAGCAAGTATCGTTACCTAGTGATCTTCCAAATTGACATTTTTCCTTTTCAACTATCTCTCCTATAGATCTTCTTGATAGAAAACTGCTGTATGAAGTGCTGCTGAAGTAAATAAATTCACTTCAGAGGTTTGGAAGATTTTTTTTTTTCCCCCTGTTTTTTTCTTAAATTCACAGCTCTAAAAAACACTGACAGTTTTGATGGAAGAGGTTGCTGCCAGGAGGAAAACAGATGCAAAATTGAGGAAAACTTGTGAAATGTTGAGAAGAGTAAATCAGTGCTTCAGCATCAGAGTCACTATTTCATTATTCAGATGCAGTAGGTTGAGCAAAAAAGATGAAGCATGTCAAAAATAAGAAGGAGGTTAGTATTGAAGTTCACTGAAAAACCTCAGCATCCCAGTCTTCTACTTTGTAATATTTATAATTACTCTCCAAATTCCTTGTGCTTCTCTGACTCAGACCATTTTTGATCAACATACCTAAGCATCTTACTTCAGGTTTCGTTTCGTTTCACTGAAACCAACTGAATTCCACCACTGTACAGCTGAAGCTATACTGTAATGACTCAAGCCCAACACCATTGCTTATTCAAAAGTACAAAAAAGATAATACTGAGAGTAGGTAACAGGTTTAGGAAAGTTGAAGGAAATTAAATTCCTTTCAGAAAAACATCTAAAATATCTTCACTACAGCAGGACTGGAATTACTGCCTATAAATTAGACCCCCCAGGGCTGAATGTGGATACAGGTGTATGATCATCAGTTTTGGAGGAGAGAACATTTATTCCTACATTTATCCTGTTTATCTTTTTAGATTAACAGCATTCATGTTAGTTTTGGTTTTTTGACAGAAATAATCTGCAGAAGACTAAATAATGGCTAACCTGAGGACCAAGCCATTAAAAACAACATCTCATTGTACCACAGACTGAAGCCAAACCTTAATTCCAGGATATATCATTGCTGCCTGACCTCACCATCACCACAATCACACTGTATCAGAGCTAGGGTCATTTTAATCTAATTCATTTTAATCTCATATTCTTCACTTTACTGTTTCTAGTAAGTAATTCTTCAGAGGGGAAAAAAAAAAAGACAAGAGTAAATTATAAGCCAGCTGATCAATTACATGGTCATTTCATGCCCTAAAAATGTTACTTTAGTTGTTTGTTGTCTTATTTTGGGCAATTATTTTGTCTTAGAGATGGATAGATCCCCTAAAGAAGGAGGTTTATTTTGTCCTGAGAGAGTGGCAACAAAGTTACTTTAAAGGCCTTAGGAAGTTCACCCCAGTTGTTCCAAGTGTTTACTCTGATGCTAACACAAGTCCTTTCACAAAAATGAAAAAACATTTCATTTTAATCTTTTCAAATTAATGTGTTACTACATCTTACCCAAATCATCTTTTCATTCTAACTTCACTGTTAGGTTTTAAAAGAACCTAATAAAAAATATAATTAAAACCAAAACAGTTTTGTTAATGAACTTCAAGATTTTTTTATATATTTTTTTTTAAACTTGCCAGGAAACAGCAAAAATAATTCTTAGTTATTTACCTATTCAACAACCTTAACCTTTCTGACACAGGGCAGAGAACTTATAGAAACACCTCAACCATCTGAGTCTGTCCCATATTGCCAAGGAAAGCCTGGGATTCAGCAATTTGCTTTTAGAGACCTGCTTGGGATTCTCAGCAGTCAGAATCCACCCTCAGCTAAGCAGCAGACACTTTAACAGGCAATGATCTCTGTGCCTTGCTACTTCAGTGCTGTGTGATCAGAGGAACAATAGGACTATGAAGAGCCAGCCCGGAGATGATCTTGCCACTTGCTAAACATAATAGCCATTAATGACTGATTTCTACTCGTACATTTTTCTTAAGTAAGGCTTCTCATTAGTGTCAAGTGCCATCATTTGTAATTTCTGTAACATTTGCTTATGTTTTGCTTCTTATCCAAGCACCACATTGAAGGAGAAAGCCTGTAGTGTCTGTTTCGAGTGATGTCTTCTCTAGGCCTCAGTGGCAAGTCTTCACTAATCAACAAATTTCATCTCTGGAACTAAATGCATTTCCAAGTGTCTGTCATGTGAAGAGCTGAGACAGCAACTAGAAAGTCCTTTAACTACTCTTCCTTCCCAAATAAGCCTTGGTTATCCTGCAAGATTTTCAGCCTGATAGTAATCCCTCAATCCCACAGGGGAACACACTGCTTATTTCTTGTGAATTAATACTTTACAGCTTACACCATGCAGTACAATTTTGCAATCCTCACTCTGGACAAGAGAAGTATATTTATTATTTCCAAGAACAACAGTTTTTATTCAGAAGGTGCAGGGAAGAACCAGAGGCAGCCTAAAACGAGCAGATGACTAGTGAGTGCACAGGGGAAGGGAAGATGAAGGCAGGCTTACAAGAACTAGAAAAAAGATCTTTTAAAAACTTTTTCTCCTGCCCCTTGATCAATTTCTTTTCTCAAGGTGCTTTTTAACAACAAGGCAGGGCAGTGTACTTGGCTCTGTCAAACCCAACATTCCCTCAGCATCATTTGAAGAAATAACGATTTTCTACAGGAGAAAATCTTGTAGTAAGGGTTCGACAGATAGCCCAGCAGATACATTTTTCAAATGGGACAGACAGTCCTGCAGTTTTATATCAATTTTTTGGAAAGCAGTTTTATACCATGAATATCAAAGATACTACAATTCAGCTGAAAATTCGACCTCTTTGTCCTGGGCAGATGAAACTAGCAGGGTTTTGGAAATTGAAAACAACAAAAAACCAAAACCCTAGTACTGAGCAAAATCCAAGCTGGAAGGCTTTAACAAAAATGATAACAACCAAAAAGATGTTAGAAATCCTTCATACACAGAAAATACCCTTTTCTATTCAAAGCCTTTCTGCTGCCTAGGAGTCCCAGATGATGCCCTTTATTCCACCTGAAGCCCTTGCTAGCGCAGTGGAAGGAGGCAAGTGCTTAAACAGCAGTACCTGCCTCCTCAGAGCTCCCTACTAGGGAATAAAACACCTCCCTTCCTCCTGACCCTCTGTGCAGCTCTCCTCCTGGCATCTTTTCTTCCAAAGCATCTTCACAAAAGAAGGCAGGCTGCCACCACCGGCACTCCCTCCTTGGCAGCTCTTGGAGGGCATGGGTGAATTTACTCAGGATGGAATCCAAAGGCAAGCAGTTTACTTTGTTAGTGCTACTAAGAAAGGAAGTGGTTCAGCAGCTTTAAACAATAACATTCCCTTCTACCAAAATAAAAAGCACAAATGAATTCCACAGAATTTCTCAAGCAAGACAGACTGTCAAAGCTGTACTTCTTATCACCCCTTTTAAGGCCAGTGAAGGTGTTTCACACTCCCGGATCAGCTCTGGCAAAGTGCAGAGCTGTGTGTGAAGCACGGCTTTCCCCCAAGGTGAGGAGAAGTCACAATGCTGTGCAGCAGTGAAGGCTGGGCAAGTTTTCTATGCTGCCCAAGAAGTCATAGGAGATAGAGGGAAATGAGGGTAAATAACAAGCATTGCTTTGCAGGCATAGAGTGCTCCAACTGTTCTCTTTTCAGTGGTTCTCCTCCCCATCCCCACTCATGACACTGTATTTTCCACCACAGCAGACTCCCACAAAGTCCAACTGCAATTATACTTTGCCATGCATAAGGACTGGCTTTGGGGCTGATTCTGTGTAAGATGTGTGTGCAAAACCACTTCTTCTAGCAGATTTCTTTGCAGTAGCTAGCAAACAACATAATCTCAAAGTCTTATTCACATCAAATTTAAGACATATTAAAATATGCAAAACTTCAGGTAGCACTTAGTAGTGCTGGCACAAACCAATAGCAGCACACATACCTGCAGAAAACACAAAGGGGTTAAGAAATATCCTTTTTCCCTTGAGCAAGCAGCTCTGACAGCAGCTCTAGAGGTGGTGCATCCCTACTCTTGCACAAAGATGTTGACAAACTTATCCTAGAGTTTCTCTTATTCTTAGAGTGATTTTTCCTTAATATATGACCAGAATAAACATTGTATGGGAAGCTGTAGTGTGTTTTGACTGTCTATAGATGCTGCAGATAATTTAACAAGCATCCTCATGATGTTTCTTGCTGTAGGCAAAACATTCATTTTCTTCCCCTTAAAAGTAATGATTTTTTTTTTTATTATTTCCTTTTTACAGCACTTCAGAAAAAAATACTAACCAGAATGGCTCTAGCATAATCTTTTATGAAACAGACAATGCCACAAAATCCACTCCAGATCTCATTCTATTAAAATCAAGCTATGCCAGACACTTGGCCACCACGGATTGCAAGTTCTAATAAATGTTGAAAAAACCTATGGAGATTTTGACTATTACAAAAGTCTTCAATGTGCAAAATTCCCTACCCAGAAATATGTAAAAGGCTCCAAATTACACTTTGCTGTCTTAATACTTAATTAATATTTTTGCTCTAATTAACAGGTAATGAGTACCCTATTTATGATTCTTCTATTTCATCTGACAGCCCTTTTCCCTCCAGGTGTTTGCAGTATCAAACAGATTTGGAATATTAGCTTTCTGAACACTTAGATAAAAAATATTTTAAGCTACATTTTGCCCACCATAACCCCCCCCAAGCCATTGTTTCATTGTGAAATTACCCATCTGTATTTTCAATGTAATAAAGAGCTTCTGTACTCTGAAGCTCTAAAGGATTAGAAACCCAGAAGAAGGCTAACAATGCAGCTTGGCTATGCAAGCTGGAATACACAGAGCTTTGTTAAGGGACAACCCATAGTATCCTCAAGAGTGGTTTTGTCTTCTTAGACACAACAGAACTATTTTTGGAAACCTTGCTTTACTCACACTTCTGTCCTGATTAAAACAAACATATATTCACAGTATTGGGAACACTGCAATGGAAACTCATGGTCTGACTGTTCCAGAGGTGTAAATCAGTAAACTCATTGAACTGATAGGAACCACTCAGTACTGAAGCAAAATCCTGATGGCAAGTGCACCAATGTAAATCTGTGATTACAGAGATGTCTATGGCCTGTATTTGTTCTTATTATTTTCCACTTTAAAATACATTTTTGCTTTCACTGACTCCTGTTTATATCTGTTTACATTCTTTTTGTTGACAATGATACCTAAAGCTTTGGAATCATCTATTGGGTGATTATATTGGTTACACAGAAGAATGGAATCCAACAGTTTGGACAATGAGTTCTGCTGAAGATCCAGCATTTCTCCACAGCCTGTGCCCTAATGCCCATGCACAGTGTGTCTGAGGTCACTTTCCTTCACTGGGGCCAGACTGTTTTCTAGAGCAAGGGAATAGTAGCTTGGTCCAAGATAAGTAGTTCCCAGTGACCCTCTGCAGTGCAGAATGAGCACATTAAAGGAAAGACAGCCCAAGTACACGAATTCAGCTGGACCAGTGTCATCTTAGTGGAAGGACAGCAAGACCATTGCAGCCCAAGCAAATGGCCAATAATTCTGTTGTTAGTAGCAGAATAAAACACCAACAAGGAGTTTTGCTGTAGTTCCCAAGTTATTTGTGGCTGAGATGCACCTGAAAAGTTGGCAATTAGTAAGAAAATGTGCTCTTTACAAGGCTCTTGAAACTCCCATTAAGTCTGAATTTACTTAGCATTTTCTCTAGCTCCCTTATTCAAAACCAAGCAGCAGTAGTTTCAGCAAAAGCAGTAAGAGAATAAATGCCTATTTTCCATCCTAGTGCAACAAGAAGTGGCTGAATTCCAGAGTGCCCAAATTAAAATCGAACAAACCCAGTGACATGCAGTCTGGGTTCAACCACAGACTACATCTCCAGAATAAATTAATTACCACCTTCATTCCAAACAGAGAGATTAACTGCAGACAGTACAATCTAGGAACACTTGAATTGCTTCAGAATGTTGAGGGTATGACAGAACTGACAGATTTCAGTGCCCTGCTCTGTGTGGTTCACTACAGTGATGCAGAAGCAATAGATTTAAGCCAGCACCATTTCAAAAGAAGCATGGACAGATTCAGCCACACAGCTCTCACTGATGTAAAACCATAAAGTCACCTAGAAGTATTCAAACATGCAGGACTCTAACTTCAGACCAAAGCAGAGTAATCCTGTTTTCAAAGTACCCCGATAAGAGCTGCAGCCTTTTGAGTTTGCCTTGAGTTTCAGTTTGAAGATCTACAAAAAGATACCTATCTCCAAAGGACTCTGCTCAAGAAATGTCAAATGTAAACAGACTTTGAAGGAGTTAAACAACTGTTTCCAGAGCAACAATGATCAATTTTAAGCTTATTTGTTAGTTTAGTCTGACTTAACAACAGAGAAAGGAGACCTCAACACAATGCAATAACAAGCAGTGACGAGGTAGGTTGCAGTGTGATTAGATGTTGCCAGGTACTGATGTTAATTCTGGGGTCATGTATGTACACAGACCACGTTGCAGCTGACTTCATTTTCATATGTATAGAGTCTATGTTCTGACAGCTGCATGTCATAAAGGGATCCCATCTCTGTCTGACAAGATTGATGTGCTACCTTTGAGACTGCTGTCTTTCACCACAAAGAGGTATTTTACAGGTAGGCAGTGTGAAAGAGATCTTCTGCTAGAGGGAAACAAAAGGAAAAGCCCCAATAAACTGGGAAGAGTTGCTTTTATTTTAAAAGCAGCAGGGCATGGAAAAATAGTTCTTTAAAGAAGAACCTTTCATCTCACAGTGCAGGCTTAGAAGATAAAAATGCTTTCCAATTTTCATATATGAATATCTAAATTCAATCTACAGACAGAAATTGAAACAAGAGTGGCCTGCTTTCCAAATACACCAAACACTTTCAATTCTTATGGTCTCTGTTATTTTTTATTATCATGCTGGCTTTCAAGGTATCTCTGTACTGCATATTGCAATCTCATGCAAGTTTGTTGTACTCAGTGTCCAATCCTGCCCCATGTGAGCCAGCTGCAGGCTAAACAATGGCTGCTACATCTGAAATATTAGACAGGGCTCAGTGTTGCATTAATTGAATAGAGAACAGTGGTGTTCTGTTTGAGGTCAGCTAAGACATAAAATTCAGAATTGTGCCCTATATACTCCTGTATGCTGCTCACTGCCTCACTGATTAATGGTGAGATTGTAGCAAAATAATGGATTTAGATGGAAAAATGCAGGAATCTACAATGGAAAATAGTTAATAACTAAGCAAACATGTACAATTTTTTCTTTTTACCAAGACAAAACCCATTCTACTCCACACCCACACACACATTCTCAGGTTCAGGTGTCTGAAGTATAATTTGATGGAAATTTTTACTTCTTAAGCCAAACACAGGGAGAGTCACAAACCTTTGAGCACAAATCATCTGTGAATTTTCTGAAATTGCTCATGTTCTTCTGATCACACTCACATCTGACATGTTGATAAAAGGACTCCACATACATACAGGAAAAGACACAGGAAAGGTCCTACCACTTTTTTCTCTCTCTCTCCCACTGAAACTGCTTCTTTTTTACTAAAAGGAGGAGAGAGAAGGAGGGAGAGCAAATAGAGGACAATTACACAGTTCATATTCATATGTCTGGGGAAATGAGGAGATTCTGTAGCCTAAGTAACATCACTGTGGTTTCAACTTCTTTTGGGTCTAGTGACCAATTGTCTGTACAAAAGGAAGACATCAGGGTGAAAGCCCCTGTCTGGTGGGAGGGAGGTACCACATAGGGCAAGTAAATTTGAAACACCTTTATCTTTTGCCTAGCAGGATTTCATATCCTGGCAAGACTTCTAAATTACAAAGGTGCTGCAACTGGAATGCAAGGGTAACAGTAAACACCAGAGGACACATTTTATGAGCACTTAACAAACCTAGTTCAGAAGAAATAATGAACATTTACTTCATGAATCCTATTAACACTCAACTATGAGATATGCTAAGCAACTTAGCACTGACAAAACAGAGATATTGTTAAGACTGTCCTGAAGCCATGGTTTTAACACTGGAATACATTCATTTAGAAAAAAAATATTTATTAACACCCAGAGCCTAGCCATCCAGTGGGTTAGGCTAAATGCAAACTGACTCAGAATGACCTACTGCTGGCAACTACAGATTTGAGTCTTATTTTCCCATTTCAAGCAGCCATATGGCATCCTAAATGTTTCCCAAGTGGCCTGAAACCATTACATTCTGCTAAGAGGTTGACACCCATGAGCACTGCCAGAATTGCTCTCCTCCATCCCTCATTATTCTCACTTATAACCTACCAACCATAAGTGCTTGCTCTCTAGAATAATTGCTTCACCATCATTCACCATTAACTGTGGCCACACCGGAATGGATGAATCTAATACTAACAGAAATGAGAAAATAAAAACCCCACAGTGGCTATGGAGGATCACTTGGAAATCTCTCATGCTTCAAACTCAAGTTTAGGAATTACAATTGAACTACTCCCATTCACAGCACTGTAGAAAAAGAAGGTTAAAAACCCTCTGAACATCCATTTGCCAACCTCTGTTTGGCACCAGCATCACTAGCGATCTAAGAAATAGAAACATCCATCTCCAACTGTTAGCAACTTCTTCTCCCTCCCCAAAATAATAAGTGTCCTGAGGCTGAGCCTCAGATAATCCAGACAACTAGACAACCATGTTTGGTATAGATTGACAAGTCAACAATATCTCTATATGGATAAGCTACCTCAAAATCATGAATTAAGAAAACCCACAGTATGTCCAGCTTAAACAAAGCTTAAAATGTTCCCAGTCCAGCCTGCAGCAAGCCAGGACTTCCTCCTCACACAGACGTGTCTGAATCCTTTATCAGTTTCTCTGTCATCACCCTTCCTTTCCACCCCAACACATTTTGCTAGTTACCAGGTATTATTCCCATTCTCAAATCAAATGTAGTTATGGGTCATGCTAACACTAACACCAAATCCTTTATCCAGCAGTGAAGGCTCAACTGGCCACCAACAGGTCTTCAAACTTAGACCCACTGGCAGAAAACTTCTCTAACACCCATCAAAAGGCTAACCACACTCTTCCCAGCCATGAAAAATACAGCCAATGCCTGAAAACCCATCAAGTTCATGGCATATTAACAAAGTCAGCCATGGTTGTTATGGTATCACAGTCTTCTTCACACCAAATGGAGAACATCAAGTACAACTCCTTCAAAATAAATCTTCCAGCCTCACACAAAAGACTGCTGCCAAAGCAAAAAGCAGATTTGTTTTTCAGCTGATAAATGACTGATTAACATTACACATTTTGGACTAGATCCATAACATCAAACCATCCCTTTGAGAACTTTTCAAGATCCTTCTCAATGTTTCTGAGACACATTTATGGATAGTATATGACTTTTCAAAGAAATTGCACCTTAGAATTTTGTTTCTATGACAAGAAGCAAGATTTCAACTCTCCTTTTGGTTTCAGTAGACATACTGAAGGTCAATATGGTCTGCATATTGACCTCTGGAGCAGGCAAAAAGTGAAAAGATAAGTAAATCATCTTGAAAATCCAAGATCCCAACCATGAAAATCCATAGTTTATCTTTTGCAGTGATAGCATTTTACTTTCCAAAGCTCCAGTGTTACTCCAATGAAGAGAATTGTTGAATACCTGTTTTAATTTCAGGTATTTGAAGCAACGATGCCATAAAATGATCTGAAGTATTGTTGTTGCATAAATCTCCAGGCACTTTCTCTGTCCTTAATGTTCAAGTCTAAAATTGTTTCATTCTTTAGCTGACAGTGCACATTGTAAAAGTTGCAGTTTATCACTTCTCTTTCATTCCCCAGCAGTTACATTACCACAGCCTATTTTATGACTATCAGAGGATGTCACTGTGTAAGTGACATCATAAGGGGGGAACGAGGGTTTGCCAGGAACAGTCAGAACTGCTCTTTGCATTCCAGAGAAAAAGGGGACAGCCTTGCATTTTAGCATGCTGAAGGTGTGCACTATCAAATCTATTGCCTGTCACCACAGTCCCCTGGACTGGATAAATTATATCCCACAGTTGGGTAGTACAAAGGTAATTCTGTTGCCATATGTTGTGCCAAAGAGCTCATGCCGTGACAGGGTGCATTACAGATTATGCTTTCCCATGTGATGCTGATTTTCTCCTTCATCTGTGAGAGATAAACCTTGCTTCCTTTCAGACTTTAAACTATCCAACAGACAACAGTAGCACCAACAAGCTGGAGATGTAAATTCTGCTTTAAGAAATAAAAATGAAAAGAGAAAAAAAGAAAAAGAATCCAACATTTTTTTCAGCTTTTGGACGTTATTTCTATTGTCCCAGTATAGAGTCAGAATTCACTATGCATCCATCCCATGGAAATTCTGGTCCCACTTCTAAATTAGTAAGTCAGGGGGGAAAAAACTGGAGTCAAGAACACTGTGATCAGCTTCAGACATTTTCTTTATCAGACACTCTGCAGTATTTTTGAGTTGCTTTGGTTGGTCAATTTCAAATGCTGGCATTGGCAGCAGCTCACACATAAAGAAAAGAAATATCATGAGAGTAGAAAGAAACTAGGTAGAGCCCCCCAGAGCACATTTAAGAGATTTTGCTTGTCTGTTCAATTTATTACTGGATTTCATTATTTAGCAGAAGTGAATTGAAGTGGTTGATAACATGCCACAAATGATTTCACCCATCAGCATCCAGCTCAGCTCAGGAATAATCAAAAGCCATTGCTACCTGACTGGAGTTGGGCAACACAGAGAAAGGAGATCTCTTTGAAGTCTTGCTCCTAGTAAGGGAAGGACCACATCATGCAAGGCAACTCAGTGAACACATGGGCTTCATCTCATAGGGCAGAAATGAAGATAACTACATTTTAGGCATAACTATAAAATAGAAGGTGTAGAGGGGAAAAAATGGACAGTAAGTACCTAACACCTCACAGGAGAACTAATCCTCAAAGTTAAAGGCTGAGGCAGCATTTGGACTGTACATAAATCAAACACTTCTCTTACTCTTCAAGAATTAAACAAGACTCACTCCCTAATACATAGTCAGATGTGCCCATAGATCATCTGCTTTGCTTTATTTTTAAAGAAAAAATAAAAAGAAAAACACTTGGAAAAGAAAGTGTCATTCAGAAAGGGGTTTGCATAACAACAGCCTTTGGAAGGCAAGGGCTTTTTATACCAGACCACCTCGGGGCACAGGGTAAGAAAAAACTTGACTGGAAATGTGTTCAGGTATATCAAGTCATGGTAACATCACTACCTCTTTCAAGACAGAGACTGAGATAGGATTTCAAGGAGTTATGCAGGAGTAAGAAGGCCAGTCCACACCACAATCTTCAGAATGCTGCCTGCAGACAGGAGTCAAGCAACACACACTATCCCATCAAAAGCAAGTCTAGGCCTGAGAGAACACCAACTCCCATGGTGATTTTCTTCTCTTACTTTTTTAACCAATGACTTCAGGTACTTGTTATGCCAGCAGGCAGTCTGTAATCCTCACCTCAATTTCAAGGTTACTAGAACATACTCCTTTTGATTTAAGGCATTTTGCCTTCAGCTAAAATAAAGCTTACTCTAATTATCTTCATTATAACATCCATAATTTGGGGCTCCCATGGGCACTAAGGGTGTAACAAGGATGGCATAAATTTTCACATCCACTGACCTCTAAATTAGTGTGAACTTATGTCACTGGAAGAGGGTACAAACTAAAACAAATTCTTTGCTTTCCACTCACAAATGCGTGGATGAAACCTTGTGGTTTGATATGTGAATCTATGTCATCTGTCCCCCTGTTTCTCTGTGCTAGATATAGCTCATGGTCCAGATGCTGCACACCTTGAATGTCAAGGCTGTTTTATGTGCTACTTTCAAGGCCAAGTTGCTATAAAGCCCAGAAAGGTTTATGGTGACATTAAGGAACGTTCTCACATCAAGACATCCAAATGCTTAGTCACTATATAATAGCTCCTGGACACCACCTCCCTCTGTAAACTTTAGAGGAGCCACTCATACACAACCAGAAAGACCAAAAGCATCAAGGGAGGGTTTTTTTGCCATAAGAAAACATTGTGAAACCATCCTCAGCTTTGTGGGTCTCCATCTGCCCTAGGGTTCCCAAGCCAAAAGTGTCATGTGAGAATGGAAAGAGTATTCAAGGGGGGAATAAGTGAAGAATTATTGCTTCTCTTCATCTGTGAAAACATTAAATGAATACTGATGGCAATGGCAGTATGGAGAATATCTTGAGATGAAAAAGAACAATCCACATTACGTTCAGCAAACACTAAATCTGTGATAGATCAACATATACATATCA
The DNA here is from genome assembly GCA_013399015.1 of Galbula dea. Lineage (NCBI taxonomy): Eukaryota > Metazoa > Chordata > Aves > Piciformes > Galbulidae > Galbula > Galbula dea. The sequence continues at coordinate 1,329,689 of VWZX01008706.1, read as the reverse complement.
ACTAACCTCCTATTCTGTTATTTAATAGGAGTATTTACTATCTACAACCTGGATAGAGGTTATTACATTTATTTCACATATTCCATCAAGACTTGTCAGAACACCTAGTGTTAAGAAAATGCTATAAGTGAAATCTGATTGGATTTGTTATTTCAGTATTTCTCTTTTTCATTTTAGCATGCCCCACTAGTTGGCAATTACTTCCTACTGTACAATCTATTAAATATTCATGTCAGATATTATTTGCATAGAGCAGCTTTTCTCTGATAAAAAATATGTTATTCATTCACTGTTTAGAAGATTGACCTAAGGTGCCTACTTTAAACACACAGTTATATTGATTGTGAGAATACACTTGGAAAATTATGTAGTTTATATGCATGCATTATTTCTACTGAGTCATCCTGAAGCTTATAATTTAAGCCTCAGTGTTTCAGGTAAAATGAAATTGCTTCACTAAGTAAGGCTGCTTTGATTTCAGCTTTGCTCCGAGCTTTGCCAGGCAAGCAGAAAATCTTCATAGTATGAAAGGTCTTGTTCATATAGGATGTATAGTCATGGATTGATAAAATCATATGCATTCCAAACACACCATGCTTTTGTTCAGAGATTGTTTTACAAAACCCTGTTTTTATCTTATGTAAATAATCCCAGATCCTATATTAATGGAAGATCATCGTAAATGAACAATGAATTTAAACTTCCAAAGGATTGTTGTAACTATTGCATTACACATAGCAAATGGAGGACAAAGAAAACTAAGCAGCTTCCTTCAAACAGGAACAAAATCCCCAAACCAAACCAAAAGAACCCCAAGCAACAACAGAAAGATAAGTTAACTGGATTTAAACTAAAAGGAAATTTACTTCTCATGAGTGTGTCCCCTGGAGGAAAGAACTCTGAAATACCCCACTTTTGAAAACCTTAGCTGGGTTTTACTTTTCTGCCCCTCTCACTAGACAGGATCTGTTTTAGAGCATAAATAGTGGAGGGAGGAGGGAGTAAAGAAAAGAGAAATTAAAACCCCAATGGACACATTCTTTGGCTTCTTTCCTCTTTTGGCAGCACCGTGCTATTTCCTTACCTGCAGCCACCTGCTAGTCTTTCTCAGGTCCTCTCCACCCTTTACCTCTTTGCCTCCTTGCCTCTCACTCAAGCCTGCTTTGTTTTCTCCCCATGTCTGTCCTCCCTTTCAAGAGAAGATCACCTCTGACATGGGTATTCATCTTAAAAAAGTCAGATCAATGGGGATATATACAGTCCAACACTTAGAGGAATGACTTTTTCCTGGCAGTGTTGCTTGCTGTGACAGGAAAGCCACGTCACAGAGAAGCCTGTTCACCTTCCAAGTCTCACAACTGAAAGCAGATTTCAGGTTGTGTGTAAGCCTTTTGTTGCTATGTGTAGGTAAACTGCCATCACTCTGCAGTGCCATTTCACTTCAGGACTTACAGGACACACTCCTACAGATGCAATTAAAATTCTGAGCTAAACAACATGTTGACTACCTTCTAAAACTGGAATAGGCCTAACAGGAGTCATGCTTGTCCAGAATAAATAAATAAATACATAAATAAATAAATAAATTGAATAAAGCCAAGGAAAAGCTTCTCTCAAGAGAGGTGATGTTGGTATCCTGGGGCATACAATATTCTACATGTTAGCCTGACGAGTACCTCTGTATTTTACCTCATGTCCTCATTTAGCTTGTACAGAAAGTGAAAGTTTTAACCTCAGAGGAAAGACTGGCAAATTCCTGCTGAGTTCTATTACCTGAGAAACTCATCCACAGTACTGCAGGGTTAAGGAGGTTGCCTGGTGTACTTTGCTTTCATTTACCAACTGCAAAGTTTTCTTTTGCCAGCAATACAGCTCAGATGCAGATATTAAGGTTTTTTTCCTCTCCAAATCCAACTCACTTCAGTTCTCACAACGTTTTCTGTATGTGCATATACCCTTGTTTTCCTCAACCCCTAATGAGTATTCCATTTCACTAAAAAGCTGAATAATCTAGGGAATAGACACCCAAATTTCAATCTATCTTTATAAATGCTAGCAACACAGTAAAGATTTGCCATCATTAGTACTCACTGTAACATGATAGAGAGCCAGGCACAGTCAATTGGGCTGGAAAACAGATGCAGAGGCTCTTAAAGGACTGTGTAACATAATGGACTCAAGAATAACAGGTAATAAGATCCTTTATCTACTGACATACTTCAGCATGTATGTTAAGAGCCTATAATATTGGCTTTTACATTTTGTTCCAAGACTTCCTTTCTTATTAAAATGAGAGGAGAGAGAATTTAAGCAGCATTTACTTTCAGTTAGCAGAAGGAAGAAAAATATAAAAACTATAAGGAGACCACACACAGTGACCTCACTTCTGGGCTGCAGGGGAGTGTAAAACCCCCAAACACAAGGATGGTAAGGGACCACAGTGAAGACCTGAGCTACATGCTTTGCATGCTATTATTTTCCTATCATTTCCTTGTATTTCCACAGGGGGACAGATGTAGTCTCTCAAAGATGAAGAGTCTATCTGCTTTTACTAAGTCTGTAGCCACAGGCTAGACTCAAGTTCCTTCCATGGTAGCTTACTCATTTGCAGATTTAGACTCCTGTATTGTTTTTCAGCACATTTAACAGGACTAGTTTCTCATGTATTAACTTGGGTGTCCCAATAAAGCAAAGTATATACTTTAATGAATACTTCCCTAATGAATAAGATTCTTCTCAGTATGGGAAGAAAAAAATCATCCTAAGCTAGGAGTTGCATTTTCAAGACGTGAAGTATTCTATACAAACAAATCAATTTTTATGATATCTTTGCATTTTTTCCTTCACATCCAGAAATAATCAAGAGTGAAACTAATCTGTTGCTACTTTGTGGCTAGATTTTTATTGTCAGCCAGTAAAGTCTCATTTTCTTTACCAAATTGTTCATTAAACTGATTCAGTAGAAATGTTTCACAAACCTGATCATTCAACAGAACACCACACTGCACTAGAACAAAAATACTCTTTCTAAAATGCTTCTCCTAAATGCATCTGAGGCTTTTCCTCTCATACTTTTATGCAAGCACACTTGACAGTGAGAATGGATGCTTCCTATGCTGGTTTTGTAATATAAAAATGCATCCCAAGAATATATTTCTAGAAATAAATCTGTAGGAACAATTCACATCCATGGAAACATGGAATAATTCCATTGATGTTTCTGAAATTGTCCTAGTGCACAGAAGAATTAAGTAGAAGAAAACACAGAGCCTTTTGTCTCCAAGGCCTATTGCTAAACAAATAATTAATTAGTGTAGCTTGTGTGCTGTGGGCCTGCCTGTCTGCCCATGGAGCAATTAAATAAAGTGATTCTAGGAGCTGTAAGTGGTTGCTTCTGGAAAACATACTATCCTTCAATACAGGAGAAAAAGCATTCTGTACTAATTCAATTTTTACATAATTATAACCTAATCAATCTTATACAGACTTTTTGGCATCACTATTCTCTCACTGTTATAACAATTGGTAATTTAGTCTAGGAGTAACAGTCTTAACAACAAAGTTTGGACACACTCCAGGCATAAGGGCAAGGGACAATTTCTACCAGAAACATTATACATACATTTTACCATTACTTAATACTGCATGCAAGAGATAGACATCTACAGAGAGATATAGATTTTCCTTAGAGAAAACTCATAGGCACCATAATCATTAGCAAAATGTCTACCAACAGCATTAGGTAATACATCACCATTTCATTTCCCCCAAAAGCCTAAAATTCACAGAACCAGGAGTAGAGGATTCTTATTTATGCTCTGCTAAGAGAATAAACTGCAACTGCAATACAACAGTTAGCAGCACACAAACAGAAAACATGACAACACTATGTCACAAGCTATTTCACAGAATCACAGGTTGATAGGGGTTGGAAGGACCTCTGAGGATCATCTACTCCAACCTCCTCCTAAAGCAGGGTCACCTAGAGCAGCTGACTTATTGATCAGGTGGTGTATTTGGAGACTTACTCAAAAAGTCATCTTCAGAGTTAGATGAGAAATTCCAATCATAACAGTTGATGGGAGATTACAGAAAACTGAGGATCATTTAGATACCTGGAGGCCTCTCAAAAATTCTCTGGGCATTCAACAGGGCAGAGATACTCAAAGTTATCATCAGCATGTCTTATTGATGAGCTTCTCCTTGTATCCCTGTCTCAAGCACACAAGCACAAGAATAGAGAGTAAGTTTCAAAGTGGGGGAACCAGAATGGATACTACAAAGTATATGGTAGAAATTAAAAGAAAGAATAAACTTAGCAGTTGGACAGATATTACCTATTTGCTTGAAACTGATGTCCAAAAGAATTTTTCTTCTACTTCAACAGAAAAATTATATTTAAGACTGAATGTGTTTATTGCAAAACCTATGATACTATATAAATCAGGAACTTTTTAGCATTTTCCCACAAGCAGTGATATTACAGACCAATGCTGATAGTTCAGAAAAGTTACAGTTTCTAAAGTTAAGATTCCATTACATATTAGACTTTAATTCACAGAATGGCTAAGGTTTGGAAGGGACCACGAGAGGTCATCTAGTCCAACCTCCCTGCTCTAGCAGGGTCCCATAGAGCACCTTACTCAGGATTGCATTGAGGTAGGTTTGGAATCTCTACCAAGAAGGAGACTCCACAACCTCTCTGGGCAGCTCTGGCACCCTCACAGTGAAGAAATTCTTCCTCATGTTTAGGTGGAACTTTCTGTATTCCAGTTTGTGCCCATTGCCTTGTGTTCAATTGCTTGGCACCACTGAGAAGTGCTTTGCTCTTGACACCCTCCCTTCAAAGACTTACATGCATTGATAAGGTCCCCCCTCAGCCTCCTCTTTCCAGGCTAAACAAGCCCAGCTCCCTTAGCCTTTCTTCAGAAGGGAGATGCTCCAGCCCCTCATCATCTTTGTAACTCTCTGTTGGGCTCACTCCAGGAGCTCCATGTCTCTCTTGTACTGAAAAGCCCAGAGCTGAACACAGTGCTCCAGGTGGGGCCTCAGCAGGGCTGAGTAGAAGGGGAGGAAAACCTCCCTCAACCTGCTGGTAATTCAGTTTGATCTTTTAGCCACAATCCCATACCATCAGTTCCACAGCAGAAACATACACAGAGATGACAGGAAACCATCAAAAACTGCTCCTTTGTACAGACTTCATCTGCAAACACACAAGGGGGAGCCTCTTGCAAGGACTGACATGCTCTCACAGAGGCCAAGTGATGAGATTTCATGCCAAGAAGCCACCAAAAGTGCCCTCCCAGTTAGTATCTGGAAACATTATCATCTCTAGTAACTGAAATACTGCCTGGCAATAGGAATTCACCTGCAGGCCTTGTAATGCCAGTGAAAAGCTGCATCTCTGCCTAAGGAGCTTTGGGGCTGGTCTGAGGTATAAAAGCAAGGTGGATTGTTAATCACCATGAAGGGTTTGTTTTGCAACCACTGTTCAAGCAGGGGTTCATCAATTTTGTGCATATTAGGTTCAGAAACTACTCTCCTCACTGGGGAGTACTTAGTGCAACTAGACAAACACAGATGTTTCCCAGAAATCCCTAACCACTCTTGAACACTCTGGTGTTCAAAGATTCACAACATTTTTCAAATTGACTATGCTAATCTTTGCTGTACCTCAGGTTAGACCTCCTCTTCAGCAGCATCAGTTATGTTTAGATCTCATTGAAAATTATGGCAATCTCTAATATTTTTCTCTGTCACTGAACTGATCCAGTCACTAAAAAATAAAAGGTTGGAAGTTTTTAAAGGAGGAGTGTGGACTGAAAACAAATGTCTTAAAGTGTGCCAGAGAGAGAATGTATTTGTTGAGTTTTATAACTATTCTCCAAATTACTCCTGCTATGTGATCCTTACAGCTTGTGATTATCATTCCTTGCCCTCACAAAGGCATTTTGATCAAACCCTACATTTTAAGTTCTATTCTTCTCCCTGTCTGGGACCTGGAGATTTTCAAAGGTGCTTGAGATGCCAAGGAAATAAAGACTTGCCCGTTTTTTCCTCTGACTAGCTGAAGCTCAAAAGAAGTTGTATGTCAACACTGAGGAGTTGCCATTCTTTGCCTATGAAGACTCAAATGATTGCTGAGATTTATCTTTTAGGTCAGATTTTTCTCATCACATCACTCTTGAAGAGAACTACTCAGGAGACATACTGAGAATTAACTGCAACCTCTGACATACCAACCTGGGTTTGGGTGGGAGTAGACCCTGAGACAGTACTACTCCAAGGAGTACTAAATACTGGAAAAGGTGTAGAAATCCTGAATTGTTGAATACCAGGTACCTAGAATAACAAAAAGCAGTGTACTGTGAAAGAATTTGGAGTATGGCTGAAAAGAAGGCTTTGACTCTGGAAAAAAACCCAGCAACAGACTGATTTATTACTGGCTGCTTTATAATCACCCCTCATATAAACAAAGGAATGGCCTAGTATTACTTGTAGGGATCACAGAATCCAGCCTGATATGTTTTGGCTTGAGGCATGTGTTTGTGGTTTCAAGCTAATCCCTTAATCACTGATGTGAAAATTGCTAGGGATATATGCAGACAGGATAGGATCCTCAACAGAGCATCCTTGTCTTTTATTTAAAAGAACAAGCACAGTTTGAAGAATAAACAATTAACATTTGATGTTATGTACTTAATTTAATTTTGAATAACAGAGTGATGTCTTTATAAGACACTTAATGAAAATGTTAAAAAAAAGAAAAAGATTAAGAAACAGAATAGGATTTGTTCAACTTAACACAGAAAACACAGTCACTACACAGAGGCTAAAAAGAGGATTTTTAAAAAGAAGCTGTGGAATGAATTGCAGAGATCCCCTACCAGAAGGACAGTAACAACTAGAGAGCAATCAGCTCTTCTGTACTGCAGTATACATTAGGAGTGGCTTCACAGAAGCTAATTGTTTGGGCTGCATCAAAATAATGTCAGAAAGAGTGAAATTAAAAATCCAGGGAAAAATCAGAGAATGCAGCATATGCATTATAAGTGGCATGCATGAAAGGTGAAAACACCTTAACCTGGCAACAGAGAAGAGCTATATAATGAATATCTGGCAACATGCCACACCAAGAATGGTGCCAACCCAAACATTCCCCAAATTCCACAAATACTGGCATCCAGGATAAAGATAATTTCCACAGATGATATACCTGGCCAAATAAAACTACTTGGAATATATAGGGATTTGTGTTCTAGAACCCATATAATGCATTGTTCATTGATCTGCTGCATTTCTCTCTCCTGGGCACCTGCAAGAGATTTACACAAGGGTATGGGGAAACTTTTTTCTGTATGAACTCATCCTTGTTCACAATACAAAAAGACAATCAAAAGTAGCATGTGTAACTTGGCTTCTCCAGGAAGGAAATGTGCTCACTGCTCAAAACAGCTAGAGCACACTGCCCAGAGCTGTGTCTGGGCAACTTCTGAGTATGTGGAAAGGATGAGAGCCTACAGACTCTCTGGGCAACTTCTTCTAATGTCTGATCACACTCACAGTAAATGGTTGATCAACCATTACCAAATGGTTGATTAAATACAACTGACTTCTAAAGCTTAGTTTCTTCTCCAACAGCTTTCTTGCCTCCCATACACTTAGTGAATGTGGAAACCATTTCAAAGCACCACATGCTGGGGTGTTCTAGCCTCTCATTTTCTGAAAACTGCCATTCCATAGAAGTTTAAGTGAAAATGCTTTTGTTTTTATTCCCTCAACATACAATTCCTGACTTTTGGCTATCTCTAGCATGAGATAAAACCAGGAAGTCAAGCTAACCATTCTCTACTAATAGACTACATGTGCAGCCTGTTTTGGAACACATGCTTAATAATTTAATGTACCTTTGCTCTCTCTCTCTCCAATTGAAATCTCTTTGCAAGTCATTTTTTATCATCAAGAACTACTACTTTTTTGACTTGACCCCTTTTCTTCCTTCTGGGTTTCTGTTCTTGTCAGCCCTGAATCTTCAAATTCTCTGGAATTAATTTAAAGCTTCAATCTCTCAAGTATATCCTAGCACCATAATTCTCTGGTCAATTTGTTTCTTTTCACTCAATAACTTCCATTCTTTTACATGGTTTTATTGACTCTATCAAAAAAAAAGATGATGGTAAGTAAGGTCTGAACAAAAAAAAGAATGAATCTTCAGAAGAGACCAAGACTTCTGTGTTAACATTTCCAGGACAACTGAAACACACCTTCAGAAGCATTTTAAACCAGCATTTTGCTAGTCCTTCTCTATGAGCAAATAGGATTAAGCTTTGCTCCAATCCTGCAGTAACTTTTACATCACCTTAATATTACAGACAGAAGCAACCAGCTTTTCTGCAATACATCTGGATGTGAGCACAAATTAACTCACTTTGGCATAGCCTACAGCAGCAACAGGCACTACTGCCCAGCAAGTAGCAGACAAAACCTTACTGAAACTAGGAGAGGTTATCATTTCTAACCACCACTTTCCCTGTATCTGTTAAAAAAAATAAACAAACTATCCAGTGCTCAAGGTTTGGGTTTGGTTTTTATTTTCCTTACCTTGTGTGTTTTCAGAGCAATACTAAAACCTGAAAAAACAATTGCTGCACTGAAGTCTGGTTTGCCACTCAGCTAACTGTAGAGAAGACACCAGCAGACACAGCAACTAAATCTATTTATTCATCACTTTGATGAATTCTGTTTCAGAGTTTTGCCCCTTAATAAACCTCAAGAGAAGGACCTGGATACAAGGCCAAATATACACTTAAAGGTCATTTACTGTGGTAGTATTTCCTGTACTTACTTTAACATCTTATAAAGTTAGAAAATGATCTTCTGGTTATTTACACTTTTTCAGGAAATGCCACTGTATAGAAAAATCTACCACAAAATTCAAGGTAATAGGATACACATTTAATTCACAAAGACTGAATTATATGTTGAGACAATACTTGATAGTTTACAACAACACACTGATTTTCAGTTCTCTAGTCTTAGCTCAAATACTTAGAATTTGAGAATGTCTTCAGCTGAAGGGAACTTTTGAAGAGTAATTGAAATGTTTGGTGGGAGGGTGATGTAATTTGACAGCAGAAGTTTTTGTTTGCTTTCTTAATCACTTTTTAATTGCACTGCATTCCTCTCTTTGATAGATGTATTTGCATTACAGAACACAGTAGAACAAGAAACCTGAATGTTATTAGTTTGCTATGAATTAATACACTTTAATTCTACTTCCACTCAACTGCTCAGTTTCTCAAAAATCATAGTCCTTGCTGCTCACTCACCTCCTGATAGAAGGAGACTCAGGATGGTAAGTTAGATGAACACAATTCAGACCTTGCACAAAAACATATGTTTCTTAATTTTACTATTTAAACACTTTGACATAATAGAAAGCATCCTTCATTGCTCTCAATTAATAAGAAAATTGCAATACACATTTTTGTGTGTACTCTACCACAGATGCTAATTTCAGTATTTGCTAGCTTTGAATTCTTTCAGATTCTTCTCTGTAGTTGTTAGTCATTTCCCAAGCTCACAAAATCAACAGTGAGTTTAGGTTGTAAGCATGGAATGAATACTCAGAGCTTGAAGCTTTCACCACTGTGTCAGTTGCCTTAAAGCAAATATTTCTCTAATAAAAAAAAAGAGCTTTCTTCAAACTATGATTGTTTCAGATACCTTGCTGGTTTTCATATAACATGAGTTCTTTAGTCCAAGGGAAAAGCACATTTGAGAAACTGAGTTATCCAGGAAAATAAGACATTTTTGCTAAATACCATTAAACTGGTAAGCACTTTCCTGCTGTACTAATGGGAAAACCACCATTTCCATTGCAACTATGAACTCTTGTCTGATTGACTGTGCTCTTATAGTGTGCTTTTTGGAGCTGAGAATGCCTTATATATCCTGGTAGAACACTACAAAATGTCATCTATTATGATTTCATTAATAAGGAAAGCCTATATTATAAACATTTGCTACAATATTTGCATTCACACCAGCATGAGGTACTGTCCTTTGATATAATAAGTCTTATTTTAACTGACCTGAATGTCTTTCAGAGTATAGATGAAGGTCAGTACTTTCATAAGCTTTCTTCCTCTGTAAGCCTGTAATCTCTTATGACATTAAGGTATGTACTTAAAGACTTGATTGTTGGCTTTCATTTACTTAATGTCTTGGCAAGGTTGCAGTACTGCCACAAAATCTGTTTAGTAGCAAAGCACACAACTGTTCTGCTTTTTAAGCTAGGCTTATTTATATAAACATATTCCATAGCCTGCTCATCTTATTTTAATGGCCAGATGTTCTTTTCTCTTCACGTCTTCATAAACAAATACCCTTAACTAACCAGACTTTCTCCAAGTTCTGCATCCTAATGGCTTTGATATTTCCACTTTTCTTCTTAATTTTAGTTTTCCTTTTTGGCTACTTTCTTGTATGAACTGTTAAGGGCACAAAAGGCATTTCCAACATAAAATATTCATTTGAAAGAGATGGACAGAAGTATATCAAAACCCCACTCTCAGAAGTAGTTCATTTCAACATCTAACTGCAAGCTCACCACTTCTTCTAAAGGGAGCCTGACATCTGGTTTTGTTTATCATTTGGTAATGACATGAATTCATACTATAAGGATGAAACAAAATTTAACTATAAGAACTCTCTCAGATGCCCTGGATGGAGAACATAGCCTTTTCAAGGTTCTATTCATCTCCATAGTTTACATGGAGGCTAGATGATAGTTTAGTTATAGCAAAAAACACATTTGGGTTTGCTGCTTGGTTTACAAAAACAATTTGGTGGAAAATTATTCATACAAAGAACCTAACCAAACCCAAATACAAAGCAAAACCTTTGCACTTCTAATGCAGCAGTTTCAAGCAGTTTTACTTCTGAATGTAAGCATTCTTTTAAAGAGAAGCAAATGGCTATGTTCTTTTCCAAAGTTAGGCTAAAACTCACTGTAAAATAGGAGAAGAGATAATAAAGTAAAAGATGATGAAAAGAGCATAGACTTCTGGCACTGGTTTAACTTCCTGAACCTGTTAACACAAAAGCAGATCTGCCAAAATCCCAAATAAAATATAACAGAAATATTTCAATTCAGGTTCAATATTTGATCCTACCTGACATATTTTTATAATCCAGGATGTATTATCCCTTCCCTCTGAATTATTTGGTACTGACACGATGCTGGAGGAGGCAGGGGACTTTGGCTGAAGTAGTTTTGCAAAGATCATCTTCCCAGCACTGTCATTCTGCCTCTGAAAAGCCTACAGTCGTTAATAGCCATGATCAGAATTAAAAATATCTGTAGAAGTAAGATGAAACTACCACAGTTCTGTTTAAATGACACTGTCAGAAATAGTCTGTACTTCATAAGGCATCTTGCCAAGTTAAGGGAATCTACTGCTGACAACACATTTGTAAAGTTCATGAAGACAACTATGGCATTCTACTTTATGTACAATTAAAATGGAAACCGAAGCAGCAGTCCAAAATCATTTCACTTAGCATGGCTCCTCCTGTCCTATTTTACTTGGGTATTTTTAAAAGCAGCCGACAATGACATCCAGGCAGAGCTGTGCTCATCTGTTCTAATCTTGCAGGCCCACAACTCATTTCAAGCTTGTAAAGTGGGGTTTATACAAATTACTCATGCGCATGACTGGCCCAGAGGCAGCAGCAGCAGCAGGAAATGCCAACTGCAAGTCCTAGATTTAACAGTTCAGGCAAAACCCCAGACACAATGGTAGCTGAGGCTGCTCAGCCTATTATACTGAATTGCTCAGTCTTTGAGGTGGGAGACTGCCAACTGTTAGGGCACGAACATTCCTAATGCTTGAGTCATTCATGTGGTAAAGCTGAGAGCCACAAGATGCCACTCACCATTCCTTTCATCCCTTTGGAAAGGTTTTGGCTGCAATAAGAACTAGAAAGGAGGGAAGCAGAGAAATAATGAACCATATGCAAAACCAGCAAGAGCAATTTACTCCCATTCTAACGCTTTTACATCAGGAATAGAAGGCATTGTGCACTGTTCTCAAAGGTGCTGATCACAGAGCACTGGGAATCAAAGACATTGACATGCTTGAAAGGTGTTAAACACCCAGTTAAAATCGAGCTTCCAAGTATCTTCTGGTGTCTGGGCATCAGATAGTGTAGACTGAAGTACTGAGTGGTACCTGTGAAACTAGTAACATTCTCTACCCATAAAATCTCACTATTGCATATCCTGTTTAATGATTCTGGAGTGGACAATTCAGAAAGCTGTTCAGCTCAAAACCAGCTTAGATGCAGTTTAATTCAAGCTCAGGGAGTGAGGAGGGGTTGTATTCTTTACAGTTAGCAAAGGGGTTACTGTGATATCACTCAACAACGAGGACAGCAGAACATGCAGCCTGGGGCTCTCTGGACTAAGTTCCTTCCTTAAATATAGTAGGCAGCCCATTCATTTTGACATGAGAAGCACTATTAATAATTAGCATATCATAAGCTTATGCTGAGAGCCCACACTTACAGAAGTCTGCTGAAGCATGATTTCATCAAAAACCAGATCATCACAAAAGTAAAACTGAAGGACAAGACAGGTAGAGCAATACGCTCCAAGTTAGCAACTATCCAGGAAGCACTAATCCACTTCCAACCTCTTGTTCCAGGTTCTTCCTGTCAAGGTTCTAACTAGCAGACACTCACTATGTAATAAATCTTTGAAAGATTAAATAGTTGATATATAAATTCATATTATTTTGCTTATTTGCACCTTACTAATTCTTCCCTTTATAATCATTCTTTAAATTTTTCAAACAGAGAGAAAACAATTAGCAAGGCCCTGAATTTTACAGGAATATGAAGAGGAAAACATTAGGGAAGACAGAAAGAAGAATTAATCTATTAGATATTTTTTTCCTCTCTTTTTGACAGCCATATTTAAGGAAATAAAAGAGTAATTTGAATATTATGCAAAACCTAAGACAAGGAAAATGCAATCATAGAGGACCTCCAGCACTGATTTCAACCTCAACATTTTAATTACAGATTTTATAAATTAATTTTGATTCTTCCTGAAAAGTTCTTCATGGGCTGTGTTCTGAGGTAATAATAGCTGATATAATTTATAGTGTTAGGGAAATTCTATTACAACTCTCATATGACTGCCTTCAGTGATAGTAATTATTCCCATCTTAAATTTTGATCTGCAGGTCTCATTTCAAATGAAGGCTAAAAGACTAAAGCCAGGACTGAGATGGTTCTGTCCACCTGGGACACCAGGGGAATGCTCCTTTAACCCTACTGAAGTGACCTTGAAATCTCCCAGGGAAGAAACCCATTTACAAGATAGCTTTTAGAATTTCCTGGCTTTGATTCAAGAGAAACAACTTCTTACAATTTGATTGTTCTCTCAAGCTTTGAATTGCTAAACCCAATAGTTAGATTGTGTTTGTAAGAAGGGGAGGACAAAAATGTTTCATGTTTGAGTCTTAAGAAAATACTCAGGAGTCCATGGTAAGATAACCAGGTTATTAGGATCACAAAAGGCTTTTCCTCCCTTGATACTCCCTACAGCTTGCTTAAGTTTGAGCCTTCTTCCTGGATCTCTGCAGTACTCAACAGCCTGCCACCTATTTGTATGCTATTTCTAAAAAGTGAAAGTTCAGTAGTATAGACTCTTTGGCCCTTTGTCTTCAAACTGCTGGTGTTACTCAGAAATTACCAGAGCTAATTCTTCACTTACACAAACTGTCCTTTTCATTCCTCTGCATCTAGCTGATATGAATGTAATGAACTCTATTAACTTTCACAGTCATGTTCCATCACTGCTCCTTTTTTTTTTTACTTCTTTTTCTTTTCTTTTTATTAATACAAATGAAAAAAGATTCAGAGCTCTACTTTCTGAAATGAGTGCTGCAGAGAAAGGCTCAGGAAGCCAGCTCCTCTAGAAATGTATCTTGCTATTTATGACACCATCCATACCACAAGAGTTGAGACACTCTCACAGTAGACAATACACAATGCATTTTAATTTAGAAAACCACCTGGTTTTGGAAGGATTTAGACTATATCAATGACTGCTGATTGACATAAAATTAAAAAGGAGAAAGAGTGGCCTTGAAAGTGGTTGTGCATATATTTAACTTGGTGATGTACTGAGGGAATGAACAGACTGCCTCTGATGACCTGTGTGGAAAGGCAGTAGAATAAAAATGTGGTTCTGCACTTAGTTTTTCCTTTTTAATACCTGTCTTGTCTCAGACTTGCCACCTTTAGATGAATTGCTGCTCCTCCCATGCATAGTGTGAATTGTTTGATGTATCTTTCAAGCAGCTGTTAAATCTGGGATACAGTAAAGTCATGTAATTTATCCTGAGTCGGGGTGGCATGCCTCTGGACTGCACTCAGAAGAACAGAAAGACTTAGGATTTTCAGTTGTGATTATTATTAGAAGAAGCAAGTTATTTCACCTCTTTAATTAGCAAAAAATATTTCCTGTCATAGGCCAAACCATTTTTTGTGGCCAGCAAAAAAGGAAAGGTGAGGTCACAACACCTGCCAATTTACTGGTTCTTGAGGGCAAATATGTAATCCCTCATTGCTGGATTCATTCCCTAGAGAGATACACAAAAATGTACCAGAATGCAGGTGTCCATGCAAAATGTTTCTCTTTAGGGCAATAATCTTATTGCTTTTAGAACAGATTCACTTTTTGTGTTGGGAGGCAATCCAGAGAAAAGACACCATAACACCTGAGACCATGAGATAGATACTCCTGTAGGAGAAATCTATGTTCCAATGAAACCAGTCACTTCCATGGTAATTTTATTTTAATCTCCACTTCAGAAAGTGTAGCTCTTGAAATGACAGTGTTTGTACAAATGCTGCAGAACAGAATCTAGAATATTGTGCTGAGTTACCAATCTATTCTCTCACATCTGTTAATACCTGTATTCAATAGGGGAAATTACTTCTGACATTAGGGGTAGATTAGCTATTACATATACCTAGTCTTATTTTTTAGAGGTGAAAAATCATATGTCAGTATGCTGTAAGTCAAAAGGAAACAAGGCTAGAAATTTCACAACAGTCCATAACAAGTATGTGAAGTATTGAAACAGATGAAGCTGACTGACACCTGGCTGAATGCTTTTTAACTGAATCATCTAGTTTTAATTTATCTGAAAACAGCCAAAGCAAAACAAAAGAGGGTTTGGGTTTTTTTTTTCAGTTGAAACCACTGCTATAGATGACAGGCAGGTGCTGTGTAAGTCTTTCTTTGGCCATTATCAAGTCCTGCAGAAAAAGCCAAAAATTCGGTGATGAAAAGCTAACCAGTCATTTCATGGGAACAGAGAAGGACTGTACCAGTTCATGTTTAAAGAAATGTTGGTCAGCCCTTTCCTAATTCTATCTCTTGATAGAGGGAAGATGGCATTTACAGACAGCAAAGGCAGTAACAGCTAGCCACAGGAGACCCCAGCCCACCATCCCTACAGAGAGCAGCTCAGTGCTGGCACAGCTGTGCTCCTGCTGAGGACTAGCTAGGAAGTGCATTGGAAGTGATTGGCACAGCACACATTTAAACCCTGACTAAGTGCTTAAACAATACTGTCACTTTCTCAGTGTAACTTGCTAGATATGCCCTCTGACACCGTTTTTTCTAAAAACCTCAAAGTAAAAAAATGCAGGATGTAGCAATCCCTTCAATGTTAAAAGCTTTAGTTCTGAGCCTTTCATTAGTATACAGAAGGTGAGCCTCTAATTACTAATCTTTCACAGTCTGCAGCACCCTAGGGCTTCCAAACATCCTGGTGAAGGCAGGAAGGATATTTTAGACTTCATTTCAATTCCCTTAAACTTTTGTCAACAGCCTCATTTCAAATGGAAACTGCTCGGTGCTGCTCAGCTGCGCTGTCTAAGCTAGCCCAGCCCTGGAAAAAAAAAGCCCTCATTAAAAGAGATGGGCATGAAATAGGAGTCAGCTTCAAAAGCCTCTAAACTACTGCAACACTGAAAGATGAATATAAACTTCGGGGGCTTTTCTATATCATGAAGGTATTTGGCCATAAAACTATTTTATATGCACTGTGGATGGTAAACAGGAGGAACACACTGATCTGGTGGATATGCATGAGGCTGGTACCACTGCTTTCTTCTAGTCCTTTGCAGCGCTGCTATACACACACATGCCCCAGGCACACGCTCTGGGGCTTGCTAAAGCTGCAGGGAGCCTTTCTGAAGGCTTCTCCTTACAGATTGCTGTCACCAGAAGGAAAACGCTTCTCAAGATTCGACAAATAGCAATACAATGGCCTATTTGGAGACTGGCAGCTTGCCCCTGCGGTGTGGGCACTTTCACCTTCTTCCTCTTAAGCTCTCTGTAAGTTGGGTTTTGGACACCGTTACAAATGTCCTGCTATTTCAGTCTAGACTCAGGCATACTTAAAGATAATCCTCCATAAAGCAGGACAAATTTCATTGGCTAAGTGGCTAAGATAGATGAACTACAAAAGTATAATTGATGGCTATTCCTAGGAAAGACACCTTGGATGATTAAATGATATTTCTACTTCCTTCTTAATCCAAAACTGATTATTACATGTGCAGTTACTCATGTTACACTTCCCAGTTTGAAAAATGAAGGGCACGAGCCTGAAAACCTCTTTAACAATGCCAAGGAAAAGACACACAGATATGGCACCAAACCCATGGAAAACACATCTCTTCTGGTCTTCATGTGTTAAAGGGAGCCCTCAAAACATCTTTTGTTGTTCCTGTCGACTTCCCATGCAAATCCTCAAAATCTAATAGCATTGTTGCCATTCAGGAGAGACAAATCTCTGTCTTGAATAAGTTATGATCTAGTGTGGCCTGTTGAGCTGCATCTGAACTGCATCACACCTTGTGCACTGCTACACTGTTTTCTGACATTCCATGAGGGTATGTTAATTAACACTGCACAATAGTGCAAAACTTGCAAGCAACATTATTTTGAACTTTGCAATTTTTTCCTCTCAAAGCCAGTTAAACATTCTACAGGTGTGTACCATGGAAGAGTGTTTGCTTTAAAAAGAAGGCTTTTTTTTTCTTATTATTTAACGGGGGGGTGGGGGAAAGTTTTACATTAGAATGGCTAGTCTCTAATGTCAATGATCTGGCTGTTAAAACATCATTGACACCGACAACACAAGTGAACCATAGTGCACTATGCTTCATACTTAGCATTCAGGGAAAACATCAACGGTAGCAGCTCTAAAGAGTAATTCTGATCTCCAGAGGAGTCTCAATGATCCCATTAACATTGATCACGTTTGAAGAAGTCTCAGGCATAATACATTATTAATAGCACCCCCTTTCTTATTTTTTTTTAATGGTTTGAAAAGAAACAAAGGAAATTAGATAGAAATGTCTCCATTAAAATAACATAAGTGGTCAGACTAAAACCCACCAAAGACAGGAAATCCAGAATTAAAAGTTGCTACTCCCACTGAGTGTCTCCAGACATTAGCTGAACTTGTGTGCTACACTTGGCAGTACTGAATCCTGGCATAAGTTCAAAACAAGGTGAATAATAAAGGATGAGTCACCTCCTTCCTGCAGGTTTATCTCCAAACCTTAATGCATTTTTTGTGTATCATACCAGTAACTGTCTTCTAGTTCTCACTCCTTTAACACATCTGATTGTTCACAGGAATTTCATCTTCCATGAAAGACAACATCAGGCTAAGAGTTAAAAACAATAGAAGTTCTCAAGAATGCAAGGGAGCTTTCAGGGCACTATCACATAGGAACTCAACTATCAGCACAGAAGAGCAGCACTGGGAATCCTGCACCGAGGCTGAATGCAACTACATACAGCAAGATTGCTTCTACAAACACCCATCTCCAAAAACAGCTTTTCAGAGAGATACATATTGTATTGGTTTCTTCAGAACAAAGATGCATGATGTGCTATTATTGAACTGACTAGTACTATTCAAAAGATAATGTTCCCATAGTTGGGCATAAAATCTCCTTATGGAAAGGAAAAGACTAAGGAAATCCTACATGATTCTCTTTAAATGGCTTTTCCCCTCCACAACTTCAAATATCTAGGGATTTTCAGCCAAGAGACAAATCTGTTTCTTCTACCCATGTGGCCCCTAAATATGATATTTTTATGACCTCAGAAGGATAGTGTCCCTAATACCAGAACAAAGACTTGTAGGCTGGGGTCACAAACTAGAACTGCAAAACTGACAGCAAATTTTTGCAAGTGGTCTGAACTAAAAGATCACTCTGGCATTGCTAATAGGTGTACTAAGAAAGTCTACTTAGCTGGCAAATCAATACAAAACAACAGCAAAAATATCTTTTTCTTTTTCTTTACCAAGAGCAAACTTTCCTAGTGGGAATGCCACTAGTCACAAAACTGTATCTGAGCACTTTTTGAGCACAGTGAAGTCTTCTGTTCTCTCAAAACAACTACACTCTAGGGAAAAGAATTCCCATGTTCTTATAACAGAATTACTCCTTTTTTAATGTGAACCTTCAAGAGATTACCACATTGCACTTCTGTACTAAGGCATTCAGGTTCACCTAGGTGGTTTATGGTTCCTTATTATCTTTAAGTACAGGGAAATCTTTCATTTCAAACCAAGCATCAATGATTTTCTATTTATTTTGCACAATACTCTTTCTTGAATGAAAAGAAGCTTACATATGAAATTTAATTACGTATATACTTTGATTTCATATATGAATACACAGACATATGCATACATCTATCCATCTATCTCTGTATACAACCAAAGATATGTGGCTGCTGAAGTTTTCTCACAGAGAACAACAGAAAAAACAGCAGGGGGCAAGCAGCAGCAAAGAAACAGGGAGACCTTTAAAGTGAATAGCATGAAAAGATCCCAAACACATTAGAAACAGATTTGTGTAATAGTATTTCAGCATTAGGGAAATATCTAGTTATGTTGCCTTTTTAAAGTGCATCCCCAAGCAGTTACCATCAATTACCATAAGCAGGTAAAATTCCAGTCCTGTTTCTGTACTTCTGTGAAGCAGATTCTGTACTTTAAGGAAGATGTTTTCTATATGCACCCATTAAAACTGTAACAAAGAGGAAATTCATCTCATTTTTGAAGATGTAATTCAAAACCAAATGCTTTTATTGATAAGTAGTTTTAAATTGGTTCCTTGTGTATTAAACTGAACAGTACAAATGGAAGGTACTGCCTTCAAGTAAAACAAAACTTTCTAGCCAGCTGAATCCCACCAGGCATTGTAAAAGTACAGAAAGCCACTGAAATCCAGCTAACAGAGAAGACTATGGAGTGGTTTGTGCTAGTGTTCACTGCAAACAACTTGATTTTTTCCAAAAAGAATATTTGTCTCAAAACAGGGCTTGTTTCTTCCTATTAAATCTGAAATCTTTTTGCTCTGCTCTCCTTGGGCTGTTGCCAAGGCTGAGTAGTTGATAGTGTAGTTGGTTATGGTGTATGACAATCTGTTGCTAGACAGTCAGGTACAGAGGAAGAGCCACAGGCTCAGCTATATCTAAAAGCTACTGGCAGCTGAGGGGACAGCTCAGGAAAAGCAGAATTACATCTGTCTTGAAAAGAGAAAGGGACAAATAAGGGGATAGGTGGCACAGACTTCAGGTGTCTAAGTGTCTTCTTCTGGCTCTGGAAAGATGTTATCAGTTGAAAGAAGGATAACAAACTATTCTGCCCTAGGCAGCTAGACTCTGAACAGCAGTTCACACATTACTGTGGAAGGTTATCACCCTTCTCAGCTCTTATTTCTCTATCAGCCAAGCACAGAATCCTGAATAACCATTTCTGTTCATATTAAATTTGAGGGACAGCCCTGCTAATAAGTTGTAAACCTCTTTCTGTTTAAAGGTAGACTAATTTAAGTACCCAAAGTCCACACACCTATTTGGATTTTCCTGACATTCAGTATTTACTCTGGAGTTCAGCAAGATTAACATTTTGAGGTCAAAGTCATTCAAGTCCTCAGAAAGTAAAGCTTGCAATAAAATCCATGCCTGTCTTTATGCTGGTAGATGTTAATTACTTCTCTTCTACAACCTCAGACATTAGAACAGAACTATAGCCTTTTGTAAAAATGGTCTTGATCATTCAATACTTACCTGACAAATTTAAATATTGAAAATAATGCTTTAAAAGGAATTTGGTTCCCTAGATAGCTTCTGTGGGCTAAGTGAACACTGCTTCCCATCTTTCTACTCCTAAAGTGGTTCTTGTTTGTTTATGAGGCAGAAGATAATCCAAGTACTGAAGAAGAAAGCCTACTTACTTGAGCACTGAAAGCATTCCTTTTGCTTGGTAGCAGACTGGGTGGGGAGATCTGTTTCCCCTCTGCTGAATTTGTCTCAGGAGGTAACAGGGAGGAAAGCTGGAGACACAGAAGATAGAAAAATAGTCCCATCAAGATTTTTCATAAACTCTAAAGTACATATATGCACATGCCAGAACAGAGAATTGAAAGGTGCTACCCACAGAAGCTTAAAACAACCCAACAGTCTTCTCTTTTTGTCTCACCCTTATATACATGAAGCCCCCATCTCTGTTCCAGTCCTGACACCAATACATATAGGAATGGGAAATTAACTGGTTCAAAGTGCTAACTAGCTAAATATGTCCCAAAAAAAGTGATGGGAGGAAACAGGTAGCTGTCTGAGCCAGTGCAAGATTTAACAGAGGAAAAGGAACAGACCACAGCATCCCTAAGAATCCCAGAGTTTTAGCTGGGTTTCTATCTTTTTTAGAGCCTCCCTCCAGTCCCAACAACAATTACAAGAATGCTGGAGCCTGGAACAGATTGTTGACCTTTGCCTAGACATTTGGTGGATACACAGCTTGTGCTACTTTAATTAAATATAGGGCTGATAGCCTGGACCAGTGGTCAGAAACTCATTAAAGTAATGAGAATGCCTTTGCAGCTACCTTCCAGGCTATCTTTGTAAACTCTTCAGGCAATATTAGAGATTGCAGGGTTGAGAACAAGTCCAAAAATCTACTAGAGGAATAGATGATGATGGGGGCTCATTATCAGATAAGAGAAATTAATCCAGATGGCTGGGAAAAGGGATAGGGCAAGTTCAACCTAGTTCTGTTTATTTCCACTAAAGTTCTTCCATTTCCAGCATATCAATGAATTGAGAAAATGTCTGCATAAAATTCCTTTTTGTAGCATAGTTCTGAAATGTCCAGGGAAAGCATTTGATGCTCACATACTGAGACTTAATTAAATTTAAAATTCAGTTAATAAGATGGACAAGTTTGAAAGATTAGATATGAATTTACAGCTGAACTTTTCCCAAATCTCTTTTCCTATAGTGCCTGTAACCAGAGGTTCCCCTAGGACTAACTTCTTGAGTATCCCTTCCCTCATATTCTCTGTCAAATCTCTGTTCAAAACCTCCAAGAGCAAAGTAAAACCTCAGAGCCATAGCTATGAGATTCCTGCCATCAAAATCTAAGAAGATGTCTCTGTAGTATTGCTATGTAACACAGAGTACAAGCACTCCTTAAATTCACACTGGAACTGGGTTTATTGGAGTAAATTGTGAGCAATCTCACAAAAGCCTTTGCATTATCATTTAAAACTGCATTGGCAAAAAGGCTTCTGAGCTTGTAGTACCCTAAATTTTCCAAACAAGGGCATACAGCTCATCAGTCCAAATGTAAGAAGTTTGCCTGGTTGATTTTATTTCCCTTGGCATTTTTCCCTTTTTCTTGATAGAAGACAGCTCGATTGCTATGCTGATAAAAGAGGAGGAAAGCTATATGATACTGTCACCCCCATCAAAAAATCACTTCCTTGTCAAAAAATCTATATATTACTGTCATAGTTGAAAGTGGCTTTGGTGTAGATTCAAGGAAATACTACTGGGACACAATACCTGTGTTTCCATTAGGGTTTTTCTCTGGTCTGGCTAGTAATTGTTTCAGTCAGAGAACCTTTTCTTGTCTGTACTGTATTGTCAACTGCTTAGTGGGCAGACTGTTGGGAAAACTGAAGCTTTGAGAAGCCTATTTTCAAGGTAATTAAAAATAAAGATTTTTCCTCTTGGTTTTTGGGTTGTTTTTTTTTTTTGTTGTCCCAGGATTTTTACTCTTGAGCAGAAACTCCCTGTTGGAGTGAACAATGCTTTCAAGAATGACATCTTTGGTCAGTACAACTGCACTTGTGCAGCAGTGGTTTTATTATGCAGTGCTGTGTTTAGCCAGCTGAGAAGGAGACAATTAAAATAAAGTTCTTGTAGAGTACCTGCATTCAAGCAGACCTATTATGCTCTTATAAAAGAGAATCTGCCCCAGAGAATGAGATGGCAAAATTTAGCTAAGATGTAAAGCTCTTTTGAAAAATACCTGTCACCAGCTAAACTATGCCTAAGTATACCAGAGTTGTCATCTGAATAATTCCACAGTGAGCCACAGCAATACAGCAGAATTCCTGTGGCAGAACAACAGATAAGGAAAAGAATTTCACAAGCCTTTCTTTGAAAGAACATTTTAAGTAGGACTGTTTTCTCCAATGCTACCATTCCTAGCTGGATCTACAAGTTATTACCAAATTTTACCTTGCTGAGATAGCAGAACTTGAATTTGAGATGTCAAATTCAGGAGGAAAACCAAGTTCTTACCTTTACCTTGCAGAGCTCTTTCCAGGTTTTCCTTGGATATGTCCTTTCCTATCCTTTCCAGTTTCTTTTATTCAGTGAAAAACTGAAAAATAAAGAACAGTGTTAAAAGACAAAAGAAAAGGAAGATTACATGAGACAAATCAGTTTCTGTCCATGTCTTCTCTCCAGAAATCAGAAGATATGGTAAAAACCACTGAGATCAGACAAGTAAAATCAAGGCTCTAGCAAAGACCATAGTAGGACATAAGAGCTACCAGCATAATCTGTCATTGTTCAGGGCCTAACTTTGCACTAGTGCAGAAAAGGAGTAAATGCACTGGAAAGAGCTGCACCTCTTCCTTAAGAGGAAGACAATTCAGCTCCATGAAATATGACTGCAAATCTTCCCATACCCCATCCTTCCACCTTTCTACCAAAACACAGTGAAAGAAGAGTGTCAATCCAGGGGATGAGGTAATTAATAATCAGCTCCAAATGGGAAATGAGGTCAAGAACAAATTTTTCAAATCCAGACATCAGTTTTCAAACACTGCTCTCAAAACTGTAGTAAGCTCCAACTATGAAACTCAGAGGCCAGTTTACAGGCTTAATGATTACCAATCGTAGCTACAATGCTAGACTGGAAATCATCTTTGGCTCTCTTTTGGGTTCTGAGTAGATTTCTATCAAATTAAGGATTTAGAGATTATAGGAAACTGGAGGAGAAGTGCTTTTAGTATTTTCAGCTATACTTCAGTCACATACAATGGCTGCAGTAAAGTTTTGGGTTTAAATTTCTTGCCTTAATTTCAGCCTGTGTTCTTTGTAAGTATCAAGTCATTTCTCACCAACACAAACAGGAACACTCTGAATTAAAGGTCAAGCTATTTCATTACAAACACCCATTCAGAGCAGTAAGCAGTGAATATCTTTCAAACATCTTTCAAACATCTTTCAAGCCATTCTGTATTGCACATGCCCTTTCTTGAACTTGCTTAGGTTTTGCTAGGCTTATGGAAGTAGCAGGCAATTTTTGGAGAGGGCTTGACATAAATGAAGTTTGGAATTGGTATGTAGATCTACAGAAATTAGAAAAGGTGGAGTTCTACATTATTTAGTAGTTAGAGAAAAATGACAAACTGAAGCTAGGAAAGAATGTATTTTCAGACCTGAGCTTCAATGTTCACTTTCTTCCCTGCTTCCAAATCCAATCTTCCACTACAGGATCATTTAACTCTCTGTGAGACATTGCCATTTCTTTAAAATTCATTTCAGTTCAAGCTGCACTGGTCAAACATGACAGTCACTGTTCAAAGCTGAGATGTTTTTTATATCTATTTTAATTCCCATGCAATGAAGTCTGAATTACAATGTGTCTACAGAGCCCATGCAGTTCTGGAGTGTGGGTAGCTTGATTGATCAGTCTTTGAGAAGGGTACAATGTGCCCAGATATTGCACATATCCATAAATCCAAGTATGCTTTGAGGGTTTGGAACAGGTTGAGGCTGGAGGACATAATTCAGAATTTATTGGCTACATACTAAGAAGCCTGCACAGAACAGCTAACAAATGAACATTTTCCAAAGTCTAGACATGTCAAGAGTTTAAGGAAACAACAAAAGAGGGAAAAGTGGCTCTGACAAATACCAACCCTGTACTTTAAAACCTAGCAGCGCTGAACCTTCTCCAACATGAGGACCCAGTGGGTCCCTTCTGTTTTAACCACAGCAAGGAACACTTGATTTCCTTCCCTTCTTGTTGTACATGTGCAGAGCATTTTAGATGATACCTGAAAACAAAATAAAAAGACAGTATTTTCTTGATCTTGATGCTTACTATAGAGAATTGTAATCCAAATTGTTAGCTTTCTGTTAAGTTAGGATACATGTAAGTTGACACTAATAATGAACTGGCAATTGGCAGTTCTCCTTATAGTAACACACTTAATACAGTTCAATGTAAACATTTCATACTCTAACAACCAGCAAGCAAGACCATGTTTTGATATTTAAATCAATATTCATTTTCAGTTCATCATTTCTACTTTTTCAAGTGCCTAAATAGAACTGGGAGCTGCAGACAAAAGCAGCTGCACTTCAAGAGGCACGTGCTGCAACCTAGGCAGATACACAGGTGGAGTTCTGAGCCTCATCTTAAACTCCCCATTCAAGCAATATTCCTAATGCCATCTGTTGTTGCATTTGAATGTTGTTAGTCTTCTAACATGAGCTGATTAGTCTTTCCTTGTGCATCTGAAATAATGAAACTGTCTCAAAATATATTTTTCACAGTAGAGACTCTACTAAATGGAGGGAAAAAATGGCACAGGATCAGTTCACTCTAACAAATGGCAACAGAGAGAAGAGAGCTAGTTAGGGTTTCTTAATTATAAAAAATGTTATTAAATATTTGTACTTCAAATATTTAACACATTCCATTTAAATCTTTACAGTGCAATCTTGTAAGCATATATCCATCATAGTTTAATGTATATGGTTTATAGCTACACATACACACACACTTCTGGGGACAAACCAGGTATTCTCAGTAAAGGCAAACACAAAATGACTCAGTATTTAGAAATACACTAACAAAGAGAACGTGGTAGTCAATTGCTGCAAGGCAGCTACATTTAGCTTTGCTGGATGCCATGGCCAAGCAGGACTCTCTGGAGGGACACATGCCCCTCTCCAGCTGCAGAGCCTGGTGCAGGCATCGATGTGGATATACTACGAGGAAGGATGCTCTAGCTGGGCTTGCTGTAATGATTCCTTCTGAGGAATAGGATATATTAGCCTGAGAAAAAAGCACAGTTTTAATGTTTTTGCTACCATTCTCCTGTTACAAAAGGCTAAAGGCTTCAAAAGCTGAGGGTGGGGAACTTGTGTCCTTGTTCTGCTACGACAGTCATGTTGTCTGTCAGGGAAGCTCGCCAGATTAATCGCTTCCAGGAGCCCAGGCTATGCCTGAAGCTCACACACTGGAAGTGACAGAAGTACTGAGAAGCTACTTATGTGCCCAGGAGCTAGAAGTGGGCCCAGAGGAAAGAAAGTATACATATATATATATATACACACACACACACACACATACTGTAAGAGAAACAGAAAGGAAAACACAGACAAAATATTGGCCCAAGTTTCCTTAAAACAGAGGATGTCAACGTTTGGGAGACATCAGTCTGGCAAAAATAGAATGGAAACAGATTAGGGAAGACCAGATTTAACAACAAAAAAATAAAAAATTAAAAATCCTACAGGAAAACTGAAAAGGTGCAGACACAAGTTACTAGGTCTAAGAGCCAGTAACTCAGCAGGTTTTACCCTGATAAGCATATGGATAACATGGCCTGGTGTTTTGAGCCAGTGCTACCTTAAAGTCTTCTGCACCAGTAGAAACAATCCAACAAATAAAAAATTAATACCTTTCTGCTGGGTATAGTAAACAGAATTAGCTAAAAAATGGTCCAAGAAGCCACAGAGCCAGCACAAAGGAAGGGGTGGGAGGAGATGGATTTTCCCTTTCAACAGGCTCAGCTGTAATGTGCAGCTTTACTCACACAGTACCTTTTTTTTTTCCCCCTCTAAAAATTACTTCTGAGACAGGTTCCTGATATCCAACCAGCAGAACAGTATAATCAGCAGCACTAGGCAAAACTTGGTAATGAGAATACCTACTCACAGACTGACATTGAAAGGAAAGAACAACTGTGTTTGGAATTTGGCAAGAACACTAAGCTGAAAATACTGATTTTACAAAAACACTGGGTAACATGGAAACAGCCCAAGTGGTGTCTCTTACTCTGCTGAAACATAGAAAGCAGAGACAGTGTCCTTTAACATTATGCTATCAATAACAATGAAAGGAAAAGACCTTAAAGTTGATGTAATTCCAGCACTGGGACTAAGAGTGCTCTGAATTTTTCTAACAATGGTCACCTGCAACATCATATACTCCTGAACTTCCACTAGCCTCTGCAGACTAAAGTATCACCTCTTCCTCTGGAATTCCTGGTTCCTGTAAGCCTTGGGCATTGCAGAGAACTACAAGTAAATAGGAAGCTCTGGAAGATTTTTCTTTCTCCACAATATTTTGAAAGTTTGATGTTAGCATCAGAAATCTCAACTTTTGCCTGTCTCCAGTTATGGATGATTCATGTCATAACAACACTGAATGCCTTGGTAAGAGTTGGTGCACTACCAATCCCAGCATATGCCTACAGTGGTAGGCATCTCCACCTGTGGATCACTTCCAACAAACATAAATGTTCAAGCTGATCACCTGAAGATACTTAAGTAGGAAGAGACAGACAAACTTGGATGAGCAAACACTGCATCTTTGCCAACTGTGCATGACCTACATGTAGTATATATGAAATATATATATATAGGAGTTTGAAATGTCTGTTTAGGATTTAAAGACAGTGTTTAAACCTATTACTCCTAAGTATTATGATTGTTTTTTAAAAAACCCCATTACATTATCAGCAAGATTATCATTATTTTACAGCAACATAAGTCAGATGATGTGGAATTCCTCTAACTATAACTCTCCTGCATTTGTCTTCCTGCTGTAAAAGAACCTCAAGTGGATTCACATGGTAAAGCTTATCCAGGAATAAGGCAAAATAAATGCATTTTCAGAAAAGATCCCTTTTGGTTTACCACATACAGGTGTACTGCAGATAGCCTATGCATATTAAACTTCCAAGCAAAAACCATCAGAAAAAATTCCTGCAATCCAAGCACTTTCTCCTCTTTCCAAAAGTAACCGAATTTGCAGATGCACAGGATACTTAACTAGAAGCAGGGATAATGTATGCATTCTTCCTTTGACTCACTACTTCCTCTCATAGCTCTCAGCACCCAGGTCTGATACTCTACATAAGAATGAGAGAGAAAAAAGAACTTTACAAATTGTGCCAAACAACATTAATCCATCCAAAAGGACATAAATTAATCCTCTCTTTTCTGGGACTGCAAGCTTGATATCTGCAAGTATTCTAGAAGCTCTTATTTCATTCCTGAATTGAGAAACCTTCATTAATTTGGGCCATTAATTGTGGAGATTCATTACTGGTATATTTTCATTACTTTAGTTTCCTTTTAATGTATTCTTAATGAAATGCTGCTCTTTTCACACAGGCCTTCTCCATCAGAATTAACTTGGGCAGCTTTGCAAAAGCTGCACCATAAAAAAAGGCAGATGAATGAGCCATGTGCTTACCATAAAATACTATGATTTACTAATAATGCAAAATGCACTTCAGTATCAGGCACCACATCATAAATTCTCTCTCTGTTTATTGTTTTCTATACAGTGACGATTCTGCCCTTTAAAATATGTGCATCTATGAAATCCTGTCTTAGAAGAAGGACTGGTGGTAAATATTAGTTTCAGGTGCTCTTTCCCTAGCTCTGCTTTCCTTCCAAATTCACATATAACTTCCATTGACATTAATGGGACAAAAAAAATGTGTGCAATCTGGAGAGGTAAAAGGGCTCCTGCAGTGCTGAGGGAAGATGCCTAGGAAAACTGGGATGAGCTACATGTTAATTCTCTACCAGGTACAACCATTCACAAAATAGGAAATAAATAACAGGAAAATAATGCTGGTAAAGATATACATTAGGATACAAGACATTCACAAAGTGCACAGCTTCTTCAGGATTCAGAGACATCAAACTAATGTAGTAGTTAACTGGGCTGAAAACTCAATGGCCAAGTGATCTACAAGTTCTTTCCTATTCTTTGGACCTTTCCCTGTATGCCTTTGTTAAGGTGATAAGCAAAAAGGCATTTAGAGTCTCCTGACAGACATTCCATATGAAAGTCATCACTGCAGGTATATAACATTACCCACTTCTTGTTATGGTACATTCAGCTTCAGTGATATCCATTTATTGGTTTCCTTTTCACAAGTTTAATGATAAATCCAGCTTTCAATTAACAGAAAATACTTCTGAAATTCACTTTGTTTTATTTCTGTAACAGTCATCAACTTGTTTTCAAACTTAATTTCAAATTCTTAGTTTTATGTTTAAATTAGAGAAAAATATATAGATTCTCTCTAAAAATACCTTTGACACTTCACTCTGATATATTTTACAGATATGTTTGCTCTTACAGGTGCTGTAACACATTTGTACTCATCAGTTCAACTGAATACAATTAAATATGCTTTTCAAACCTAATTCTCTGCAGAGTTACTCTCAATTCACACTGGTGGAAGTCCAGTGAAACTAGCTCCAGCTATGGAAATGCTCCAGTGATTAGAATTTGGAGTTGCATTTGGCAATCCATTGCTAATCAGCAGAGTTTTTAAGCACATTGCTAAAGGTTCACCTGTACCAATGACTTCATCAGAACCTTACCATTAATTATACCCTAAACAGTTAGTTGAGCAGCCTGCACTTCACTTTTCAGCAAACACTTTTCCAGAATGAAAGGACAGACCAAAGAGGGAAACCTGCTTGCATTCACTCAGTGTTTAATTTCATCTCACAGCCAGAAATACAGAGTTTGCTCTTTCTGTAACCTAGATTGCATGCAACAATTTGTCTTGCAACAAACAAGACTGGCAGAAAAATCACAGTGTCAAATAGAGTCTTTTTCATTCAAGAGAAACATTTTAGGAGGTTTGTTGTGTTTCACCCTTGTGACATGTCTCACAATGCTGTATTCCTTTTAGCACAAATATCCTTAAATGTCACCAGCTCATTAGTGGAAATGTACTTACTTCTGCTTATAATTATAGGTTACTTATGATTAATGTGCATTTTTTAAATGGTACCTGTTCCACTGAGGATTATTAAAAATGGATAATTAGAAGCATCTCCTTGAGAAGATGAGTTAATTTCTAAAATTTAACCTACATTAAGTATTGGCACATAATAATCACAGAGTTTAAATGAACAATTCCCCATTATTTGTAATGCAACTCATGACAAGTCTAGTTTTCCTAACCCTTCCTATCAGCTCATGGCAAAAACCCCAGAGAAGCAAAACTAAACAATACACAATGTAACAAGATCCAATGCAGGAACTGCTGTATTTTAATATTATCAAGCTGATGATCAAAGCCTAGATCTGAATGCTGGAAGATGAGCACTTTGGTCTCCCAAAGCCATGTACTGCTATGGGATATCCCTGTGGTCTCTCTTCAATGAGATGTGCTCTGTGTTCTTATATAGAAAAGCCTGCCCACCAGGATGAAAGGCTTGTCTTTCAGTGGAAAAGGAAAACCATAACTTTCCCAAGACAGAAGATGCATTTCACTTGTCCTGCAACCACAGTCCCCTTGTGCTGCCTTACACAAAGTATAAAGCTTAGAATACTTAGCGTGGAAAGGTCATTTCCAAAGATTTCATCCAAGACATGGATGAGAACCATCAATACTGATCCTACCTTCTTGTTTAATGAAGTTCTTATTTAAGCTGTTTATTTGATACACACACAGCCAACCTGAGCTGGTAGAATTCCCTACAGCTAATGAAACTACAGGCAGCTTCCCAGGCTACACTTGCAACATTTGAATTCTGTTAGCACATTCATCCCTCTCACAATATGATTTCAGTGATCTATATTTTTTTCCCCTGTATTGACAGAGTTGTTTATGACACTCCTCAGGTATAGGCCTTGGGTTTCATTCTACATTTATCTGCTCCCATTAAGTGGTGTCATTAAAGACATTTCGACAGCTCTCTCGGCACTCTATGAATGTTTGTGACATTAAAGCTTGAATGTCTTCAAATTTCCTACAGCTAAATGTTGACAAGCTTGAATTCTTATTTATTGGTTCCCTGCAGTTACAAACTGCATGTTCATCCCTGACAGTTCCTTTCATGATGAGCTCTGGCCACAAAAGGCTGCTGTTTTGAAACTACATTGGAGTAAATCCACACATTTTAAGGGCCAAATTTATAGCAGCACTAAAAGAAAATAAAATATATAAACATGAGAGGACATAATGAGTTTTTAAAAGTTATGCTGAATCACATATACTTATTTCAAGCAAGCAAGTTCCATCAGAAAAAATCTCTAGCTTTTGTTTCAGTATGAGGTGAAGAGAGAAATATCTTCATTGCCAGCTCCACCAAAGAGAAAGCTACTCCCACAATCATAGAGCAGCAAATGCAGATCAGGATTTTGTATCATTGTCTAAACTCTACACACAGAACACACAAAAACAAGACACACAAAAAGAACTTTCAAATTAGATTAATTTGCTTGTTACTTCCTTTTAAATACATTCCACTCAATGCTAACTAATAGAGCTTAGCCAAGAACCTGAGCTCACGTAGGTGTTTTCAGTACCTTCTATTGAGCTGAGCTAAATAATACAGAAGGGAGCAGAGGACTAATAATTTATTTTATTCATCTGAAGGAGAGGAAAAATAGGTTCATCTAAGGCACTAGGCTCAACTAATAATGGTGTGATTTTCAAAAAAGCTCAGCAAAACAACAAGGCCAAGAGACCACAAGTTCAGCATCTGAGTGTCAAGTGAAGCCCATGTAAAAAGTCAGCATACACAAAAAGATAAATGTTCCCCAAGCAAGACTTCAAGAAATATCATAGAGCTTTTTAATATAGAGAGTGTATTG
The DNA here is from genome assembly GCA_013399015.1 of Galbula dea. Classification (NCBI taxonomy): domain Eukaryota; kingdom Metazoa; phylum Chordata; class Aves; order Piciformes; family Galbulidae; genus Galbula; species Galbula dea. Next base: position 1,298,391 of record VWZX01008706.1, on the reverse strand, counting down.
GGAATATTTGTTTACACAGAGCCTACAAATTCTGTATATACCAGAAGATAAAAATTTAATGATATTGTAGTCTCTACTGTGTGCTAGAAATGTCTAAACATGGACTAAAAGAGAAAGATAAGCAAATGATAGTGCAAAATCTTTGCTCTGTATTCATTCACCCTTTGAACATGGTTGACATGAAGATCTTCATTTCCTGTGCCTACTCACCTCCTCATGCCTTGTGCTGTTGTGTTCAATATTCAGTCCTGGGTAACATTCTGCAGTGGAAATATGAATCATTAAATCTACAGATGGCAAGGGCAAGAAACAAGCCACCCAGAACCCAGAATAAATAATTCACAAAAGCCATAAGGCCAAGATAGGAATGTGTTCTCCTTATTTTCTGTGCTGAAATACTTTTCCAAGGGGTCAGAAATAGGTATTTACAAACAAGAGTCAAGTGACTTGACTCTGGAAGTCATTTTTTTTCCTGTGGTATCAGCAGGATAACATTGATTTATTTGGGGACAAGTTCAAGCCCAGCATTTGTTCTTTGTAGACTGCCTTTCTAAAGGTGAAACTCATAGTTCAAATCTTGTACACCAAATAAATTCCACTTATATCTGCTTTGATGGCTTAATTGTGGTGTATGACTTGTGTTGGCCTCCTGCAGAGCATTGGATTTCACTCCATATTATTTGACCTTATTGTGAGAACAGTGTTTCATCTTTTATTGTTTGTTTTATTCATGATCCTGAGGTGAATACAATAAATAAAAGGTTGAAAAAGCACTCTTGAAGCAATTCCACTGTTAGAGGAAAACACTGTTTACCTTACTCCTGGGTAAGAAATGGGACTACAAGCACCAGCAGTGCTCAGGTTAACTGCTCATTCTAGACACAAGGTCTGACTTCATTTATGATTTTACAATCCTCCCAGAATCTCAGTCTCAGCTGTTGAAGTGGCATGAGGTGCACACAACACAGAATACTCAGAGTTTTTCCTCTTTACCAGACATTTCTGCCTATATTATGGGAAATGGTCACATTTAAATCATGTGTGGGGGAACAATTTTCCTGCTGGTGACTGAGTAGAATTTTCAGACATGTACACAAAGTGTATATTTGCACTACACTTGTTCCATCAGCATACAAACTACCTTTTGCTTGCTCTATTGATGCTCCAATAAATTGCCAAGTGAACCAATGTGCATCTAGAAACCACATTGCTTCATTAGAACACCACTGTGCTCAGATTAGTAAAGACCAGTATTATTAACAGAGGCTTGTTTTCTGGAGCCAGTGGTAAATGAATAGGTTTACATGTCTTTCACATATGGCTCACTCACCTGCATCTTGGAGTGCTTTTAACTTCTTCACCCTTACAATTATAAGCTGAGTGTGCCCAGTGAAAGGACATAAATAAAGGGACACTGGAGCATGGAAATGGAAAAAGCACTCACCTGCTGTTTGCACAAACCCCACACCTGGATGGCTCCAGGCATGGAGTTTCTCCCTCTGCAGTTCCCCATGTTCCCTGACAGCACACATTGCTTCCCTGCACAGGACCTGGGCTCTTGCAATGCCTAAGGCCTCCAAGGCAGCCACAAGTGCAGCCACACCACAGCAACCAGAATCAGGCAGGCTTTGAAGAGCAGAGCAAAGATGCCTGGCAAAGGCAGGGGCCTCTTGGATGTCCCTGGTCCAGAGCACAGAAATGCTGTGCCTGGGGGTGCAGACACATGAGATATTTAAACATAAGAAAGATTTATTGCTGAAATAACACCATGGTTTTTGACAAGAAGGTTGTGGAGGCCCCATCCCTGGCAGTGTTTAAGGCCAGGCTGGATGTGGCCCTAGATGACCCGGTCTAGTGCATGTGGTGTCCCTGCCCATGGCAGGGAGGTTGGAACTAGATGATCTTCCAACCTCAGCCATTCTATGATTCTATGATACAGTCATAATAACTGCTGTATTAATCTTTGGTGCTCATGCTTCCAACATGTCTTCCACTGGCCAGAGAGAAGCAATCAGACTGAGCTATGCTGCAGATATGCCAGGCAGATTGGAAACAAATCTCTCCTACTATCCCAAGACTACCCTCAACTCCAGCAGTCATGGATTCAGGGTCCTTCAGCAGCAAACCAAACACAGCAAAGAAACAAGGATGCTTTGGGAAAACAAATGTGACATACACTTTATGCAAGTAAGGCAGCAAATGGCTGTCAAAACTAAAGTGAAACTCCTTCCCCTGGTACTACCTATCACCTGCAGGCCCTTACAAACACTCTGTAGGGAAAGTATAACCTTGAAGGAGGAGTAAGAAAGGCTGCAAGTCCCCTGATAAAAACTATCCTCATAAAACAAACACACTGCTGCCCTTTAAAGGAAATGACAGTCCATGACCTCATGTGTCTGTTATATTTTTTTAAGATACAGATACTAAGTCTAGAGCAAAATGCCAGCCATACATACACTTTAACACTGTGAAGAACTAGTCTAAGAAAAATCTTCTAACCTTGCAATCCTTCTCTATTTCTAGATATTGATTGTACTGAAGCTCATAATATCCACTTCACCAAGAGGAGAGGGGCAATAGCAGCAATTTTCTCTTCACAAAGAGAAATAAAAAAGCTGTAGAAGGAACAATGCCTGAAATTAATTTAGGAATAGATTTAGGTGATTATTTTTCTTTTTTTTTAGGTCTGAGATTTTTAAGGGAGTTGTAAGTTAAATATCAGTTTCACTAACTATTCATCACAACATGTAACAAGCTCCACGAAAAACTGTTAAAATAATATATTTCATCTTGGCAATGCTGACAAATTCTCCTTAATACAAATACTTAGAAGTCAAAGAGTCATCAAAAAAGATTTCAAGCATTAAGACAATTGATTTCAAAGTTCCCCTGGGGTTCCTTTTCTATATTATCTTCTTTTTTTTTTTCCTTCTTTCTGCAAACAGAATTCTATCCAGAAAGCAAAAAAAAACATTTGTCTAGTATAATATGGGTGGGATGGGAGAGTGCAGGAGGAAGAACAAGTGTTCTTACCAGTAATTTGAGTTCTTCATATAAATAGTTTTTTTATGACCTATCCATCTGGTCTGGAACACATCTCCTCTTTGCACAAATCCTAGAGTGTATGCAGGCCCTTGCTCCACATGCTTGTCCCAAAGGTACATAAAGAGGAGAATATCCAGGATAATTTAACTTCTCCTTTGGCCAGAGATACTGATTTTCAAATCTTGAAAACCTCTGTAAGAAAGAGGAGAAAATAAATACACTTTCCTATCACACGTGTTGAAGAATTCCAGTTTAAGTCAATCTGCCAGTCTTTGAGAGTTAATCCTATTTACATTCACACTGCAGTGCAGACAGCTCCAAAGAGCTTCCTCCCTTCTAGAAATTATCTGACAAACTGTTTTGGTGCCATCTGATGTCCCAACAGCAAGTGAGGAGCTCTGCCACATGCCAAACTATTGCCCAAGGCCTCTGAGATGATATAGTGCACAGTGAAGGTATACTACATAACAGATGTCAGATGCAAAGATGTTTCTCAACTGTGCAGTAAAGTACATTTCATTTTAGGCCTAATAATTCATGAGTTTAAAGATTCTAATATATCATGGTTAACACCCAGCAGTCACCTACCCCCTGGAAAGCCTCCTGTGAAGTGTCAGAGGAAGTCATATAGAAACACATTCAATTCTAACAAGTAGATGCAGAACCACTAAAATCACTACATCTCAAAATCACTTATTAGTCATACTAATTTAAGGTAACACTCTAAAAATAAATCTGTGCTGCATCAGGCTAAGCTATGAATCACCATAATATATGAATCATAACTTCAAATGAAGTCATGAAAAGACATGGGAAAACAGTAAGGGTTTGTTCAGGAGGGTGCTGATTATTCCATTTCACTGAAGGCTGAAAAAAAAGCAAGTTTCATTATTTTTATATAATCATTCTAAATTGCAAAGCCCTCCACACATCCAGCCTATTTAAATACCATTCTAACAATGTCTTTGCTAGAGGTATTTCTCTTCTTTTAAAAAAACTACATCAGTAACAACACATTAATTTATTTTCCTGTTCATTATTGGAAGGGGCTGGCACCTGGCAGAAACTATTTTGTTCATATTCATCCCTATCAGGGTACTCAGCTGGAGAAGACCCAAGTGAATAATTATCTAATCAGCAGCAGAGGAGTGCACTTCCCAGCACAGAGGAGAGCCTGCAATGCCCACTCTGTGACAAAGATACCTTGGCATGCAAGCATCAAAGTCTCAACATCTGAGATCTTTAAAGAAGAAACAATAAAATATTTATTCAAATATTTGTCAATCTTTTCTCCATTTAATAGCTGTGAAACAGCCAACAGCCCATGTTCACTTGAACACATTTTGAAGCAGGAGCACCTTGGCACAGGGAATTTAATAATAAATTCTAACACTAGGTACCACTTCCAACCCCTCACCAGTGCCAGCTCTTGAACATGCATTATCCTCCTCACAGAGGAGTTAGTGGAATTAATCTTACACAAGGGAGGCTACATGCTTCAGATGTCACACCATCCACATTTCCATCATGTCCCTTTGAAGTTTGAAAAGCTTTGTGTGCATTCTTGAATCAAACTCAAACCATTCCTACACAGAGGAATAGAATATAAAATCTCCTGAATTCTAATCTCTCCTTTCAGGGATAAAGTGTCCAGTGACTGGAATCCAAAATATTGAACTTAACTTGCTTAGACATAGCCTAACCCTCCCCATGTACTACAGAGAGATCTTAGGCCTTTACACACATAGGATATTAGGCTTTTGCTCTGGGGTCAAGCAATTAGAGGTTAGGCACCAAACTGAATTTTCAGGCTTCCAAATTTTTAACTGATCCAGCCATCCTTTCCATAAAGAAATGAATACTTGCATAGATATATTTCAGTTACTGCAGGGTAAGAAAGTACAGCAGCAAACTGTGCATTTGCAGCTGCTCTTGAGCAATGAGTCCTTCCAACACAAAGAACTTCTCTGCACATTACATTTGTACCCCCATGACATTTTGATTAAAAATGTAACTAATCTTACAAGAAGTCTTGCCCAAATGTAATCACTTATACTTTGTCCCAAATAAAGCTGTAGCTCCTCTGCAGAAGAAAAATGAGAGGAGATGCTGGTGTGAAGAGGTTCTCTATTGATGAATGGACAGAGAACTGTGAACATACCAACTCCATTACCATTACAGACAAATTAAAACTAATGCACTTCTTTGTATTTCATGAGTTCTACCTTTTTACCCCAGAGACTGACTAAATTGGACTTTATGTCTTCCAATCATACCAAAGATGGACTAATGAGACACAAAATTTCCACCCTGTGTTTTCTCACCCTTTTCTGTTATGTTAAAAATCACAAAAATTGAACAATTCAAATAACACATATGCAACTTAGTCAACATTTACTAGGTGTTACTAAGCAAGGCTTTTAGTTTTTCTTAGTACTGTAATATATGAAGTCAAAAGTGATGAAACTACTTCAAGGGAGATAAAAATAATTGATTCACAAATCAAAGTCGTAAAGCACAGCCAGGCTTTTTGCCTCTCAGAGATCATGTTGAACAGGTAGTAACAGGTTGCATCTGAAATTTGTGCTCATTTCTTCAGAAGATATATAGAAACTCCACATCCCCTAAAGCTACCCTCTGCAATAGCTAGAGCAAGAAATACTAAAGAATAAAAAATAACATAGCAGACTGGAGGTAGCAGTCTAATTGTCTGGTCTAGTAAGTTGTAAATGTGAAGTGATTTTGAAAGGTGCATAAATATATAAAGAGGTAGGTAGCAAATGTGTGTGGGCCTCTTGACATTGTTGGGGACCCAGATACTTATAATAATTTCAATCAATAGCTCCCTAAAAGTGTAATAGTAGAAAATGACAAACTTAGATATACATGAAGACAGTGAGGGAAAAAAAAAAATCTACTCTAGACTAAACAATGATCTGGAGAACATTTATGTTCTCACAGCACTGAGAGAAGAACTGACTAATTTGAAATCATAAAAACTGTGTAGAATCTTCAAATTATTCTGAATGACATGGATTACACTCCTCTTTCTTCTATTAGGATCTGGGACACAGCACTGCATTAAGCAGATTCTCTGTAACTGAAATGCTATGCTCCCTAGACTGAAGGCTTAATACATTCACTTTAACAGTGCACCTTTCAGGTTTGTCAGGATGGCTGGATGTTTAAATCAGATTACTGGAACATCTGACTGTTTTGACAGGGTATTTTATTAGCTAGACTTGCTTATGAATAAAAGAAATTAATTAGCTTCAGATAAAAAAAGTACCACAGGTGAAGTATTAGAGAAACATCACAAATCTCATTCCTAAAGTTAGAATATTATAAAACCTCAAGAAGCCTACCTATTTTTCACATATATATATATAAAAGCATCCAGTAGACATACTCATTTAACATAGCCACCTATCCCCTTTAGTGGCTTCTCTACCTAAGTACTTCTAAGGTGTTCTGAAACATCTTGTTAGACAAAGTCACAGCCACAGAAAAAGTGAAGCTGAAAAGCTAGCTTCATCTGTAACTGTTCAATTTTTTCCTCTCAAAAGGCAGATAATGACTGATGGCTCAACCATAGGACACTCCAGACCAACTGCATCCCTGCTGCAACTACAGTGACTCTGATCAGCTTGGTCCTTTCAGCCTGACAAATAATAACAAGGACAGACCATCAATTATGCTCTTACATGTCCTTGTCAATAATAAAAGGCATATTATTTAGACATTCTGAAAGCTTTATAAAAATATAGATAGTTCTGTAAATCAGCACAGTTATTGAAGAGTCTCAAAGTGGCCACAATATCTTCAGAAATGTCTTACTTTTGGTTTGTCTGGATAGAAATGACAAAGAGGTCAAACTCCCTGGAGCTGCAGTTTCTACTACACAAGGAAACAACTGCTCTGGAGAAGGCATCTGGGACAACTTCTAGATCCTAAGGAAGAGGTATGCATCATCCTATGGAACAATGTGCTTTATTGTGGAGAGTGTCTAAATTGTAGAGTGTGGATCTCACTTCCAGACAAACATCCCTCTGCATGCCAATGCCAAACACAGACAAAAACTGTGTTTACTTCTCATTTCTCATGGGAGTTTAAGTTTAAAGTTAGAAATCAGCTGCTCTGTACTGTACCATTGCTAGATGTCCAAATGAGCCCAAACAGTGTGAATAACACCAAAATAGTTTGTGTACATGTACACATGCTTGTGTACACATACAAAAAGAATAAAGAGGTATCTAAATGACATAAGCACATTAAGTTTTGAAGCATCTAATATGTGGATACATGATACAACTTTATTATCTAAACAGGAATTCTAACTCTGACTAAAACCATACGTGAGTCTTGCAAAAGGAAAAGCTGTGACTCAGAACACACAGGATACACACCTTCTAATATATTTGTATTCAAGAAAGATAATGTTCCATGTTTTATCTACCTCAGAGGAATCTTGTGAAGTTTAGACAGCACATAAGTTTTTCATAGTCTGCTGATAGAAAACAGGCTGTGAGAGAACTCCAACAGTAGTGTGTAGCTGATATATATCTGATATAAATAACTGATAAATCAACTCATCTGTTCCAGTTGTCTCTAGTTAATACTGAATAAAAGCATAACAAATATAGTATAATTAAGATGTTCTTCCCTGACAAGTTCTTCCACAGGTTTATGAAACAAGCTATGACCCCTTCACCCTCACCCAAAAGCTACAAGTCTTCAAATTTATAGAGCTGCAGTTACAGGAGCCAGTGAGCAAACTGTTCAATACCTGTCTATTTGTCAAGCACACCAGGCTCATTCCTCCTGTTGTTAGCTCTCCTCCCAATACATCTGCTGTGAGAGCATGTAGCAACATGTAAGAATAGAGGAAAAAATGAATATCTAGAAAATGACCTATTGAAGGAGCTGAACTACATACTTAGAGCAGAGCTCACTGGATGTCTCCCAGAAAAAGAGGAGAGAACAAACTAAGGGGAAAAGTGACAACTTAAGAAAGAAAAAAAATCTTTTAACTGAAATTTTAGCTCTAATTCTTTTTTTGAAAAGTAGTAAAGGGGGAAAAAAATGGGTAAGTGGGGAACTTCTTCAGAACTTTTCCAATTTTCTATAACTTCTGTATTTTTTCCATTTTAATTCTAATAAGCAACATCCTTTGTGAAGTTATTTACAGTTCCTTACCAGTTATGAATTTAAAAAAAACCCAAAAATAAAAGACTATGCTCTGAAATATCTTTCTATTTACATCAGTATCTTTGCAGAGAACACTTATTCTTTACTTGAGCTATTTCCAATTCAGATTAAAGTGAAAGTATATCCAGCCCTCACTAGTAATTTAAAAATCCTCCACTTGTGTGCCAGGTTTTATGTATTTTGGAACACATGCCAAAAAGTGGCTGCTTAAGACAGGGTGTTTTAGGAGAGGGAATTGTGTGAGAAAGAAAATGAATAAAACAATCACACAAATATCTTATTCTTCTGATTGAATTTTTATCTCATCTCATTATCATGCATTTGTTTATGGATTTTTCTAAAGCCAGTGATGCTGAATGCTGACAACATTATGTTAGTGCTGCTGCAGCCCTTCACATGCTTAAAGAAACTTGCACACATCCATTTTAAATAAGTAAATCTGTCTTTAGAGTAGTTCAGAACTACTCTGGATACTATACAATACTCTAGGCAAAGGTGATTGGTGGCAGATGATGAATTACCTAAAAGATTCACTGTCTCTCTTGAAAAACTCTGCCTTAATCTGCTGCCATACGTGGATACTTGCTGGCCATGCTGCTATGGCAATGACCAGCAAAGTCAAAACTGGCAGCTTAAAAGGTGGTCATCAAAAATAAGTTTACTGGAACAGTGGAACAGTGATATGAGAAGTGCAGCAAAAGGTTTCCTTTTCATGTGATGACAAAAATCTATCAGGAATATAGCTAAGGTTACTGACAGTGTTCTGTGCTTCTACGAAGTGAAGTTCACTGTCACTCAAGCACCTGAAAGACAAGGATTGAAGAAAAGGAGTACTTCAGATTTATAGGTCTAAAAAGCTAGAAGATGAATTGTCAGGATAAAACTGAAGCAACCTTAATTCTGCCTCTTCAAGTGGCCACTGGAAAGAGTCACTGCATTCATTAGTGCAGTTCTTGGTCATGGAGGAATCTCCTGGAGCAGCTTCCCAGGACTGCACTGAGAAAGGAGCTCCAAGGACCAATGTGAGGTCTGTAACTGTGATAGAGAGAATTCATCTAAAAACTCTGGTCACCATTTTCCCTCAAGTTCTCTGTGCCAAATAAAACATACCTATTTAAATTAAATAAATGTAGGTGTATTTTGACATGGATATAACAAATTTGCTACTTTTATAAATATTATGACAGTGTAAATACTTAGCAACTATTTTTGGACCTATTACTAGGAAACATCTTAACCTGTAGAGAAACACAAAATTCCTTTACTACAACTATACAGAAATATCTACTAAGACATCACACCACCTTTCATCCTGCTGACAGCAAAAATCAACAGTGACATTAAATGAATTGCATTTTTTCTGCTGGTGAACAGAACTTTGTTTTCAGAAATTTGTTTTAATGTCAATCACTAATTTAACCAGAATTACAGCTATTGAACTTATTACTATTGGGAATCTTCATTCAGATAAACATGCTTATACCAAATCTTCACACACAACTGTTTAAAAGGGCTGAAAACACAGGAAAGTTGTGTATTATTTTATTTAATAAGAACAGGAAAGAATATGGTTCTCCAGCTGAAATGTTCTCCTGCAATTAAAGCAAATCACTATATGAAGTAGAAATGGAAGCTACTTTATTTTCCACTTGCTCCATATTTTCTGCATTTCATTTCCATGAGCTCTGCAAAGCTCCTTGAAAATCATACAGTTTCTGTGTTGGAAAGATTAGAAATTTCATGGGTGAAGAATCCCTGACAAATACATTGGCCCATGTTCTTGTCACATCACCTCTCCTTATATTGACAAGTCAGTGATGAAAGCTAGGTAAACTTTCCCCAGTTCTGATCTACTGCAGTTTCTAAATCAGAAGCATGAAAGACAACTTGATGTAAGCCAAGGTGTGCAAAGACCTCTGAGAATTTCCTGAGCAAAGACTTCTCCTCATTCTTAGGTATTAAAATTTGTGAGACACTTCTGCTTTATAAGGAAACACCTGATACAATAGCACCTGATAGCTCCACTACACAGAGCTAAATCCTGAAGCTTTTCTGAATACAATTTATGAGAACTTTGTTTAGAATGATTTGAGGATACTAGATGGTTTAGTTGAATTATGCTTGCCACAAAAATCAAGAGATGCTCAAAAGACTAGTTCCACATCTATTGGAAGATGGGCCAGTTTCAAACCACAGATGCCCACCACAAACAAAAGTGGTCCAAAGGCTTCTCTGTCTGCAACTGTCTACTCCTGGCTCAGGGTTCTTGCATGACATTGGGATCATAGGGATGCTGAAATACAATCTCTTTTCACTGGTCACAAGCTCCTGAACTAAGAGGTGCAGGAAATCACAATGGCTTTCACCTCAGGAGCACTGGGATTGGCAAGGATTACTAGTGAGCCATAATAATGATTAAAGAACTGGGAAATCAGCCTGAATGAAAGATTTGAAAGCTCAGACTGTTTATCTCAACAAGGAAAGTTTAAAAGACTCAACTGGACTCTAAGTATCTAAAAATGTAGAGCAGGAATACCTCATTGGAAAAAAATACAGCCTACAGGAGCAGCCACAGTTCCACAGAACCCAACCTGGATTTTATATCAGGTACAACTGGTTCAGGAAGGCAACAAGTCAGACTGGGCACAAACAAGAATGTCTATCCACAATGTGGAGCAATCCTCCTCTTGTTCTGCTAGCTGATCAATCTCAGACAGAACACCACATATTAAGAAAAATGATAGGATTCCTGAAGAGATTAAGAGGAATGAAGAGCATGAACATGACTTTCCAATAGGCATGACAGTGGAAAGCATTTTCAAGTCTAATCCACTAAGCTTGTAAGCAATTTAAAAGGATACTTAATACAAGCAACACAGGTGTAGGACTACTGCCACAAACGTACACAAGCTTTCAGAGAACTAAGGGATTCATGTCTGCAAGTGCATCACTCAGTGACCACTGGTAAACCACACTTCCTTCCCCTACCTCACCCAATACCTGCAGCCTATGTGGTTATGGGATACATATAAGATTCCTGATGGGATGAGTGCAGGAAAATGATGTTCACATGGTCTAAATAAATCTTCAACTGGAATTCTATTCAGAGTAACTCAGAAGAAATGCTACCAAATGACAGCTTTTGCAGCAGGAAGATCTGTATTTCTGGATGACTTCCATTACTAGGGTCTAACCACTTAGAATCATTACAAGTTTCATTTTTCATAAATTTCATTTTTAGTTTGGCAGGAGATAATAACATCTAGTGAGCTGACCCAACCTCAGATAATTACTATCAAAATTGCTCCTGCAGCTTTGATTGGAAAAAGTTTTCTTCTCTTCCTGCCTAAAACTACTGAGGCTGCATGGCTGCACTTCAGCAGTGGCTGAAATCATCACAAAAAAGAGTTAAGTTAAAGACTGAAGAATTTAATTTCTTCTGGTAGTGAAATATTTAGTGATTATGCTGTATTTATATTTTCACTTGTATTTGCTTTGACAACTCATCAGTTGCAAACCTCATTATTCAGAATATAAATTATTGTGCTTAGTTGCAAGTGGACGTGAAGTCAGGTTTAATTCCACTGCTAGGGACTGGTCTAAGTGGAAAGAGGTTCCTATCTGGACTGAATTAAGGGCAATTTAAAGAGATTTTTTAAATGTCTCTCTGGGCTTCACCTCACTGGAGTGGCAGGCTTTAAACTCCTGCTTGAGGCAGGATTCCCCCCCCAAAAAAAATTGAGAAAAATTTCTTGAAAATCCTGAGTTAATTTAGCTTCCAAAGCATTCCCACATGGTCCAAGAAAAATAAGAAGTCATTTCAGTAAACAATTCCAAAGGTATTTCCAGTATTTAATGACTACTAGGAAGGAAATTTCTGAACTCTGCAGGAAGTGTTTCCATTTTCTGTTACCTGAGGTGATGAGACACAGGTGGGGAACATTTATAAGCACATATCAGATCAACTACTATTTATTCCTGAAGTCTGGATGACTATTTCTCTAAATTAAAAACCTTTGAAGACACAGAATGATGGATTTATACAAGAAAGAACATTAGAATACCACAGGCCAGATCACAGAGTACTTGGTCTGGAGGTCAGAAAACCTCTAGAAGAAAGCTTGCTGTGAAGACATTTTCTTTGTCAGGCACAAAGCGTGAATGTGCTTGCCATGGCCCAAGAATCTTTTGCATGTCCCAGTTCTTTCTGAACAGAATCCTTCCAAAATTCTATAGAAGCAACTGCTGAGTATCACTGAAGTTCCTGATGAAAATGCAGAAATAATTACTAAACAGATTCTGACAATAGCTAAATAACTAAATAAAGATTGGTAACTTAAGTGAAGAGTCAGTCTGAAATGTTAATGCAAACTGGCTGACTCCTAAAAAGAAAGCTTGAAAGCATCTTGACTAACATAAAAAAAATGGGTATAAGATAAAATAGTTTTGGTTGCAACATCCATCTAGTCCATAGCAATGCAGAGACAGATTTGGATGCCTTTTCAGAAAATGCAGGAAGGCTTGCCACAAAAATATCACATGTATCCTTATTCAAGCAGACTCAAGCTTTCTGTCATTTCATCTGAACAGATACTGCATTACAAAAATCTCCTCTGGAACTCACTGGAGTCTGCTTTGAAGTGAGTACTAAAACTGTTTGCAGATAGTCTGGAATTGCTGTTGAATTTCAATTGTTTTCCTATCCAGGCATCCAGAGGCCAACAGTACCAGGAATGCTCTTTGAAAATCCAGTACAGAAAAGCAGATTTGTGTAGCTCAGCCTCAGTGTCATCCCATAATGATTTCTCCATAGAGAGTGATCAAAACATCATATAATGCTATTTATTGTGCCAAAGCTTTTGAATAAACTAACTTTTGGAAGAGACTGAAATAAGAGATACTCATTACAGATGGCTAGAAGAAATTGGAAGGGACACATAATATTATTTCCATATGTCTAACACTTTTACTTATACAGCTCTGAATCATTTGACATCACAGCACCAGGGCACAAATGACCTTCAGGACCCAAACTACTTACTGTTTAGAAGGAGCTCAGCCATACAGAAGCTCCAGTATATTATCAACAATATTAACAGAAATAGGGTGCCTTTTGGGGTTGTTTTTTCTATGTGTGTATTTTTTGGGTTTTTTTTGGTAAGTTCTCCTACTTCACTTTATCACTTCAATAACAGTAAGAAACTCATGGGACAGAAGAGGATGCAAATTTCTAATTTTAAATCCAAAATGAAGATCAGACAGGAACTCACATCACCTTAGCAGACAACAATGATGTAGCTGGAAGATGTTTTCCACTAAGGAATTTGTTTCTGGATAAGAAAAAATCAAGACTAGAAAAAAGCCTAAGCACGTCAAACTTTTAGACTCACACTGAAGATAAAAGTTTTTAACAAGCTCTGAAAATTTCAAAGACAGACAGAGAAGTGCCTTCTTTCTTAAACTCATAAATATTATGGTTACATTCCTCATTTTAACAGCATTTCACTAGGTTCCTCCCAGAACTGGTAAAACTACCAGAAAACCAGAGTGACTCTCACAGGGGAGTCAGTCAACGCAAGCTCCACGAACTGCCTCTCTCCCCTTCATATCAAAGCTTGCAGGTTTTACAAAGCCATTTTTGCTGTGCTGCTAATTTCACTTTCAGGGTGTGATGCTGTGGGTATATTGATAATCCATATTTTCTTCTCTTTGTTGTTTTAAAGAAATAGGGCATAGAGTGCTTTCAAAATCCTCTTCTACATCGGTCCCAGCCAAGGATCTTCATATTCCTGTAAGATGGTTCTTCTCCTTTCAAGTAGCAGGACAGGATTGATGAAGTGCACAAGCAGCTATCAACACCCCAAGAAAGCTGTTAGCAATTTTTGGCAGGAGTATCCATTAAGTAGGTTCTATCTTGAATAAAGTATAGGCCAAGAAAGCCTGAATTGTCCTGCTGATAAATAAGTCTATCCCACAATACAGAGTCATTTTTTTTGGCTCTTGAGAAGATAAAGAACAGTTCTCTGGGACTTTTTTGGCAAGCTGTATTGGAATGGTATTTTGGCAAGGATACAAGTGGATGCTCATTCATTCTGAACATATCTGGAGATGAGCAGTATCCATCTCCCAAAGAAATCTTTTGTTTATTACTGTCAAAACATATTTGGTACAAGTTCTCAGTTCACTTTAAAGGTAAGAGAGGCTAGAACATATTTGAGACTAGGAATAAATTAAGTCAGACACCACATTTTTATCCCCCTCAATTTTAAGCACTTCATTTATGAAGGTACTTAGCAACTGTAATTCTTTTCAAGGCTCTGGCTCTGTCATTGAGACAGGCAGAATGAAGACAAAAGACAGGAATTGCTTGCTTGCCCCAGTCAGGACTCCAAAAGAAAACTGAAGTTCACCCAGAAGGTTTCTATGACACAGCTCATGAGATGGATATTAAAGAAAACAAAACAAAAAATCCTCAATAACAGAGACTTAACCTCCCAGTTCTTCTAGAAATGAAAAATTTATTCCAAAACCCTGACAACTGGAGAGAAATATCGTGTGGCTACCTTCCGAGTGTTCAGAAACAGTGTACACCATTTCAATTGGAAAAGCCTGGCTCAATCTAAGGACATTTTAGTTTTAGCTTCTGTTTTCAACCAATTTAAAATCATTTTCTTACAGCATGCCTGCTGCTTTATTTTTAGTCTATTTATCTAAGCCAGAGAGTAACATGTTTATAACCTTAGATCCAGTTACCGATTGATCCTCCTTGGATTTTTGTATCTTGAGAATCAGCTAACACTGAAGCTGCCCTGTTCCTATACATTTCACATACATAAGAAGGGATGGGTCCTACCTCCAAAAGCTAGTGCTGCCAGCTAGGCAGAAGAGGGAAACAAAGACAGAGGAAGGAAACAAATTAACACACGTGGAAAACTAAGCATAATCCACATCCTTGATTCTACCAAAGTGTTCAATGCACTCCAATGCATTTACCTACAAAGCTCTTCCTTCTTGGAATCAGACTACTTTAATGGGATGAATCTGTCCACTTGTGGGAACTGGAGTCAGCACCACGATTTCATTTCCTCACTTGCTGTCAATAGATGCCATCTCCTTCCTTCAAATGACAAGTTTGTTTTTAAGGTGTTTCTGCAAAGAACGTCTTACAGAGTCTGTAAAGAGTTTAAATCTCTTATCTTGTTTTAAAATGTATCTTTGATGCTCAGTAATAAGTTTTAAAGGAGTATTTAATTAGAACTATTTCAGGAAAACCTGCTCAAAATGAACTGTAAAAGATAAGGGGGTTTGCATTTTCTGAGGAAAACATTCAGCTAAGCTGAAGAAAAGTGCTTTCCTTTGTGCATTTGATAATAAAATAACCTTTCCTTCTTTCATTAGTAAACCATGGCAGTGTAGTTTTTCTTAACACTTTTAACCTTAAATTTTTTATGAAAAGAGTTTGATAAATGTCATGGCCAGACAGAAGCAGCTGACAGCAGGTATAATGAGAGATGGGTGCTACTGTAGAAGCTCCTGCATGTAGCATTGCTAGCCTATCTTTAATATGACCTGTGGCACCTCTGCTACAGAGTTCTGGCTCTCCAAAATACAAGACAACAAAAGAAAGTGTTATTTTCAATTTAAAATATTTCTTCACAGTACTGACCACTACAGATACAAAAACAGGGTGGTTGGTGACCTATGGATGTGCTGCAAAGCTAATCTGTCAGCAGCAGAGATGAACAAAGCAATCAGTGGACCACAGCGAAAAATTATATCCTCTGCTTTGTACACTGCTGCAGACACAATAACAGCTGTCCTTAATAGAATAAGACTGCTGGGAGAGAGCACCATTTGTTTCTTGATGTTAGTGTCTCCTCCAACAAAAATAAACAGTAATAACACAGGCAGAAGCTTTGTTGCTGAAAAGTGCACAGGCTCTCAAGGGGATTTGGGAATTAAGATGTCTTTAGGAGGTCTTCCTAAAACATAGTGGCTCTTGAAACCTCAATAGGTTTTTTTCAATAGGAAAAAATACAAAAGAAGAGGGAGAGAAATTCTTTCCAGATATCCTGTAAAAGCCCCTTACACAAATAAAAACACTTATACTCTCTATTAAGAAGAAGATGTCCTTGTTGTTTTTCTTAAAGACATTAGTTTGCCTATTATCAACAGTGGTCAAGTCAAACAGTCAGTAACCACTGCTACAATCAAAGAAGAAACTAATGCAGATACAGAAGGCATGTGAAGTTGTTTTAATTGGGAATTTCTGAAAACTGTGGATTAAAAATTTTTGAGACTTTGTTTTGTGTTTACAGACTATATCAATTCTGTGCCATCTCTGGATAATGTCCTAAGAATTACTAATCAACACAAAATAAGAATTATTAGGCAGACTATGAGATATTCAACCATACATTCAAGGACAGTGGTGTGAGTGGCTGAGGAGCTCACCCACAGTGCTGGGTCTCCCTCTTGCAGCACAATAGCTCTATTATTGTTCTGAGATGGCAGTAAAAAGAAAACGCTTTCACAAGATTGCCAGACTGGATGAGTGCTCTCCCTAAGGAAAAAATGTCATCTAGATTCATGTACTGCACCTGATTCACTTCTGATAAATTAGATTTTAGCCTGAAAAGCACAGGAGGAAGCCAAAAGCATAGACCTGTGGGCTGGTACACAGATGCCCAAAGAAAGCTTCATCTTCTGGAAAATGCCTCCCTGATGTCCAAAGGAGAGCAAAACAAACTCTCAATATATGGTCATGGCAGTGAGGAAGTGAAAGTGGTTGGTTTTTCCAATTACTTTTGATCAAGACAGCAACTTATATTAAAACTCTACTAAATTTATTACTTTTTCTGTCATGTCTAACACACACAATGTGATCTCTCTATTGACAATTTCTCCTTAGTGTCAACAAAATGATTAGTAAACATGTTCAAAAAGGGTCCAGATGCAAATGTATTTGATGTGGGCATCTGTGTTATTTTGCCATCACTGGAAAGCTAACAGCACTACAGCTCCCAATTGTTTGATCTCTCTACTGGATACTATGAAGTGTAATTGATAAATGTCAGATCTGCTTTGTACAGGAAGAGTTTTTACTGTGAAACATTGCTCTTTGAGCTTAGGACAGAGTTAATTAAAAAGTGGGTACCAAAGATAACATCCTCAGCAGGCAACATCTATTGATCTCTTCAGCAGCACAAAAGAGATAGAGGCTGAGGAGAGATTATAAAATGTTCACATAGAACAAGGCTGATTGCCACAACTTCTCCCCATCTTACATGCTCAAGACTGGAAACTACAAAATATTAAAACTGTAAAGAGTAGGAAGTCATCAGGAAACATTATTAAGCCACCACTCCTGTTTCTCTGTGTTCTATACTCCCTTTTCAAATTCTATATAAAAATCTCAATTTCTTTAACATGTTTCTCTTCCTCTTTCCTCCTATGGCTATTAATTTAATCTAGAGATTATTAAAGATTTATTAGAGGCTTTCACAGCACTGAGAAGCCTTACACTTCTTCCCACAGTCAATATTCAGAGTCTTGTTATGCTATTGCATACCTTAGGTTTTCTTTACTTCCTTATCCTATTCTACTGTTTAGATCTGAAAACATTCCTCTGTATGGATCTGAAAAAAATAAGTAGCCATAATAGCAAATTTTTCTGTGGAATGTTCTTCTGTAGGTTCAAACACAATGCCATGTGCATCTGTTTTGGAAATGCCTTTAATCCCACACTGCCAGCTTCTTCCATGTCCTCAGACTCTTTAGTAAAGCTCAATTTCAGAGCAGTCTTAGACCTTAGCTTTCACATTTTTTCTCATTTCCTTTTATTATTATTATCCAGTTATAAAGCACACATGCTAAGAGGATGGAAGGAATGCAGTTATTAGGTCTCTCAGTTAAGACTGGCAAAAAAAGCCCTAAAGAAGGTCATTAGCTGTGTGCTTGAATTTCCAGAGAGTTACAATGAGTGCTTTTATTTTCTGGGTCAAACAAGTAACAGTTGACATTACTTGAATGAGGTGGACCAGGGTTCAAAACAAATCCCTCTTCAGGGAGAGCAAACAGTGCTTTTTGTTACTGTTCTATTATTCTCTTCCAATTTAAAAACATGTTGTTGGTATCTTCTCAAAAATAGGATTAGACCTTCCATTTGTGAGACCCTGTTTTCTAGATTAGCCCTTCCTGGGGCTAGTATGACCAGTGTGGTGCTCTGTTGTTCTCCAGTCAACAAATATTGCCAAAAGTCTGTCATTTTCTAGTATATTGTAATTATTTTAGATGGCAGAATCTTGGAGCAGCACCACCACAGCTTAGTACTTATATTAATCTAAATTAAATTAGCTATTGAGCCTTCCAGCTGGAAAGCCCTTATTACCAGTGACTTCCTGTTGGAGCTATGGTGTATTTCAGAAGCAAAACCAACCCTGAGCCCAGAGCGTTAAGCTTGTTGGGTACATCAAGGCCACGTCAGAAGGGGGAAGAAGTGATCAGCCATGAACAAGATGGCTAGAGGGTAAAACACAGCCAAATTGATCTCCCTATAACTTAGTCATTGCATATTCATGGAATCAGGGGACAAGGGATCAGCACTTTTTAGGATCAAGACTGTTACACAAGCTGACTTAACTCTTTTTCAGGAGTGATTTCAAACTGAATGAAAACTTCAAGATATAAACCATCATATACACAAAGAAAAGGAAATGGTCTCATTGCTGCATCAAAAATAAGCAGACAAACCTTTTTCAAGAATATTCAAAATATGGAGGGTTCTCTTATGGTTTTCAGATAGGGTAAATCCTGCAATGTATGTGAAGAGACAAGCTAGCAAAGCAGATAAAAGGGCTGCTTGGATAGCAGCAGAGGATTACAGAAACTTTGTTGGGGGCAGTGTTTGTCTAATTATGGCCTGAAAAACCTGACTAGATGGCATGCAAATACTTTATTCAAAAAGAAAAAACTACATCAGAAATTGTCTCATACTTGCCTGTTACCTTGTTGCTACTAAAAATCATGGTTAAGTGATTTCAAAGGGTTTTCGGGCTGATTGTGGGTTATATGTCAACAGGGTAATCTTTGCTACATGTTTTCTATTTCCTCTCAGGCAACAGATTTATTTTCAGTGCTGAATCTCTTGGAATAATTTCCAAGAGAAATTCAAAAAGTAATCTTCATGGAGTGTGTTAGGATATTTCTAGTCCCACTATCAATGCTCTCAATTAGTGACCATAAATAATTCCATTTTTATTATCTTCCTTGTGCATTTTTTAATTCCCTAAGGCTGTGTTTTGAGTTCTAAGCTTTTGTGTATTTACATGCATCCCAGGGGTGTTATTTTCCAACAACATTGCTTCAGTTTTCATTGTTATGCATATGATGGAAAAAAAAGTTTTTGTCTTTTTCTCTGATCACTCAAAAGCTATCTGTGCTCACACTTTTCCTTTAAAGCTCTGCCACCTAGCACATCTTTTTTTCTCTTAAACACTGATAAGACTAAAACTTTCTCCAGCTTTCTCAGCTCATGAAGTCTGTTTCCTTCTCTCCTATTTATATGTCTTATGATTTAATATCAACTTAAAGAGCACCTCTGCCTGTGAGTGCTGGATTTTCTGCTTCCAGTTCACATTTTAAGTGACCAGATAAAATACATTGCATCACAGGATCTCAGCAATATCTTTAAATAACTGCCTGACACACATTTGAAGATGCTATTGCCCTTGCAAGACATAAAATTAAAGTGATTGCTTCTGCTCTCAGGTCTTGGTAGCAGAACAGATCCATGGATTACAACAGGTCAGCTGTGCACATTACACATACTGAAATCCACTGATAAGACTTCAGCATATGCTATCAAAAATTCCATCAGCCCATGTCTTTGCTTTGAGAAATATCTGCCTAGATACATGAAGAGGTCACAGAAACAGGCAATTTCCATTTGTCACAGAAATCCTAGTTAATCATTTTATCCCCTCATTAAAGGTGTAATCCAGCTTTGTCTAGCAGAGATAATGTCAAACCCTCAGAAGTGGTAAATACATTAGCGCTAACAACATGCAGAGTTTCATTTTCCACCTATCCACAAACCCGAATGTATCCACATAGGTTCTACTTCAAAACCTAGCCCTAATCAATAAGTATGGTATTCTCACAAAGAATACATGTACCAATCTTTATACATTTCTAAGAAGAAAGTGCTAGATCCAGTGTTAGTGAAAAAAAACCCAAAACAAGGACACAAACTCCACAAGTTAAATTACCACCACCTAGGATAGTATTCTGACTTCCAATTCTAACACAGAGTGAGAAAACAAGTCTTAATAGTTACCTGCATGACATGCAGCTCTATTCTGAAGGAGGATACTAAAGCACAAAACCAGGTACCAGCATTAAGAAGTTCAAGATGATTATTTAATCTTAATAGCTAGCTGAGGTAGCAGATATGGGGATTGCTAATATTATCTATTAGTTTATGATGCAAATTAGCACCTACAGCTCTGTAAAACAGACAACCCAAAGAAAAATGAAAAGACATTATACAAAGCCATCTTCAGTTTTCCTTTCTTTGCACTGTTACATCAAACATGCCTTGATTTTACTTCTGCACCACGGCTGTAGTGAAGTTGGGATACATAATGAGTTTAGATGAAAACAGCTATGGTTGCATATATATGACTGCCTTCTACACATGGAAGAAAAAACCATTTGTTACTCCTGGTACAAACTGCTCACTTCATAAAGCACAAACCCCCTTGATGTTGAACTGCAGAAGCAACCTTTAGTCCTTTTCCCAGTAACTGTGCTGTAATCAGTCTGATACCTGACAGACACATCCTACCCAAGGTGTTGCATAATAATCACTCTTTTTACTTCGCATAACAGAAAAATACTTGAGTTCTGGAAAGAACTAATTTTTGTTTCATTGCTTTTCATATTTCTATAACAGGTAATTTTTGGTCAATGAAATCTACCAGGTTAAGAGCAGTTGAATATGACTGACACTTCTAAAAGTGACTATATCCTCTTACATATACTTACCTCATTGGCTTTATTGCATTTTATTCCTCTTGGCTTTACAAAGCCAACATACCAATGGGAGAAAGGAGCTGGATTCCATATGAGCCATTTACAGAACTGTTAATGACAGCCTAAAAGCAAAATGTTGGGGTTTTTTATTTTGGAGCTGTGAGACAGAGAGAATCTACTTGACTTTTGGTTTGCCAGACTGCCAATTAAAACCAATTCCTTTTTTTTCCTTTTCTGATAGGAAAATATGATCTAGATATTACTAGGTTACCATAAATTTGGAACAGAAGGGCACAGTTTTTCAGAGTGATTCTTTCATAGTATCATCTAAATTTCTTTACCTAGGAAACAAGCTAGTGTCTGTAGATCAGTACTTCTGGAACTGGGAGTATACTTCAGCCTGCACACCCTTAGTCATGAAACTCTGACCTGAGACAGGAATGTCATCCCAGCACTTACTGAGAGGATCAAAATATAAAGTTAGCTATCCTAACTCCATTCAGGTTAGAAAACAAGATATTTTAATTCACAAATCTAATTCTTCAGATAACCACCTTGTCAGCAAAAGGACCCCAAGCTTACACAAGCAGGCCAAACTCTCAGAGGTGTAGAACAGAGCAACTCCCCCTCACCACCACCAAGTTAAATGCTGACTTCTCACCTGCTGAAACCCCTATTCAGCTTATAGAACAATCCACATGGTTTAAAAGGGTTTTTAAAATGTGTTCTGTTTTACAACCTTGAAGTTATATTTTGGATGCAGACACATTTATTACTGCTAAATCTTGGATATGTATTTTCCTTATCTTATGAAGGAATTGCAGTAATGGCCATTCAGAGAATGACATGGAAAATATAGCACTTTCCTCATTTCCTCTATCTGCTGCACAATATTTTCATCTGTCTACCACAGCCAATATATTAATGGTAAAAGAAAAAGCTTAACAGTAAATACTAGAGGTGCCTATTCTGAGCTGTGCATGGATTTGAAAAGAACACAAAAGAATAATATGTAAACATATCTGTTAGGGCAAATCCATTTCACAAAATAAAATTCTGTACCAGAAAATATTACAAGGGGTATTCAGAGATGCAATAACACTTTAAACACCAGGATACACCATAAAGTATTTCAGAAAAATTTCATCCAGCCATAATACATAACTGGATAAGAAAAGCTAACTGTGCATATATAATCAATAGCGTGGTGTGTACCAGTTTAATAGGATATATAAAAGCTTTATGCTATGTTCCAAAGTCTCACTTTAAAAAACTCTCAGCCACTGTTTTGCTGAGCTTACTGAAGTGATCATTAAACATTCTACTTTTAGAAAGATGCCATATTTTACAGAATGTAAAATCATGACTGAATTACTTTGTTTTTCAGAACTTCCCTCCCTCCCTCCCCATAATTTGATTAAGCATTATTATAAAACCGATTTTGCAATTAAATTTACTGCAACAAAGAAATAATTTGTAAAGGTTGACAAAAATATGCAAGCATGTTTCTTTTGCCCCTAAATTGCATTTATTACACAGTTCTAGTTATCATTTGGGAAACCCTCAAACCTGTCCACCTCACAGTGTGTAAAGCCGAGTATTTAAAGTATTGTCCTTCAGGACCTCTGCCCCAAAGAGGCTCACCTACAGAGCTTGACAGGAGCAAAGGTAAAGGAGGTAGGACTGTTAAGTTCTCCTGGAGCCTGGCAGTGCTATATCCCCAAGCTGTTACCTATTGAGATGAAGAATTCCATTAGCAAATTGTCAGGCTCCATCCCTCCAGGTCCAGGATGCAGGTTAAGCACTTTAAAGTCCATGGGGTTCACAAGCCCCACTCCTAAGAGAAACAGCAGCTGACAGTTCCCTTCTCTTGAGGATTCCCCTCCTGCCTGATAACTTCCTGGGAGATTTGATGCTGCTACAAATTTGTTGCTCAGAAAAGGAAGATTAAAGAAAATACACCTCCCTTAACAAATAAGACAGGAGACCTAGTGGGTCCCTTCCTGAATCTGACCCCAAGTGTCACCTACTGCTCTATGGATAGGCTTATATGGTGACCAAGCATAGCTTCTAAATGGCCCCTGAATTGGATGTAACAACTTCACTTCTCTAACTGAAAGGGAAAAGAAAAGGAGGGAAAAAAACTGAAGAGAAAAAAAAAAAGTAGGAAAAAAATGAAGAAAAAAGGAGGGGGAAAAAAAAAAGACTAATTAGAGACTGGTTTTGGTGTTAAGGACAGTTAAGCATGGGAACAGATGGGCTCTGGAATCCATGGAATCTCCCTCTCAGGTTTGAGAACCTACAAGCAATCATCCAGGCTGGTAACTGACAGCATACTCCAACACAGTTTGGCCAAGGCCAGCTAGGATGCTCCCACAAAATGGTTTAGGGGACTGCAAGGACTAAGACTCATTCACAGCTGGTAATATTAGTCAGGTAATCCTGTTTCAAAAGGAAGAGAGGGCAGCCATCTGGATGTAAGCTCCATAGTACCATTTCATCTCAGGGCCAGACAACAGAGCCTGGCTTATTTTCTAGAGTCCTTCCTAGCCTGATTGCCCAACACTTCTGAAATATCTCCTATGCTGCTCACTAAGACACAGTCATAAGGCAACATCCAAAAGAAACCTACTACATGAATTTGGAGAAGAAATTATTCAGATGCTCAAAGAAGCAGAAATTGTTAAAGACAATTAGGCAGAACATGTAGCTAAGTAACTTCTTTCACCATTAGGTCACCAATTTAAACTTGGTTCAGCTCAGTGGTGACTGGAACTCATTACCTTCTGAAAGCTTTGCAAGATAAATCACATTTCTTTGTCAATAGCTCCTCATGGGGAAATGTCAGCATCACTAGACTGGGTATTCTCTGGTGTTATTAATGTTAGCATAATCAGGAGAGAAGCCAAAGATTTAGTTTTATACTCAGGACTAAACTCCTGTTTGCACCTGCAGTCAGAACTCCAACATCTTTTAATGTCAAAATAAGTTGGGGTCATCTCTAATGAGGTGAGGTCACCTCACCTTACAGTAACAGTCTATGCATCCAGAGAGGAAATTCTCACACTTCGAGACTCAACTAGAGGTGCTTGTTTTGTGCTAGTTCCTCCAGGTTACAAGATAAAAAAACAACTGCATTGTTATTTTTCTCCTACAACTTGTTTTCACCAAATTCACTTTAAAATTAGCCTACCTTAAGGAGCCATTTAGAGCTGAAGGAGGTTACAGTAAGAATATAGCATGGGAAATGTAAGGAAGTAGCAGCGGTAGTGAAGATTTCAAGAACTGGAAGATAGCTTAAGAGGTGTGAAATGAAGCATTATCTTAAAAACTTCCAGGGATGAGGCTTCCACAACCTCTCTGGGCAACCTGTTCCACTGCCTAACCACCCTCATAGTGAAGAACTTCTTCCTAATATCCAGCCTAAATCTACCCTTCTCTACCTTACACCCATTTCCCCTGGTTCTATCACTGTCTGACCTCCTAAAAAGTCCCTTGCCAGCTTTCTTGTAACATGGCAGCAATGAGTTCTTCTCATTCAGTTTATTCTGAGTTGCACACTTTAAAGGCTTACAGAGGAATAAGCTGCATCTAGCTGAATGTCCTGGGATCCTCTGTCCTTCTGAGACTCCTACGCTGAGGTACAAAGTACACAAGGTTTCAGTAAAATGTGAGCCTAAGAAGGCACCAAGAACAAGGAAATAAGTGATGTTGCAGAAAAAGCAGCCTCAGGCAAAAGTCCTGCAGTGAGAAAGACATAGCTGCCAGGAGTCCAAAGTATTATCCTTAAAATAGCATAGAAAAATGCAAAATCTCCCTCTCAATCAGAGCTAGAACCATTGCTTTTGCTAATGGCTTTTCCCTGAAAGGGAGCTGCACATTTTCTACCCTTTATTTAGGACAAGAATTAATCCTGTGTTAGTGTGCTCAGTAGGAAGCACAATATAGTTTAAAGTCCTGAGAATCTTGGCAAGTTAACCTCCAGTGATGGCACTGACTGAGGCTGAACTTCCTAAGAGGACTGTGAAAGACTGGAATCTCACTCAGCTCTCTCTCCACAGACAAACTATTTCAGGAGAACAAGACACCACTTTTGAATAAAGGTTAGTGGTGCACATAATTTCCATCTAAGGGGACCAAAGGTGGGAGGGGAAGAGAAGCTGGATAACTGCATAACAATGCACTTTACAAGGGAGCTCAGGGCAACAATAAAGGCTGTGATAAAAGGCTGGTTTTACACTATACAAAGTAAGGGTTGCTGGAGTAAATTTTAAGTACACCACTTCCTAGTATGACTACCTGACAGGTAAGCTTTTCTTCTTTTAAACAGAGCACTGATGACTATGTAGTATTCAAGCCAGAAACCTGCACTGTTACCACACAGAGTTTTAGAAGCAAATGCAATTGTTCTTCAGGAGATTAGTTTCTTTCCTATATAATAACATATAAACCCTTCATCTTGATTTTCAGTTATTAAAAAAACTATAAAAAAAGAAATGATGAATCAGTAACATACTATGAAATAGTTCTGCAAACTGACAAGGTCACCAAATACTCTTGTTATTGCTTATGTGTTATAAAAAAAGGATGTATCTATGATTAACAAGAGGAAAATGTCTCACAGTTATTTTTTTCATGTATTTCCACTTAGTCAAACCCAGAGAAAGATGAAACAAAGAGCCTATGTGGTCACACAAGGGTTTCTCTAAAAAAGCCTCCTGTAAGAGTCTTAAGCTCCAGCAGAGACTTCAGATCTGTGCAGCCAATACAGTCTTTAGGGAGATCTACTGAACTATAGAAAGGAAAAGGTCTGATGTGTTATTTGTGAACTACAGCAAACAGAGAAGAGCACCAAATTCTCATAAGCTGCAAATGGACTAGATGGATAGCCTAGATAATTTGACTAGCAGAGAAGGACACAGAATAAGAATTATCATTTCCATGGATTAGTTTAATACTTATGAATTGAGACTGTAACTTGACTGGGCAGATTGAGGCAGAAAAGGAGCCAGTACAATTTGAGCTTCTTCAGAGCTCCTTGATTCTACACACACCCCTACACAAGCTCCTGATTTACTCACACTTCCAGATCAGCATCCCTTACCAGCAAATGGCTGCTAGAACTGAGCCATGTGAAACAATGTGCCAATTCTGCAAATTAAACCAAACTACAATGGGACCAAATTAATTTTCAGTTGTCTCTGTTTTGAGCAAGGATTTGATCATAGCTTTTCAGAAATGAAAAGCTAGAACACAACCCATCCATTTTATAGCCTGTGCTGAAACAAGACAGAAGAAAAACAAAAGAAAAACCCCACAACAAATAAACTCAGCATAATGAAGATCATGAAAAGCTATGTTATAGCCTAATGTTCTGAAATTAGAGGCTGCCTTTACAGGAAATTTGATGGGCTCTCCTTGATATTGCTCACCTCATTTGTGAGGCTTAATTACCACTGTACCATACTGCAAAAACTGTGTCCACTACCCATTCAAGTAGAGAGCAGCAAGCTATGCCTTAGTCTAATCTGAAAATTACACTAACATAGCTCAATCTGCACCCTATCATTTGCTTTCTTCCAGTACAACCACAAGAGTCAGACAGGTAATTCCAAATATCCTTATAAGCAAACCACATTTACATAGAGACTTGCACACAATTAGACAGAAAAAGGTGTTTCTTCTTGGCATATACCAATACTGTATGTTTTACATTGCAGTGGTAACACTGGTACCAGGTTACAGGTTATTTCACAATGAACAGCAGTGGATGATACTAGTTGCAACTGCAAAAAGCTTTTTAGCATTTTTTTTAATCAATCTTAATTAATTAATCAAGTATGATACACATGGCTTGTACCTCTTAACAGCTTAAAAGCTTTCAAAATGATCTCATATCCTAGTATATCAAAAGCCAACTCTCACCATTATTTTCCAATAGCAAATCAATCTTCTGGATTACTGATAGACTGGGGAAAAAAGTCCTATAAAGGCTCAATTTCCTAAATACCAGTTGACTGTTATTCTTCTCATTTTCAGGTAAAACTATTTCTATAATGAAATATTGCAAATTTAAATAAAGCATTTTAAAATACATGCCTTATAAAGCTAAGTGAGTCTTCATCCTAAACTTCAATCATCAGGTTTTCTGCTGGGATTATTCAACTTTCATTCCAACCTTATAAATGATGTTTACTATAATTACTTTTCACAACAGTTTTTCATAGCACATTTTTTTCCCCCCATCACACCAGAATTTAATAGCAGTTTATACTAACTTGTTTATGATAGCATTCATTAAAGATTTAAATGTGCACAAGTCAAATATAGAGAAAGCTTAGGAAAAAATTATAACCTTCACCAAAAAACTAATACTAAATAGGTTGCTTTATATGAAGCAACTATTAAAGAAATCACACATCCATAACATACTGCCTATGCCATGCCTTAACAAAAGCCAACTGAAACCGATACATTTAAAAAGTCACTTAGACACTCACTGAGAATTTGAATTCTTTTCCAGTTCAGCCAAGCTCACATGTATTTTTACTGAAGTTAAATATTCATCAGGTCCCTCACTCAAAAAAAACCATTGGAAAATAAGATTCTCAGAGCCACAGAATCTTTTCTGTAATAGCCTCTCCTTTTCAGCAGGACAGGTACTTAAACCTAGTCCCAGTAAATCTAGTCAAAAAGTGGTATTTGCAACCCCCAAACTAGAAAGGGAACAGGCACCTTACTGACCTTAAAGGTGGAACATTAGGGCACCCAAAGCTGAAATCTTTATCCCCTGAACACTTCAGCGCAGAAAATCTTTTCTAACTTTAGCACTTAATCTCCTAATAAAAGAAAGAAATGTAAGATGCCAGTAGCCATGTTCAGGTGAGGGGAGAGGGAAGCACACATCATTCATTTAACTTCTTTCATTAATGACTCTGCTTCTTGATTTTGTTAGGGTTGTCTCCTGAACTCTGCTTAAAAAACCCACAGGCTACACTCTGACATTGATTTTTAAGTAGAACTCTCCAGTGAAAGCAGAAAGGAACTTTGTTTATAAACTCATCAAGCAGAATCTTTGAAAATGTAGGAAAAGCTTCTGAATTTGGTAAAAACAATGAGGTTTTTTTATCCAGACCAGATTCACTTCTGTACTAGAAAATATAGTCAGAACATTAAAGGACACTGCAGAGTTCTTTAAACCTTGTTCTCATACATTTCTGATACTTGCAGTAAAACAGATTTTTTGAGTGCTTTGATTAAGTCTACTCCTTATCAATTTCACACAAAGCTGCACATGGATGAGCTACTCCTCTAGCCAAGGGCTGTGGCAACTCACAGTCAAACCAGACATTCCCATTCCTTTTTGCTTCCAGTTCCAAAACTCCTATTGGTAGGGCAATGGGGAACGCAGGAAGCGTCAGACTGAGCAGAGAAGATACACACCTAGGTGCTGTGCTGTGTCTTACACATGTGAGTGGAAAAGTACAAGTAGGTTGCTCAAAAACAAAACAAAGAGATGGAGCTACAATCAACTGCAGTGTAAATCAACAACTGCTGCAATCACCACGCAGCTGAAATCACCTTGATTGCACTCTAGTGTCAAGTAGGAAGCAATAACTAACACATTCATAACCGCAAAATCAACTTCCTCATTCCAACACTGTTGAATAAATAAATTTTCCTGTCAGCCAACATTTACATTAGGTATTAGCTGCTAATACAGTCAATAAATAATTTTTAAGTTTGATTATTTTCTTTAAAAACACCAACAAAACCCCCAGGTTTTAACAGGAGTTAAACTGGGGTTTGAATAGCAAGAAACCTTTGAGATTTTGTACTTCATAAGGGTACAGAAAAAATGTTAATCTCAAGAAGAAAGGTGAACTGAAAAGACAATGTCAGAAAATAAGAGATTTGGCACCCACTGAGTGCACACTATTAAATCTTTGATGAATTCTGTGCATTATAACATGTTGCTGCCCTTAATAGAGAAGAAAACTCCCATCAAGCCTCATCTGGGGTCACTACAAGCTAAGGTTTTACTCCAAGTTCTGGGGAAGTAAGGGCAAACCAGTATTCATCACATTTGCTCCTAACCTGAAATTTATAGTTTCAAACTTCCTCCTGACACTGAAAATAGTAATAAATCAAGGAAGAAGAAGAGGAGGTAGAAAAGAGAAGAAAAACAGCCTTCAATATTCTATACTGAGGAAAAAAGCAACTATATAAATCAAAAGGCTGACTTATCAGAATAGAGATTTTTAATAGAAAAAATATCAAGGGGAGCATACCAGATGGATCAAAGTGTTCTCCACATATGTTAGGTTTTTCTCCATTTGAAAAGTAACATATGTGAGGAGATGCACAAGAAGTGATTTCTGAAGATCTCATCTGGCTCATTTTTAATTGGAATAATATTAGATTTTCTGTTTAACTGAATAACAAATGACTGCTGCTGCTTCACAAAGTATTACTGTCAGTTACAGATTGATAGATTTGGATTCTATTTTCTCTGAATATAAAAGCTGGACTCACAAGTAGCTAAAATAACTGCAAAAAAAAAAGGAGAACAAAGACTGCACAGTATGAAATCCATAAAGCCATGAAAGGTTATCTATTTGTATATCATACTTAACTTTACAGGACCTTTAGATGGAAAGGATTTCACAACTTAAGCAAAGCCAAAAGATGCATAATCAAAGATATTCATTTAAAAAGTCACAACAGTACATTCTCCAAGTACAGGTGCTTGAACAAATCTTTTTATACCATTTTACTTCTCCATTATAGATTGTGTTGTAATGTGTCAAAACTTTGGTCAGTTCATGGAAAACTACATCTTGATTTTGTGATTTTTAACTGAGGTAACCTCCTCAGTGCAATAACTATTTCCAGAACTGAATTTCAGACACTATTGATATTATTTAGACAGAATTCAGATACACAGCTATATACTACCTGGAATATATCTGCTTTTTGTGCCACGGTTTCTACTACAAAAAGTGATTACTAGACTAAATATGTATAAGATAAACCAACCAATTTATTGATAAGTAAGAAAGCAAAGATATTATCAGATTGTGATTGCTTTAATTTTATGTAGCTTTAAGATATTTTATGTGACTAGTCTGAAATGTATACAACCCTATTGTTTATGAACCTGCCAGCAGAATTCTTCAGCCTCTAGTCCTGCAAGTAGGTGCCCCTTGGTCGTGCATGTAAGAAACTGGAAGTGCTACCCACTCACCATCTTCTGTCTTTATTTCAGTCATCTCTGCATGGAAGATTTTTCCCATTATAATAAATCTGATAGTTCTCATTTTTAAGTGTATAACCCAGTGGGTCCTGCCAAGGGGAGGCTACTCTTTTCAACTCAAATTGTACCAAAGATCTTACTGCTGCTGCTAATCAATTAGAAAAAGTCCTGTATGTATGACTATGGTCTCTGCACCTGAAGGTGTCATAAGCCTCTATAAAAAGATCTGGGTGCTTACAAGGAAATCTCAGAGATATGACTCAGGTAGCTGTAAAAGTCTATCATAAGCCACAAATAACTTTTGTTTTCTGAAGGAAAAGCAAAGTTGATTTTTAAACAGAAAAGCATACACGTAAGCATTACAGTTGGACTCAATCTCAGAGATCTTTTCCAACCCTAATGATTCTATGACTCTACAGTTATGATACATGGAACTTCTGAAAGATCCTTAGTCAGGTACTCAGCTGAAACCTTAACTAGGCCTGACATGGTGCTAAGAATCATGCCAAGCCACAGCATAACAAGTGGCTGGTTTCTATGAGCAAATGTCTGGGCCAGCTCAGCTCCATTAATGTTTTACTCCATTATCTGAGAGCTGACATCTTTTCAGTAATTACTGCAGATGATACCACCTCTAGTGTAATTAAAGAACGATTATTTAGAGTGAAGTGAGCCAAGATCATCCCCATTCTCTGTTTAGGCCAAAGCCAAAGAAGGGCTTGTCAAATAAAATGGATGTTTTGCATTAGGGAGCAAAAAAAAGGGTGATGTAAAGAGTCAAGTAATTTGATGGGCAACGCTGCAGTGGAATTAATTCAATATGTTCAATATGGTCAGTTCCATGTGTAGTAATATTGGACAGATGGGTATGATAGCTATGTACTTTCACTGCTTTTGCATTAGTGATTCAGTACTTACAAAGCAAACCTCAGGCAGTCCCTGGCTGGGTGCCCAGCGAGGGGAAGACTGGAAGCAAAACACATTAAACGCTCCTGCGAATCTACATCCTCTGCAACCCTTCTGAAATGAGCCTCTTTCACAATGACCCTTTGGACTCCAACCAAAAAAATAATCATCATAGTACCATGAGCCTATAAACTTCTCAGATTAACAGTTAAATAATAATGAACGAGAACTGAAAGGAGCAATTCACTTTGTGTGAATACTGATGAGACAGGATTTGATGCCTTCTTTGTTTTGGATGGTAACTAGGTAGAAGGACTAATTACATCTCATACTTAAAACATAAATTGCATGTTTTAAGGAACTACTTAACAGAAGAATGCTGTTAATGAATGCATTCTATCAGGCACAGGAAGATAAAAGATCACAGCTGACCAAAACATACATTTCCTAATGCATCAGAGTTCAGTGTTTATACAGCAAAGGTCATGTTTGGTCAATTGGAGATAATAAGTTCTCCCTTCAGGACCTGATGGGAAGAAAGAGACTCTCAGACATGTAGGGAGTTATTTAGAAACAGCCTCAGTAAGTTTAGCTCCTTGGACAGTAGAGCCATCTTCTTCAGGCGTTTGCACATGACTCCCATAAATACCAGCCACTGAAGATGGTTAGGTTCCTTTAGTCTGAACATGAACATGCCATCATTAACATTTAAAATACAGATGCTAGAAGAAATATGGTATTGCCTGCAATCCTGAATGCTAAGAGCCTTGCTAGAATAGTAAGATGTCCACTGAATGCCTGAGTTCAACTAATTTGTATTTACAACCTGATTAATTCAGCTATCCATAACTTCAGGAGATAAAACTGCAGCTCCGAGACACCATTGTCATTTGACCATTTCATTTTGGAATCTGTTAAATTCCAGACTCAATTCCATAACAGATTACTATTTTTAATTGGATTAATTTTTGCCTTCTAGATTCCCATGAGGAAAGACACTGTGATATTAAGCTATTAAAGTTGTCTCTCGTACAAAATACTGAAAAAGTAGGATTTGCTTTGCAATTAAGCTTCCTGAATTGAAGGCTGCTGGGCTTCTGCTTTAAATATGGGATAAAGTACTTTAGAAGTTGAGGGAAAAACTTAAAATTATGAAGAACTGGCAGATAGCAGAGATGGAAGGTGGTGCAAAGATTTATTTTGCTTTGCTTGCATCAGGAACGGGAATCAGATTAAGTAAAACCAAGAGGAGAGCATCTGAACTATAGATTCCAAAGAGATAAGCTTCTAGCATTTTAACTATGTTGATGCTGAAATTCTTGTGGCAGTCTTCCAGGAAAGTAAAAGACTCAGTAGTGAAACTGAAGGTGGTTATAGAGTGTATGCAACAGCTGGAGATCCTACCTCTCTCACGTTGGCCTGTAGAAGCATGTGCTCTGTCTGGGTGGTGTTGTAGACCTTGAATCTGTCCTTCAAAATGCATAGCACAATGATCAGAACACAAGAGAAATCTGAGTTAAGCTAGGACAAGCTATGAAGAGCCACCACTTCAGTGAGTGAACAACAAAATATGGAAGGCAAATGAGAACCTCTGCAGGAAGAGCAGAGCCCATGTAAGCAGTTCAGCCTGCACATGCATTTTGTAGCTAAGGTAGACACAGGCTATAACTTGTATGAGAATATCTCAGAGCAACATCTGCAACCATTCAGCATTCTACATACATGCTCTACTTAATGTAAATCAAAGTCTAGTGCCAAAATTCTTTGTGTAATACATATAAACTGAACATTGGGGGTTGGACTAGATGATCTCCAGAGGTCCCTTACAACCCCTAATATTCTGTGATTCTGTGAATGCAGCATCTTCAAAAGTAACACCCAATACACATTTCTCTTGTACTTAGTATGGTTTTAGTGCACAATGTACATTTATTTAAGGAAACATCATCTATCTGATTTGTAACAGTACTCAGCAGCTCTCAGCAAACAAGAAAAAAAAAAGTATGACCTCAGAAAAGAAATAAACATTGACATTTTAAGCAAATAATGCCTTAGGTGCATAAGGAAATCATACTATCCTGCAGAGGAAATTGATTTTGAGATCATTACTAGTCAGACATCACTGAAGTTCAGAATTATATTATGGAAACTAAGATGTGACATCTCTGACATATACATACTTGTTCTCATAAAGGTGTCACTGTGTTTCAAATACAGAACCAAAATGTAGGCTTTAGGGAATCTAGAAGCCTGATCTTTTTGCCACTTCCATTCCCCAAAATTACCATCATAAATAAATTACAGCATATATAATATACTTGAAATGGCATGTCAAATCTGAATATTGTTAACAGAGAAAGTTAAAATGTTCCACTCTAGTTAAACAGAACTGTGAATTATCATAATCAAATGAAACAAATTATGACAAAATTTGGTATGAGAGCTTTTCTGATACCTATACTGAATTTAGTAAAACTTCACATATGTCCTTCAAAGCTTTTGAGGTATGTAGGTCTCTAGTCTTTGAACATGGCAACAGCACAGAAGTCACAGCTTCATTTGGAGGGATTCACTTGCATTATTTTTTTCTTGTTCTAGATGGAAGGAAAAGATATCCCTAATGTCCCCTGTGATTACCATGGAAGTGACTGTTATGAACAATTATTTACTAGGAATACTGCTGGAGTGGGATTTATAAGAGAGTTATCATCATCCTCATTTTAGATTTGAGAACTCATGTATAAAGGGATTCAGCAAGGTAAGTCATACAGAAGACTCAGCAGTTGAAAACAGGTTGTGTTTTTCCACTTAATGCAAAGACCCTTCAACATTTGTCATCTTTCATTTACCCCATCTCTGGTAGGGTTTTACATCCCAGCTGATGCCATTGCTATTCTCATACAAGTACTTTTAGCATCTGTAGTAAGCTATTAATCAGTATGTTAAACCTTTGCTTTATGCCATTGTAAATTACTAAATTGCTGAATTGTTGTTTTCATGTTTACAGGATTTTAAAACCATATTGTGATTGCATATTTTGAGAGGGGTTTGGGTTTAAATCACAAAACCATTACATATATGCAGAGAAGTACCTGTGTTCTGGCAGGAGGCTGCCTGCTAGAACTCTATGACAAAATAATTCCTCTCAGAGGTCACTCAGAGACCACATGCTACAATATCATGACCATGTATCCATCACTTGCCTGTGGTGACAGTAGATGACATAGTAGAAAACTTACTGCAGTGAATGTGTAGGATAGTAAGCAAACCACTGATTATTTCTCCTTTCCAGAAGTGTATAATGTATCTTTCCTCTTGTTTCCTTATTGAAAAAAAATATTTGGCCAATTTTTCATTCTTCTAACTCTCCTCATTGATTTTTTTTTTTTCAACCTTTCATTCCACCATTCTCTCTGACAGTTATTCACCTGTGACCAGCCATGCTTTTGATACTGCAGTGAAATCAGGTAATATGGAGAAAGCTATATCAATTAAATGTCCATCATGAAAGAGCTGTACAGACATCTGGAACAGAATGACAGAACAATACTTTAGGGAGTGGTGGACCCACCAAGAACCTTTGGACTACACTTTTCTCCCTCACTACCTGCCTTTAACAGGTGACAAAGACTCCCACAGGGCACTCAAGCATATCTAGGCATCCCTCCTTTTCCATTATGCAGTCAGATAACTGATTAGCATTACAAAAGTTAAAACATTTATTAATTCTAAAGGTTTGATTTTCAGATGTTTGAATTTCATCCAACTTAAAAGTTAAAAGTCACATCAAAACTAAATTCTGACCTAGAGTTTTCTTAGGATGGGGATTGGAAAAGCTTATTAACAGCCTTCTTTTAAGGCTATGAAACCTTTTAAACACTAGCATTTTAAATATGAGCTTTCAAGAGCAATACCATCTTCCACAAGCAAACTTCTGCTTTATGTAATGTGAAAAGTGGATGTTTCCTCAGGCTGTGCTTCTTATTTAAGTTCATACAGGGCTACACCCTAGAAGGAAGTTCCTTTTCTGAAATGTCAGAGTAAGGATAGAATAAGGGTATGACTTATACTCTGCCTGATGCCAGCTGATGCTGAATTTCAATGAGCAAAACCTCGGGAGACTAGTATTTTTCCTAGAGAATCACATGGAGTTACCAATGGGAAAATATTTACAAGTGAAATGTAGTTGGAAAAGACTGATGTTAAGTGCTAGTGTCATTGGAACTGCTTCAATTTGTTCCAACAGTTGTGCAAGCCTAAAATCATTATTCCTCATTGTTGATCTTGTTCACATCCTATATGAGGAAGTTTACTCAGTAAGTGACCAAAATCAACACTTTGATAGTAACAGAAGCATAACTCTGGCTTATGAAAATAATGTCAGCATCTGTAAACCTTTCTCAGAAACCATGAGATCACTAGAAAAGAAAATACAACTGACTCAGTCACTTCACACCATTTTAGCAGTCTGGAGTTGCCCTCTGTGGTCACCTGAAGCCAGACTGGAGGAAAGTTGCCCCTTGGGACTGCATTTGTCACTGTCAGTGTTAAAAGCTTAGGCACTAGGAAGTCCCTGTTGGTCCAGCACATTCTCTAGAGCATGTCCTGTGCAAGGAGCATAGGTATAGGGTTTGTAGTACAGATGTCAGTAGATGAATCTTTCTGTGACTGCAGCTGACCAGCAAGGCTTTCTGATTTGGAGCCAGATATGGGACAGGCTGCCCGAATGCCTTGTCTCAGTGCAGATTCCTCACTGCAAACTACAAGACATATCACTTATCAGCTGTCACTAGCTCTCATATAACTCTCTATCACATTCACATCCCACTTGGCTAAAGTCATGGGAGACAACCTTAAAAAAGAGATCAGTTCAGGCTTTAGAACATAGCAACAGGAAAACAGATCAGTATACTCATAAACCCACTAGTTATCCTCAAAATAACATATTTGTACATATATACTGTTGCTTGTGCAGCATAAAATGAAAAGAAGAATTTCCAGTATTTTGTGTGCAATGCAACATCACTTAATAAATGCAAGGTCTCTAGAAGGAGCTGAATTGCAGTGGTGGTCAGATAGTTTTCAGGTGAAAATGACAATTCTCTTTTTTCTATGTTTCAGTTGTGCTTATGTAAAGAACACAAGTGCCAAACTCTTGCACTTCTAAGCATTTGGCACCATCAAGGAGCTTTCAGAGAGGAGAGGAATTAACATGCTCTCACACATTAGCAGCATGACTATCAGCTCAGCCTTAATTCCAGTAAGATATTTTAGTGTAAGAAGGGAAAAGCTGGTAGCTTTTCATGACCCAAAATGTGGTTATGATGCTCTCCCCTCTTGGCTGGGAGAGGTTTGTCTCCCAGAGGCTGCAGCTTGCCTGTGGAACAGCAAGTGTCAAGAGAGGCCAAAACTGCTGCCTCCCATTGCTCTGGCACATCTGCTCAAAAGCTTAACAGTGATAACTTCCTAAGTGCTTCTCTGATTGCTAACTTAACAGAAACACCAACTGTTCTGGGGAACCGTTTGTGATTGTGGAATTCTGATAATCATCTTCATACTCTGCATGTTTGTTAAACACTAACTGAAGAAAGCAATAGATTTCCATTTCAATGAAAAGTAAAATCTTTAACTGCAAACCAGCTGCAGTGAATGAGAAAGGTTTTTGTATTTCCCATTGGAAACTCTCTACTGTCCAGAACAGTGGTCTTAATTCCTAGTAGATTTAAAATTCTATTATAGCAACCAACCATAAATATACTTTGCAAGAAGCTTCAAAGCAGTTCCAATCATTAAATACCTCTTTTATTTTTTCCCCAGTTGTGCAACTCTTCCAACTATTACATATTAAAACATTACTTTGCCACTCAGGGCAGTTCAAGAAATCAAGTAAACTCCACTGAAAGTATCCTAGTGGCTTTTTTTGGTAAAGCAAAAGTCTAAGATGAGAACCAAATAGGAGGCACAGGGTCAGGCCCATAAAGATTTATGGGGCTAGTGTTTCAGTTTGTTAACTGACTACTAACACAGCACATACGTGTGCCTACAGCATTCTGGATGCCCCTTAGTATAACTAAGGAACTGTGCAAGCAAAAATCACAGAGAAAAGGTAGCAGAGGCACTGCAGCAGCAAAAAGTAGTGACACTAATGATAGATTTATACTGAATGTCAACATCTGAAATCAGTCAGCAACTGGCCACAGGAATGATTATGATTGTTTTGTATCTCTCATCAGGGCACATAAGCTCAAGCAGTCACACTGACATAGCTATACAGCTTCTGGACTAGATTAACCCAGAGAAGGAGGAGAGCAGAATGTGGATCTGTTTGCAGCTCTTTGTTCCAATATGCCCTGCCTGGGTTTAGAAAGCTGATCTGGACTCTGCATGAGGATCTACATTTGAAAGTTGAGAAATGTGCCAATTTGCACTGAAGAAGATTTTAAAGACAATCTCATAGCACTTAAAAAATGGAACTTCTAATACTCAGCATAAAATTCTACTTGTTTTATGTCCAATAATTAGATACAGTAAAAAGTTACAGTACAGTGACCAGTTAGCACTGCTACTGAATATTCTTCAAGTTAACTTCCTTTATTCATCCTGACATATTTGTTGTAATTACTCTCAGTTACATGATTGTATTAGTGAAATAAAAGCACTACACAGTATAACTTGTATATTTCAATTTTCTTTCTATCCCTCTGTTGACAGGATATTCCTACTTTGCATGTATAAGAAAAATACCTAACAGTATCAGTGATTCCCAAGAACAGCAAAGTAGCAGCACAGCTATGGGATTCTGCTGTTACTAACAAAATACTTCCTATGAGGTGCTCTTCAAGCCTTGGCTCAATTACACTCCAATATTCAAATGCCTAGTTATTCTGTACATGGTTTGTTTGTTTGAGGTTTCTTATTTTGGGTTTTTTGTCACCTTCAAGGTTGTTCTAATGCTATTTTGAACAAGATATCACAGCTTTGGTGTACTCTGTGAGCTCCAGTGCAAAGATAAGCACTATAACCTTCTTCTGGAACACATCTGCAGTATATAATCTGGATTGATATCAACTTCAAAAAATAAATCTATGGTAAAGCCTCAAAAGGGCCCTGTGTCAGATAATTAAAATCATGCTTCTTCAGAGCTAGAACCCCATCTACATTTCACTAATACATACAAATGTACTATTCCATATATCATACTGTACAAATGAGCTAATTAACTAAGAACCTAACCTGTAAAAAGAGTCTCTCAATTTAATTATTTTTACATCCACAAGTTGTCTCCAAGTGAAATAGGATGATCAAGATGTTATACTGAGGTATTTTCAATATTGCTACTTAAAAGCAAATTCCAGAATGTGTTGCTCTGAACAGATAAAGAAAGGGTCATTCATAACTTCTGTAATACTACTTTGACTTTTTAAATCAAAATGAAAAGTTTAACCATTCCCAAATCAAAACACTTCATTACAATTCAATTTAGTATTAACCTCTCTTGACAAGCAGCCACAGTGCCTTGTAAGAGCTGTAATTTATTTGCCTTATCCTCCTGTACAAAATGGGTTCTTTGGCCTTTGATAATGAACTGTGGCAAACCTTTGACTCTCTCAGGGTATCATCTGGTTCAACAACAAGAGCAACAAAATGGGCAGCACTTCATGGGAATTCAGCTCAGAACAAAGTTCAATACAAAGAAAATCAAAGGATGAGGAAAGAATATGTCTAAATCCCAGGACTAAGGGCCCATTAAAAAGCTATCAACTCCCATAAGACTTAGGCAAAACAAACCCAGCAAACAGTGAAAGATACATTGAGATTATTGAAGCCCAAAGCACTGAGTGATTCTGATCAAAGGAAACACTTCAGTGAAGTACAGAAAGTGAAGCACAAATAATCTAATAGCAGTTTAGTCAAAATAGAAGAAATTTTCTGAACATGTTCTAAGCAAGTCTCATGAAGAGAAAAGAAAGGGTCAGAAATGTATAAAACATTTGAAAGGATATTAAAAATCACTAAGAATTGAGTCTTACTAAGTTATTTTAATTTTACTTTAAATTGTACACCTGAAAAGATCTGCTAGAAGATAGCAAGTTATAACTCTAAAAAGATAACAGCTGATTAAAGCAAATCCAAAACAGGATCCAAAAAAAGGCCTAATTAGACTGAATTAGTGAAGAGCATTGTTTAAAAAGCAAACTGAAGACATATTTATCATCCAGTCCACCAGGAACTGCATCATGTATCGTGGCATACACAAAACATAAACTTCTCTTTGGAATAAAGTTGTTTCTCTCTGACTGTGTCTCACTTGTGATGATTGTCTGCCAGTTCCAATTAACTTCAACACAGAAAGATCCTAAGCTGAGGTTGTTAAATGCACAGCTACAGGTACATGAAATCCAACCCTTGGACAACAGTTTTCATCCAACCACATTCTGTTAGATTACAATATATCTGTTGGTGCAAGGTAGATTTTAGGCAATCATCATGCTTAACAGATTCATGTCTAAGAAGATCTAATCCCAAACAAAACTGGGGAATAGCTGATACTAAATTTAGAGGAAATATAATTAATCCTGAGTACTTCAAGCAACTAGAAAGAATAACAGAAAACAATGAAAGCAGAAGGTAAATTGAATAAAAGGAACTAATTGAAAGGTCTTTAGCCACAGCCATAGAAGGAAAATTCTCATCAACGTGTAATTGTAACAAGAATCTGAAAGGACACATTCTGGGCCTTATGTTGTTTTGCTTCTATTTGGTTAATCAGACAAAACTCACCTAATCTGCTCTCTGGCAAACATCAGAGATCTGCAAGGATCAAAAAGCATTTAATTATGAAGTAGTTAGCCCTGAAACAAAGCAATCTGGATAGCTTGGTGAGGTGCATACAATTACACAACATAGACTGTAATAGAGCCAAATAAAGTCATACCTTTAGTATCAAAAGAATGGTGATTACCTCAAATAGATATTGTCCTGCAAAGCAATGATCCTCAAAAAAACCTATTGAAATTCAAGTGGATAAACAACCAGGATGTGAGATTTCAGCACAAACCAAAAGGTTTAATACTCACAAATAAGTAGAAAAAAAAACTCAAGTAAGCAAAAATAGTCAGAATGCAGCACCCAAGTTTTGCCATCTTAAAAACACAGGAAGGTTCAGATGTATTCCATGAGAATGGTTAAACATCAGGATAATATCCAAAAGAGAAATAATAGCTCACTATGCTTTATTTATCAGAAAGCTTAAGGTCAAGCCTTTGACATCAACTGTTGCTCTGTAGAGGAAAAATTTGGCAATTGGATCAGTCTACCAGACAGAAACATGAGATTTAAATAGCTGAAAGATAAATTAGAAACAGTCAGAAATCAGGTTCCCTTTTATAACAGTTCCAGCATAGGGGCAAACAGAAGATTCTTCAACAATGATCATCTTAAAAGTCAGGTGGTTTCTCTTTTCTATAGGATTTGCACCAACACAAACTAAAGCTAACTCAGGAAGTTAAACTAGATAAGAACAATGCTCCCTTCTGGCTGCATAATCTATTACCTGGATGCTCGTGGCCATCAGTCCTGGCAGCTGACATAAACAAATATTCCATTTCATGATATTTTGAAAACTGAGAGTTAGCTTTGGAGAAGCAACAATTATTCTAAATTGTTTTTTCCTTTAATAAAAAAGAATTTTGTCAGTATTGTAACTTACTTGAATTTTTTCTTATGTATTTCTTTGGCTTCAGCTTACAAAATTAAATGGAAGCTACTATTACAAATGTAATACTTTCTACATTTACTTTTACTGCTAAAGTCATCTTTTCATGCTTACATTTTTCATCAAAATATCACCTATCCTTTCTGACACGGGATATAAAATAGCAGCAATGCAAGCACTCACTCACAAACAGTTTCTTATTGTGATTCAGGTTTTATCTAAATGAAAAATAAATTATTAAAAATTAAATAAAAGTGATATAGTAAGAACATTTCAGGCAGCATTAGTCTGATCATAACACTCTTAGACTTAATTACATGCTGTTCTTCCATGTCACTTCCACATATTATACTGCCTTATCCTCTCCATTTTTATATGCTACCATTAATATTTAACTATCAAATGTCTGTTACTAGAAGATGTTTA
Source organism: Galbula dea (assembly GCA_013399015.1). NCBI lineage: Eukaryota > Metazoa > Chordata > Aves > Piciformes > Galbulidae > Galbula > Galbula dea. The sequence goes on along the minus strand of VWZX01008706.1, from coordinate 1,256,800 downwards.
AAGATTAGATGACTAGGAAATAACCACTCATGCAGCTACTATAGACTAAATTCTATTCCAGGTTGGAAAGCCCTTCTCTATCTAAATAGTAAATCTACATACCTCTTTGCTAGATATAATATTTATTAACACTTGGGTTTAGATAGTCTCTGTAACTGCTCAATTCAGTATCTTGTAATAATATGTAAAATGTCAGATATAAGTAGTCCTATTAATGTCACAAGTGTAGTATTAGACATGCTTGAATACTGTGTTGGAATCTAAACTGAAGCCTGCTGTCATTTTACATAGCATAAGATTTTGGCTAGTTAAGAAAATTATATTTATAGATTGCCAAAAAAAAATAGTAGCATCTTTAAAAAAGACAGTGATTCAACATAGGATTAGCTTCTCTGTGAGTAGATGAACTGACACACCCCTAGTATCTTCAAAGAGCAGGATCCTAGCATCATTTTCAGCTCTGTAAATGTTACATCCTAGCTATTTCATATATTTAAAATGCTATGGAGCTTCTGCATGACTGAAACCACATTTCCATTTTTCTGACTAAACAACATGCAGTAATATCCCTCCACTTTTGCAGAGGCTGTATTTTTTGTTTGGGAGATGAGGGAGATACTGCTGACAGCCTGATTTACTGTTTGGTATCTTTCCAATTTATATTAAACAAATCAATACTAATGAACCCACCCCTCTCATCCTAAACATCTCTTCTGCCTTAAATGATGACAAGATTTTCATTTGTTTATTCTCCTGCTAGAAATGTTTGCAGCTCCACTGTCAAGTTATGGCTTTGTCTGCCAGCCCTACAGTGCCAATGCTGCAATGGTGACAGAAGTTAAATGGAAACCAGACTTGGAGCTCGTAATTCTGTTAAGTATGTTGGAAGCTCCCAGAAGTGCTAAATCAATCAAGAAAACCAACAGGACTATAATCTAATTTCAGCAAGATATCACTCATTGGTTTATTTCCTTCAGAAAGTCTATTTGGAATTACCATCTTCTCAAAAGTTGCTTTAAAAAATGTTAGTGACCAGGGAACATGTTGTTAGTTGGCCTTCAGACCTGATGTCCTTTCTAAAGTACCCATCCCATCATCCACCTAGCTCCTCTTCTAATAATTCCAAGCATCATTTCCATTTGCTACAGAACTGGCAATCAAAAATGAAGCCAATTTTCTCATGACAGTGTTTACAGCACAACTAATGGCTGATCATAAATAAAATGGTATCTTTTACCAACTGCACAGTAGCAGATGATGCAAAATTCCTTTGAAAATAAAGAGAACAAAGGGTACAGCAGACAGAATCCAAAGGGAATCCATCCTGATTGTGAGAACAGAGCTTTGAATTCAAAGACAAATTATCTAAAGTTAGCTAAAAAGACAAAGGAATAACTTTCCAGCAAAACTAATGCTGAAGTAGTCACAGGGCAAAAAAATGGCTTTGGGAAACAGTTCATTGTTATTTGGCTTTTCTTTTTTTTTTTTTTCTAAGTATATAATTGAGTTCTTTTTACAATACCAGGCAAAAATACTTGCAACTTGGCCTAAACCTGGTGGGAAACCATATTGCCTAAAGGTTTTGACAACCATCTGCTCCCCAGAACTTAAACCCACTTATGCTTCCTATCTCCACACTGCCCTAACAGATTCATGCTGTAGAAACAGAGCACAGAAAAGGTTTTCCTTTCTTCTCCCAGATAAACATTTAAACCAATCAGCATGACAGAAGGTGCACATTAGACAATGTTTCCACCACTGAGAAAAGCTATTGAAATAACAAGATCCAGATGTTAGACCAAAAAGAAGTTTATCATCCTCAGAACCCCTTAAATTGTGTCTGATGTTTCATACAAAAATTGTCTAATTTGCTAATGTGCATTTTCTTGCTGTAGGAGAGGAAAAAAAGCACACCTGTCAAGAAACCTGTTTTCCACATGCACTGGAATGACATCTGTAGCAGCTAAACATCAGGGAAATCCAGGTATCATCAAATTATTTGGAACATGTCTTGCTTTGTACAACTTTCTCTAGAAATCATTAAGGTACACAGAATAAATATGCCTAATTTATCTACTTTTTTACAGCATCTACAGTTAGACTGAGAGGAGAAAACTGCTGAGGAAACTTTCTGAATAATAAATTCATAGATTGTTTTTCATACTTTAAATTTTCATCTCTGGGAGTTTAAAAGAAACTAAATTCCTAGGTACCACAGAGCTGGATACTCTGCTTCAGTAATTAAGCTCAATATCACTTAAGGACATCTACAAGATATATGAAATGGCATCTTCAGAATCTTCCTGGTGAAATACTTGTTTGGTATCATCATATTTGTTATCATCTGACAGTGTAATTCTGAGAATCTCCTGCTTTCTCAGCCATAATCTCTCTTATTTCAGGTGAACTTTTCCAGTGTTGTTTTACATTTGGAAACCTTCAGTTTTAAGGCTTGAGGAGGAGGAGAAGGGGAAGAGAAAATACCAGGCTCAGTAAAGAATAGTCAAAAGCTACCTCCAGTCAACTGGACCACCAGGTACAGAAATAGAGCAAACTCTGACCCTAACAAGTCTTCATATGAATGTATTATGCTTTTAATCATTTTTTTATCACATCTTCTGCATACTGCAATTCAATATATGACTACTGTAGACAGTAACAAACACAACTGCAGCTGCTAAGAGCTTATGCTCTGAGGAAATGGACAACAGAAGAAAGACAATTACCCAGACACAGAATGAAAAAGGCCCTGATTTAACTCATGATTGCTACTAAGAAATGCAACAATAATAATAAAATAACATTTAAAAATGTTTCTTTTTCCAAGTGACATTTCTAGCTGTGAATGATGGAGCTCTGAAACTCTCAGAACTCCCTTCTCCCAGTGGCTGCATTATAGGTTTCTTTTTCACTGTAACATAAGAGGGATCATTCCCAGCAAGACTGTATCTGCTGTCTACCATTTGCTGCTTTTGTGAAGATCTTGTCAGCAAGATTCACAGAGTTTTCTGTCACTGACATCAGAACAGACCTTAGCTTTTTTCACCCTATACAAAGTTGGGAGAGTAGGAGGCTTCTGAGGAAGGAGGTTGACATAATGCTGGAGTTAAGCATGTCTTCTAATTACCACAGGGTATATGATCTGACACATTAATATTTTCTTCTTATAAAAACTGCTGAGATGTTAAACTTTAAAATGCAATGCAGGTATTACACAAGTGAATTATTTTACTTATTTTCCATATATTACAGCTGAATAGCAATTCACCATAGTTATGGTTAGAAACACCTTGCTATTTAATCTAGGGCTATTCTGAATTCTCCACCTGCTGACTCAAATACTTTAAAATTATTATGCTTCAAGGTGGTGGCCAAAAGAGTGGGTAATGTGGAGAACAGGTTCTTAAAACACAAGTCAGCTTCACCCTCAAATGAGTTCATATAACTTTTTTCTAGTATTTTTTTCACAAACTCAAAACTGAAGTGATGGTAAATGACATGGACTGGCCTTATGTTGGAAGATAGACTACAAAATAGTTGAGGTGAACATTTAGAATCAAGGCATCAGAAAATGATCCACAAAATGAAACCTATCTTTAAGCTAACCTAGAAACTGTTCAGCTGAAGTTTATAACTTTTCAATGTGGTAGAAAACGTCCTGATGGTGTAATCCTGGGTGATGTGAAGTTGCAGTCTACCTGTATCTGTCTTCTGGGAATACTGTGCACATACCTTGCTCACAACCTCAATGCAGAAATGTCTGAAACTCGAATTTATGACCTTGGTGTAATATTTTGAACATGTAATTTACTTCAGAGCTACTGGAATGAACAGTATTTAGCTATGGAGAAGATAAGGAAACACAGCCATGTGTTTTGCATGATTGAAATGAGTCTGGCTAAGAGAAAGGTAACACTGAGTCCCTTGGTTCAGTGATCCATAAAACTCAAGCTCCCTTGCTCCCTTTGGAGAAAGAATTCTCTTTTGAGACAGCATAAGATCTCACAGGAATTTCTTTATTTATAAATTCTACATGAAAATCCACTGCAGATGTGCTCATCTACTGCTTTTAGAGCAATTGTATGAGTAAATGACAATTATCTGTCAATGCCTGTATATTATTTAGATGATGACAATTGCAGTATCACAGTCAAGGGGCAGGAATCCAATAGTATTATATAGTTCCTCTATTAACTATTCTACCTGGTTTTGCAAAACCACTGGTAGAAGCATTAAACTCTATGCTGCAGAGCAAAAGGTTAAGTATTACAGAACAAAGGGACAAATGTCTCTACTTCAGCACTTATAAGCAATGAGTGGAGAGGGAGTAAAAAGGCATCTTTCATCCTGCTTTACTGAAACAAACACTGGATAGTGCTGCTCATTTCCAACAATTTTACTCACAAAAATAAAGGAACATGTTTTTATGACTGAATTAAATCTTAAGAATGTATTATTCTGGAGAAGCAATCAAACAAATTTATAAGACTGAGAAGAAAAACAGAATAAAATACTACTGGCTAGTTCCTGAGGAATGAAGTGAGAGAAAGAATAGAATTAATATAGTGTAATGTATTAGTATTTTATAACCATTAAGCTGAGAAATGTTCATTTACAGGTTCCACAGCACTGCAATACAACCATGACTGTTAATCTGTGACCTTGTGGAAGAGGATGATATCTAAAGGTGTTTAAAATAATGGAAACTGGTAACATTTTTAAATCATTATGATGATTTATAATGACATCTTAGAATGATTTATTACAAATTTCTATGATTATTTCGGTGTGTTCATGTTTATCTTGACTTCAAGTACTGAAAAGTTGCCTTGATTTCACTACACACTCAATTGGCTAAATCAACTTAATAGCAACTACTTTAAATTATTCACTCAGCTTTAATCTTTCACTAGTTTGGAGAATAAACCAGAAATAGAAGGGTTCAACCTATGATGATCCTCTAAATGATACACAACCTGGATTAATGCTACTGGCAAGAAAGCCTTTTTCTCTATCATGAGCACCTTGAGGAGGACAAAGAATCAGCAGTTGAGCTCACCAGAAATTAGACTAAAAAGTGTTGAATTAAAAGGAACATAGTCACTGAAATTTCAGACCAGGCATTAACAGCTTTGAAAATGGCATCACTGGAAAAGAGATGTTAAATTACAAATGGTACTAGAAAACTGCAGTTTATCTCACCAGAGAATGTGGTATATTCAACACTATCACATTGGAAATGGCTAATTGCACTGAACCTTATCTGAGAGTTAAAATTTGTAACTGTGAGTCAGTAGCACTCATTACCCTGTTTGTGGTAAAATCTCACCCCAGCTCTTAGCTAACAAATAAGAGAACAGTGACATTAGCAAAATAAAGATATTTAAAAATAAATCACCATCTGTCCCTGCCAGTATGACAGAGATTTGTTTTGTTTGGGTCCAAGATCTTCTGCTAAAAATGCAGGATTTCCCCTGCTGATTTTGGGTGCAGCAGTCATACTTGGGCAAACTGTCTCTGGGATCTTCCATTGGGAGGACTGGGCAGCTCTCACCACGTGAGCAATTCACATCTGTCACAGCATGAGGGGCCAAGAGGCCATCCTCAAATACACCCAAAAACATGAACAGCAGAATCTTCCACAGAAAAACCATGGGATTCACAAATGTATCCTACTCAAGGAGTTCTATCAAAACACATTCTTCAAACTTTGTGTCTGTGGGCATGAGCATTAGAGAGGTAGAAACTTCACAATGTTGTTCAGATACTCTGTTGTACACATTCAGGTGTGAAACTAGTACACTGAGATGAAATGAAACTAATAAACAGAAAGGCTGCTTGTCTGAAAGGAAAATTCAGGACTGTTCTACTTTTGCTCAGTCTTTCCATATGATTTACATCTAAGAGTATCTATTAAAAATCCTGTTGCTTTTCTCTTTGATCTGAAAGGTGCCAAAGAAGCATCTCTGATAACACACTGCTTATTATTTCAAAAATCTGAATTTCCTTTGAATGGAAAATCAGATAGAATGACATCTTTCTTTAATGTATGACAAAAATGCTGTACATTAGGAATTAAAGAGATCAAGACAATTGACAGTAAGACTACAAAGGACTGGTAAATCAATAGAATGAATGAAATGTATGAAAAGGAAAGAAAAAATACCCAACATTCTGCTAAAATAAATGTGGCAGACAATACAGTAGGGAAGAAAAAAATAAGCCAAACCACACTAAACTATTGACTGCACTATTAAAGGATGAAGATGCAGGTATCAATTAATGGACTAGGATCATTATCCAAAACCAAATCACAGTATTTCTTTTACTTCTAACAGCTTAGAGGACAAAAGAAACCTGAAGATATCCAAAGATCATCAGCACCCATTCTTGTAGAATGAGCAAAACACAAGTACAAAGATATCACTGCCACTTGCAAACATGCAGTGGAGAGGATACATCAGTACAAGCAGTTCTAGCTTGTAAGGTAAAACTACTAAAACATAAGAGCACTCGTTAGACTAAATTTCAGTCAAAAAGCTTACACTTGAGTTCATGAAATACCATAAGAGCCAGCTGAAAATTCTTTCCTGACACCCTTCATGTCCAACAGTTTTTTCCAATGTAACTTAAATGACTCAAAAGTTTAAATTTCCCTAAGAGTCACTGGTGAAATATCACTGGATAAAGGTCTTTGTCTGAAAAGCCTATTTCTAACCCACTAAAATTAACACAGGTTTGTCACTGATGCCACCTAGAAACAAAAACAAGCCCTGAAGGTGACACACATTCTTCATAGAGCCTTGCATATACATCCTTACACAGTGTCCAGTACTGAGATGATGACCATTAGGATTTGAATATTGAGGTGTTCACACTGCTCCTGTCACTTAGGAGCACCTTCCTCAACTGGAACCTATTTCCTTTAGAGAGCAGAGGGGTAAAGATAAGTACTAGCAGCCCAGTGCAAACATCATGTATCATTCACACACTTTTCTATTTACATAGGCAATCATTAAGATGAGTCCACTTCAAAATGTGATTTCATTCCACTGCTATGGCTGCTTGACGGACACAACAGGTATGCCTGTTTTCCTCTCAACTCAATACACACATGCTGCCTTTCCTCCACTGCTGATCAGACAGTTGAAATCTAACCTAAGACTGCACAACCTTCTTTGAAAATGCCTCCCCTAAAGCACACTCAGGTGAGGATAAGGAAGATACTCTTTTCTTTCATTATATCAAGACCTGGGCAGTCCACCTACAAACTAATAACCATTCTTTCCTATGGCAAAATAAATAAACCTGGAGATACTAGGCAGAACATTCCCAGGATAATGGAAGATTTTTTTCCCTCTTGAACATTTGTCAACAAGGAGGATTATTGAACAAAATAAGTTTCTTTGACAGAATGATTTTAGCTTTTGAGAAAATGTATTCTGTCAACAAGACAGAGTAAGGACTTGACAAAATAATATGTCTGAACCACTGAAGTGTTTTGAGTTTTCTTCTCAAGCATAACAAGGAGAGGTTGTGTGTGTGTGTGTGCACAAAGCCAGAAGTAACTCTTTTGATGTCATATGCATGTTTTCTCCTCAGGTGTCAAAGACAAGGTCTGGCAACCTCTTTAATATCTTCATATAATGAGCTATAGTAAGAAACCAATGGCATTTACAGACTGACCACAAGACCCTTAGAGAAAGTCCTTTCTAAGCCAAACAATTAGTAAAGAATTAACCAGCAAAACCAAAGAAGAGTAATAGCAATAATATATACAAAAAGTAATCCAAACCAAAGCAGAAATATCTGAACATTGCCCAGAGAGAGGCTGTAAATTGAGAAAGTTAGTTAATCCTTGTCCTGAAAATTCTCTGGAGGTAGTGGCACTCTTGCCATATGTACTGCTCTGTGCTCTGCATCAGAAGCACTGCTCTTGCAAAACAGCTGGTAAGCTTTGACACCACTCTCTATATAATTTCTGCTAAAGCTCAATTGCCTTTTATGAAAATATTTGCTGGAAAATCTATGGAGGAGAAAGGGAGAAAGGGGAAGACTCCAAGCATAGGGTTTCTAGACTTGCTGGGTTTTATTTAATTCAGCTTCTCAGTGAGGGAAATCTGGCAGTAAAAACATCAAGAACAAACTTCTAAATCAAAGTTGAGATTTAAATATTTCATTCTTGTTCCCACTACCAGATCAATAGTGGATGCTGATATTTTGTAGACACTGATAGAAAAGTGCATTGATAGAGTCAGCACTGGAGAGAAGCTAATAAAGAGATTGGGGGGGAAAAAAATGAAGAACATTCTTTACAATATGTTTTGGCTGCACTGGAATGCAGTCACCACCATTTCTCAGTGGGATTTGTGCTGCTGGATAGACTCTTCTTCCTCATAAGTTCCAGTGAGGGGAGGAAAATAAAAACCAAACAAAATCAAAAAGCAGGCATTCCATCTGTCAGCTGTAAACAGGGGAGGATATCCTCTGTTTTCCTACTGTGTTTATAAACAACTTTCCAGGAAATTACCTTTCATGATTGAATTATCCAAAAAGATTTGGATACTTTCTGGGGAAGTTTTTCATGTTTATTTGTGGTGCTACAATGACAGCACCATATTTTAAGAACCTCTCTCTAGACTATTAGTTATTTGTCAAAGGTAATTGATTTTCCCACTTCTGCCTTTGCTTTGATGTTAACTATGCATTTCCTCTTGGCCACATGGAAAGCTGGCTTCAGATTTTGTTTAAGGTCTGATCTTTTTTGGCAAGTTCTGTACTTACTAATGAAACAGTCAAAATCAAAATGAAATATGTCTTGCCAGAGCTAATCTGGCTGTGGTGCAAGGCCCATTTACAGAGTTCTCAGTGTATTTTTTCATGCCTTTTGTTCTGCTGAAAGAACTGGATCAAATAATGAAATTATGGCAGGAACAAGTGGCATCAAAATCCAGGTACAACATGTTTTATTCCTGGGGCACAAAATCTGGACATGGAGTTTGGATTTCAGCAATCTTAGCAAAGCCAACTGCTTGATTAAGTACTGGGACACCAGTTTCAAAGACAGGCACCAGCACAAGTGTCTCAACTTTTAACAGTTGACTGCAAGAAAATTAGAAGTCTCTCTTTTTTTGAGAGAAATCATGATAGACTTCAGAATTCTCCAATGCAGCTAGCAGTAAAAAAAATGTTGATAGCAGTAAAAGAAGACCTGACAATGTAGTGATACTGAGAAATCAATGAGAGATGTGTCAAGTTGTATTTTTACAATTAAATGTATGATACACTGGAGTAAATTCACTCCATGCAACTCTCATGCTTGTCTGTATGGAGTGCTAGTGAATGTGCAGGAACTACTGTTGGGGAGTAATTAAGCAACAAATGTATTCTATCTACTAAATCATTTTTCCCCCTGGTTTTCCATCTTTAGGTGTCTTTCTTACAGAGTGACAAGTGCTGTGTGTGTGCACACATAGGAGTTTCACAGCTTTCAGCATTAGTAGTGAGAATCTCTGCACATGACATTCTTGTTGTTGTTCTACTTTGTATTTTCCTTTGTTCTGCTGGGGTCATTTGACCAAAACAAATGCTCAAATGAGAATGCTGCACCTGTGCTCACAGAGGTAAGAAGTCATGGTCATAATATCACATAAATAAAATGTAAAAGACTTCCTGGAATTCCATCTTCTATACTGGACTTTTCTTGTCATAAAATGTTGCAGACAGTGTTGCTTTGATGATGAAGTGTACAATAATAACCTGCATTTTCTGTTGAAAGGCTAATAAACCTTTGTGTTTCATGCTTCTGTGTTCCCATATGGCACACTCAAAATTCTGCTTATACATCTGGAAGAACATAAGTCAAACATCTCTAAGACCCACATTTCAACACAAATAGAAGAATGTGAGCAGAGAAAAGTTACATTGTCAGCACTGAATGACTGAAATGGTCAAAATGCAAGAAAAACACAGCCAAAATAATATAGCCAAGGAAATCAGTGGAGGAAAACAAGTGCAGTTCACCATGCTTGAAAATCTCACAGCGTTAAGCAGAAGAAAAAGACTGCAAGATGTGGGAGTGGTGTGAAGTCACCAACAAATTAGAAACCAGGAAACAACTGATCTTTACTGAAGACAATGCTTTTGGTCCAATTTCTGCTGTATAGTTCAAAAAAGATCTATCAGGCTCAACTCATCTAATCCAACTCAGCTTTTCAATGCGAGGCAAAATATGATTCCCAGTTAAACAGAAATGTGAATTACTGAAGATGCAAATGTATGCAGATACATATACAGAGATCCACTCACCAACCTACACACAACATAAGTGTATATATGGAGTATGTCCATAAAGCAGACATAGATTTGAAAGAACTTGTACAGACAAATGTACATCCAGAGAGATCCTTTTCCTGATCTCATAATTATTCCTTAAGTTTAGCATTCTGCATCCACTTACTTAAAGGAAAAAGAGACCCAAAGAATTGTAAATTCAGTAAAAGCACATTATACACTGTTCTCACATACAAGATGTGACATCTGAACAAAATTAAAGATTTTTAAGAATGTTTATAACTTTTTATGGCAATATTTGGAAGCTTGTTAAAATATTAACGAAATAAAGGCTTCAGCAAAGCACTAGACTCCTGTGCCAGTTTTTTTGTGTTTCTAAATTTCCCTTGAGGTCCCATAAGTGGCACTTCAGCAGCCTATGTTCTTAAAGCCCCCAGGATCCTAGAATTCAAGATCAAAAGATCTTTTAAAGAACAGCAGGTGCTAGGAGCTTATAATATATACAATGTTGGCAACATGAAAAAACCCCCACCGAAAACCTGGCTGCTTTTCCCCCCTTTCCAGCTCTGTATCATGTGAATCCCGTGAGCAGGTTAATCTTTGACACAGCCTCCAGCTACTTTTATTGTAAGAAGTTAAGCAAAGAAGGATGTACAACCTGCCACATACCAGCCTGGGATGTAGAGTGGTTTGAACTACAGCAAGTTACAGCACACATTAGGATTTCTATTAAAAATAAATAAGGGCTTCTCAACATTTTCTCCTTAAGAAGGAACAACAAAGGATACAGACACAAAAGTGAATATTAATCTTCCACTTTAGCTTTGTACTAGGGTATGCTACAGAGCAAAGGGAAATAACAAGACCTAGTGCAATCAACTAAGTTTATACTGGCACATGGGTGGCTTCTTATCATTCAGATCAAAGGATGTGCCTTACTGGATCAGACCATCGGTGTGCGTGTGATCCTCCCTAGGAGGCTGACATCATCACAGAATATACATCTAACCAATTGTGTGCTTTCACACAGAAACCCTTTGAAAAGTCCATTCTGACTGACTCAATGCTTCTAACTACACATTCCACAGTCTGAATATGTAGTGTGGCACTTCTGAGTTTCCTTCTATTTGTTTCCAGTTTATTTCCTTTTATAGTCCTAGCACATCCCTTTGTTTGCAAAACACAGGACAAACATTCTCCAAGCACACCACCCACTAACAGAACCCCTAAACCAAACCAGAACAGAAAACCCCTCTGAATGTTAACAATTAAAACCAAAACCAAACCAAACCCAAACCAACCAAACAAGCCAAAACAAACCAAAAAAACCCAACAGAGCAACAGGAAATCCAACGCCACAAAACCTAAATAGCTTAGCAGTTGCCTACAAAAGCCTTAACTGACACCTACCAGATGGACTGAATTATTTTACATAAAGCATTCTTTTCATACTACTGCCCTGCAGGGTAGGTGAAACAAGACATCAATACATGAAAAAGGTACAATTTCTCCAATATGTGCAGTAATCCCTATGCTAACAGCAACTGTCTGATGTACTTTATACTTTAGTCCAACTTTTTGTAGTATCTATTACATGTCTATGCTGCACAGAGAAGTAAAAACTAGTGAGGATTAGTAGATCCACTGGAGTATTTTTTTTATCACCTGTAAGGAATAAAATAACTTACAGAATAGTAAATAATAAAAATGTTCTTCAATAAAAGATTGTTTCTCAGAGGTGCTACCAACATGCAACTTGAAGTACAGGCAAATAGGACATTCATTCAAGAAAGGGAAACAGTTGGCTGTCCTGGATCATACAAAATCTCTAACTTCATGTTTCCAAAATCTATACATACAGTAGACATAAATACTATTCTTTTATTCCAAGGAGAGGAGCACTTCCATGTAAAGATGCACAGTCTCAATGTGACATCCAAAGATACCTTTCACTATTTTGGCAAGACTTCCTCCTATAGAACAGAGTATTCTTTTTTTTCTCCAGAAGCTGGAAAACACTTGTGATGGAGTCTCTATAAATAGACCAGGCAAGTACTCAAAAATGAGGTTTATTCTAATCCAAATTGTTCAGCACTCTGACAAATATTAATAAACGGATGCCAAAGGGAACACTACCCAGCCAACTTATGCTTCAGTTTTAGGGATGAGGATCCAAAAGGTGCCTATCACTCCTTAAAAAGATGGAGTTTCAGCCTTGGAAGGAGTTGCTTTGGGCAGTATCATGATCCAAGAGGAGAGTCTCTGACTGCAGAACCCTGCTCTGAGGACTGGCTGAATCTGACCTCTATAGTAGGCACCTAGAAACTCCTCACAGTCGAGATGTTCCATTGGCTGAGGGCACTGTCTACCAACCAAAGGACCTTGCTTTTCCTATCCCTCCACTGCTGAGGTGTGTGCAGGACCATGGTCACCACATGGCCAGGCTGGACCCTCAAACCATGGCTGGTTTTTCCTCTCAAGTGGTTGAGAAGGTTGGGCCTTCATGGGGGCACGTGCACCTAACACAACACCTGAGCTAAAAATGAACACTCAAATTCCTCTGAACTGACTTGAAGGAAAAAAAACAAAAAACCAAAACCAAGCAACACTTATTTTAGAAAGTTTACAGAATACAAAGAAAATATATTTTGTTTCAGTTTTTCTGTTTGACAGCTTTTCTGAGCTGGCCATCTGCATTAGCTCTGCATGCCTGCCAGCTGACAAGTTCTATTTGTTGAGCAGATAATTGTAGCTGTTTTATTTTCCCAGTAACACACTATCACAAAACACAAGAGAGAGCACTCAGCTTAATTTAGATATGTTCTTCAATATACAGAGGGCAGTGAATAATACTGAAAACTGGTTTGCCTGACAAGCAAAGCATGAATGTGTCACATCAAATCCTTTGTCTTGCTCAGTGTTCCTTCAGAACAGATAGCATTTAGCTTTCATATTTTACAAGAAAGACTTGTAAAGATAGATGTGGCTAGGTTGTATTTCAGGTACAACTTTTCAAAATGTTTTCTTCAGGTTTTTAAAACTTTATTTCTTCAGTTTCTAACTCTATAATAAAACAAACATCATGAACCTCACCTTTTAAACAAAGAAAAGGAATTTGAAACTTCAGGGCATTATGGAATGTCACAGACAGGTTATGGTTTTCTGGTCACAAATATGATCCTTTTACAAATACAGTTATATTTTAAATGAGCTATTTAAATATCAATACCCCTGAGGATGAATTTTAATTACATTCTTTTTAAGTCATATTGTTTTCCAGAAGATTTGATGGTTTTGCCATGTAACTCACAAGGAGTGTAACTATGGCAAATTCACAGTCTAGATTTTGTGCAGACAAGCAGTCAGACAGTGAACTATTCAGTCTGCTTTCAGAACTGAAGTCTAGAAGACTTCTGAGTGCTGATCCACAGTCCACCTGAACCAACAGAGGACAAGCCTCACAAGAAGCAGTGGAAGTGCTGCAGTGACCTGACCTGACCTGGCTTTGGTGCCTAGTACAACACAACACACGACCTCTCATGTCCTGCTGACACTTCCTTTGTTAGAGCATTCTAGAGCCTTTGCTTGTGCCTTAGCAGTGTGTGTACAAGTCCAGATAAACCATTTTTGGAAGGTAAATTAGCCTCCAAATGACATCTTGTTCCACAGGGGTAGTTTTTAAGACAATCAGCTTCTTGAGGCCTCTTGCCACAGGATGGCATAAACACCAGTGCAGCACAAGGCAGGAGCACACACATGCAGTTAGTAGCAGATGGGAGGACTGAACCCTGCAAACTAGATTTAGATCACTTTACATTTCCATTTATAACAAAATCTGATAAAATGATTTCCCATCATACTGTGAAGTTTGAAAGTTATTGTTTTAGTGTTTAAGCTGAAACAGAAAAACTGCCTATATTTGCAGAACACTGAAAAGAAAGTCTGTCTTCTGTTTGCTTCTGGTATTGCCTGAGGACCATGACAGAAATATGCCAGTTTCAGGGTGCAGATTCTATTATTTCAAGGTAGTTCAATTGTGCAATTTAAGATATGGAGGGGAAAAAAAATATTAAACCAAATTTACACAGCAGCAGATTCACAGACTGAAACATCATGGGTTTGCTCACCAGAAAGGGAATACAATCAATACTGCATATGAAAAAGTTATGCTACTTCACAGAATAGATTTAAAGATCATCCTCAATTTGGGCAGCTTATGGTGGGCACTTCTCATGCTGTATAAAGCAATTCTTCTTCCTTCCATTTGGATTACCTGTGATATACAATCAACTGTGGCAGGGATGCCAAGGGGGCATATTCTAGATATTCAAATACTGGAATTAAAAAAAGATTATCTTTAAAAGATGTAGCTGCAAACATAAAGGGGCATTAAAACTTACAATGGTTTGTCACTTAAATGTGGAAATCAATAACTACTCAATAACAATGGAAATTTAAGTCCTGACCAAAATACTGTGTCTCACAACTTCTTAAAAAGAGAGAGAAAAAGAGGACCTGAGCTGTGGACAGTTAATGTGGAGAAAAAAGTAAAAGGAACTACAAGAATCAGAATAAACTGCTGCACATAAATGTTTTAGGCAAGGAAACAAAACAATGCCCAGTTTTGGCTAAACTACATCACAGTTACCTGAGCTAGGAAGTCTACCACAACACTAAAGAAGGTGCCTGAAGCAGCACACTGAAGATAGAAGACTTGATTTACCAGTGTATTCACCCACTCTACACCAGTTCTATTCCAGTACAACTTGAAGAATCAAGAGGTAGGACTCACTGCTGCCTGATTTCCATTTTGCACTAGGACAATTTTATTTGTGACAGCTCCATTACACAGAAAGAGGATTCATTATGTATAAGCAGTTAGGCTTATGAATCCCCTCTCCCTTTCCAAAATCAGTGGCAAAATCCATCCACATCTTCCTGTCAAATACTGTTCCCACTCAAACTCAGGATTCAGTTTAAAAAAAAAAAAAAAGAACAAAAACCTTTTAAATTGGTATTTTCTTATTTTTTCTTTGTTAATCAATCATTTACACCCCAGTGCTATGTCTTTATTATCCCATTATTTCATCTCCACCACCCTGCAAAGAAAAGTTCCACTTTAGCTGCAAAGAATTATTGTTGGCATTTATTATATAAAACTTTGAACATATAGCTTAGGGTTTTTTATTAGAATCAAACCTATCATGAGTTAGCAGATCAAATTCCACCTACTACCAGTTTAACACTTGAAGGTTGACTCCTGAAGTGACTACAATTCATGCAGAAGTAGACATGCAGGTTTATCAACTGCAGATTGGATGGTTCAGGAACCTTTTAAAAAGAGATACACTGAGATACAGAACTGTGAAAAAAACAAAAGCTTGTTGAGTAAACTATGCCATACACATATAGACACATGCATAAGCACATATGACAACAGAAACTTTTTTATTAGGGTTTCTTTTTGTACTTTTTAATTACTTATAATAACTTTCCATGTTGTTCATGAGATAGAAATGAAATTGCTGATGAGATAGAAATGAAATAATTACATTGGCTATTATGGTGTTTGGAGTGTGAAACAAAAAGGAAGAAAATGCCTCCCTTAAGGGCAACAAATACAGGGTCAAGACCACACTGATTCTCTTTCCCTTTCTGTGTCTCTTCTCCCATTCTTTTCAAAGTGGGTTCTCCTGGTGCAGTTGCAGAAGCCAATAAAGCCAATGAATTTTATAAATGTGTGTTCCTTCTGGGAAAAAAAGATAGAGTTCTCTGAATTCTAGAGAGTAACAAGTGAAACAGTTGACAGCACAACATATCAGGGAAAAAGCCCAAGCATATATGCAGTCTTTCAAGATCCTTTTTTGACTGCTTGAGTTTCCTCCCCCAGACTGCTCCTTTTTGTCTATGAAGTTGGATATCACTGAATAAATATCTAAAAAGATGATTTCTTTGTCCTTATTGAGACTTTCTGTCAGGTCAATATCATCTTTTATGCCATCTTAGTATTATACATCCTAGCTTATTAATATGTAAACAGCATTAATGGGGAGGAAAAGGGACTGAGATTCTGGAGTACCAATGAGATTTTAAAGAACAGCATCTTCAGATTTAGCAGGGCAAATGTTCTTTTTAATGAGCTAACACCTTGGATAAGGACCATGATGAGACAGAAATGGAACAGAAACAGAGCTAATGAAAGCCTACAGGGAAGTGATAGCTATCTGGAACTTCTGTGGAACAAAAATCATTTCCCTGAGGAAAGGAAACATGCAAAACTCCTTCATTTTTAATCTTATTTTTAATATTTAAAATCAGACAGGCTAAGCCATTTCTAATGAGAAGGGGACTAATAGAATGAAAGCACAATATTAGCTTAAGACAACAAACTTTGCCAGTTAAAACCTTGGCTCATAACTGGTCTACGTTTACTCTCTGTACATACAAGAAGTCAAGCATAAAGAAAGATTTCCATTGCAGGCAGCTAAGGTAAGACACTATAACTGCAGACACATACAAATTATAGCCACAGGTTTGTAAATTACTGTGCAATTCAAGTAATAAAGACAGTAACAGACATAAGAAATAAAATATACTTGCACATATACACTGCAGCAAAATGAACTTCCAGCCTAGAACACCACACAACTGGAGAGGGACTCTGCTCAACTGGAAGAGACAGAAAAGGACTCTCATCTGCCCCTTCCACAGCTGTGTAGAAGTTCTATGTTGTTACAAGCACTAGATTATCAAAGGGGGATGAGTTAAAAAGGAACTTCAACCACACTTACAGCTCTACCCATTTGCTGAGACAAAGTTATTTTCCAAACTACTTCCATGAACACTACTGTATTAGATGTTCCTGGTCCTTTCTCAGTGTCAGAGAAAGGAAGCAGAGGTCTGCAGACACAGAGATGAGCACCAATCTGTGCAACCCACTTCACCCAAGAAACTCAGCTCCCACTCAGCACACAAGACTGTGCTGGAAGAACTGTAAAACTTTCTAAACTGATTTATGAAGACAAAGAAGAAATAAACTTACTAGTGTATATGTAAGAAAAAAGTGACACAATTACATGATTAAGTATCAGTATTTATTATTCAGAAGCAGCTTTTCTGAAGTCAAAATTTCAAAGTTCTCCTTTGGCTATCAGCTTGGAAACACATGGAAAATTTCTTTGCATTTGTCTGGCACTTGAAGGGCAGAAAATAGAAGTATTTGTTTTAAAGATGATGCATATTAATAGGTATTTAACTTAAACCAACAAACACTAGAGTAATAGTTTTGCTTTGAAGCAACACCATCAATGCTCATCAGGACAAAGAATGAGTCACGTGTCTTCCTAGTAGCATGACTAAGATTTTAGAAGAAAAATCCTGTATTGTCACTTAAGGGCACTTGAATACAGTCACATTTACTTTAGACTCACATGTTAAAATTTCTATTTATCTGGAAAAAGTCTCTTGACAATCAGATGTCAAACAATGACACAGGAGAAAGACCAAAACCCCTCTCTTAAGGATGTCTCGATTGCATGATGCTTTCACAGGTTAAAATGAAATCTATGGTGTTTGCACTACTCCTGTTTCCTTAAGCATCACAGTAACACTATTAAAATAGTTTTGCCTTATTTGTTTCATTCTTTTAGCTTCCATACAGACTGTAATTGCTGTTGCATAGGAACTCTAGTACATTTCTCTTCTGCACGCTCTCCCAAGTTTTGAGGGCTGCAGTCAGCAGGCATAAACAGGGGCAGTTTGTGTTCAGGTCTCTATCACACATTTCAGCAGAGAGCTGACACAGATCTTCCTGCAGACCTTTCTTAGGCACTTGAACACATGGCAGTTACTAGCATCTTAAGCTCTCTGCAAGTTTTGCTTACTATGTGAGTTAATTTAGCATGTTGGCCACATCAAACACATAAGTAAAGCATCATCTGCATGAAGAAGGAGGCAACAGCATAGCCAGTGAAAAATACTATTTTTGAGAATCTAATTAATTCTAATTTATTTTGCAAATTGTAAATCTGTCTAATTAATTCTCATTTACTCTGCAAATTGTACCAAGTGCCAACATGCACTAGTTTTGTGCCTGCTGTCTTTGGTGGCTAAATATGGACACTGACATTCCTTACTTGCCTACAGATACTCTAGACAGGAAAAAATACTTCCAGTGACACAGCTGAGATATGGAAACTAAAGCATTTCATATATCTTGATTTGGTTGACATTTAACTATATTTCTATTTTAAATTTGTATTCCTCCATTTGAGATTAATTTCCCCAACCCTTCCTAGACATTTATGGTAAATAATTGCAGCTAATGATTTCAGAATAGACATGAAAAACATTTCACATCAAATTTATGGATTGGAAACATTTCAGTTCTGTTTTAATGAAAGTATTTCCCTGACAATTGGCTGGAATGCTAGTATGTTCTCTTTCTGTTACAGAGTCTTATCTTTTTGTTAATTATCATTGCCTTAAAAAACCCAAACAAAACTGTTTTTATCTAGCTCTGCTTTGGAAATCAAGCATCTTGGTGCACTGCTGTCAGTAATAAATAGTTACTGCCTTAGTTTAAACATATGGTGAATTTTGTACAACAGAAAATGCAGAATTGTGAAAACAAGTGATTATTCTGACAAGAGTGGAAAAGTCCTATTCTGTTTTCATCCAAGTAAGACCTTTTTGTTTCTTCCCATTTAAGTAAAAAACTGTAACTGTGTGCTTTGGAATTCAAGAGAATTCCAAAAATTCAGAACACAAAGCAAGAAATATTTTATTTCCTCTCTCCACTTTTTTTTTTTTTATTATTTTAAGGAAAAGAATAAGCTCCCATGGGACTTGGTGGCATTCCTCATGTTTCCAAATGAAATGTTGCTATGAGCTATCATTTTTAAGGTGAACAATGGGAGATGAGCTATGACACAGGCTGACAAGACTGAGTAAAGAAATGAGTCTTTTCTATTTTATTAAGGTATAAAAAATAGAACTCAAGTGCAGTCTGGCAAAATACCAAGCATCCTCAACATCTACTATGAGGAATCCTATCATTAAAAGCAATAGCAGCAGAAAGCACTTCATGACCACCAGAAGTGCTTCACATTTCACAATAACTGAGCCCCAAAACGTTCTGAGATGGGAGCCTGAAGCAAACAGAATTCCCCAAACGGCAACACAGCACTGCACAGCAAACTCTCTACTAAGTGCCAAAGACCAAAACAAACCAACATTGCTGAAGTCCTGTCAAAACAAACTTCACCTCCTGTTTCACCAACAGAAATTACAACCTTCAGGAAACTGTAGTTTCAAGAAAGAGAATGGAAACAATTTTCAGACAATGATTTTTTTGTTGGTTTGGGTATTCATTTCAATTTTGGCAGCATTAACTATTAAGCAGCCTTATAAGCTTTACACCATGTTTTCTCTCACCTTACTAAGAAATCCTGGTAGTAAAAAAAGTCAACCCTAAACTCTACCAAAGTGTGAAAAAGAATCCTTATAGTTTTGAGTATTTCTAGTTTAGATTGTGCAAGACTTCTGACAAAACAGCAGTTTTCTCCTCTGAAAAAAGATCATTTTACTATCATGTGGGTGAAACCTCTCAAGAGCCAAGAAAAACACAGATTCAAGCAATAGCAGAACAACAGCTCCAAAGGTCTAAATGTTCTACCTCTTCAAAAGGAAATACAGGAATAACATGGGGGAAAGTGGTTTTCCCACCCTTGTGGAATGTGCATTCATATTCACAGCCCTAAAGGTGGAAGATGTCCATTCATATTAATATAGTTTCTACAAAAGACTTCCTGTAAGTGTAGCAAAAAGGAGATAAGCTGCTGCAGAGAACATGGGATCTGGGCTTTGTTTTCTTTCTCTTAGGCTGCACTTTGTCACTGATTTCTGGCATCAAAGGAAAGATTAGCAACATGGAGAAGGGCATGTACAAAGTAAGCCAGTCTGAGAGCCAAGAACTGGGTCATCTGCTGTCAGCTATGAAAGCTGCTACATGCTACAGAAAAAGGAAGGGCGGAAGAAATGGCAAGGTATTTCCCAGGCTTTAGAAGCAGCTGATAGATTTGCTACATAGAAAAAACCTCATTACTGGATTATCACTGAAAGCAACATATAATCTGATTCAACTCTGCACAGAAGATGCCAAATTAGGACTTAAAATTAGGGTCAATATTTGTAAAAGTGTTTTTCTATTTTTTTGGTTTTGTTTTGTTATTAAGGGCTGGGCTGAAAAAGGCTTTCACAGTCTTTCAGTATTTTCCTCCATTCAGATTCCCTCCTACTAGCAGTGGCCTTAAAACCTATTGAAATCTACCTTGAAATAAACCAAGAGACAAGTATCAGACAGTAAAGCCAAAATTAAATACCTTGGGATGTTTCCAAAGGCTTGGTCTCAATCAGACAGAATATAAAGCTTGAAACAAGAGCTAGTCAGCACTATGGTAACAAAGTATTTCATTGAGAAATGCAACTTGCAACATCTTGGTTCTTCAAATGCCCACTATTACCAGAAGCAAGTTCTTCAAGGAAAGCCTGTTCTAATTCATAGTAACCAGATTTTGCCCCAGACTACAAAGTACTTAGTGGAGACACAGCAAAAGTATATTGGTCATGACTGAGCATGCTAGGAGTTTGTAGTTCCCTGCAACAAGGGATTGTGAATTCCTCCAGTGACTGAAAGCATCACTGATTTTTATTAATCTTTTTGATTCTCCTAACTTTTTTGTTGCATTAAAAAAACAAAATCACCATTACTATGCTGCATTTTAAAAAAGAGAGTGATCCATTAGTATTCCTGTGAGCCAACTGTAAACAAAAATCTTTCATTTTTATTCATGTATCATCTTTCAGTGGGGAGGAAAAAAAGGAAAGACCAAATCAGAAGATTGTGCACTAACCCTTTATGTTTTTATATAGCCACATATACACAGTTAGCAACACTTTCAACCATCCAAAAGACCTAGAGTTAAGCAACACATCTGGTATATGAGTGACCCAAGCCTTTCTATTTCACTTATATCATGGAGTAGAATGAGAAAAAAAACTTAAAATCCTTTTAAGAAAAAACATTTTACATTGGTTTTTGGGGTGGTTCTGTGCTAGCAAATGAAAATGTGCTCAATAGCTTGGATGTCCTAACACACTCATTTAATTTTGCATATTTCACTGCTGAAAAAACATGTAATTTTTGTTTGTGCTGTATGAGTTTAAGTCATCTGTTTAACACTTAAATTAATTACAGTGTACTTTGATTTTTTTCAGGCTTAATTATTAACCCTTAAAAATTCATCTAATAATCAATTTACACTTAATTAAGCTCCCTCTGCCATGCCCTCTAGTATTTCAGTAGATACACTTTTTATAAGTTACTTCCAACACATATGGCTATCTCAAACTTTTTGTTATTAGAAATCCACACTGGGTTTTTTTCCATGATCCAGAGATTTCTAGGTCCCCTCCACCCACTGACTGGGTCATTTGAGTGAGGAGCTGCAGCTTCAAGAGACATTCTAGATACTCTCCTGCCTAACAATGTGTGAGGAAACAGTCATCAGATCTAGTAGAGCAGCCCTGGGGTGTGGAGGCTTACCCATGACAGCCAGTGCTCTTGCACAGCCCCTAGCACAGGAACAGCTAATGCCAAGGTGGTTCTTTAAGGCAGCCACCAGGAGAGTGACTATGTGACTTTCTGTGCACTCACTTTTGTATGAAAACAAATTGTTTTTGGCTTTAATGACAAAATCCAGGGATTACAGTAAATACAAATCTGCTCTCCTTAATCTTTTAAGTCAACTATTATGGTATTCAGAAAACACTTCCAATGGAATTCAAACCAACCCTTAAATACAGTAAGCTCTGGCTGAAAACAAATCTGTTAGCTGCTTTGTTTGATTCTGCCTTTTGTTAAGATTAAACAGAGAATGCAATTTTCTGCTATACAAGACAAGGCATGGACTCCCACAGGAAAATGAAGGAGAAGACAATGGCACCTTCTCTCAGTAAGCCTGACATAGTTTTGCTTTTTAACTTTGACACAAAGTAGTATTATTTCTTCATTAAATATTGGCTGTGGTTAAAACTGACTCTCAATTTTGTGAGAAACAAAATGCCTTTTAAAGGGATTTATTCTTATTGATTCTTAAAACTCTCACAGTACATTTCACTGCAACTCAGACTGAGATTTTTCAAAGCCTAGGCAGGTGCTATTTTACTAAGCTTCATGGTCCAGACTGAGAGATGCTAAACACAACAGTCTGTGTACAACAAGCAGTAGCTTTCACAAAGTAGCATTCATCACATTCTCTTGATGCTGCAGCAGAACAATGAAGACCAGAAGAAGGAATAAAACCATGATAGGGACACAAGACACAGCAGACAAACTCTTCATAGGCTATGTAACACAGCTCTCAATTCTTATGATCTGTTACTTTTTATGGCCCACATAGATGCTCAACAAGATCATCATGGTTCAAGGCTTTCCACCTTGTAACGAGCTTAATCAAAGAGACTATTTCATCCAAGTATTATATAACATACAGTGTACAAAAATTATGTAGAACAACAGCATATATCAGTGTAACTACCCACTGACAAATAACAAATTAGCTTGACATTACATGCATGAGAAGAAGAGTGCTTCCTTATGACAAACACCAAGAAACCATTCAACTGAGGATGAAACGTGACAGTGTGAAGGAGTCCAGTTCTGTCTGTGGCCAGATATTGATATCAACATCCAACTCTAAAATACTATTTTAAGAGCTGAAGTAGCCACAGTATCTAAATTGTTTCTTTAAAACAGCAAACTGTACCTTCCTATACCCATATAATGCTTCACATTTTCAAGAGTCAAACTCCAAACTCTTGGCAGAGTCTTATATGTTCAGTTATTAAGAGGAACAAAATAATCAAAATAGCATGTGTTGAATTTCAGCTCTGACTGGGATCACAGGGTACAAGGAGTCAAACTATGAATAATGGCTTTCCAAGACTCTTAATTCACAAACTTGACACTGAAATTTTGTGGCACACAGCTACTGACTAGTGATATCCTGATCAACTGCACATGCTACAAACCTTTGGTACAAGTGATATTTGCAATAACTTACAGGCTCTCTCTTGGAGTGGACTTCTACAGACTGCTCTCCAGAAGGGGCTTGTTTGTAGCTTAAGATATCTCAGATGGCAGCTTCTCATAATCCTGTAAGGAAACAATTCAGATTTCCTACCAAAATTTCTCTTACAGTGATTTCCTTGGAAAACTACACCTAGACTCACCCCCACACTGCTATATTTATTTTAATAACAACAACAAAACCCCCACAACACACTGTGGTGAAATGCAAGAGTACTGCTTTCTTATTTCATTTTAATCTGAAATCTATTCTTATGGAAGATGCCCATAAAATTTAATTTGCAAGCTCTCACATCTACAAATTTGAAAGCAGTCTAAACAACTTTACAACAGACATGGAATTCTCTATTCTATTGCATGGGACTTTTAAGTTTTATAGATTCCTACTCAAACTCTAGAGAAGACTGTTACAAAAATGTTAAAGGCTTTTTACATAAAAAGTAAGACTGGAGAAATGAAATTTCAGTATGGTTTTGGTTCTTGAAGGACTTTCCCTTGCATATCACTTGAACATGTGCTAGTCCCTTCCAACATTCAATTCTGACCCCACAGGGGTGGGGGAAAAACAAACATATCTAAGGCAAAGACTTTGTAGCAGAGATTTTTGTTGCAATGATGATGCAGGTCACTTGGGGTAAATGCTGGCTATATGGTGTGGTTGTACAAGGAGCTGAACTGCTGTTACAACAGAAAAGAGTTTGTTACTACAAAATCATAGTCAATGGAACTAACCTTCTAACTGAGATGACTTCTGCTGTTATAATAGCTGAAATGAAAGAAAATTACTGGAGCACATTTGCAACACAAAAGCACACTTTAAGGGAACAAAACAGTGATGACATCTTTCAGACAGTAATTTGGTGAGCTCTTTGGTTGCAGTTTTGTTCCTGCCAATCATTTTCTAAAAGAAGGTAATATTTGGGGAATAAACACCCAGCTACACTTTCCACACAGAGCAGAAGAAATTAAAACAAATACAGGGCAACTACCAGAAAAGCTGCATCAGGGTCATGTAAGCACATGTCACCATTATGGTAACTTTTGGGGGTTTTTTTTTCCCTTTTGGACTGGAGCAGCATTAATCCTTGCTAAGGTACTGAAGATTATCAGACAACTTTGCTGACCATTGCTATTGCTTCTCATGTGCAAGTATCTACTTTAAAATATTTAATCAGTGTAAGTTCTTTTTCTGCAACCTAATTCTATTGAGAAAATAAGAAGGCTGCACTGTATCTATTCTAATCCTAGTCATTTTAACAAACATCTGTCCTGCATGATTTTAGAAGTGTAACAGCTGGCCCCATAGTTACTTTCTTGAATGTCCAGTAGAAAGGAAAGTACTTACTCCCAAAAAAGCATGTTTGAGTACTGTAAAATCCTTTGCAGAAACACTTGGATGGGAAATCTGGGTATTTTTACCACAACTTAAAAATCTGATAATAAATCACCAGGGAGTAACACATGCATTTTTGTTGAGAAGAAAATTTTTTCAGAAGGAACCAGAATTATAACTGAGGTGCATCCAAGCATATCACTTGGACAATAACATCTCCCCCTCAGTACATAAAAGGGCATTTGTCACATAATTACCATGTCACTCTCAAATAACTGTCACTGCAGAAGCAGCATACAGCCCAAGAGGTGTTCATTTGTTTTTGCCTCCATTATCAACAGTAGGAAAAATACATCACAAATTATCTAAACCTTCTGTCAGAGAGCAATGGCAGGACAGCTGTTTACAAGAGGTTTAAAAATGACAGGAGCTCTTTCAAAACAGAAACAGCAAAGCTCACTTTTAAATTATTTTATGTAGCAAGCTGTTAAGATTGTTACAGGGAGAGTAGGGCATAAATAAAACCTTCCATTTTTAAGCCAACATAAGTGTTGGCTATACACCTACAGAAAACAATCTGGCATTTCATTTGAGCCTCATGCTAATTGAAAAATGTGAGCAGAAGAAAGAGAAGAACAAAAACCTATCTACCTTTGGGCTAGGGGGTACTATACTGCAAAAAATAAGAGCATCCAAAAATCCACAGCTGCCATCATGCCTCTGCTCAGCTGAAAATGTGAAATGAGTCAGCAAATTCAACCTACCATGTACTTATCTAGTATCCCCATCACAACTGGCACTAATTAACCTTGCAAAGAAGTGGAAGATATTAATTCAAGTGGAGTGCCATGCTAAAACAGCTCTGCTGCTCCTCTGTTAGTATAGTTACAGCATTAATTGCCTCTGTAAGCCCTAATTGGGCATACAGACTGAATATTCCAGGGAGAAACTTCAACTTCCCCTTCCATCCCAAAACACCACTCTCAGGGAGACTTCAAAGAGATTAGTAGATATATTGGTTCTACTCATGATGAATATGCTTTCTCAAGACTGGAAAGTTTTTTTCCTTTATGACTACTATCTAACAAAGTTTAGAAGTACCACACCCAACTCACAGGTTTCTTGTGTCTTCCAAATGAAGAGCTGACCATTGGGTTGTGGTATATTTTTAGAAGTGGTGGATTAATTCAGGAGGGAGGATGGGCCTGAAGGAGGTACACTTCCTAATATAACTTTTTCTTTTGTCTTTGGAGGAAGCAGCTGAAAAGCAAAAGTCACAGGATCATTAAGGTTGGAAAAGACTTCCAAGGTCATCAACTCCAACCATCAATCCAACACCACCAAATGATGTCATCAAGTGCAATGTCTACATGGTTTTTGAACACCTCCAGGGACAGTGACTCCATCACTGCCCTAGGCAGCCTGTACCAATGCTTAGCCACTCCTTCAGCGAAGAAATGTGTCCTAATATCCAACCTGAACCTCCCCTGGCACAACCTGAGGCTGTTTCCTCTTGACCCAGAGCTAATCACCTGGGAGAAGAGAGAAATCCCCACCTCATTTCAACCTCCTTTCAGGTAGCTGTAAAGAGTAAGGAGGTCTCCCCTCAGCCTCCTTTTCTCCAGGCTAAACAATCCTAGCTCCCTCAGCTGCTCCTCACAAAGCTTGTGCTCTAAACCCTTCACCAGTGTCATTGCCCTTCTTTGGATACACTCCAAAAGCACCTCAATGTCCTTCTTGGGAGTCAGGGGACTAAAACTGAACCCCTAGGTTCAGTTTCCAAGCTGTGGCCTCACCAGTGCCCAGTACATGAGGACAATCAGAGCCCTAGTTCTACTGGCCACACTGGTCAGCAGTTTTCTGCAAGCAGAGTTTGTTTCACCTCTGATGGTCACAGGTGAGCCACCTCCTCCCTGCCTTTAGCTCCCCTCAGGAGCTTTTTCTTCTTATCCTGCCCCAGTCCTGTTGAGGAAGGAGGTGAGACAGCAGCTGGCAGCCAGCCCTAGACAACCCTCCATAAAAGGAGAGCAACACTATTATCAATAAAAAGAATACTGGGCTGTTTCATGGCATTTTCTGGAACAACAGAAATTCACATTTCATCTGCTGTTTTTTAGGCAAGCAACAACTGCATTCAGCTACAAATTGCTCCTTTCAGCTACCCTCACATCTCCTCCACTGTCTGGTGAGGATGCTGCTGCCAGAAAAGCCTTTACACAGAATTAAGAGAGATTTCTCTCATTCTTATTTTGTAGATTTTTCTTTTTTTTTTCCTTTTCATTTTTCCTTCCAATTTTCAGAAACACAACCTCCCTCAGACTCCTCTGTTTTGTTTTTTGGGTTTTTTTTTTTTAAACCACCTATCTTCTGATTGTTCTTTTGTTTCAATCCATTTCATTCACACCTTCTAAAGCCAACTTTTACAGGAATACAAACAAAATCACCAAGCTGAGCTAACTTAGAAGTTAGCTGTGCTTTGAGCAGGTCATTAGACTAGCTAACCTCCAGAGGCCTCTCCTCAACCTGAACTACTCTCTGATTCTGTGACATACATACATAGATACTTAGGCATACACAGAGCTCTTCCTTGACTAAAGCACATATTCCACCTTGCACCACAAAACAAGTGCAGGTTCACAGCATCCCAGCTTCTGCCAGCTCAGAGAATGACCTTGCATTGTTAACATCAGTCTCTGTTGCCCACTCCCAAGCAAGATGCTCTTATTGAGGAGGATTATCAGAATCAGTCATGGCCTTTGCTCCTGCATGGATTTATGGTATTTGCAAGTATAACTTGTGCAGCATTGAGACAGACAAAGTAAACAAGGCTATAACAAAGGAGCAATACCAATGAGTTCTGGTTATCAATGTCAAGCTTCAAAAGAGAAATTTCAGCACTGGAAAGATGAAAATCTGAACAACTGGGACTAAACAGTGTCTCATTAGAATAGGAAAAAGTTCAAAGATGGGAGAACTTAAGATATAGCAGATATGCTCTTTGCTATTTGTTTTCATGTAGCAAGTTTCTCAAGACTGGAAAACTAATTGCTTCCCAACACAAATAAGCAGTGTGGCATGTTTGAGCAGTCACTAAGATGTACAGAAAAGCTAGAGAGGAAAAATCTTGTGCCTTCAGGACAAAGTGTAACAGTTAGAGTCTATCATAATGATAAAAGCTTCCAACCTTGCTGTCAGCTGATGTCTTGCTTGAAGTGGCTTCAGAGTCAGATTCAGGGGAAACCAGCAAGATTAATTCTAGCATGCACAGTTCATTACCTCTCACAGAAAACATCATCAACAGAGTTTAATAACTTGCTTCTAACTCCTTAATTGTGATGTCTCCAATAATAATTATTGATTATGTCAAAACCCCTGCATTGTGTATAAGACTACTGCACAACACTTACAGCAACTGAGTGCCAGCTGATACTTTGCCAATTTGATTTATTAGCAGTTATGTATACACAAGTGGCAGCTAATGTGTTGGCTGCCTTCCTGCTATGTCTGTTCTAGCCTAGTCCCTCCCCTTCAATGCTAATCAGAGAGCAGAGCATAACAAGGAGATAATTACACATTGCTGCTATTTGTGCCAAGAGACTTTCTGTAAATATTTTTAGTACATTCCATTACTTTTCTCTGGCTACAGGTGGTGTTTTAAGGCAGAAGCTTGGAGAGACACTCTCCTATTGTACTCATGTCTCTTACTGAAGCTCTCTTGGTTGTTCAATACTCAATTTTAGGACTATGACACTAAAAAATGTGAGATACATAGTTTTATTTCTCTTTCAGTTAACTTAAACTATACAGAAAAATTTCCTTTATAGGTAGTGAAGTAGTGAGGATAAAACAGCTAAAGGAACTTTTACTACCAAATGTCTGAAAGGAAATTAAGACATTACTTACTTGGAGGCCAAAATTTGCTCAAGCCATTCTGTTATTTAAACCAAGGTATAGGTGAACTCCTATTTTTTTTTCTATTTTGCAAACATCCATATGAAAATTACCTGAGTTCTTAATTCTTCACTCAAAAAAGCTCACAAACTCTGAGAAGAATGCCAAATTCTCTCAAAGTTGGTGTTGACTATCAGAAAATGAGCATTTACCATTGAAAATGGGAATAAATATGACAATGAGCTTAGGCTGCATAATGTTCACTTGGAAAAGAAGCAAATAACCTAAAGAAAAACATAAACAAGACACTAAAGAGCCAGGCTGTTACTAGCAAAATTTGTTTACTTTTTCTCTTTTAAGTGTTAAAAATAAGTTAGGAAGCAAATTAGATCCCAACTTATAGCTTGTAAAATTATGATAAAATGTAGTAACTGCAAAAAAATAATCTCAGAATAATTCATTTTAATTTGTGCCAACCATGAACAACAAAGTGGATGCTGACCTTTATACATAAGAGTCTTCCTGTTTCAAGGGGGAAGGTTTTTAACAAACCAATGGCAGCTTGCTGACAACAATTAGATGAGATGAAATCAAACCATGCACACTCTGTCAAAGAGCACTGGTGCTCCTGATAACAGAGACCTTCATCATTGTGTTAGCTAATCAGCTGCTGGTCTGGAATTTACTTCATGGCAGGTTGAAATTTAGGATTAAGTGCCCATCAATAACAGTGTGCAAATAAAAGGCATGTAAGCAAACTGATTTAATGTCAAACTAATGAGACTGGAAACTCTGCTTCAGGAATTATATTTTAGCCTTTATCAAATAAAGTGCTTGGAAGGAAGGAGGCTTCCCTGAATTTACTGGAGCAGGAGATTTCAGTAGTTAATGAGAGGATCAAAACTAAACGTCAAACTAACTAATAACACTAAATCTTTGTTTCTGATGCTTGCCAATTCAGAATCACCACTTTCATACACCCTGTTGTAAGTAACAGGTTCATTGGCCAAATTTGATCTTCCAGCAATAGAAAAAACCCATTTAGCAATGTTCTGACACCAATCTGAGACCCCAGCATACCAAAAAAGTTTAGCACAGTACTTGATCTCAAAACAATTACACAGTGTTCTGAAGAAAAACACATTCCTAAATTCACAGTTACTAACAGGTTCTTCTGGAAGCTATAAAGACTATTTTGAAAAGCCCGAGATATAAAAACATACTAATGACTGCAGAGATCCACCAACATTTGGTCTGTGATGTGACATAAATTAAATTACTTAAATAGCACAAGTTATCCTATCTGCCTGGTTATGACTAACTTCTCCTTGAACTTTCCCCTTAGTGGAGATCTGCACTGAATCAATGCTCAGGCAAAATACAGAATATTACAAGCATTTTAGGAATTGGACATATTTAGCTTAAGCACTTTTGTTTTCTATGTTTGTTTGGAAAGAAATATCATTCCTTGATACTTTTGGCTGTTTACTAAATTCAGAAAATCAGTAATTTTGGAAGATATGACCACCCTTCCAACCACTCAGGAAGGAATTTCCCCAATAGGGACCTGCTTGACATCTTTTCATTTCCCATTAAAAATGAAAGCACACAATTAAAATCAGCAGCAGTATGATATGACCTAGCCAAGTCAACACACCAGAGGAGAAAACATGTCACCAGCAAATTAAAGCCTGTTGTTGTGTGTCCACTGTTCTATGAGACACTGCTGCTATCATGTACATATACACATGTGCTTGTGTACAGATAGACCTCTTATCTTTAACCTCACTAACCTGAAGACAAAAGGAGATAATTTTATGGGCCTGAAGAGATCTACAATAATGGACACAATGCTGAAATCTGTGCCACAAAGTCTCCATTGTATTTGTTAGAGAAGCTATAAGATAAAAGCCAGGTCAGGCACGTTCACATGCTGATGTGCAGCAAGTACCCTCCAAAAGTTTGCACAAGTCTTTGGGTCAAATGCAAAGAAACTTTGAAGTGAATCATTAGAAGGAAGGCTGCAGTAGAAACAGAAACATACTGGTTTTGATGAAGTGAATAACTGACTCCCACCTAGAAGACCAGCACAAGGCCTCTCCAGCAGTTAAATCTCAATGGGAATTCCAGGAGTTAAGTGATGCTCAGCTCATAAGCTACAGTCATCTTCACCAGTAATGAGTGATTCCACACAGGTTACTACTGGCTAATACCTCAACTGCAAAAATGGCCAAACATTTGAACATAAACTCCCCTGATTTTATACACTACTGCATACCTACACCTACACAACCTTTTCTTAAGATCTTTTTCAGGTCTTATCATTTATATATCTGATTTCTTCTGAGCAAAGGTCCCAGGCACAACATTTTTAAGGACTAACCCTGGATAAGATGTCCTTTAGAAACATTTTCAAGAAGATCAGGATGGGGGAAATGATGGGAGAAGAAAAGAAAGGAAAAAAGTAACTTTCAGATTTAAAGTCCAAAAGGACAAAAAAGAGAGATTAAAAAACCCTGGATTTCTGCCCTCCCATGTTTCAGCAAGGAATTCTAAATATCATCATGGGAGAAATCAATTTGCAGCAGCTGTGGACAGCCTTAAGGGCTTGAACAGCTTAATTGGAGAAATGTTTTAAAAGTTAAAAGGCCAGAATCATGTCAAGTACTTGAAGCAAAAACTCACAGATGCTTCTAAATGTATTCATTATACAGCATTACAAAGGACAGCAGTAATGCAAGAAAAAAATGTTCAAAAAGGATCACTAAAAGCTACTTTTATTGATGAATTCTAATCAAATACCAACATCATGTATATAAGCATATACATTTTAATCTATAATGCTTTATTAGTAATTTTTAAGAATTATCCTTTAATAAGTATTTAATGTATAGGAGCTAAATTTTCAAGTACTTAGAAACATAATAGCCACTTAACTAAAGTCAGGATTGAAATTTAACAGTTCACTTCAACTATTCATCTCCTAATTTAGTTTTCTTCTTTATGTTGAATTTAGTGTTCATGCAGGGAGATAATCCAACTTTCATGACAGTTGAAGCCCAAATGCCTAGAATATGAAAGGGTACAAAACCTCTGGCTTTTAACTTCAAGAGCTAGGATGCATATTTACCCTTTGGCTTAATTGCACATAGAAATAATGATGCTTTTAGAAGCACCTGTTTGCTGAGTAACTCAGATCTTCAAGATGAAAATAGTACAGAAGGAAAAGAATGTCCAGATAAGAGGTAGCAATTCTACCACTCATTATTACCTCTCTTCATTAAATGTATGAGTTTTACCTTCCTCATCTCATCATCACCCCTCAGCAGTGCTGCTTAGGAAGGAGACAACAATGTTCATTACAAGCCCATCACCCCAAGAAGAAGAGGTTCTTCAGCAACTGCTCTCTCTAGTGAACTCTGACCTGAAATGTTGATGAATTAATAACTCAAAGAAAATGCTACTGTTCTGGAACTACTGTGAGCACCCAAGAGGCAAAGGAGGTCATGAAAAACTGCATTTTTTTGCTCTATTCTTACATTTTATTTCAAATCACTTCAATGCACTACTTCAGATTTGCAATGGAGGTAAGTGCCATGCAAAAATCCCCCAAAGACCCTTGTTTACTCTTCAGTAGTGTAAATTTACAGTGCAATAGAAAACACAACAGTTGCACAACAGTGAGATAGGTCAGAAAACCTGCATCTATGTTAGTAATATACTTTCTGTTGTTTATCACACAAAAAGGTATCACATAGATTGTTCAAACAGTGATTTGATTTATATGGTTACCTGCAGGTAGTTTGAAGGGAAGCATTATCAAGGACCTCTGGTATTACACAGGATTAGTTTTCTTCCAGTAATGACTCTAATACTGGCTTCTGTGCTATTCTTCCATGTGTTGAGTCATCCTCAAGGCATGCTGGAGTTAGTCTGGAAGCCTGAATTACTGAAGCTCCTTCCCCAAACTCCAAACTGTGACATAGGAAAGCCATCCAAATCCTGTTACCTTCTGGCTGTTCTCCACATCTCCAAGAACTAACATAATGTGCTTTTGTATAAAAATCAGCATATGATGCTACTACAAACACAATGCAAAAGAATCAATCCCAGTCACTGTAACACAGAGATTAGAAAGGAAATCTTCAATTCAGGAGCACATTTCTACTCAGGGAACATACATTTATTCAGGATTTTAGTATTTGCCTATGTTCTGTTTTCCCACTGTAGCAAGCCATATTTAAGGTTGATCTCTTTTATCATCTCCTAATCCATCTGCTTGCCAACTTATCCAGTCTCTATCAAAGGCTAGTCATCAAAAGCCTTTATCACCCTTTTCTGCTGTACAGTCCATAGCTCTGAAGCTATGTGGTATAAAAATGATGAACATTAGCAAAGCTGTGACATAAAAGTTCTAACAGTAAGAAACTAGAGTTAAAAGAAGAATTTGAGTTCTAACTGAACTAATTATTGGGAAAGGAGATTGCAGGAAGCCCAAAACATTCAACTAATTCTCTGTAAAATGCCTTCTGGCAAAGAGGATATGAAAAGAGTTTGCACCTCATGTCTGCAATTAACTTGGAGACTACAAAGCTGAATGTTAGGTGAATGTCCACATCTGCTTGTTTAAGGAAATGCCTAATTCACAATGTAAAATAAAAAAACCCAACACATACACACAAAAAACCCCCAAACAGTCCTGTTCTGTTGAGCTTCCTGAAGCCCTAGCCTTTGCCAGAGACACAATCTCAGCTGCAATCATGTGGGCTGTCTTCTGTTCTAGGATACACAGGTTAAACTCAGACACTCACTGGCTACAACTTTATAGCTAGGGCTGATGTGAGGCTGAAAAGATGTACAGTGAGAATCAGGTGGCACANATTTATTATTTATATATAGCTGAGGATATCACTTTAAATCCTTATTAATAAATGGATAGGCTACATACAATAGACCTGAGCCCCTCTCCTGTGCTACTCCAAGGTTCTCTCCTTGAAATTTCTTTTAAGTCATTAGTTTAACAGAATGATATGACTGAAGTATCTCAGTTATGACAATGAAACCAAGCAGTATTTCCATGTTGCATGGATACAACACATACTGTCAGTCTCTACAGCCAGTTCCATACAAGCCCAAAAGCTGTTCAGAAATATCTCTGAAAGATTTTCCCCCAACAGATACTTTTTCTCTTTCCACATCTTACTCTAAGGAACCTGTAAGCTTGAAGCATTTCTACCTTTAGGGTTCTTTCTGCATTTAGCTTTCTCCTTGCCAAGAGATACTAGAAAATACAATATAAGCAACCTCAGAGCAACAAGATGCATTTGCTTTTTTGTCTTCTGGCCTTAAAATCTGAGAAAACCCAACCAAACCAACCACCTCTTGCTTTTTGCTTAGAAGATGTATCTGGGAACAAATGGCCATGTTTAAAACATCCAGATTTCTCTATTCAGCCTATTAATTGGAGTGCTTAGTCCTGTCATTCTTCTTTAGCCTTGACTTAGCTTGCACTCTTTGTCACTTCCTTAGGCAGTAAGCTCTTCATATAGTTTGCTGGGAACAGTCCCACATTGGCAGTCTCTGTTGTTGCAGTCAATTCCAGGTGCTGACTTCCATCAAAGAGAGCAGTTGTGCTGCCTGCACCCTGGACAGTCTGCCCTCTCACTCACAGCTTTCTTTTGTGGACTAGGGCAGCAGCAGCTAGCAGGAGAGCTGTGCAGCAGCAGTACTCCCAGAACTGATCTCTTTAATTTACTGGTTGCTGGTTTA
This sequence comes from Galbula dea, assembly GCA_013399015.1. Taxonomy (NCBI): domain Eukaryota; kingdom Metazoa; phylum Chordata; class Aves; order Piciformes; family Galbulidae; genus Galbula; species Galbula dea. Next base: position 1,222,364 of record VWZX01008706.1, on the reverse strand, counting down.
TTTACGTACCTTCAGATTTGTTGGATCGTTTTCATTTTCTGCTCATAATGCACACAGGAGGAAAATGAGTCAAAGAAGTCATATCAAAATAACCTTTCAGGGGTTTTTTTTGTAGGTAGATGGTATATTCTAATATGGAGTCCATTATTTTTCCATTTAGGCATTACAATACCCTTTAACTTACTCCCATTTTCCCTGCCTAATTTGCCATCTCTTAGATGCCAAGAACATGTAGAAATCTCTGAGGGGCATTTCTCTCATCAGCAGAAAAGGAACATTGGAATAATGACTTTCAGGCATTGGTGGCAAGCATTGTATTCTCAGAAGCATAAAATCAGAAATGCAAAAACTCCTAATAGGTGACCTAATCTATCTTTCTGCACAAACTGAGTTCTGCATAGTTGAAATATCCTCAACTTTGTTTAGGAGTTGCCTGCTTGGGATTCCACAAGCAGATTTCTTTCCAGTAATACAGTCATGTGCTCTTCCCCATGTCCCCTTTCAACCTCAAGGAGGAGCTGAAATTCAGAATAATATGAGAGATAAAGGATGAGAAGCTCAGAGTTGCTACCTGGAAACGACAAACTTAGCCTGACATAACCCAGAGTTTCGGGCTCTGTATTAACAGGAAAAAAAAATATTAGACAGGCATAAGATTTCTGTGGCAATAATTACTTTCTAAATGTACTGGAATAAATTTAATCTTAATGAAATTCCATCTGATGCCAATGCAGTGACTGCTGCCTTTCTGATACACCTCTCTAATTCTCAGATCAGCAGGCTAAGATCTTGTCGCTCCTGAATAATGAACTTTCTTATACAGTTAGATGACTACCAATATCTAAAGACACACTTTAGCAGTTCCCCTCAGAAAAAAATAATGGCCTGTTGGCAAAAGCTAATAGATCTATATTTGCTCTCTGCTTAGTTCTGTAACTTTTCAATTACAGCACTTATTTGTGCTACTGTCATAATCAGAAACTTAAAACATTAAACGGCCTCTGAACTGGACATCTGTTTGATCAAGTTACACTGTTCAGCCAGTTCCACCAGCAGAAGTTGTAACAGAATATCTACCCACATCCATCTGGTGTTAGCAAACATCTCCAGACCACAGATCACCAAAAGGTATTAATACTGTCAAGAGTTTTAGGCCCCAGTCTCATGCTACCAGTGGAGTAGCTCTTATTTTGCAACGTGCCTTAAGGATGAAATGAGGGTAAAGGAACTGAAAGGCTTCTCCTTCATCCCATAGTTGTTCAGTGGATCTGGAGAAAACAGACACCTCACACATTCAGCTGAGTAGCAAACAGTCACAGATGGATGAGAAGCTGACCTTCTAAAGCATCATTCAGGAGAGCTGAATTAGCACAAAGGTATAAATAAGCAGCTATTAGGATTGCAGCAGCAGGAGCGATTCTGTCATACTAGAAGGCAAGACAATCAGATTCTGTTATTTGTATACAATCACAGTTGCTATGGGGTAGGCAGGAGTGAAGAGAGACAAACAAATTATAACCTTTTTGCAAAACTGAAATGGAAGGAGTTTGGTGGAAGCATCTTAAGCAATGAGAGTCCTTCCCAAATGGGATTTCTTGCATTCATTTTGACAGCAAGGGATTTTTTTTCCCCCAGATCACATAAAAGCAAAAAAGAGAAAGTTCCTGTCATAGCTTAAGCCAGTAGTTTTCCCCTAGAAATGTTTACAGTTTTAGTCTCAACAGGGAGGCATGTTTTGCATGTAAATAGCAGGTGGTTATGGAGAGTTACTTTGACAGCTAATGTCTTGAGCTGCCTTGACATCTGTGGTCTAATAGAGTGGCTCTGTAGTAAGTGAAGCTCCTGATGAAAGGCAACCAAATTAAGTGGAGTTTTTCATCTCAGCTTCTAGCCAGCTATACTGTGACCATTCAAGGGGGAATGAAGAAATGATTAAAAAGAGATTGCACTCTGGCTCTGGTGGCAACTGGCATAAATGTACTTGAAAAGACAAATAAGACAACACTAATTTTAAAGCCACAGCGGTTCTTCTCAGTCAGCACCACTGGAAATTGCATTGCTGAAAGTAGAAGTGGTCTGACTCTTGCCCAGCAAACAAGCAACATCATGCTACAGCAGAGGGGGATTGCCAAATGCACCCCAAAGAGAGCTAATTGAAGTCTTTGTCTTATTTATTCTTCTATGGAGAGAATTAATAGCTACAGTGTTCACATCTCCTGCCTCCTGTGATTAGGCTTAATTCACATTTTCTTTCTCTTTCCTGAATTGCAATCTGCAAATTACACTGCTGATCTCAAGAAGGCACACGATTCTCAGTAGTAATGTCTCTGGGACAAAGAACTAAGGAGGCCATAATTTTCCATACTGCAATCATAGACTTTTCCTTTCCAGACAATGCCTTTTCCTGGGCATCTTCTCTTAGAAAAACCTGTGACTTATGAACCCTGCAAGAATGTTTGGGCAGAAGTATAGTATTTTCATCAGTCAGACGGACTCAAGGATTGGTACAGGACTCTCTGATCTCTAAGGCTTTATAAAACTACATAGAATTTACAACCAACTCACCCAGAAAGGCATTTACTGACGTTTGCCTTGTATGCAGATTTGGACAAGGGATTTTCAGGCATTTCAGTGATTCACAGTTTGGCTACCAACCCACTCCTGTCCTTCTGAATGGCTTTATTGTAAAAACAAATCTTACTCTTCAACAGCACTTAGGGAAGGTTTGCTGCTAAAGCTTCCCAAGACACATTTTAAGCACTAAGTATTCCTGACTATAGCATTTTAGCGAACACTTTTTTTCCTCTTTCAAGAGAAGGTATTACAAAGCTACTGCTGTTATCTGATTTTATGGTAACATTTCAAAACAGAAAAGTAGATCTTCAGCATTTTTTTTGTTTACTCCAAGTGTTAGGAATTGTGGACATTACATCCCATACAGCTGTGAAATGAAGGGGGGTTCATGGAACAGCTGCCTTGTTGAAGCAGACATTTCCAGGGAACCCTCTTCTCCAGATAGCTTGTGAAAGCCCAAAGTGCAAATGTGACCATCTCCTCATAGATTTGCACATTTCCATGCCACCAGACCCTGCAGTGGTGTGAACTGTTCTTTGCAAGAGGAAAAATAAACAGTGTCACTGCTAATCTGTTTTTTCTGAGAAACATCCCAGCTGAACGGGACCAAAGGTGAAAGCTGCATTTGCGACATCGAAGACAGAACATCAGTCTGCCAAGCTATAAACAGAATGACAGTTCTCAACATTCCTTCATTATTCTGATTCTGCTTTGCCTTCATACTGGTTGTTGGCAAGTACATTCTATTTTGCCCTACAGTTGTGCTTCAGAGAAAAGCTGTCTTTGTCCTGCCCCCGCTGTCTGTCAGAAGGATGCCACCAGAAACATGGTGGTCTTACAGGGATCTGTCTTGACAGGTAATCTATTACATGATGCACACTGAGCCTATGTCTGCCTCTTGCCTCCAAATGCAGGTAGAACTAGAAAGCAGAAGAACATCAGGCTGGCCTTGTCTTTTTTTCACTGTATGTATTTGTGTGCATCAGTTGTGTTATGGCCAGGAGCGTTAAGCAGCTATGGACATGTGAGGCTTAGGCTCTGTGGAGAAGGGAAAAGAAACTCTGATTAGATTAGACTCTGCAGAAAATTAAAACACTGAAGCTCCATAACCAAATCCTGAAAATCAAATATTGACAAGAAGATAGTCCATAATAATCTCTTAAGTGTTTCTGCTCTGCCAATTATGTGCTAAAAATATTAAGAGCCCACATTTCACTTGAGGTAAAATTACCATGCAAGTGACATTTCCTCCTTCTGCATCTCATGACAAGACTTTGACTTAGAAGTCACAATCAATCATAAGAGTTTGTTAAATCCTTGCCATTTCCTTTATACTCTGCAGCCTTCACACAACATTGGTAAAAGTGTTACAACTATGAATCCATTGCTCAGCAAAACTAGGTAACCATGGCTCTTCAAAGAGCAAGGATTCACAAGGGAAATTTGCAAGCAGGGAAACAAACATGCTGGAAAACACACTCAAGTTCTGCTGAGAAACACAGAGGGAGCAGGACAGTTGCATTTGCAAATGCATGCAAAGATGAGGGCCACAAAAATGATCAGAGGGTTGGAACACCTTTGCTATGAGGACAGGCTAAGAGAGTTGAGGTTGTTCAGCCTGAAGAAAAGGAGGCTCCAGGAAGACCTTGTTGTAGCCTCTAAGTACTTAAAGAGGCCTAGAAGAAAGATGGGCAACAACTGCTCGGTAGAGCCTGCAGCACAGGCAGAAATGGTTTTACACTGAAAAATTAGATTTAGACTGGACATAAGGAAGAAATTTTTTACAATGAGGGTGGTGCAACACTGGCACAGGTTGCCCAAAGAGGTGGTGTATGCTCCATCCCTGAGGGTTTTCAAGATCAGATGGAAGGGGGCTCTGAGCAACCTGATCTAGTTGAAGATGTCCCTGCTCATTTCAGGCAGGGTTAGACTAAGTGAGCTCTAAAGGTCCTTTCCAACCTAAACTATTTGATGATGCAGCCCATGTGGTTAGAGAAAAACCACTTCCAGGGCCTGATTTCAGTATTGCAATGCCCTTCCTCCAATGACATATCTTGCATTGATTCAGATCCTACTATCCCTATTATGCAAAAAATACTACCACCACCTTCCACAGGCTCCATCACCCTTCTCACAAACCTTCTCCAGAAAATTCCTAGAACCTTGATAGAATGACAGATTCCAGATCCCATTCTTCCTGAGTGGGAATGAACTTGAACCCTCCCAGGACAACAGATCTCATTTTGTAGGAGCAGATGGCCTTCACTTCCCTTTGTTCTTCTTCTTAACAAATCTTAAAAATCTAATTTTTAAGAGATCACTGTGATAACTTCCAGATGCTTTTGGTCAAAAACTCAGCTATAATCTAACATCCTTCCTCATGTAATGAATGGCATAGGATGCCTACAGAATCAGGTCTTTCCAAGTCCTACAGCAAGTTGGATTTAACAGCAAAATTAGTATGCCAGTAGCAGAAAGCAGCCAACTTTTTCTCACTCCCTCAAGAAAATGCTGGGGAAAAACTTTCTACAGTGTACACAGAACTTACATCTCCAATCAAAACTAAACATATTATGATTTATGGTAAATACTATGACTACTCAGAAATACAGACCACATGTAGAGTATCCTGCCAAGAAACTATGACAGTCACCTGAAGTCATTTTAATATTAAACCCCACTAACTGCTGTAGGATACAATACTCCAGGGAATTTGTAACTTATTGTATTCTTACCATTTGAAATGGAACTTCTCATTAGTGATGAAACAAAAGATATAACAGTAGAGCTTCTGAAAGAATTCTTTGAGATTATAAAGTATGGAAAAATACTTGTATCTCAGGTTTGTAATACACAACTGGATGCTAGAACTATGATTTATTACAGGTTACCCATGTCTCTTTTAATGCAAGTTATCTGTTTAATGAAGGAACAAATAACAGTACCAGACAGCAGAAAGTAAATCAGAAAATACTAAAGAATAGATTAACTCTAGAGTTGGTAACAACTTAGGGTGTCTAATCGAAACTATACTTCCACTTTATTAACTACTATTTCTCTTTCTTTGTGTCAAACAAAAACAAATAAACCCAAAAAGCAAATGTAGGAACACAAAATACTGAATGAACATGTCAGTACAAGCATACCATTTCTGTAGGGCAAACCAAGACTCAGGAGGCATCAACTCTTTTTTGATACAGACAATGTTCCAACAAACTAACAGATTACTTATGCTAAAGTGTTTTTAGAATTCTATTTGCTCTTACAAACACTGTGGAAAATACAGGATATTGAAAAAGCATAAGGATTTCCTCTTCTGGGTTACAACTGCAAATATATTTCTCATTATAACACTGATTTAAAAGCATTGTCATCTAGCAGCAAATCACTTACCTGGGAAAGAGAGTAGACTAAATTCAGTCTGGCTCTGAGGGAATAACAATCTGTATCAGACAAAAATCAGTCCAAACCCATGTTGTACATCTCAGGAGATAGGCTGAGGAATAATGAGGCTAGATATTAACTGCACTTTTGCTCCTAGAAATGGTCTTAGTCTGATTACAGGTCAGACACATTGACAAAACAGTATAAAAAAACTGGGTGTTGTGTCCTTGATGTCTGCTTCCTGCAGAGAGGAGTCCTCTGCTCAATGGTAGCAGTCAATAAGATTCACAAGCTTAAGTTAAAATTAATCTTAAAAAGCTGTGACAGATTTTATCCTTCATCACTTTAGAGCTTGTTAAGATTAATGAAGTGCATTTTCCAACCTGACAATGTATTTATTCTTTACATCAGTGTGCCACCTGCCTAATAAAGACTATGTGTATTTATTGTTATTCCTATACACTCCTGTTGTAAAACCAAAAAGTAATCCTTGGCTGAAATAGCTGGTTAACTTAGGATGTTACTAACCTTTGAAGTTTTCACTTCTTAGACCTCTGGGGTTTTTTTAAACAAAGGGTCATCAGAATTAATGTAGTTTTGATCACCTCAATGTCATCACTTAAGGCTGAATTGAAATGTAGCATCTGTTGCCTATCACCAGTGTGGCAAGAGTTCATCATACAGAGTGTACAAGGTGGAGAATCTAGATTAATTTTTTCTTCTGCAATGAATAGGTATTGTTATACTTTCTCTTGCTAACAGCCAAAATAAAACATTGAACAGAAGACAGGAATGAGCAACTGAACTGAAGCCAGCCTTCAGTTTTCACTGTGCATACTCTTTCTTGATATTCCTTATGAAATCAATCCAGATCACTATCACATCATGTTTAATTTGGATTAACAACAATGGTCTGAAGCCCATTTTAAAATCAGAAGGTTCTAGGATACAATCTCCACAATTTGACCATGTGATCTACATTCCTTTTCCTTTACACTCCACTGCTTTAAACCTTGACAAACAGTCTGTGATGTAATCCAGAGGCTTTCAGACTAGAAACTGTTTAGGCAATCGCCAATCCCCCATTTTTTCATTATTTATTCAGAGTTCTACATCAGTTACCTGATATTTTCATTAGTATTGTTCTATCCTGGAGAAAACCAAAACTACCAATTTTACCCTGCTGATGCTTTGTAACTACCAACCTGATCTCAGATTCACCTGGATTCAGCCTCAGGAAGCTTGCTTTCACATCCCAGGCATTAGGATGTACAGTGCTATTCTTGTTGGATTAGATGAATGAAAACAAGAGATCTAACTACCATTAACATACTATAACTTCATCAGCATCTCCTTGCTACTGCCTTCAACTGCTCCATGTGCAAACAGTAGAGAAACCTAGGTAAAGTCCCACATATGAAAGCTTTGTGAGGCAGAAAGCAATTACTGAACTTGCCTCTTGGATCTTCTCTGATCCAACCCAAGAAACAAAGCTCTGCTTTGTGCACTGGGTTATGAAGGCATGAAGAATCAACACAAGAGGTACACCACCTCTAAAGCAGGCTGGAATCCTAAGCAAATTGCCATAAGACAACCAAGTTTTCTCTTTTTTTTTTTAACAGAAATTATCTATTATCAAAATCCACTGTCATTTAGCACTTGTGATTTAATTGGATGCAGCAATTGCTCCACAGGGACTTGATGACAGTGATAGAATGTTGCTAACGAGATGTGAATGAAGCTGTTGCCCCACGAGGCTTGCAGAAAGGAGACCTTCAGCTGGGGTGTTACTAACCTTCTGTAGAGATTGAAGCAGGATCCCTTTTATTCTTTTATTATTACATTTGTGTGCAGGAATCACACAGCAGGACTCCCAGTCCCAACTAGGGGCTTCTACTGCTCAGAGATAAATAAAATATGTGTTTAATAATACAGACTATAGATCAGTACTTCATAAGGAAATGGAAAATACACTCCTGGAGAATAAGCACATACTTTACAATAATTCTACTTAGCATTCAAGCTTTTTTTCCTCACTTATAAACAACAGTAACAGGACAAAAGATGGCAATTTTAATTGTAAAGCAGCTTAATAATTTTATAAAGGAAGCTGTACTCCTGCTGTACATCACAGCATAATGAATTCCTTTTGAAACAGGAGAAGGAAAGAATAATCCCAGAAGCTCTAACAGATAAGATGAAATGCCATCCTAATGCAATCTGCATCTTGTTCCTGCCATAATAAGTAGCTTTTTCTTTGTTTAGCAAATTGAACACTGCATTCTTCCCAATAACCAGAAGGAGTGAGGATGGGGAAGAATCTGCTTACAAGGGAATAATTTGGATGTAATTATTAATGAAGTTGTTTATTGTTCGCATTGTCTCTGCATATATAAATGCCTGTGCTGAACGTTCAGCAGAACTTAAGACAAACCATTAGTCTAATTTGAATAGTGGGAAGGGATCAAAGAGACCAGAATATAGTTTCAGCAGCTTTTTGAATTTTACTTTAATTCAGTAGAGTCCAACCTCCAAATCTCAGGTGATTTGACAGACTGCAAGTCTCTTCTGTATCTCTGTCTGACTTCATAAATCCTTCATATGTTTCTCCCCAAAAGTTTAAGACTTATACCTTAGTGACAGACTTTGGATGAGTTATTTATGGCTGTCAGTATTCAAAAAAACAGGGTTAGTATGAAAAAATAAAACTCTCTAGAAAGACAGCTGAACTGTGAATGAGTTATGGATTCCTCCAAACTTTAATTATAATTTTTTTTAATAGAGTATGGTTATAAATGTGACATTTGAGGTCTTACCTTGCTGCACTCAGGAAGGAAGCTACCAGATTCAAATGATCAGATAGAAAAATGAGCCACAGAACAATCTTTTCTCAAGATGCTCTACAGTGCTAAGAAAGTGGATTTTGTTCTTCTTCTGTGTATACCTGTTATTTTTCTACATACTGTTTAGTGGTTAGAAATGTAATTATTAAGGCCATATGCTTTCAATACCATATTCTCCACAAAAACAGCTATTGATCATACAACTGAATTAACATTCTTAACAGCAGAGACATCACTGCAGCAGTAGTGGGATAGAAAAAGCAACAGTGGAATGTCTATGTGGGAGTGAGAAGCTGCACTATGTAGCTGCTAAGGAGAGCACAGGAGCCCATGCATGGGTGAAGACACAGGTGAAGATTAGGAATCTTACATGGATCCTAAGATTTCAACAATATGCTGTCAGAAAGAATGATGATGGATGCCACCCCAGAGCTAAAAGAACTAGTGAGCCCAAGATAAAGATGAAGGACAGGACTTCAAAGCATGGCTGAAAATAGAGGGATTTCAGAAGCAACATCAGTTCTAAGTGCTCCCTTTCCACCTATTTTGCAGGAGTTTTATTTGTTTTGGTTTAACCCACATGAGTTTGCTGATCCAATTCACACCATGACTCCACAAGCAGGTGTGTTAGTGTAACTGAGGGAGCACTATGCTGCAGCATGGCACAGAAACAAATTGCTCTGGATGCAATAAGAAATCATGCTGAAGTGAAGAGATCATAAAACGAGGACTTCTCTTCCACCTTAAGCAAAGTGCAGCATTGGTTTCATTGCCTGTGACAAGTGTTTGATCTAGAATAAAGGGAAGCTGTAGCTTCATCTAGAGCTGAAAAGTAATCTGGATTTAAATTCCAACATAAAGACAGAAATCAAAGTTAGAAAATCATAGAATTGCCAGATCTGGAAGGGACCTTAAAGATCATCTAGTTCCAACACCTTCAAGACAAGGCAAAACAATTTGGATTATGATAGTAAAGCTTTAACCTGTTGTAAAACTAAAACTGTCTTAGTCTCTGCTAATAGTGAAAATGCAAATGACACTGTAACAAGTGGAACACAAAGAGCTCCTTGCCTCTTATTTGATTGTCCCAGAAACTGTATGCAGCATTCCAGAGGGGGTGAGTAGGTTCATTCCTTTCTGGTCCTCAAAAGGGAACTCAATGCATTCTCACATGCACTTCCAGCCATGGCTCCCCAGCAGAAAACCTTTCTCAGAGTTCTACCATATCTTATATATACATCACAATTCCTACATAGATTTTGGTAGGAAGAGCACAGGCCAAATTTAAGAGACAACAGCACCTGCACAACTACACACAAGTACTTCTATCATCTCTGAAAAGGCAGCTTCCACTGTACTTATACCCTCAGCCCAGTTACATGATCATCTACTGAAGTTACAGAACCACTTGAAGTATCAAGAATGTTCAAATCCTTAACTTCAAAAATCAGCATAATGAAAATATGCTTTATAAAAAGATAAGACACATGAGATGTAACATACCCTTCAACTGTGAAAACATCTGCAGTGAGGTACATCAGAAACCATACCAAAAAGCATAATTCATTTGTCTTTCTTCTCATGTTCTGTTTTTTTAAATACACTAACTTCAGTTCCCTTTAGAAACTTATTTCTCTTCCCTCAAATTAACTGCCCAGTGCAGGCAAATTCCTTAGACCCAGTCTGAACTTTGTCACAATCTCTGATGATGATGATGATTTTTATAAAACATGCTTTCATTTCAAGCCCTAAGCAAGTGTTTTCTGATCTTACACTTCTATTTCAGGATGTGTTTCCATGGTTTGGGCAACCTTCTTTTTGTCTCAGGCTTTCCCTTCAAGTCTAAATGAACTTAGATTTCTAATAAAAAGTTTATCCCTACTGGACTCATACAAGAGCAGGTGTTTGCAGAGACAAAGAACAGCCTATTCCAAATGGGTTGGCATTGGAACACACTTTTTTAGTCAATTGGAATACATTGGTTTAGAATTGTTAGGTTAAAACAGCAAAGCACTGTAACCCCATGACAACAGACTGACTTACCTCTCTCCTTCACAACAGCTATATAATTTCCCAAATTTTCCTCTGAGCAGCCAGCTCCAAGTTCATTGCTAGGACAAAGGCTGCCAGCTCAGTGGCCCTGGACCATCCTTCCCCTAACCTGGAGCCTGGCCAGGAGGCTGAGAATCAAGAGGATGCTGCAAAACCCACCTATGTGCAGGCTAAATTACCTGTGCTTGGTTTCATGCTCCCGTGGCCAAGATTCCTTTTGTCACCAAAAGAAAAGTGTTCCTGGTCCTGGCTAAGCTGCATTTACTGCTGCAGCTAGCAAAGCCTGACTTTTTGGAAAGAGAGGGACCACAGAGAGCAATTAAGCAGCAAAAGACAGAGGCTGAAAGTCTAGCATTCACATGACAACATTTCACTTCTGTGATGCTCAACAAGATCTTCGTATTTTGTTCATTTGTTAGTTAATTTTCACCTCATTTACAATATTCTAATAACATGAAAGAGACTAATGGTTTCCTTTATGATAAAAGTATCCAAAAAATGCATCTTTTTAATGTTTAATTGGCATAATTGCAAAGGCACAAACTTTGTTCAAATCAGCCAAGACTCCACTGGATATTTCAATCATCAGTTTTAATTCCAATTAGTTATTAAGTAATAGAATTATCTTTGCATTTTCCTTACTGTTAAGGCAAAAAGGACCCATTCATTACTGAATAAAACAAAACTATTTCAGTTTAGACCTCAAACAATAGATACTTCAATGGTTTAAATTCTTTCAGGGAAACAACCCCCCAACAAATCATCTATTTTTCACCTTTAAATTGATTTTCAATATTGTTCTGCTATATTTGCTCTCTCCACATGGTTTCTTCTGTTTCCTCCTTCTATTGCACTTCTTTTTCTGACATGTAATTTCCTACTTGCTTTTATTTCATTTATTCTACTATTTTTTTTCCATTATTTTTTCTATTATTTCATCTTCCTTTCTGTTTGTCAATGTTATGCAGTTTTCTTACTGTGGCTTAGTGTTGTGACATGCCTTTATTGTTGCATTTATTTTTATTTACTTCTTTGCTTTCCTTGTTCCATAGATGAGACACTATGCCAAGTCAAATCCCTTTTCAAATTTTCTTTGAATAAAAGATGAGCTGTGCTGGAATCATTCCAGATGTAGCTGCCAAGATGAACTGGTCTAGCACAGCTTGCTTTGGATTATATTCCATGATAGTTTCACAGTGTCACTCTAGCTGTAAGAGGAATACAAGAACTTTCACCATGAATCTCTTTTGCTGTCACTTTGGGTACCTTTGATGATCTCAGTCTATTGTATCTCAGACTCAAAACTAAGTGTGTGTGTGGGGGAAATAGGCTTTACTGTGCTGGCTTCTGACAAATACCTACTGATGGAGACCTTCAAGAAATACTGCTTGTGTTAACAGTGAAATTGAGAAAGACTGAATTCTTGCAGCTCTTTTCTGTTGGGATTCCCCTCTATCTGCTGCTTTGGGTGTCTTGGGGCATTGGATTTTTGTTTATTGCTTTTTGGGGCTTGGTTTTCTTTCTTTGTAATACTTTTGTTTCCAACTTGTACAACCTGAACATCTCCATATTTCTGCCATTCTGCCAAACCTCTTTAAAATGTGACAACAGATGATAAAGTTTTCATTCAATGCTCTTCTTGCCTTATCCAGTGCTCAACACAATGGTTGGTAAATTGAACACTCCTGACATTCATACCATCTATGACTATTTGCAATCCTGGCTTAAAAATCAGTTGTTCCATTTCAGATAGGCAGGAGAGAGTTTTTTATTATAAAGAGAAAAATCATTCAAGTTGTGTCAAAAATACACACTTGTATAAAAAAAACCCTATTTTTCTTTCTTATAGAAGAGCTCAGATCTGCAGCTAAATATTGTTTAATAGTTGGAAAATACCTGAGAAATCTCATGGCACCCCTGAATGAAAATACATAACTTAAGTGCTTGTTATTGGAACTTGAAAGTGTTAGACTAAAAGCCCTGATGGCAATTACATCACTGTCACCACCGATGCTGTGGCAGCACTTGGAAAGTCCCAGACTGGACTCAGTGGCAAATGGGAACTGGATTCAGGAGGTGAATTCTGGAACTGATGGATTGGGATCCAAGGTAGAAGGGACAGAGTCCTCCTTAGACACTTGCCACTGAAGAAGAGAATTTAACCCTTGTGATACTGAATATGATGTATGTGGAATGGAATCCCTTGTTGGTCACTTTAGGGTCACCTCTCTTGTCCTCTCCTCCCCTCAGCTCTGGCCTTTTACCCTGCACCCCAACATGGGACACAGTGACCTTGGTCTGCACCCCAACCCTTGGCACTAACTCTAAACATTGAGTGTTCTCACTGCTAGCAGCAGACACTGCCTGTGAGAACATGCTGTTAACTGCAGAAAGTGCATCACTGAGAGGAGACTGAGCTGAAAAGCCAAATCCCTGGACAGAATTAGTTCTGGTCTAACTCAAACCAGGACACATCTCCTGATACAAAACAGGTATATGGACATCCATTGCTGAAAGATTTTGTGGATGGATGCTTTATCATCAAATCCTCTGTAGCTTCAGGAACGTAACTCAAATAAATATCCGAGCTATTTTTGAGCTGATCTCTTGTCAAAGTGAAAAAAACTTCTCACAATGCCACAGGAGCATTCTGCTTTGATTCTTAAGCATATATCACTGCAGGTACAGGCACTGCCTTGTTCAGATCTAGCTCAGCTGTTTCTGCATGGCACCACACTGACTTAGCTTTACATCCTTACGTTATGGCACATTCAAAGACTGATTTCCAAACAGTATCATGCAAGCTAATTACCTTTTCTTTTCCTATACTTTCACCACAGAGACAATTTTCTTTTGAGCTATGCTTTCCACAACAGAGGTATCCATTTACTTCAGCCCTATCTTGTGCTGTGTCATGTTGTGCAGACTTCCACTATCATCAGCGAACTCTACGCCCATCAGTTAATTTATCAACAGGACAAGTGCTCTTGGATGAATTATACAGTTAAGGATCAAGCCAGTGCTTGCTCTAAACCTGAACTGATAACCAGCTTTTTAAGGGGAAAGAAAAAAAAAAGTATTTGTATCCTACACTGATTCATTTGTATCTCTGCTATGCTGTGCTTTAATACCACTGAAAGTGACAACGAAAATTAATTGGTTACTCTCCATCACAACTGCCTCCAGGTGTGAGAAACAGTACCAGCATCATGTCATTCCCAAGGTACTTCAGGAGAATAACATCACAGCTAGTTGTCAGTAGAGCCAAATCTCCACAGTATTTAAAAACACTTCTTATTTAGATTTGGCAAAAAGCTTCTTGGAAAGGAAAACATCAACTGTAGGAGCAGCTTGTATCTGAGTGTTCCTGAATCTATTTAGCTCACCTATAATGAATAAAAATGTCAAAGGATTTGTATTTTAGTTTTTGAAAAGGAAAACAGAGAAGGAAATTGGATAGAAGACAGTATTATGTTTATGAATGTAATCAACAACAAACATCTACAAGCAGAAGATATATGGTGTATCAACACACAGCACTTGACAGGTAGGAATGTGCACACATGGTACCACATGATACAGAATGAGTAGAGACTCATATGTCTGCAGAAAGTAAAACAAATTCAATAAAACAGAAACAAAAAGTCTCTGCATTTGACTTTCAATGCTAAACCAAAACAAGGCATACATCTACATGACTTCAGGAAAAACACCTGGCAGTTTGTTTTTTGATCTGTTCTCCTAACCACTTCTATCTTCTTCTCCAATTAAACTTAGTCTCCCAGGTCACCATATCCTGTTCCATCCTGCTCCAATCCTGGAAAATTTCTTCCTTTAGATAAAATACTTCATGTATTTAAGTTTGGAAAGAATGAAGAAATGAGTTCACTGTCTCCAAGAAATAGGAAAGAAGGATAGGTTTTAGAGGAAAGCAATATAACACAACAAATTGCAAGTACTTTTGTAATCAAGTGCTGCATTTAAAAAGGAGAAAGGACACTGTATTCTTGGGTAAGTTTTTACCTAGGGGAACTCTAAAATTTTCTCATTCATTTTTTAAAAAGTTCACTAAAGCTTCAATACTAGAAATGTGCATTCCAGTGCTCCTAGGTTCATGTATTTTTAGATGCAAAAAAAAAGACAGATGTTGCCACATTAGACAAACAATACATTTCAGCAGCAGAAGCAACAAGAACAAAACCTATTTGTTTGCTCCATTTTTTTGCACAAGGAAGACATTTTTCAGAATGCAAATGGACCCTATCTTCTGGGCTTCCACATCCCAGATGCCTTTTCTTTCCTTGGATTCAAGACAACTACTAAGGCTCTCCACCACACAAAAGGAAGAAACTCTCATTCTTTCACATCCTTCACTTTTTCATTCTTCCCATTGTACCCAGCCAGTAGCTACAGGTAATGCAGGTTAGCAGACAAAGCTTATACACATCAAAATTATAGTCTCCTAAGGCCATATTTCAACTTATTGTTCATTTCTACTGTTCCCTAGACCACAAATAACTGTATCATGATACAGGTTCTGGGTTGCCATCTGACTCCACCTATTGGAAATACTCATTAAAAAGAAATATGCTAGAGGATAAATGTAGTAATTTAAGATGTTCCTTTCTACAAGCCAACTACTTGGAGGATAAGTTGAGCACTTCCCTACTTACAGAATATGACTTATGGGACAATCACCTCCTGTGATATTACTGAAGAAAGGACACATAAAATGGTCTAACAGATTTATATGCATTTTTGTAGTGGCTCTGGCCATTATTGACATTCTTCAATTATCATTGACCTTTATGTGCTAGGACAAATACTATTCCCTGGAGTAGCCACTTAGAAGAAAATCTAATGTGCTGTTCCTGAACATGTCATCTTTATGCTGCTTTAAAAGAGAAACGCTGCTTAACCAGCTAACTGCAGAAATTGGATGGCATCTAATGATAGCTCCTCTCTCTAGGAAAGCTACAGCATATTAGCACTGCAAATGGGATGGGGTAATTCCCCTGTTTTCTGGGAGATTGTAAATGATAAATGTTCCTGGCATCCAGAAACATTTTTACTTTGTTTCCCAAAAGCCATAAACCCATTAGCCTCTCATCCTATTCTTGAATGCAAAACCCTGCAGCATGCACTGGACAGTGGGAGAAGTTGTAAAAGCAGATTAATCACTGCCTTTTTTGTGATATGCTGGAAACACAGGAAGGATCTTTCTACTCCTGGCAACTACATTTTTATTCTACACCTCTTAATCTTTAATCCCTTTCTCTGTTCAAAGTAATGTTAACCAGATGCCTGATTTCTCATGCAGGACACTTTCCAGGAAGAAGTGAATTCCACCCACAGATGCTGCAAAGCTGAGGTGATGAGTTTTGCCTTTATCAGCATTGTAACCACAGGGATTTTTTGCTAGACATAATCAGTCAGATGAAGGGTTTCTTTTGGCATAGCTAGCTAGGGTACCAGTAATCTTTCTTCAAGGAACACTCTGTGTCTATCATTGAGCAGAGGGAACTCACCAGAGCCAAGTTCCTGGATGGGCATTTCTCTGTCAACTCCCATTGCAAGTGACACAAGGACCAGAGGAGTCTTCATTGACTAATGAAGAGTACAAGGCAGAACCAAGGCTGAGGTGTTATGACAAAATAACAGCTAATAAAACTGTCCTTTTAAACATGCTTTCTAGACCATTAAATAATATACCTGGTAGTAGTAACAGGTTTTGAAGTGACTTTTCAAATGACACCATCAGTTATCAATGAAAACAGTGTCAGAAAGGGTAGTCAGGAAGAAACTTTTACCTACCACACCCTGTCCATTCAGCTCTGGATCCATTTCTCTATAATGAGCACAGAGTTTCTTGTCAGAGAACCATAACCCCTATTCCATTTCTGAGACTAAATGCCAAAAATTTATACCACATATTAATGGCTTTCACCTAACTACTGAATTTTCATTGTTAAATTATGCCCTAGGTGGTCTTCAGAAATTGTGAACTGCTTCCTGTTATGAGAAGTGACACTATTTTTAAATGTTACTGATGGAAACTGTGCCTAAGAAACACAACATGGGTTGCAAGTTTTTTTTCCAAGCCTACACTGTATTTCAAAACATGTCAGACAACATTTTCAAATGTATCTTTAAAGTGTATTTATCAAATTGGGACACAACCCACCCAAATACACTCTAAAGCTCAGGGCTATGCCAAGTCAGGCTTCTGGGACAGGTTTAAGAAAGGAAGTGAGAAAATGGTGTCAGTTTGTATACATAACTGGGACCAGAGTGAAGTCACATATAGCAGAATCATACAGTTGTGTATTTTGAGAAGCAAAGATCTGAAATCTTTAAACTTTATTAAAATTTCCTAATAAACTTTTAAAAAGGCAGAGTACCACATTATTTACCTAGCTATTGATTCCAAATGGTAATCACAAACTACAGGGAAAGCCTAGAGGAGGAATAAGAGTATGGAGTGATCTGTGGGTTTAGAGGAAACAGTGGTCCTGTCTAACTTATGTTAAATAAAGTTTCACCAAATCATTCTTTCCTTACAGTCAAAACAGTTCACAAAAGTATCTCTTGAACAAAGAAAAGGCCCTCTCATTTTTTGACATGTTTAGCTGTAAGACTTCACCTTCAAATTCAGGAGACTTAAATTAAATAACTAGAATTAGTCTGAGCAGAACTTCTAGCCCAGTTACTCCCACACACTACTCCTCCACATTAATGAACAGCCTATTTCAGCATATGCTTATCTTCCCCTAAAACAAACTTTCTGAAGGTATCCTGTTGTTACAACTTAAACCGTACAGCCAGAGCAAACAAGAAGCAAATCTCTAAACCTCAACAGTTGATACTGTTGAGGATCATTCTGGTATCATCTGGTCTAGCTTCAAGAATTATCACATTATCATCTGCACTAGCTTTAGCCTCCAAAACACCCCAGAGGAAAAGCTAGTAAGACTCTTTGAGCTTGGGACTTAGGTGTATGTACTACAAAAGCCTTCTCTTGTTTTAGAAGGGAAGAGAACACCCCACATGTGCCAAGGCTTCTTTTCCACTGTGCAGAGAAAAAGCAGAAGACATCTTCCCTCTCCTGAAAGCCTGCTCATTGGTTAACACTGGACAGACATTAATTTCTTGACTCAAGTGGTGACCTGTTTCCAGCTTCCACTGGTTAAATAATAGCAGTGTTCATGTGCTGGGTTTCTTAAGTACAGTGGAGTGTTCCTGGCCTCTCTTTTCCGCACGAAAACAGATGATACACTTCCAATATGTTGCTGAAGCTCCCTGCTACCAGATCTCCCTTTTCTGCCCCAATTATTTAAATTAGTCTTGCAATTTGAGATGATAGAGGTGTCTTCTATGCAAGCACCAATTACAAGAGAGAAAATGAGCCAGATCTATACCTGATGTTGATCGAGCTGCAACAATTTACACCAGATGAACATCTGACCTCAAAACATGTTAGATCCCAAACCCCTGTTTGTGTTATAGAAAAAAAATACACAAATCTCTGTTTAGTCAGTAGGGTTATGTCCAGCAGATAAATTAAAAATAAAGATAAATGCAAAGAAAAAAGCCAGTGACTAAAGAGACTTTCACCCAAGCCTCTCCTTTCATACTTGCAACTAAAACCACAAAATCAACAAATAAACACACAACAGTGTCTAATCTTTCAATTACTGAAGAGCAGTTTCATAGCATAAAATAATTTTCAGCACTACCCTGATGAATAATTACTGTTCTATTTCCACAATGCAATTCAAATCAATCCCATTACTGGAACCAGAAGCCAACAGACTCCCCTCCGGTCACGCTAAATGCAAGTTATTTTCCCAACTTCTGAAGTCAGAAGAACAAAGTTATTCCTTTATTAAAAGAGCCTATTTTTTACTAAATAGTGAATATATCAGCACCTGATTCTCATGTGTGTCTTTTTGAAGTAGAGAACTCTGATCCTCCAACAAAGCAAGGGAGGCAGACACTGTAATCATCAATTACATCGTCAGAGAGAGCAAATTACATATTAGCAACCAAACCCAAATGAGCTGAGGAAAACTGACACACAAAAGGCAACAGCTCCCTTCCCTTGCTTCCCCTGCTGCAGAGATAAAACAGGAACT
The DNA here is from genome assembly GCA_013399015.1 of Galbula dea. NCBI lineage: Eukaryota > Metazoa > Chordata > Aves > Piciformes > Galbulidae > Galbula > Galbula dea. Next base: position 1,203,376 of record VWZX01008706.1, on the reverse strand, counting down.
GATCTTTCATAATTTAAATTTAAAGGAGGAAGAAGGGAAAAAGGATGATATTCTGGGAACATTCTCCTTTGACTTGGATTATGGTAAAGATTTTACTCCCACAGAAAATAGAGGTCACTCCTTATACCATGCTAATATTTAAAAGGTGTTCAACACTTCAGAAGCATAGAGAAAGAGACAGTTTAGGCAAGAAGGTTTAAATAAAATATAAGTTGATAAAAAAAAGAGAAATATAATATAGACTTGCAGAGAGAAATACTCTGTTGCCTTTACATTATTTTTTCATTCCATAGCTCGATTTAATTGCAAAAAATTAGGTATTGCTCAGATTGAGTAAGTGATCCCAAGTGATCAGTGGCATCATTAGCCCAAGTCTTACCTGCTTTCATTTTTAGAATACAGCTCTGGAAAGAAATTAGGAGCAATAAAAGCAGTGTGGGTTTCTCTGGAAGTCTCTACCTTGCATCAAAGGTACTTACTCTAAGCAAGTCAGGAGGAGGATGCTGGACTCCAGATGCACTACAACATAGCTTTGGATGTAAAATCCCAGAATTAATGATGCCTGAAACATAAAATATCCTTTCCCCAGCCCAAATCATCCTAGTCTTTTTCTGTATAGAGCATAGTCCAACTAGTAGATTACATGTAACTGCCTTTATGCTACATCTTTAATTAATCAATCTTGAACTCTTGGCAGAAACACCAGAACTTATATTTTATCATGCACTAAACCTGTCCAAATGGCAAGTAACATTTGAGGGTTGTAATGTGCTTCTCTTTTCTGTATCTCTGTAAATCAGCAAATGCTGACAAATCTTTGTGCTGCCATTTCAAAAATATACAAATATATACAAGGTAGTTTAAAATAACAAGCTCTAAGAAAAAAAAAGTGATAAGCTTACACTTCACTAGAACGTGGATTCATTTGGTAAGAAGCTGTGCTATTTGCAAGCAGCTTGACTCATTGCATATGAAAAATGGAGTGGCACTTGCTGTCTGCCTGACTGAGCTTCTTGTAAACAAAGCATGATGTGTACAAGAGATGTTCCTGTCACTGCCTGAGCTCTGTCTACCTTTGGGGGTTTTTTAGTGGTTTGTTTTTGTTCTTTAAACCTGGAAAAATGCAGAAAATAGGGACTTAGATGTGAATGTTGAGTCCCCTAGGTCCAGAAAGCTCATGTTCTGTCCTGAGCTAAAGTTTCAAGACATACCAAGAGGAGATGCTGGGCAAAGTAAGGACTTTCAGAGAGTTCAAGCCAACTAAGAACATAAATGCCATTAGGGGAGAGGGGGAGTTCCTTTTGCCAGACAACTGCATAAAATGCAAATACCCACACCACTCACCCCTGGTACAATGAGGCAGCTTCCCCAGTGTTATTTACCATCCTGCTTGGAGAAGCTCAGAAAGCTCATTCCTTAGGGTAAGAGATTTTTGTAATGGGCAGTGAGTTCTGCCAGACTTGGGCCATTACCTAGTATTTTTCCCTGGCATTGTGTCAAAGAAAGGGGTTTAAGGCTTATGTTAAGAAATGATGTTTAGAATGATGCCAGGCCAGGCCCTGAGCTGTTCTTAATCCTTCATATGTCTGTGGGCTCCCACAGAGCTATGCTAATTCATACCAGCTGAGCAGCTATCCTATTTAAATAATGGTTTATCCCTTAATCTGATACAGGAGTTCTTCACCTACAGCCATGTGGAGTCAGGCATGTGTCTGTAAGAAAAGGGAAAGATCAATCCAAGACCAGAAACTGAACCTTTTTTCTTCACTGTAGCATCATGCCAACCCAGCTCACTCAGGTGGCCACTGCAGAACTTCTCCTTAGGATAGTTTCAATTTGACAACACTAAGAAAATTAGCATTTTTCTCAGTATGAGAATGCCACACACAAAACATTTAACAGGTACTTGTCAGTTAACTTCAAGTTAACATGTCAAGTATCAATATCAAGAACTCCAGGACTCATGGAGCTCCAAAGTCTGGGCCCAAAAGGAACTCTCATGGTCATCCAGATCAGCTTGTCAGGCAGGAGGCCCACAGAAGTACAAGCCAGCACAACCCATTAACTGAATCACTGATAATTTGGCAGCCTAGCTGAGACAACCAACTTGCTCCTGTGGTGAAGGCCCTATTCTGGAGGTCTGTGATAAATAAGGTGGAACCAAAGAAAAAAAATAAAGAACTGAATTTGCATTTCAAAGGTTTGAAGCACTTACTGGAAGTCATGGGATTGAAAGACCTTGAATCCTTTCTTTCTAGGCAAAAGATGAAGAAGTTCTTGTTGTGATCCCTGTCATGTTACAGGGTGAAGTGAGTGGAAAGTTCTAATTGACTTCAGCTGGGGAACAGACAAGAGATGCCAAAGACACTCAAATGCTACAAAGAAAACTGATGAATTCTGTTCCATGGATTGCATAACAAAAGAGCTTTGTGAAAAATCATCTCACATCACTCTGTAAAAGAAGAGAAGAGCTCTGAAAATATTCCTCCTCTTGGTAGCAGCTGAATACTTGTAGCAGTAAGGAAATGGAGCAGAAGCCATCTTTCTGGTACATTTGACCTTGGACTCATATGCCTTCACCTGCATCAGTTCACAGAAACCAAACCTGCTTCTGCAGAAACTCACTGGACTCTACACAGCTAGACACCCAGGGGAATAAGCAGACAAACATACATAGCTATTGGGTTTACTCCTCTCTTGGCCCCTTGGCAGAGAGAATGGTTTTAGGAGTTGAAAGTTCCATTAGAATTATTCTCCTCCTAGCTGCCAAATCAAATTATTTTACTCTAATTAAAATGAAGATTTAAGTCTTGTCTTTTTGAGGTTGAACTTGTAGGACTTGAAATGTGTGTGCATAGCTCCATATGCAGAAATATACAATATGCACATATATATATGGAACTAATGGAAAGGAGTAGTCTACACCTTAAGAATCATGAGAGCTACAGCAGGGAAAACCCTCTCCTACCATGTGCCCTACAGTAAATAAAATGACTAAAACTGTGTTGTAGGTTCCTGATGTATGTTTATTTACTCAAATCATGGTGCCCTTCAACAATTTCTCCTCTTATATTTGAAGTATTTAAAATATTTTAAAATTGAAGAATATTTTTCCTGACCCTTTCAGAGTTTTTCCATAAACTGAAGGTACTTCATATGAATGCATTCTACCTAGAAATAACAGTAGAACTTTGAGACATTCACTGTGATTGAATGTAAGAGCTTTTCAACAAAAAATAAACTCAAATAAAAATCAGGGTTTTCATAAAACAACCAGATCACAAAGGCTTCTCATATGTTAATGCTTCCTGCCTATAGGAAAAAGGAAATATCAACTCCCAAAAGACATCTTCACTTCTGATAACTGCAATCATTTAGGCTTCAAGTAGCTGACCAGAGATTTTTCTGTGTGTGTACATTGCTGCCATTGCTTTTAAGCACTCAAACCTGCAGATGATTTGAGCCAAAATTGACCTTTAAATATCAGTTGTATCACTCTGAGATAAATGAGTGTTGCTACTTGAGAGCTGTGTGAGGCACACAGCAACCTGGGAATCAGTGGCTCAGTTGGCACCACAAGCACTAGTAGTTCCCTTTCATAAACAAATACAGGTGGGATGAGAAATACTTGAGCATTTTCTACCAAAAAAAAGAGGACAAAGTGACATTTTTAGCCTCTTTTCTGTTGTCAGTAATAACTGAACAGTGGCCTCAGCCTCTAGACCTCAGTGCAGTAAAGCCATCATGAAGGTGACATGGGGAATTTTTGCTGCTGTAATTTTTCTCTATTGTATTCCATCATTAATATTTTAGCTTTGGACATTGACCAAGCTTCTTGTTGCCTTTGCTGACCTTCTACTAGCCCTTCTGGGACTGGCCCCTAACTCATATGGGCAGCATGAAAAATAATTGGAGCTCCTGGAGGAACTAAAAGTCAAAAGCAGTTGCCATTCAGGTCTTGTGGCTGTGGTCTTTATGTTAAAGACCTAGAGGCTGGGCTCCTTCAGCACTCAGCTCAGGAACATTCACATTAAATAAGCCACAGATTAACCCAAATTTACTCAAACTATATAAGCTCTTGGATTTTCAACCTGACTCTCTTCTGTAGTTCTACTGCCCACGTACCCTCATCACTCTAGTTTCCTTACTGTCTGCATTAGATTTTTATCTCTGGACAAATTGCAGAGGCAATTCCCAAAAAGGAATGTATTTTAAATATGAAAGGAGATTTTTTTTTTTTGGTTTATATTGTACAAAATTAAGCCCTGGAACTGCTTCCACTAGAACCCAGCAACACTAAAAAAATCCAACACAGCACAACCACCAACCCCAAAGATACCTGCAGTTCAAAGAGGAAGGAGTTTTCCAATAATGGGGTTTTTTTCCCCTAATAAAGTGTTTCTAAATGTAGTATATGATTATACAGGATATCACCAACCAGCAATGTATTTAAGGAAGAATTTAGCTTCTGGGTGATGGGTGCCATTATTATTCAAGAATTTCTTGCAGTTGTCTTTAAAATCTCTGCTAGTGGTTACTACCAAATGGAATACTAGATGAAGCTGATTCTGCAGCTCATTTATAGTTTATCTGTATATTGCAGTGAAATCTGGTAAAGTACAAAGGTGATTATAAAAATGCAATTAGGAAATAAAATCTTCCAGTAAGGTGGGGGGAAAAAAAAGGCTAAGTTAATTGTTTGCGAGTAGAAAGTATTGTATGTAAAGTACTCCTATTGCCATTCACACTTTTGTCTTAATATAGTTTAAGGTCAAATCATTTTTAATGGGATGTGACATGTGGCTAACATGCAAATTCTCTAATGTAATGTTACAAGAATGCACATAAATTTTTCACAACTAAGTGGAAAGCCAAACACAATTCATCTTGTCTAAACACACATTCTCTTTTCCCTGCATCATCCTCAGTAGTTAAAGACTATGATCTACTGTAGACATTTCCAAGAGTATAAATCTTGCAGCAGTTGCTAATGATTCTCTGGCAAAGACAGAAAAAATTACATATCTAGCTCTTGAAAAGAATTCCACAACTGAAATGTAACTCCTGGTTCCTTAAGAATCACAAAGTGCTTCAGAGAAATGCCTGGAAGAAACCAGTAATACTCCAGTGTGGATAAAATAATGACAAGGTTTTATTACTAGTATTGAAAGGGATACCTAGAGCAGGTCATGTAACTTAGTTCACAGATTAAAACTGTTCCCATCAGTCCCTTCCTCTACCATCTATATTCTACTCTTCAAGACCATGTATAAGAAAAGGGCACATGCTGCCATCTCTGGTAAAAGAGGTGTGTCAGAGCTTTCATGATCATGAAAAAGTAAATATTTACACACTGAAGTACTTAAAATTAAAATATAAACTAAAATTATGTGCAAAAATTCAACAGGACCCTGATTTCTAACTCATATACACTGAAGATGCCAAGTCCCACACAAGGTACATATTCTACTTAGTCCAGAAATTGGACATACCCAGCACAATGAATTGTCCTCATTACACTACCCCATCAAATATCAATGTTTGAACAAAATGAGAATATTGCATTCCCATTAAACTGATTTGTGCTGCAAAGTGTTATCTTTAAGACAGGGTATTTATCTGTCACTTATAATCTCTCACCTCTAAACCCATTTATATATATATTAGCAATACATGGTGCTGTTATGAATTCAGGGAGGTGTATATCTCTTGTTACAAGTCTCAATCTAAGCAGGAGGGAGGGAACTCCACAAGTATCTGACAGTAACTGATGCTAATGTGAGGTGGAGGAGGACAAGATAAACTCTTACACTTTCTTCCCAACTTTTCTTCTCTTTCTGCAAGAAGTAATGTGACTGTCACCTTCTCTACTCATAAGCAGTGAACAGGCTCTATTAGCTCCACTCTAAAGATGGTTATTTCTTCTCTGTGTTTCAAAAGAGGTTCATTTCTTAATTCTAAGTGATGGAAGAGTGATGGGTCATCAAAACCCTCTACTTAAGATGAAGAAGCAGCTGCTGAATGGATGATAACAGGTAAGAGAGGTACTTACATTTGGGGGCTCTAGTCAGATATTTTCTGTTTCAGCTGCAACTAACATGCATTACAGAGGTAAGACTAATTATTTGTAGTGAACATCTATGATCTTTTTCTTCTATGAATACTGATTTCTGAATGCTGTGCTGATATTCATGCCATGTAACTCATTACCCCTGACTAACTGGCAAAAGCAAGTTCATCTCAATAAACGTACCTTCAAGCAACTTCAAGCAGAAGAGTAACTGATACCATGTCACAGACACATGCTAGATACTGCAGATCCCAACAAAAAAGACAGTTAATCTATTCTAGAATAGATTCCCAAAATGGATGGGGTGGGGGGAAGATCTAAACCAAGGATTTTGGGGTTTATCAAAGAAATTACACAGGGAAGGTGTTTGACTTGATGGCCAGAACATTTCAAGTAAGCCCTAACATGTATGTTAATCTTACCAATCAAATTGTAACAAACCTAAGAAAGATTAAACATAAATGATTCACCCAAAATTTTACATTTGTGGTTTCCCCTTCCAAAATTATATTGGCTATCAATTATGTGTCAGGTATTTGGCAAAAGACAGCTGCAGAGAAGGCTCTTGAGGGTCTCAAACTGTACTGAAACCTAAATAATGTGTTTTCTTTCTTACTTGCAAATCTCATCACTCCATGATCACCTTATTCCCACCAACAGTCTCAAAAGCTAACAGTCAAAATACAAAAGCCTTATACAAAGAGGGAATGATCCATCTAGACCCAACTAGTTATCAGTATTTGAAAACCTGGAACATGTCCCTGCTAGCCAAATAAAGGCATTAGCTACAAATCTGCACTGAAGAGATAAATTACCTTCACATGGTTTCACATGACCACTCTTAATCCATCTAAAACTTTACAATTGTGCTTATTTAGGGATAATTTAATATAGTGAGATCTAAACTGCTTCAGTGTATTCTGTAACCAGTATCTGGTTAGGTAGTTGAGCAAAGCACCAGACACATCATCTTTCTGTTCATTGTTTCTTTTCCTTTCCCACTTGCATCTCATTTTTCCAGCTCACTCTTCTACTGCCATTCTGGTTTGCTGGTTTTATTATGTTCATCAGAGCTATAAATAAACAAACAAAGCACAATACTCACTGATTGCTATTTTATATGCTAAGATTCTAAGATACAGTATTTCAGAGACAGGAAAAAAAGTCTGATCTCCAGGACCTGTTCTATTTCTAGACTAACCATCAACAGCAAAAAATCACATTACAATTACAAAAGCCCCATTTTGTCCAATGATGCTGAAGAAAGAAATAAACTCCTCCTAATAAAAAGTTTTCTTAAACTTCTTTAACTTTCTATTATTTTTCTTCCACAAATTCTCTGAGGAGTACTTCTGTTTCTAGAGAAAGCACACACAAACCAGGAAAAGAATCACATTGGTTCACCTTCCTCTTCGAACACAAATGATCCCAAAAGCTTCTTGACACTTTAACCTCTTCTCTTCTCTAACTAGAGTGGAAAAAAACCCAACCTAAACCTGTTGTTCTCTCTGGCCTCTCAGCCTTTTGGTCAACAGTGGGACCTCCTGCAGAAAAGATGGCTGCACTTTTAAGATATTCATCAGAATTGATGACTAAGAGGCCTGGCTAATTTTAACCAAGTGGTCACTGCTGCTTGACATCCAAGGTTCAACCAACTATAGTTTGGATTCTCTCCCACAGGGGAACACATCTGCACAGCTCTCTCCTGTGGCAATGCCCATACTGCTTGACACTGCTTCTCTAAATAGATCTAAAATAGCAGAGTCAGAAAGTAATAATAAGGAACAAAGAAACCATGCAACCCCACATAAAACATACTTCAAAAGAGATCAACAAGGCAAACTTCAGAGCTCATGGAAGGGTTTGAAGTGGATGGGATCCAAACTGGCTCTCTAAGTAACTGTAATCCTTCCCTCAAGTCCTCCCTATTTCAAGGGACAGTCATACTTGGATACACTGCTGGAAAGCTTGAGAAACAATGGAACAACCAAATCAATGATAGTGAGTATTTTCAGTTCCAACCCTGAATGACAGCTGGAAGCCCAGTGGTAAAAGGCTGTACACAGTGACATTCTACTCTATAAGAAATCATAGCTAGTAGATCAAGAGCATCATTTAAAGATGATGATGTCTCCATATGTTTATAATGAACAAAAGTCCTGAAAGCAGGGTCTGATTTCAGGTTTGCAGTTAATCAAACCTCTAAACCATGCAGATGAAAACAAAGACACTTTGGAAAAAACCACATAATTTAAATACTAGGCACATAGTTTAAATGCTGGGATTTTGCTTTCTCTTTTGTCCATGACATCTATAAATGTTGTACATTAAGACCTTGACTTTGTTCCAAGGCCTTGTCTCTCGACTTTCTGGCTTTTCAAAGAAAGACTCTGCTCATAATAACTCAGAAATTCATTTGGATTCCAATCAAAATGACAAAAATTTAGCAAATCTGAGCATGAAAACAAACTCTCAAAAAAAATTAATAGCTTCTTTTCAGCAGTATTAAAAATGGAATTCCTTGGCCTCTGATAGTGTTGTTTTGGGATGTCACACACTGTTACATCAGTCATGTTCTGTTATGTTAATATGTTGAGATGAATCACAGGAATGCCACAGCAGCCAAGAAATGTCAAACACCAATACCTTGACACTGAAGTGAGAAACAGCCCTTATGGATGCTTAGCTCTTTGACTCACCAGCTTACCTCCCACAAACACATGCAATCCAAGTTCCATGCACTTACTGGAAGTAGAAAATGAAGTATTTTTCTCTTCAGGATGGATTTTACTTCAAGTAAAGGAACTGTAGAAGTTGAAATACTGTAAGGTTTTCTCTTCTCAGACTATCACCTTCCCATTTTAAAGACAAGTATGTTAATTTATTCACTCTGTTGTCATGAAAAAGCTAGTCAGTGAAGTCTGTAGGAAAGAATGATGGAAAGTCACTGAGAAAACACAAGCATGTTTTGTTTCTCTGATGTAACAGAGGTTTTGTTACCTTCAATGAGTTAACAAGACAGTAAGTGTGGAATTCTCTTCTTTTTCCTAATGGATTATCAGAAAAGTGATTACAATAATCCCATGTGCTGCACTAACACCACTTCCAATTTAAATAACCCCTAACAGAAAGCCTTCATTTGGTCAGTTTCTCAGATGATTTACATCTGTAGTCAAATCACCCCTTCATTCTTCTTTAGAAAAAGAACACATTCATCTGTATTTTTATTGCCTTTTCTGGGGGACCTGAAGCATAATTTCCCTCTGCTCAATTTAAGTATGGAGCCATGTAGATCATCTCATCCTTTTGCAGCATGTCTGGCAGGAAACAGACCACTAAGGAGTCAACAGCAAAGATGCAAGATAGCAACTCCATGGACTCTTTAAATTATTCCACTGCGAGTGTTAACCTCACGCTGCATTTACATTTGGAAAGTTGGTCCTCTTGAACTCACTCCAGGCATTCTACAGGCTCAAAGGGCTAGATTTAATAAGAACAACTTGGTCAGAGTAGCTTAAATTTATACAAGTACAAAGGGAAGTCGTTAGAGATGCAGTTCACATAAAAGCCATGCATTTATGCATTCCGATTTGCTCCTTTCTCGACTTTGGCAGAAGAACATGAGGAGAAGAAAGGGAGAAGATCAAAAGCTATGGAAGTTTTGCAACAAGCCAAGTTAGTTCAGAAGACCATAGAACAAAGTAATGTTATTTCCTGATGTGGCCTTAAGTGTCTTAAATATGCCTGGAGCTTGCCAGAGGCGAGCAAGTCCTGCAGACCATCCTACTTCTCTACTTTTTGTTCAGTCATTAGGAGAAGTTTTCCGTGTCACGTCTCACCTGCCTCACTCCTCCTCCTGCTCTGAAAACACTTCAGTTGTTTTGAGAATACATCTGCAAAGTGTGCTCTCACTGACTCAACTCACTCACCTCATACACCTTTTCTGTGTAAAAATGAGGTTTGTTTTATGTTTCCTTACAGAGTGTTGCTGTGATATCCTTTGCCTGTAGCTTTGCTGTGCTGAACAGAATTAACAGCTGTCACTGAATTCATGTGCTGTTCATAAACCTAACTGAATTTTCTGGACAGCTGTTCATCTGGGCATAAACACATTCAATCTAATAGCTACATTAACTCTACAAGTTTATTTGTTTGGTTGTACTTTTTATAAATTCAGTATAATTACTTCTGACACTCTCCCATCAAATAACTTTTCATGTGTTGAGAGTTTTCTTGCTTTCATTTGTTTTAAGCCAATCAACCACATTTTTTGTTCACAGCAGATGTTGCAACATGATGGACAGTCTGCCATAAACAGATGTTCTTGGTCTAAACCCATTCTCCAAAAAACCAAAAAGTCCTATCAAAAATGAAGAGGTAAAGAGGTGGCCTCCTGGGAGCATCAGTCAACACTCAGCACATCTTCCCCAACGTTTAGTCAGCACAAGTGAGAGAACTGCAAACAAGTCACTACAGGTCTGTCAATACTAAAGGGGACCAGCAGCAGTACTGTACTCAATAGACAGCAGTCTGCTTATCTTCATGCATAAGTTATCTATACTATGGGATACTGATAGGGTAACAGATACAGGATGGAGACAGAAGCAGGAGAATATGGGAGGGAGAGAGCAGGTGGGGATTGGGTTTGGATCACAAACTTTGCTGTAGGTAGAGAATAATTCAGTAAACTGTCATGGAGCCAGTGAGATTTGTCTCTGCCTCACATACCCATTAAAGCCAAAGCCAGCAACAAATGGTAATCTATACTCAGCACAGAAGACATTCTTCTCAGTGCTAAGGGGAATGGGGCAAATTTCAATTCTATTGACGCACAAGGGTTGGATTGGACTTCTAAAGCAGACTGCCTTTCCCTTCTTCCTGAGGGCCACTCTCTTTCATCATTCACCTGACCAAGAACTAGTACCTAGTATCATCACTGGCAGAGAGTAATTAACTACTGGCTACAGTATAGCCAAATAACTTTTTTTCCCCCTGAAAACTCACTAAAGTTTGATACTTTGAGATTCTAGCAACTCAATCGTAAAGCACCCAAATATTTATTCATTTGTTTAGATTTATGGGTGCCCAGAGCATCTAGGAATCAGATCTGATGAGCTTCTACATAAGCATCTGAAGCCAATTCCTGTGTATTAAAATGTGGATAACTTCTCTGTGATGATTTATCCACTTCTATAAAGCATAGCAGAAGTTCATCAAGTATACAAAATATCATTATTAATGATTATATCTGCCAGACTGCAGCAGAATGGTTAGGAACACCTCATTTGAGGGGGGGAGGAAAGAGTAAATAAAACCCCACCTGTTTTCTACTAATTTAAGATGTAAAGCAATCAAACTCTTAGATTAAGAAGTATTTTTTACACAATTCCTTTTAGCTTCACTTCCAGAAAGTTTGTTTAGTAAGTGGATATCTGAAATGAGCTCAGCAAATGGCTTGCATAAAGCCAACCAAACAACTGTACTCCTCAGGTATTTCACAGATAGAGCTGGGAGAGATGGCACAAAAAAGATCAAGTGGAGTTCCCATTATTCTAATGCATTTACCATGTTCTGATGGACTGCTCTGAAAAGAAAAGGAGGCACAAATCAATTTGAATTTTACATTCCATATAACTGCATAAAGGTCATAATATTTTGAGGCTTTCTGTGTAGTCTGTAAGCTGCCATCAGCACAATGCAGCTGCTTGTACCAGTAGCACTACCATAACCAAGTTTTCTAGGGAAGATTTATCTTTGTGTCTGAGAATCAGAATAGACTTTTTAGGTGAAGATTGCTAGGGCTTGAATCAAGATCCAGTAGACATTATAATTAAAGCTTCTTTTTCTAATCTGTCAGAATGAAATGGCTTAAAGCAGGCAGAAATTGTCCCATATACTTTCTGTTTTTAATTCAGAGATGAAGTAAATATTCTGCACCAGAGCAGAATGAATTTGACAGTATTTCTGGACTGCCTGTCACTGTGGTTATGCTTTGTTTTAGTCTCCAGGAAGCAAAGTAACACAGAATCTCCTCTTTAACCACTGAGAGATCTGGCAGCCATCTGCACAGTTCCAGAACAGAGTCTGAGTCAGAGATACATTATTCAGGAGATGTTCCAGGGTTGCTTCCATTCTCTTGTGTAAGAAGTGAAAAAGCTGTGTCAGCAAGGAGGGCTGCTCAGTAAACAGATCTGTGTAGACAGGCATCTTGGCAGAGATATGGGTCCTTCAGATGGGGATATCCCAGCAATACCAGGGGACTCAGCAAACCAAGAGCACACAATGCTCAGCTCCATGGAGGGGAAGACTGCTTAAAGAATCATATCTTGCTGCAAAGTATTCCTAGAGCATTCATTATATGTATGTTTGAGGTATATAAATACCATGGGAGCATGGATGCTATTTCAGGGTGGGTTTGGAGTCCAAGAAGGTTCCTCACTGATGCTGCAGATGGCAGGTAGAGGTGAGAATCATGCTGTTTGCTTCCAGTCACTTTTTTAGGTCTCTCAACAGGAGAAAATGCAAACCAGATTGACTATGTTCCAAAACTATGAGTTATTCATACATGTAAAAGATGTACTGGATTCAAAAAGCCACAGAAGGAAGTTCTGGAAAGCTTCCTCACTTCTTCACTTGGGGAACAAGAGAGGTGGGGATAAAGAATGTTGTCCAGAAGCAAGTTTAGCTCTTGTAGATACCTGCCTCTCCCTTAATGACATTACCTACCCACCAAGCTTTCCAGGTCTGTGCAGAGGTGAGGTAGCAGCAATTATTTTGCTGTTGTCAGCCTACAAATTCCTTGTCATCATTCCCATCATCAGCTCACAAATCATCTTCAGCAGAAGAACCTTTCCCAAAGTTCCACCATAGCAGTACTCTAAAATATCCCTGGGTGACTGATTTTGTCAAGTCTAATCATCTTGGATAAGACAGCTGAGAATTCAATTTGCTTATATCTGGACTACAGCTTACTCAGGCATGAGCTTCCAGCACTAGGGAAGACTGGGTATAAGGGCACTGTGTTGACTCCAAAGGCTTGGTGATTAAATCACATTTTTCAGAACAATTTTCATCTTTGCCAGGGAGATTCCCAAATCACTGATCCATACAATTACCCTTCCACATAGACTGAACATGAGAACTATTCACTAATGCTCTAAATATACACAGATGAGTGTTTAAATATCCACAGTCAGAAATACTGTCAGATACAAAACTTTCCAATGGGTTTGGTCTGGATATAGTGGTGTAAAATATGCAGGAACCCAGACACACTTGAAAACAGAAGACTTTCCTGTAATGAAGAATAAAAATTGGTGCTTCATTTCTATTGGGGACTTCACATTGATGGCAGTCATTTGGGTCCCACTGCAGTATTGGTTGTTCTTGCTTCAGTGTTTTCTACTGAAAGGAAAATTATCACTTGGAAAATCTACAGAAATTAAAATACAAATTGACTCCGGGAGAAAAATGTATACATAAAATAAACCAGCAACAAAACATAAACCTAAAACTTCCAAGACAGTTTTGTTCACCCTGGACAGATTATTCCAAGATGTCACAGGCTCCCTTGCTGAGCCCTGGAAACAGAATGGACAATCTGAGAGGTCACAGGGGCAGGCTAACAACATTGTGTCTTTCACTTTGGGTCATGGCCTCTGAAAAAAATAATCAAATTTTCATGCAGATATGAAATAACATCAAAATGTTATTTGCTTTATGAAAGGTACATCTCTTTGTGTATGTTTTCTTCCTACCACCTCAGTAACAGAAAGAGCAACTACACAAACCAACAGTAGACTTTTCAGCACTGCTCATACACCCCATGATTCTATGAGGCCATTTTTCTCTCTCAAGTAATTCACTCTCCCCTGTGGCCAGTATTCATTTTGATCTGTGCCTAAAGTCAATTCCAGAAATAAAACCTCCTGCCTCAAATTGTTCACACTAGGCACAATTAGCAACTGGCAATCAATTTTTTCACTATGGAATGGGAACTTTACACAATTAGTAGTCAATGCTCAGTGTGAAACCATTTCCATGTTTGAAGTGGTATCCAGATTACATGATGGTACTTTTAACACTTCAAATACTCTAATACTCCCCAATTCACAGGTACTGAAACAAAGAAGACAAAGTGTGTACTCCTCTTGAGGGAGATAAACAACATTAGCTCCACTAAAACAGGAAAGAAAGTAGCATATCCCTGTACCCAAACTGATAAGCTTTATCTCCCAAAGTTTCAAGCTCTCTATGCCATCTCAGGGGTACCAACACCCCCTGCCAAAAACACCCAATGCAACCTGTCTGAAGTCCCCTGAGCTGTCCTGTACCCAGAGACCCCAACTGTACTCAGATCTGCTGAGTCCAAGCCTAACAATCAGAAGACAATTCTGGATTAATTCTGTTCTCTGCACACATGGACTAATCCCTTTGGGAACCCCACACAACCAATATTTCTTTGGCAACATGAAACATCAGTGACACAGGTTGAAGCTTCAGCAGAACAGTTATTTAACCTCATTGGCTTGGTCTCATAGCTTCCATGTGTACAAAGTAATAAATACCCTCAAGTGCAGCTTTAATATGCCTTGCACTTCTGGTACCAAGTTCAAATTACACTTCTGTTTTCTGATGAGAATTTCTGAGCCTTAATCACAGAACATAGTGAGAAAGGGAATTAGCCAAATACATTGTAGCAGAAAAAAATTACTCCTATCTATGCAGTTTGCCCTAAGGATATCTGGGACTGTCAAAACCAGCAGTTGAACCTCTACAGGATGACATTTTCTGAAACATTCTGAATTCAAGCTAAGCTTCACAAATTTTCTATACTTCTAATTCTCAATCTCAAAGTCTTTGCAGAAAAAAATAACACCAACACCTCCCCACCACCACCTCTACCCAGCTGGAACTTCGGCTGATGGAAGTCCTCATACCACTGACTTCAAGGGATAACATAGAACCAATAAACATTCAGTCCCAACTATTAAATACAGAATTTACCAGATAACATTGGCCTACATTTGAGAGTCAAGATGGGAAGTAGTTGAGAGACTGTGGTATTCCTAGAAGAAAACATGTATACCAGCAATGGTTCCCTTTGCTGGAGTGTTAATTCAGTTGATAATACTTTCCAAAAGTGTTTTCATTTTTGTTTTCCATGTGGTGAGCTGCTTTCTGTGAACAGAACCTGAATTTAATTGTAGTCACTGAAATGTAAGTCTGCAGCCACTACTTCTGTGGGGCATGTCACTTCATATTTTTTCCCTGTTACATACTGAACTATACCAAAATTAATTTCAGGACTGTGCACATTTTTTAACAACATTTTAAAACCTTAACAGCTGACAACAGCAATTTAATTTCATTTTTCACTTCTAAAAATGCTAGAGAAAATTTAATTCAAAGTCCACTTCCTGCAAACTGTATCATTTACTTTCCTCACAAGGGTGTTTTTTAGGAGCTATACTGTTGAGAATTTCCCATTTCCAGAGAACATTCTGTAATTCAAAGCAGTTTAGAAAAACAAAAAACCACTAACCCAACCAACCACAAACCCCACAGTAAAGACAAGGAGGAAACAATAAAAATGGAGCCCAAAAGGTATGAAGTCAAGCATTACAGAAATGACTATAGTTCCTATGAGAGATATGCTCTCCAGATGGTTTGGTATTGAGGGCAATACACTACTATTTAGATGTATTTTATGCTTCAAGAAAAGAAATCTAGTGTTTCCCTCCCTTTTCTGCACTGCCTGTCTCCCAAGAGTACTCCTTTCAACTTGGGAGACATACAGAATTGGTCCTTCCTCTCACACTTGCTTGCATTCTTCTTCCACACAGCACATTACCTGCATAACTTCCAACCATTTACTGACTCATCAAACATGTTGTCAAGCCTCATAAGTCTCACTGGAAGTAAACTGTTTCCTTAGTATTCATTCAACCTTTATTGCATGAACTGGGTTTGTTCCTTTTCTTTAATGATCTGAATTTGGAGGCAGATATTCAATGCTATTATAGTATAAATTACTTATCTAGTACATTTTATAGTTAAGAGGTGATTATCTGCTGGAACTCTTCTGTATAAAACTGCTAAGCATTTCCAAACATGTATTACTATTGTAGCCACAATATCCAGGACAAAGCAGCCTTCAGAAATTGTCTTAGCTGTTTCACAAAAGGCCTGGATAGTTTTCTTTTCTGATTTATACTGTAAAGGAGAAAATGACTTATGCATCCAAATATTTATAAAAAGCACCTGGTTTTTATTAGTGGTTTGACTCCTTTCAAAGATTAGAAAACACTGAATTTTTCATGAAATTTCTTTTGATCATCTTACAGTATGTTAATAGAGGAAATCTTTCTTACTTTTTAGTCCTGTCAAACATTCTTCTTGTGAGAAAAAAGTAGGTAAAAGGGACAAGCTGGGAGGTCAGAGATGAGACAACAGTAATTGCTGGTGAAGTCTGAGTTGAGTCTTTATCTGGGCTGCTGCTGTCTGGAGTTTATCCTGTGTATCTTGAATACTTTCCTCTTCCTCACTATATTTTCCATACATATATTCATTATTAATATTTCACTGTGAAAAAGTCACTGATACTTAAGTCTTCTGTCTCTAGCAGACAGTACAATCTATTAGATACCATCTTTTCTAATGCTTGAAGTTTACTCATGAGACAAACCTCAGTCTTGATGCAAGCTGGTACACAACCCTAAAATGAAATCTATTTTCAGCTGCTTATACAAGGGATGAATTGCAATCCAGGTGTACCACAGTGCAGCTAAAGAAAGTTTGCTGAGCAAAATGATCAAATCATTTCTTTTTATTCTCTCCCAGATAACTTTCTTGATACACTATTTCTAACCCACCCCAATCTCCCCAACCTGTTTTTTGTTGGTGGTTTTTTTACTTTTAACTCCTAGGAATAGTCTATAACAATAAAGAAATATATTCTTAAGCAGCTGGATCTGGATGTACTTTCAGCTTTTATTTCACCTTCTACATTTCTTTTGCTTCTTCATTGTGCAAATGTAAAAGTAAGCCAACTGCTTAAGGTTTCAAAGATGTTAGCCATATAATTATATATCAGAGCATGACAGAAATCACACAAAGATCAGAAGAAAATCTCAAAAGAACTCATCTGAAAGAACACAGTTTCCAAACTTGGCAGTATTTTACACTACAAGACAGTACATTAATAATATGTCACAGGTGAAGAATTTAGATTGGA
This sequence comes from Galbula dea, assembly GCA_013399015.1. Lineage (NCBI taxonomy): Eukaryota > Metazoa > Chordata > Aves > Piciformes > Galbulidae > Galbula > Galbula dea. The sequence continues at coordinate 1,186,070 of VWZX01008706.1, read as the reverse complement.
GGGTTAATAACATTTCCACATCATATTAGGCAACCTTGGCCAACTTCAGCTGTGCTTGCACAGCCACAAGAAGTCAAGGATTTCAGTTTTTACAAATAATGAAACATCTTGGACATTACTCTTTCTTCCTCTACATGGGAAAGTCACAAATGGATGGCCAAACCATTCCTTATGGCTAACTGGAATGTTGTGAAAATACAGAACTGCATGAAATATTTCTCCTTCTCTTTTCTCATAGCCAATACAGTAAGTCCCAAGTAAAGGCCTCTGCCTTTAGACAACTCTCCTTGGACTACAAGAGATTAGAAAAAAGAGAACCTGCCCTGTGCCACATCTTTCAAAGAATCCAGAGGAGGTTTGCAAGCATTCTGCAATGGGAATATTGTAAAATAGGGATGGTGATGGTGCTACTTCTGCTGTGAAGAGCTGGACTAGGTTCTCTGATCCTTGTGTAGTCTGAGTGCTCTTCAGAAGCCAGGACTCCTGATCCTGTGGGTAAGGCAACAGCATGGGAAAGCAGATACTTTACTTCTTGCCCAAGCTCTGCCACACAACCATCACCTGGAAACTCATTTTTCTGTGCTTCAAGAGAATGAGAATAAGGCTGATTTACTAGATAAAATGCCACATTATGAAATGATCACATCAAAACCTCAAAAGCAAATCAATATGAGCTCACAGCTAACTCCCCTATTACTGCTGTTAGCCTGGTGACTAGGGCCTGCACGGTTAGAATGAGAATGGAACTTCCTAGAGACAGTGAGATCTAGCCATGCTCTTAACTAATTTGGAGATATTTATACTACATTTGTAAAAAAAATGCATGTAATAAGCACCTGGGCTTCAATGGACCACAGTCAAATTTCAAGCTCTATGAATCTCAGCACAATTTCAACCTACTTGAATTCAAAATGATTTTACCAGGTCAGTGGAATTCCAGTCACTTACATCATCTATAAAACACTGAGGGACAGAACTGGGAAAGAGCTGCAAGGACCCTCAGTAAGTACAGCAAGCTACAAGAGACACAGCAAGCTACAAGTTCCATGACCTCACTATATTTTGACAAGAAAGAGGTTAAGTTCAGTCACTTCCACACATTTGCCAGATCTCTGCTAAGCAACTGTAGCAAAACAATGTGAAAGATCACAACTGAAATTGTAGGATAAAGAGAGTAAAGTGAAAGAGACCCTTCTCCATTCATTCCATCCTAATGTGGTGCATGGGAGATGAACACACCATGAAATGTTAAATACAAAACCTGGGGCATATGTAAAAGACTTCTTCCATCAAAATAAGTAAGCTCTGCTGTTTTGCTACAAGTACTCCAGCAGTCATGGTGGCTTTTCCTGTTATCTGATGCCATAGCAACAATAATCCATTTTAAAAACTGTAGTAAGAAGGTAATATATTATCATGACAGCTGTGTTAAATGACTGCCTCTCCTCTGTTATGCTCTTGACTTTACACAACAATGTTAAGATGTTTTTTAACCAAGTTTTCAAGATGAAAATAGCATGGTGTCAAAATATTTTTTCTAACCAATCAGCACTATTGAAAAACATCACTGAGCTTCATGTTTCCATGACAACAAGCCTCAAATGTTACTAAACTGCACCAAATTTCCTTACAAAAAAGGGCTCTTACAAGAAAAATTGGTTCACATAACATAACAGACCATAGAAACTTACAACTCAATTGGTGATGAAGTTTTCCAGGTTTACATTTCTTGTAAGAGCTTCTCATATTTGAAAGGGCCATAATATAGTTTGTTTCTTCTCTTAGATTTAGCTATGAATCACTGATTACTAAGCAGCTGCAAAACCTCTAAACACAAGAATTTGAAACCATTACTTATTTCCATTACACAGAGCAAGGGAAATTTGGGCCTGGATGGATGGGGATGGCTACACTCTTATTCTACAGTTTCCCCTGGGATCTTCCCCTGGTTATTTGCACCACCAGCAACAGCTGAGAAACTCAACTTCACCACTACTTCTAAAGACAGCTCATCTTGTGATTCCAGTGATTTCTTTTTAAGGAAAATAATCCCCTTAATACACTGGCACAGACACCTTATCAAACAGTCTGCTATGGGATTAATGATTCATTATCAAATCTAAAATCACTCAGATTAGTGCTATAGTGTGATTAGTGGCATAAACATCAGAGTATTACAAGGCAAAATGTGGATTTCATTTATAGTGGATTTGCAAATAACCAATTACAATTTACAATCCATTTACAATGGATTACTGTCTATGTTAAGAGGGATTTTTTATTAACAGTAGGATGGGAAAAAAGAAGATTGATTTCCAGTACTACCCCACCTATACAGTTAGTAACAAGTGCTTTCAAATAATAACCACAGTGCTTAAATGAGGTAGCCTTTGACAATTAATTGGAACTCCTAATAAAGTAGTACTACCCTTTTCTCAGTAACACTGCTAGGTGCATGTTCAGGGACTGGGAGAACTAAAAAAGAAATCAGAAAAAGGGGGGTTATAACCTGTATGAAGTGAAGTGGAAAGTCAAGGACTTAGAATAATAATTAACTTAGAAGAATATTCTATAACCATTTCAAACTCACCTTTCTGCAGATCTGACTTTCTTTTGATTAAAAAAAATTTTGATGTCACTAACAAATGGGTTCAAAGTCAGTCAGAATCTCAGTTTTAATTGGTTGCCATAACCCAAGCTGGTACTTTATTACAATATGGACATCAAATCAAAAATAAAAGAGATGTCAAAGAGTTGCTAGATACTTGATTCTTTATTAATAGACTTTATTACATCTGTCATTCTTATGACCTCCACGAGAAACATTAAAGAATAGTATTTTTCATGACTAAAATAGAATGAGGGAACTCTGAATTGGTGAGCTTTATCTGGAGGTTCATTTCATGACTGGTATTGCTTTGAGCACAGTGATCAATCTTGCAGAAAATGCCATTAGAAAGTGAGGGTTCCATTCCATCCTACCCTGCCTAGGATACTCTGTCAAAGCTTGCTGACGATCCTACCCACGTTGCAAAGCAACAGCTCAGAGAAGTCATTCCAAATAATTCCTCTGCAAATCATTAAGTGAAAAAAGATTCCAAAATCCCAACCCTTTCCAAGTGATTTGTCTGCCTAGTTGGCAAGTTCCAGTGAAAGACAATCCTATGGCAAAGATGACAATTCAATGAAGCACATTCTGATCCGTCTAAATGAAGTAGGAAACAGAACATGTTCCTCAATCAAATGCATTGATTTCACTACATCTTGCAATAATCATTCCAACCTCCTTGATTGACTCAAACTTATAGCACAGATTTTTCAGAGTGACTTGTCTACACCATCAAATGTGTTCTGGCACAAAGTACCTGTTATTAAGTATCTCTTAGAAAGTGATGTTAAAATCACATAGGAGATAAAAAAAAAGACCAGAAGACATTCAGGCTCTGCCTGGATGATAGAAAATAGCAACAAACCAACCAACACCCACAAAGAGTGAGGAATTCTGAGGAATTGACATTGCTTTAAAAGGATAAAAAGAAAAACCTGCTGTTGTACCTTGCCTTGACATTAACTTGACTACTTAATCAGCCTCTGTCAGATGAGCACAAGGTCCTAGGACTCACTTTTGGCCATATTCTTCCAAACTTATTAAGAAGTAGCAGGAATTTCTTTCTATTTAAGACTTACAGACTGAACAGTCAACTGTGAGTTAGCTAACTATAAGCATATGTGCTCCCCAGATGGAAGAAACAGGTAGAGAAACCCAAGCATGGTTATTCACATGATGGCAGCATTGGAGAAGAGTGAACTTAAGTCCCTATAGGCCCAGAACTGAAAGAATTGTAGTGAAAACAACTGGAAAGTTCTGGAGGGTTTGTTTTTTTTTCCTAACTGCTTTAAGTGCTTTGGATGTCAAACCCAAATGAGCATGGCTTTTTTTTGTTGAGATGCAAAAGCAACCTCATTCACTCCTACACCTCAGAGCAGTGTCAACAGCAATCTCTGAGCAAGAGCTCCTGAGTCACTCTCACTTTGAGAGACTTTCCATTTTGGGGTTGGAGAGGATAGCAAATAACATCTGAATAAGCTTTCTAAGAAAGCAAACTTGTTTGGGATTTAGAGAACAAAAAATCCCCTTGATACTGCTACAAGGCTTTTAATCCTAAAAGTCTCTCAATTAAAAAAAGTAAGGGCATGACAAATTTATGAAAGAGCTTTATAAAGTTCTCCATTTCTTTGATTACTTTTCTGATAAATCACAGAATCACAGAATATTAGCAACTGGAAGGGACCTCAAAAGATCACCTAGTCCAACCCCCCTGCCACAGCAGAATTCCCAATAGTTAAGATTCTTTGGGAGCATTTTTTTGAGACTTGACCTACAATTTTCCCACCATACTTCCATCAGTTAATTCATTTTACTGGGTTAATGACTTCAACAACAATGTCATCCTTCTGAACCTCCTATGGCAACATGGCATCTATTCTCTGCCTACACTGCCAAGAACAAATGTGGTGTTGGGTTTATTAATGTTACCTGAAGCAATCTGTTGGCCTCACTGCCTTCAGCAAGTGGGCATGCCAAATTCCCATCATTGTTTTAATGTCTATGTCTTGTTTGGATCTTCATTTCAGTAACTACCCCCTCAAAACCTGAAAAAAAAAAATCTATTTAACTAACTAGCTGAACAGTAAAAAAAAAAAAGGATATATACAGGCACATTCCTAACTGTTCTTTCTCAGCCTTCTTAATAAGATATTCTCCACCCTTACCAATACAGAAGCAAACAACAAACCTTATTAAACCTCTTTTATATATAGGCTATTTAACTTTCTCCTACAGTCCTCAAAACAACTTAGCCCCACCTGAGCCCTTGCCAAGCCACTGAGACAAATTAAAGAGGGAGGGACCCATTTTCTAGGAGACAGTTTAATATATTCTCATCTTTGCCCTGTGCAAGACTTTTACCACCTTCTCAACAATTACTCTTGGGGATAAGACAGGAGCAGAAGGAAGGGTTGGATTTTTTTTGTCTCTACCAACAGCACTGCAAACTTTTTTTAGCAGTCTGGCCAGACAGCCTGGTCTCTACTTGTCAGTACCTAGGATTACCTTTCAAATACAATGATTAATTGCCAGAATTATAACCACAGTGACATAAAAGGTAAAGCAAGATGCTCCCTTAAAAATTAAACACAGGATCATGTTCACTGCTGTCTGCTGCCCAGAGGTTTGTAAAGGGCTCAGGAGGATTACCCAAGGCAGTGACTGCCCAGTGCCCCCACCTGGGAGCTGCCCTCTGAAAAGTTTGGAACACAGGTAGAATTTCCAGAGACATGGAAGCACACATGGAACTGGCTGAAATGAGCTCAATACAGAAACAAATGTTTGGCAGTTCAAGACAATGACTGTGTAGCCTTTTGTGCAAATTAAGCACTTCTCAGGCTTGATTAATGCAACATTTGTAGAGAATGCATAAAGACACTCATGAATAAAAATCATTTGCTAGACTTTGGTCTAGGGTAATCACTGGGTCCATGGAGAGGCAACAGCACTAGGAAGCATGAAATCTTCTGAAATATCATATATTAACTTTCTCCAACACTTTAAAACTCAAAATATTCTTAATTTTGTGTGTAGAATCAGATTCACACTGAAGTCACTCTTCTGCCTTTCTCAGGCAGAACGTGGCCAGACAACTGAGAAAACAGTTTCAATTAGAGCCATTTTTATAGGCAAAAAATAAATCCCTGAAAGCAGGAGTTTGTAACAGCAACACTGCCATCACTAGAGTACAGCTCCACTACAATCAATCAGTTGCTTGTCCTGCAAGTCACGTTCTATAAATCAGAAATTTGGAAGGCAAATTTCAGTGCTTGTTCATAAATCAGCAATACTGCTCAACACTAGGAGTAATGTTTTGACAGTAAGTCACAACTGGCAAAGATATTTCCCTTTATTAGGTCACTTAAAAATAGCTTCAAGTTGTATTTCAGAGATTCTCCCTCTGAGTCTCCTGAACATGCCTGGTGTAGGCAGTGCTCATGCAGACCCAGGAACACAGCCACCTCCCTACAGCATGAGGCAGCTCTGGCTGCTAACAGTAACTCTGGTTAGTCCAGAGGGATGCTTTGGAAAGTGTTTCTCTTATTAATATTAGTGTCACAATAGCAGTTATTACCCAAAAAGACATCTAAAACTGAACAGCCCAGGTTCCAGCACACACAGTGTCTCTACTTCAAAACCCAGTGCTCTTGCTAACCAGTTGAAGCCCTTGCAACCACATTCCCACCACACCTCAGTGTCTGAGCAGGAACAGGAGGTATGTGCACAGCCTCAGCAATGCCTCTGCTGGTACTTCAGGCCTGTCTGAACAAATAACTTCCACCTGAAAGCTAGGCAGGTACAACAGGTGTAGGCTGTATAAGGAAATGTATGTAACAGGGTAAAACAAGGAGGCTGAAAGACAGAAACAGGCTGTCAGTCCTTTTGGCTCATTAGTTATTATCCAGTCTAATGCTACAGCTCTTGTAACCCCAACTCTTCATTAATAACTACAGTTTTCAAGTTCAAGATCAAAAGTTTTGCCTTAAGAAGAGGAAAACAGCATGAACACAAGTATTCTGGCTTGTTTGCTGCTTTGCCAGTGCAAATTTGCCAATGGGTTTCTTCAAAACAAACAGGAAAAACCCCTGTGAAACTGAATTTCCAACTTGTAAAACCCTTTCTACTAACAGTGAGAATGGCACTTTCTAGATAACACTTCTTCCTAGCACACATATTTCATGTGATGGATGTTTCTAAGTGAAAGCTGTTTATCTCTTCAGTGCAATCAAACACACATGCACATGTTCACTTGAAGCATGTTAATAATGTCTGTGCCTACTGAACTCAGGAAGGGTCATCAGAGCTCAAGCTTAACTTTTCTTCCCTCCATTCTTTGATGTACAAGGAAAAAAGGGGAAAGCTACTTGCTCTCTATTACTGAACACTGAAGAAATTATTGCTGAAAAATAGCATTCTGCATCAATAAATAAAGCAGAATGAGGTGGAGTTTTTTCCTTACTATATTTTGGTATTTCACTTTATGCTAACATAAACCAGGGCAACCACAAGTAGGCTAACCTGGCTTCTTCTCCTAGACTACATCTAACTCTATAGTATCTAAGGATGAGGTGGAGATTTCTCCTGTGGAAATATCACTTCTAAAGGCACAACCTGATACCACCATAGGAAGCACTGCACCAGAAGAATAGAGTTTCTCTTCACACTGTTGTCTCCTCAGTTTACAGGAACAGCACAAATGCACTTGCTTGATAACAGAACTAAGTTATAAACCAAACCCATCTCCAATTCTGGTGGCTAAAATGAGAGAAGAAAGGAATGTTATTAAAAACACATCTCCAGATCTCCCAGGAACTGTGTACATGCAGAGAGGGGTTCCCTTAAAGAGCATACTCCAAACACAGCTGTCCCTGCCCTTCCCAGGACACTACAGATTGAACCAAACAAGCAAATAAAGGGCAGGGAGGATTCTGTGGAGACATCTGTCCTTAATAACATGGTCTGGTGCAGTTAACCAACAACTGGGAAGGCCTGAAATATTCCCTTTGTTCCAACAAACTACTTCAGAGGTCTCCTATACAAGCACCTATTGGGCATAATGTTTCACAGAAATGAGGAATTTAGAGAGTATGCTGCAGCTCTCCTCTACCCCCCAGTCCATGTGGGTAGAGTATCCCTGTGAGATTATGGACTGTGAATTACAAAACTAGCTTATGCAGAAAATTAATACACAGAACAGAGAAAGAAATTAACTAGAATCTCATGTAGAATCCTGGTACAATTACAAGTTCAGATAGCAAGACTGATAGGAAGTCCCTAGCTCAACAGTATTTGCAGGGTGGATTTTTGAGTAGTGAACTAGCTTAATATGTTCCACTAGAAAAATCCTTTCTTTTTTTCCTCTAGTGACTTTCAGACATGTGGTTGAGGTTCACCTGGGATGTGTTTGTGAGAACATTCTTCCCTAACACAGACTGCCTATGTTTGAATAATTTTACCTACAAAGATAACTGAAAAAAAGGGAGTGATACTGGGAAATACTAAGCAAATTTCAGATCAAGTTTGCTGTGCTATAATGAAGTATTTAATGGAGTATCTACAGTTTGCTGTCATAGTAGGCAAGTTTCAGTCACAAAGTTTATGATCTAATAAGTGTTGCTTTCTCTGATTTTGCTGGAACTCTTTCCTGGAGCACAGTGGTTTAGGGGACATGTAGACAGAGAGGTGGGGAAGAGGAGCAAGCCCTGTAGCAAACAAATGTTTACATAGCTCCTGTTCATACAAAGCTTTATGTTAACATTGTGTTTGTATCTTTGAATCATTTCAAAGTATTTTGAAATGGTATTAAAATCCCTGCCAAGCAATACATTTTAAAGATGCACACAGGCTGACAAACTGTAAGAAACTTATTCCAAAGAATAACCTTTGATTCCAAAGGGAATTTCTAACTGTGCAAAGGAAATTGAAAGTATTTGATAGTTATTTGTAAAGAATTATGTCCAGACTTGTGAAGGATTTTAATAGCATGATATAATGTAGATAAAATATTTCTGCCACAGAAGTATATTCTGCCATAGAAGTATTTCCAAAGAATCTCTCATGGATTTTTGACCAATCTCTAGTAATTGAAAAGATTAGGAAACTGTTTCTGAAGTACAATTGAAAACTGTTAAATGCATGCAACTGAACAGGTAAGGCAGCTCCTTTTGCCAGCTTCTTTCTCCAGCACAGGTTAGATTGCTCCAGTGCATATCACTTTTTGATACTCCAGAGGTGACTTTTTTGGAATCCAGAATCTAAATGAACTGAAGTTTTCATGTCTATAAAGAGGATAACAAAGTGGAGGTAAACTCAGTGTCACAAAAAGGTTAACTCTGAGTTTATCTTGTTTTCTTACACAGCTGATTATTTTTGCTGAGTTATTCCTCCTGTAGACTAAAGACATGAAATGCAATCTCTAAAGGAAAGCAAAACAAAACATGGCAAGATTACAGTTTTTAGGAAAACAGAAAAATCAGATATGCACTTTTCCCCCCTCACCCCATCTTTCCAAGGCTTTTTTGACCAGGATATATTAGGCTTCTGCCATACAATTCACATAAACAGATCAGAACTGGTGAGATCCATTCTGGAAGGTCAATATTAAATTACAAATAAATCTCTGAGGCAGATGTAACTCACCTCCTCTGAATGTGAAGTGGGATAGATAAACATTGGTAAATGTTATCTATTTCAAAGCACATAGTTTAATCAAATTAAAGCTCTGTTTCACATTCTTGGGCTCTACTTCCAAGGAAATGTTCCTATTCTAACTAGCTGTGTATTTGTTTTAATATACAACACTGCAAAATATCATCTTACTTCTGCTATGTGCCTGAAGGAAATTCATTTCAGATATGAGATTTTTACACAATATTTACTGTTCAACTATTGCAGCTTTTATTAAATGGGGGCAGAGAGGATGCTGAGGGATTTAAAGAGAGAATTAATAACAACCATTGCTAATTTTGGCTTATGCACTACTCTATTGCAAAAGCAAGGATGAAGACCAGAAACCAGGGATAATCCAATTGATTCTAGACATTTTGAACCTATTAGCTGTATTAGAACAAAGCAGTTTTGAATAGAAGGCTAAAATATGACACATACTCCATCAGAGATAGCATACAAAATTAATCTTTGCCTTTTTAATTGGTGCAACTGTGTGGTAACAGGATGCAGATCTATCCTCCTCACCTTCAGATGCTCTACAGTGAGATCTTCAGCATATTACAGACAAATGAAAACAAACTAATTCACAGAAACTCAAAAACTACTTCAGTTCACAGCTGTTCTACAGGAAGAAAACTGGAACAAAAGCAGGACCATGGGATAATTCAGATTGGGAATCACCTAGTCCAACCTCCTGCTCAAAAGCAGGACCAGCTCATAGTCAGATCAAGTTGCTCAGAACTCTGTTTAGTCTGGTTTTGAAACCTCCAAAAAAAGGAGACAGCACAACCTCTCCTGGGCAACCTGTTCCAATGGTTGCTTGTTCTCATATTAAAAGAAAAATTCCTTAAATCTAGCCAGAGATAGGAGCTCTGTAATACAGATAGGACTGTAAGTTTCCAAAATAAGAAAGACCTCATTTATATCATCAGCCAAGGTGAGAAATCAGCCTGTGGTTGCATTTCACAATTTAACAAACTAGTCTGCTATTACACTGCCTCTGCACAGAAAAGGCAAAGAGAAGCCTTAAGTTACTGGAAATCCATATCATTAAGGTCTCTCTTTTTCAGTACACAGGCTGGATGCACTCTTTCCAATTCAACATGTATATTCTGAATTGAATCCAAACTCTATTGACTTTCTACAACAACCATTTTGACTTCCCTTATCCTTTCCCTAGGCTTGCCAGTAATTTGTTAACTGAAAAAAACCAATTTTGTTTCAGTGTCCACCACAGAACACTTCATTCAAAACCACTAGGTCAATAGATTAGTCTAAGTAGCTCATAAAAGGAATATTGGACTCTACTGATGCCTGCAGGAGAAAAGAAACATTTGGCCCATATGAGTTTCAGCAGCACTCCTCACTATATAGAGGATGCAGTAATAAAATATAAGTAAATAAACAGAAGAATGTCATGGAAAATAAGATTTCAGACTTCAACCATTTCTGTTTCATACCCAATTGCTGTGTCTGTTCTTCAGTCTGCCTGTGAAATCAAGCAAAACAAAGACATAATACTCTGCCTTAAATTCTGGATTTCAATATGGAACTTCCATGACTTTATCAGTCAAAGGAAGTGGAAAAGCAACCTTAACCCACCAGAGCAAGGTGGTACTGAACTTCAATGCAATCCAACCCCCTTTTTTTTCTTTTAGAAAGATTTTATTAACTAAATGAGACCTGTAAGTGGCTGTGTTTGTTTCTATTAACTGCTTATTAAATCTGTTTAGATAGCAAAGGTATTATACTCATGATGTATCTATTCTTTGTTCTTTATAATAGGAAATATATAAGAATGCAACAATACACAGAAGAAATCCAAATATGTTTGCATGAACTAAAGATTACCATCATCATCCTCTATACAATGCTGAAGAGAAAACTGAGTCAGCTTCCTAGTAAAAAGTTCTTTCTGGAACAGGTAAATTTTATGTATCAAAAACTACAACTCTAAGCTTATTAACAAAGCAGTTTAAAATTAACTACAGTAGATGACAATGAACTGTATTAATAGTTCTAAAGACCATTAGCTGCACTTATGTTTGAAGCACTAATGAAGGAATAAAAGATACCTCTAGCAGTAAGAAAAAGAGAAGCTAAGACACCTATGCTTAGGAAGAGAGGTGTGAACTGCTCCGAGTTTATTTTGCAGAAGAAAAGCTGCTCAGCACTGCAACCTGCCAGAGTTTTGGCACAAAATTTGCTACCTGTTCTTTGAGGACTCCCATCTGCAAAACCTCAATTTCTGAACTGGTTCAAGAAATCTCAGGTTTTATTATTAAAAAGTCAGGTTTTAGACACTCCCATCTTACACAGAAGCCACTCTTGGGTAATTTGTCTTTCCCATTCATCTTGCCAACTACCACCCCAATCTTCTTCCCTTTTGATCCCCTGTGCTCCTTGAATGAACTCCTTACAGTTGCCCTTGGGGAAACAAAACTCTGACTCTATTCCAGACAGTCTCCTCCTCTGCCTCTGCTCCCTGCACTGCTCTCAACAAAGTCTTTAATTACATCTCACTGCTTACACTTCAGAATCAATACTTGTTTTATCCTAACTGACCTCTCAGCCACTTCTGACACTCATCAGTCACTTTTTTTCATACTATCTTTTCATTATTAACTTCTGTGTTTCTAACCTCCACAGATATCCTTCAAGCATTCCCAACACCACTTTCCTGAGGGCAATGAATACAACTCTGGATTTCACCCCTGTTTTTTTCTCTGTACCCTGCCTCAGGGTAATCTCTCAAATGAATTCTCTGCTTTGTATGACTACTACAGCCCCAAAATCTCCCTCCTGTAGTCAGACCAGCTCAAATGCCTAACTACATCATCATTTAGTTACCTGCATTTTTGTCTTTATCTACTTGGGAAAAAAAAATCTCAAGCTCTCTGATAAAAAATTGTGGATGTCCAGTGAAAGGAACAACTTCAGCTGCTCCAAAGCTAAGTTTTCATTGTTCTCCAAAGCTTCTCCAATATTTAACCTTTGGTGGTCACTGTGGTTTCTCTCAGTGCTCCTGTTAACCCCCTGGTTAATGCTATCCTGCTCCACAGACCCATAGCACAAACATTATGACTCCATCCTCTCAACATTTACAGGATCCTACTGACTGTCCTTCCATGGCACTAAATACAAACCTATCTTCACTAACTGTCTTCCAGGGTAGGAAACATTCTTTAACAGTTAGAAGCCTGCTAAAAGGGGATATGAAGAGGATGAAATTATTCATACCCCACTGCTCCAGAGAGGTTCATTTACAGCAGAAATAGCACTTTTTCTACACAGAGGGACCACTGACCTTTCAAAAGCTCTGCACATTCTCTCATTTTTCCTTCCTCTTCATTAAATGGCAGGAAGGTGTGACTTTATATTTTTAAATATGAACCAATGTATGAAAGCACATAAAAATGTAGGGAAGGCAAATTCCCCTCCAGTACAATGCAGCAAGAGAACCCAAACTAAACAAACCAATGTCCACCAAACAGATCAGATTTTCCCCAGTAACTGCTAGTTCCAAACACTGCAGAAGTGTTAAAGATAAAATGCAAAAACATTAAGCAATACAGTGATCAGCATCACAGGGGATGGGGATCCCAGCCCTCTTCAGGAAAGGGACTGCCATGTACTCTGTGGCATCATTTTGTGATCCTCAGGCCAAGAATTTTGTTTGCATGTAGTTCCCTACACAGAAGAATTCCTTGTGTTACCATAATCAAACAATACCCTCATTTAAATGGCCAACAGCAATTACAAAGCTTTTCTCTTACATTACCACTCCCAGTCCACAGCCTTACTGTAGTTTTGTAAAGTTTTTTTTTTCCCTAGCTAGACTGAAAAGAACTGAGTTAAAACTAATCTGATTTTCTAGCATCCCCATCCCAAAATATCAGCTTCTAGTTGCTCAAGAAAAACTTAAAATCTTCAGAAGAATCAAACATTTCTCTATGAAAAAGGTGGGTTTGCTCAGTGTGCAGTTTCCTTCCAAAATGGTTCACATTTTAAGCAGTTAGAGTAACCTAAAGGATATCAATTTTAAGCAACTTATAACAAACCCAGAACATGAAGGGAACTCATTCAGTCCAGACTGATAACTTGGTTCCTTCAAAGCTTGTGCTGGTTCTCACCATGTTAACACCAAGAACACAAGAAATCTGTATTCCACCCAAAATATGAAAGCCCTGTGCTTTTGCTGATCACAGTCTTTCCATGAAGTAGCCTTTACAAGCATAAACTTTCCTTCTTTGATGATCACCCAGTCTGCCACCTTGTACAGATGGCAACCTGGAATGGGTGGGATTACAGACTAGTTTGAGACATTCACACCTCAGAGGATGAACCAAAGCCCTGGCACTCTATAAGGAAAGATCAACAGTGTTTCTGGAGTAAGACCCCATAGAATTTTATAAGTAATGAGCATTTAGTGGATTGTGCAAATTATGTTTTCTCCAGATGGGTTTTTAAAACCATACCTCAAAGGTGATAAAGGGAGTGTGATGGCAAAGATGACAAATGAAATGCACTGTGTGAAACATGTAAATATCTTCACAAATTCCTAACAAGGTAATACAGTTCTTCAACTAAGACATCATTTGGGAGGCACAAAAGTAGCTTTTATTACTGAGCTTAACCCCCAGCTTCTCAAGACTGAGGATACCTATTGAACTTCTTTTCTCACTGCTAATCCCTAGCTCTCTGCTGTTGCCACCACTGCCACTGGAGGTGTTTGGGATGGCCACAGAAAGGACAAAAAGCCTTATATTAAATATAAAAATATAATTGGATGGTTTTACTTCACTTACACAAAGTCCTAAGGTTTGCTTTACTCTTATAAATTCAATTTCACACAATGAACAACACAAATTTCCTTGGATGTTTCTGGCCATGTATTGAAAAGTGCAACTTTCCTTTTTTTCAGCTTTCTTTTTTAACAGTAATTGTCTGCCAGTCCCAGGACTTCCAATCTAAGAACAAAAAGTCTCTTATGATGACTGACAATGAGCTGAACAGCCCTATGACCCTCACCAAACAATCAACATTTCTCTAGCTAGCAACAGTGCTCAGTGCTACTCTGTGATACTCATGTGACCAAAAGGCTGATGATATTTTCCTGGTATAGGAAAATATCTTTGGAAGATAAATAATGAACAAGCACAGGTGTGACAGCACCAAGTTTAGTGAAGTAGTTCTGATTTAGAAGAACTACAGACTCAAGCTCCCAAACACTTCAAAAATGCCTTCAAACTGGACCAAACTAACTTCTAGGATTCTTCTCTTTGCTTCACAAACTGCACACACTTTTGCAACACTGCAGCTGAAATGATAACACAGAAATCCACAGGAGATGCTCACTGGAGTTAGATATTGAGAGAGACTTAGAACTGTTGCAGCATTGTCATAGGATCATAGGATTGTCAGAGTTGGAAGGGACCTCAAAGATTATCCAGTTCCAACCCCCCTGCCTGGTAGGGACCCCATCCACTAGATCAGGTTACCCAGGGCCCCATCAAGTCTTGTCTTAAAAGCTTCCAGAGGTGAGGCTTCCACAACCTCTCTGGGCAACCTGTTCCACTGCCTAACCACCCTCATAGTGAAGAACTTCTTCCTGTGACAGAAAATTGACCTTACCTTTCATTAAGCACTGCCTGTCTAGTAATGGTTTTGACTCTGAAATCACTAACTGAAGCAGGTACCACACAGATGTTAGCCAGCTTAGTGGAAATTAAGGTTAAGTCTTTCAAGAGATCCTGTCTTTATACTCATGCTTTACAAATGCTGTTCTTTAGGACTCTCATCTTCAGCAAAACAGGAAATAGCATTTGTTTAATGGAAAAGGAGCAGTAAAGGCACTAAGCAAGCAGTAGGGGAGTGTCTTCATTAATGCTGCTATTACCAGAACAGTACTCAAAGAATTTGGGGAATTTAATTATGTCCTGAATAATTTAGTTTAGAAGAACATGCTCACAAACACACACACAACACAAACATTTCATAGTTTTAAACAGCAGCAGCATGAACAAAATAATGACCAGGAAATTCTTATCATCATTTCTGGTATGTATTTATTATTTTATCATTCTGAAGAGCCTGCAGGACAGAAAAACAGAAGAAAGGTAGGACAGAAATGAAATAGTTATGCTGATAGGCAATAAAATTCTATGTGGGAGATTAAAATTCCATTATTCCACAGCACAAAAATGTTGTTTAACCTAAAAAACCCAACAGCCCTTGCATACCTCATCTCTTCAGTGTAATCCAGGTCTAAATAAACCTTCACATTCTGTTCTTACTATAAGGGCCAGATCCTTCACCAACACAGAGCACTTCACATCCATGTTAATCACTTCATACTGCACAGAGTGCCTTCTGCATTTCTAACCTACAGTAATCAAATAAAATTCTTACTGAGATTATTGACTTACTGTGTCTGTTCCAAGGCACTAAGATTGGGAGGGACACTTTCAAATGAAGATTTGCAAGTTTCTTTTAAGATGAGAAGCTGTTGCACTCAGCACATAAAGTTGGAATTACTCACTAGCCACAGTGATTTAGTAGTGGAAACAAGGTCTTGCAAATAAAGATAATAATACAGTTCCTCTCCACCTCTATCTTTTCCCTTCCTTTCTTGTTCCAAGCAGCTCACTAACAAGTGGACTCTGGAAGAAGAGTCTTCAGAAATTCATCCATAACTTTGTGGTAATGCTGTGGTTCTACTAGCTGAAGAAAAAGTCCTTTTTGTGCTATTTCCAGGGCAAATATTCCAATATTTTAGAAAGCACTGCATGTAGACAGGGAAGGTTTAACCTTTCAGACAAAAATACAGCTCTCATTTCAAAGCTGTATCTCTCCCTTAAGTGTTGAATGCATTCGTCACTCCTGAGAGCACAGTAAAACTCAACAGAATCTATGCNTTTAGGACTCTCATCTTCAGCAAAACAGGAAATAGCATTTGTTTAATGGAAAAGGAGCAGTAAAGGCACTAAGCAAGCAGTAGGGGAGTGTCTTCATTAATGCTGCTATTACCAGAACAGTACTCAAAGAATTTGGGGAATTTAATTATGTCCTGAATAATTTAGCTTAGAAGAACATGCTCACAAACACACACACAACACAAACATTTCATAGTTTTAAGCAGCAGCAGCATGAACAAAATAATGCCCAGGAAATTCTTATCATCATTTCTGGTATGTATTTATTATTTTATCATTCTGAAGAGCCTGCAGGACAGAATAACAGAAGAAAGGTAGGACAGAAATGAAATAGTTATGCTGATAGGCAATAAAATTCTATGTGGGAGACTAAAATTCCATTATTCCACAGCACAAAAATGTTGTTTAACCTAAAAAACCCAACAGCCCTTGCATACCTCATCTCTTCAGTGTAATCCAGGTCTAAATAAACCTTCACATTCTGTTCTTACTATAAGGGCCAGATCCTTCACCAACACAGAGCACTTCACATCCATGTTAATCACTTCATACTGCACAGAGTGCCTTCTGCATTTCTAACCTACAGTAATCAAATAAAATTCTTACTGAGATTATTGACTTACTGTGTCTGTTCCAAGGCACTAAGATTGGGAGGGACACTTTCAAATGAAGATTTGCAAGTTTCTTTTAAGATGAGAAGCTGTTGCACTCAGCACATAAAGTTGGAATTACTCACTAGCCACAGTGATTTATCAGTGGAAAAAAGGTCTTGCAAATACAGATAATAATACAGTTCCTCTCCACCTCTATCCTTTCCTTCCTTTCTTGTTCCAAGCAGCTCACTAACAAGTGGACTCTGGAAGAAGAGTCTTCAGAAATTCATCTGTAACTTTGTGGTAATGCTGTGGTTCTACTAGCTGAAGAAAAAGTCCTTTTTGTGCTATTTCCAGGGCAAATATTCCAATATTTTAGAAAGCACTGCATGTAGACAGGGAAGGTTTAACCTTTCAGACAAAAATACAGCTCTCATTTCAAAGCTGTATCTCTCCCTTAAGTGTTGAATGCATTCGTCACTCCTGAGAGCACAGTAAAACTCAACAGAATCTATGCTGCTTCATATTCACAGTGAGAAAACAATAAATAGTCTCCAATTACTACTACCCCTCAGAAATATATTATTTCAGGAGATACTTTATCACTTCAAGCTAGGAGGAAAAACTTGAAGACTTTTTAGTCTGTGCAAGGAGCGGAGGCATACCAGACACGGGGCATGCAGAAGAGCCAAGACATAGGAACTGTTATGTTTAGACATAAAACAAATTATCTGCTTAGAACAGGTAACTAACCCAGCAATTATACATCCAGGTTTAGGTTGGACATCTAGCTTTCAAGTTAATTACAAGTAAAAAAATTAACCTGGGGTGTCAGCAGGAAATTAAAAAAGCCCTGATGTGTTAGAAACACAAAGCAGAGGAGGCTGCTTCAAAGCTCAGATCAATTTCAGTTTTTAATCACTCTCTCACACATCCATTCTATTATTCATCCTCATCATTTATTCATCCCAAGATGCACCTGTGAAACTGCTAGATGCTGAAATTTTGGTGTATTAGCTTTGGAAAGGGTAGGATCTATTTACCTCTGAATGGACATGAAAAACAAGTCATTAAGGATTTTCTGTGCTCTGAACTGAGTGGTCAGTTTTAGGTAGCTATACTGATATCAGATATCACACATTCTATTAAAACCTTCCCTCACTGCAGCTGTTTCTGAGCATACACTCAAAGTGACCAACTATTAGTCCCAAAGCTCCTGAAATGAAAAGTTTTCAGCTTTCAACTGCTTCCTGCAACCCTTAAGCATCACCATTTTATCCAAGTGTGCCTCCTTCAGAGCAACACAGGCACTCCAGCCCAGTTACTTACTGGGAGCCAGTTACTTTCCTCTTGCCTACTGGCCAAAGCATCAAGTGAACAGATTGAGGACATATACATCCCTTGACCTGTAAGCTTCCTCAGATTGGTTTGCTTGGCTGTCTGTGTTTGGAAAAGATAGAGCTGGGATGTATCTCACAGCCCTTTCCAAATGCATTAGGATTTGAAACCCAGGACATCAGACATGTCAATAAAGTAAAAAGACAGATTAATTAGGCCTTAAAGCCAAACCAATCTTCTTCAGGTGACATTTACTTTTAGTCCCAAGATTCATATGCAATGTGTTTGTGCAGCAATCACCTGTTCTTCCTTTATATTCAGAATTCTTGAAATCACATGCCATTGTAGCCTGTATTTGGAATTCTCAAAGGTGTTCTGATAGCAGTTTCACAAAAATCATGCCAAGAAAAGGCTTCTATACAATTTATCAAGAATAGATTTTAATGCAGATCATGCCTGTGATTTTCTTTATTCCTCACAAAAGTGGGAGATAGCAGACTCCCACCTCATCCAGAGCTAGTCCCTCTATCCACTAGAAAGCAGCTTAAGCTTTTGCAACTTTCTTTTTCTAGAATTCTTTCTCTAAAAAGCTTCTGAAGAAAAAAGTAGATGATGTTTATGATTCAAACAATCATTTTCATACAGTTTGAAAATAAAGGCTTGAAAATTACCTGATTTTGCAGCAGAAGGATGCTCAGTTCAGCAAATGGAGATCCATTCCAGATAGGGTTTGTGAGTTTTTAGATGCTGATCTTCTTACAATGTTTGATCTCCCAAAGGGAGCCTAAGTAAAAGCTTGGAGCAATCTGAAAAGGAAGAGAGAAAAATGTAGTTAATGTAGTCTGGAAATAATTTCATTTAATTATCACATGTTTTGTCATTTCTCTTGTCAACTAAGTGAATCAAGCTACAAGTTTTCCTTTTTTATTTGATCCTGAAGTATTTTGTTTTGTTGATGCAGGTCCACCACAGGTGGTTTAGTTTCAAAGCATTTACTGAACAAGCAAGATGAAGCCTGCTAGCAATGTGAACAGCTTCAGCATTTCACTCTAGCCTGCTACAAAAAGCAGGAGGAGTGATCTTTCCCCAGAACTGTACCACCACTCAGTGCTCTTGCAGAACATCTTGACCAAGTTTAAAATCTTTGATCTGTAAACTCTGTAGCAACTGTCACTATATCATTAAACAGAAACCACAGAAGTTTAAGGATGTTCTGCATCAAGTTCTGTTTAGACAGTCCCCTTTCTCTTGCCCACTCTCAAAGGCCTTCATCATGTAAGTACAGAAGACTGTGGTCAGTGTAGTAGCCAGCTCTGTAAATTCTTCTCAGAAGGAAGAATACAGCATTACAAGTTGAGATGCTATTTCACTAACAGTACTGGTAGGTTATCCAAAGAAGAATAAAGCACAGAACCTTAAAGCCAATGCACTGTGTGAAGAAGCTTTCAATACATAAAACCAGAAGAGGAACCATTCTTAGCATAGCAGAGGTATTTTCACTTTGTTTACTATTGCCCTCCTAAAAACTGAAATTCTGGAATGTAGGAAGTGCACCAAACAACTAAACCATTATTGCATTCATCCTTTCCCATGTAATGACAACTAAAAGGGAACTGAGAGTTACTGAGTCCCTATTATCCAGAAATGCATATTAAAGGAGAAGTGCACACAGATATTTAACATGCATGTTTAACACTCTCCCAACAGGGTTCAAGAATAGTTCAAGAGATACAGGTAGTGCTTGTTCCACTTGCTTACAAAGCACCCAAGTGCTTTTTAAACTATCAGCTTTATTATTCTCTGGTTTCTATTTCTTTCATAGAAGCAAACTTCCTCAGGAATCAAAGGGCTGAATCATTCACTACACAACAAAATCTGACATGCAACAAATTCTTCTGCTTATACAGCAGTGGGTAGAAATAGGTCATACTGAGGTGAAGCCTCAAAATCCCACTATAATAAAATAATGCCAATACTTAGTATGGCATTCCATCTCAAAGAATTTGAGGAGCAATCCTTAATCTTCATAGTTTGCTATGAACCTGCCTGGACTAAGTGAATAAATTCAGTATTTCTTCCTTTTTGCATTTTCTATGTCTTAGGATAAGCTTAAAGATGGTATTAGTCTAGTGGAAAAGCACAGACTGTAAACTAATAATGGGTATTATTTTTAGAGGTATTTTAGTTCTTGCATCTTTTAAAGTCACACTACTGGAAGGCCAGAGAAACCCTGAGGTAGAAACAGTGCCCTGCATTCTCATTCAGCTGTCACATAATTTTAAATATTGAAATATAAGAAAACCAATGACCAAAAAAATGACAGCAGAGAAGATTATTTCCTTTCTTTGCTGGATTCTGAAAGTACCTTGCAAAACCCCATTCTTATTGATGGGCTTTAAAACGTATAGGTGACAATTGTTATTATTCAAGGACTAGAAGACAGGTAGGAATAAATAACCAGAGCTTTTAGTGTGAGATTCCAAAGATACTTCCCACATTTGGAACAGAATTGTCTGCTTTTCTCCACATGGTAGAACAAGCAGCAGCAGTTTCATTTCCCTGCCCTGTAACAGACACACACCCAACACCCAAGCATTATATTTCAAAGAATTTTAATTAAATCTATGCAACAAAAAAGGAATGTTTCACATCTTAATTGAAAAATCACCAGCCAGAGAACTGAGACAGGGAAAGAGCCTGGAAAGCACCAAGATCTAATTGAAGCAAAGAAGAGATGAGAACATTTCCAATGGTCTCACTAGTCAGCAACCAGTGTAAATACTGCAATTCAAATAACAGCATTTTAGTGAGCAAAAGAAGAACTAATTTCTATTCTATTGCTCCTTTGCTTTGAGAATTATAGCCTCATCTTTGGGAATCCCTGACAGAACACAAAACTTTAATCACATACTCTACCAAAGTAGAAGGCTTGCTTTTGATAGCAGCACTTGACATCAGAGCAAGACACCAGTCTCTGAGCCATGAGAGATAAGCAGGTATTCACCATTTCTGTGGCAGCTTTTATCTGCATTAACAAAAAACCACCACCTTCTCTAGAGTCCTTTGAAAAGTATGTGGAAAGACAGGAAAAAGACTGGTATTTGGGGGCAGTTGTATCAAGTGAATGCTCTAAGAGTTGAGCTTTACTCTACCATGTGAAATGAAGCAGTTAAGTTCTAAGATTCTGACACAGGAAACCTGCCAAGGCCAGATGGAAATCTCAGCTGTTGTGAGCAGAGGTCATTCTGTCCTCCTCAGCACAAGGTGTTCCTAAAATCCTGGGTACTAGTCATACAAGCTTATCATACCTTTGCTTTTTAATTGGGAGCTAAAATCATTTATGTTACATATGGGGGTTTTTTTCTTGTTGTTCATTGTCTTGTCTTTGGTTCTACTTTTTAATTATAGAAGTCCATCAGAGATGCCCCTGAGGTAGTGCTGATAATCTAGGTTTATAATTCTAAAGAATTTGTTTAAAGGAAGTTTGGATAAGCCTTCAAGGGAATCTTTGATAAGCCTTTGTTCTTTTAAATTATTTTATTATAATGCAGCATTCTCAGAAAGGGCAATTCTTGCTGAATAAAGGAAAGGTTTATTGATGACACTTTTCTAGTGCACTTTTAATGGAACTGCTTCTGAAATATTTTCACAAGGCCTATTTAACCCTCTGCAACTATAAGCAACTCTCATTACCAGACCTGCTGACTGCTGATCATGTCCACTAGAGAAGCATACAGAAACACCTCTCATAAAACTAAGCATCATAGGGTGGTTTACACCTTTAAGTAAAATACAAAATGGAAAGTTTCTGTTATAATGAGTTGAGATAAAAAGCAAGTAGCAATGTAAGTTCAAGTTCTTCAAGTGCTGATGAAGATATATGTATTTAAAATGAGGAAGAAAATGTTAAACAATACCAGAGCCAGTGGCACAGTACATGGAATGGTGGATTTAAAGGACAGCAAAGAGATGTTAGCAACATTAGAAAAACTGTTTCTACTAGAAACAACTAAGTCATAACTGAACATGATGTAAACCTCCTGAACAGATTAAACATACTACTCAAGTATCTTTAAGTCCTACTGCCTACACTCATCTACATGTGAAATTATAAAATCATTCCCAGATTAGAGGGGTTAGCCACACACTTATGTTCCTGAACTCCTCTGTAGGTACTACTGTAAAGTAAAAATAAACTGCAGTGTGACAGTCATGAGGTACAACCAGGTATTAGAGCATAAAGTGACATCATTTTATCAAACTAACCAAATAAAATCTGTAGGAGATAGAAATTCCAAATCCAGATTGGAAGAATCTAATATTACTTTATTTTGACCTACTGGGCCAACAGAAAAAAAGGCAGTTTATCTACATGAATCTATCCTGTCTCTCCTACCACATATTCAGTAACACAAAAGCATGTTACTATTTGCAGTGTCAAGTAAATCTTTGTATTGTCAGAGAGGAGGAGAAGCAAAAGTACTTTGTACAAGTTTAAAACACTCACCACATGTTCTCTTATTATTATGCACTTCTTTCACTCTCCTTCTCTCTCCAATCCTGTATCTACAGCTCACCTACTTAGGAAGCTGCATGGCCAAGTACCTGGCTTGAAAACATGGGTTAATGTTTGCACTAACAAAGCATATGGCATTTTTCCAATCTTCTCCATCTCCTGAAAGGAGGAGAGGGAAGAAACCTGGATGTAAAAACTTCTCTTAGAATCAAATTTGCTGCCAAACAGTTTATGTAATTAAATCCAGCTTGTGCCAATTTGAATGCTGGACATCAGGTAAGAAAAGATAAAAAAATTATATCCATGATTATAACTAGCTATGACACAGTCATCAGTAAAATATAACACCAGAGTCAGTAAGGTCTCTCTAGTGCAAACTTCATGTTTTCCCCATTATTAATTTCATAGTTTTCTCATTCCTTTCCAATATGAACACATATTGGCATTTAAAGAACATATGTAACAGTGTTACACTGTAGAGTATTTCTAATTCAAAACCAAAAGAAACAAGTTAACAGTCTTCCTTGCAGACTATCAGAAGGTAATGTTCTGCAGAGGGCACCCTCAGTACAGTTAGAACAGATCATCTTTTGCCAACCACATCTCTCCCTCTCCTTAACTAACTGCACAGTATCACATTTGCAATTGTCAGAAATGTACAATAGAAAAAAGGCTTTTTCTGATGGCAGCACTACAATGCATGCTGCAGACCTGTGAAAAGGAACAAAGTATCTACACAGAGTACAGCCACTTTCCTTTTCAAATATCATCAATGCTTTCTGGCTTACTAACTTACCATGAATTAATTTGCTGGCAAGAACTACACACTAATGACAGTGTCTATCTCTTATTATTATTATTTTCAATCCATTTTCTTCTGTATTGTTCCTTTGAAAGCTTCTATCTATTCAGAGATAGAGAAGGAAGATTCTACATTAAGTGACAGGAGGATGGCAAGCAAACATGGTTATAGCAGCACATCTCTTATGTGGCACAAAATTAAAACTTTTCACTATTTTAACAATGAGTTCTCATAACCAAGACAGAAGCTGCTGCCTGCACTGGAGGTGCTCATTTAAATGTTATTTAAAAGCTTCTAAATCTCTGCATTGTCTTAGTGCTCAAACCAATCACAGCCAATGCACTGTGCTTTCTGCTGACACAGCTGCTGCTTTTCCAACACTGCTGCTCATATGACCTTTTTCTCTCCCTCTCTCTTCAGAACCATTTCTGGGCAGTTTCACAGGAATTTTGATTGATGTTGTAAAGTTGATATCATTGCAATCTGACAGCTGTTTGCTGGCCTTTGTGAAATGAGTTGATGGGCTCAGTTCATTCCCTAACAGGCAGGTGTTCACAACTTAAAAACAAAACATCACTCTGCTGGCACAAAGACTTCTAGCCAACAAGGAGTATATGCATATGCTCAGCAAGGGGTAAAATTCACACTTAAGGTGAAATACATTTTTACCTGCTGTTGTGGGGGAGGCTGAATTTTGCAGATAAGACTAAAATGTAACAGAAAATGAACTCTGGTAGACAATTCTATTACAAAAGATCTGAACACTACTGGTGGATGACTCCTGTAGCCAGAATTCCAGTGCAAGTGTATGTGGTGACAAAGCTGTGCTGATACAGCTATAGCCAGAGATACACAGTCAGACTGCTTGGGACCTCGGGGCAGGAACATATGCAAAAGGAAAAAATCTGAACACTCATCAATGTTGGGAAACCTTTACCCTGCTAGCCACTCTACAACTAAAACCACTTCACTGGGAACTGAAAGATGTCCTATAATAAAGCTGTTAAAAAGGGCTGTTACATTTCCCCCCTACACACTTTCTTTACTGATTTAAAGATCAGCTCCTTTGAGAAAACAGGAAAATGTGAGTGAAATTATTTCAGTTCACTGTGGTAAGGCAGTTTACAGATGGACACACTGGTAAATCATTTGCCATTAGGGAAAGTACTAACCAACAGATAGGTGGCAAATACTGTAATACTTAATTACAATTTAATTATTATATAATAATTTATAATATTAAGGCGTTTATTAAGAACTTTGCAAGTTGAGTCTTTAAATCCAGTTAAAATGTGGCCCTGAAATGGTCAGAGGCAGAGTTTAATACCCCTACAGAACAACTAGTACATGTGAATTCAGATGAGTACTACCATTTCCTCATGAGATAAAAATCACTTAATATTGTATCCTAACTCCTTATTTGAAAATAGAAGCAACTTAACACTAACCACAGAGCACTCTTCTGAGAGTAGCTACTGCTACTTAGTTGTATTTCTACTGTATATTTTTCAGACTCAAGGAAAATTACTTGCTCTTTATGTTGATTAAATCATGTCAGCAAATGTTTTAATTTATGTGTTCTAGCTAACAATGTAGAACAATTTTCACTTTTGGGTTAGGATAATCATAATTAAAAGCACATTAGCTGATCATAGCAGACAATCTAAAAAAATACTCTCCACCATGATTTATGAGTTACAATTTATTAGCTAACACATCTATATGACTTTGTAAGCTGAGGAATGCTTTTGATAATATCCCAGCTCCTCCAAATGGGACACCTAAGACTAGTCACTAATAACCCACATTTTATGGCAGCCAGATCAGATGAGGAATGCAGATTAGAAGAAACATTCCATAAACATACAAAATCTTCACAGGAATCAATGACTAACCTAAACTGAGACTTTCTATTTCCATTAACAAAACCCAACTCCCTCTCTTTCCTGCAGCTCCTATTCCGAAGTTTTCAAGAGAGGAAAACACCTTGTGCAAAGAAAGCCCACACTTCTCAGTTTGGGGGTTTGTTTTTGGAATTTCAAACAAGTTCAGACTCACTTTATAGAATCACAGAATGCTTTGAGTTGGAAGGCACCTTTAAAGGTCATCCAGTCAAATCCCCTTGCAGTGAGCAGGGACAACTTCTCATCTTCACTTATAATTCAAGTCAGTGACATTAGAACAGACATGAATCTCTATTTTCAGATGTTCCTGCTTAATTTACTGCATTCTTACTGTATTCTGGTGCCTGTGTCCACTTGAGTGAACAGTGCTAATACTGGGAGAGAAGGAACTAAAGCTGTAACACTGCTGTGCCATGTTGTAGCATCAGGTCTCTAAACATCCCAAATACCAGGGCACCTAGAGAAACACAAAGTCCTTCAGCCTTTATGGAAAAAGTGTTTATGTAAAACAAAAGACTTGAGAAGCATCTTTCAAAGGACAACTTCTAAAATAAAGGTCAAAATACTGAGGCTTGCATGATGCTTTGTCATGCAAGGATGGCAGAACCTTCTCTAAAGCAGACTCACTATTTGCTATTTCTGTACAGTAAGAATATCTTTGTGCTATAATAAGGAGCTTAATACTTCTTCATATATCTACTCACTTGTTCTCATACTCAAGTTTTTGACATCTTCCACAAGCAAACATGCCCCACATAGAATGTATTGCTTTAGCAGGTATTCATTTTACTGAGCTCCACTATAATTTGGTAGTCTTACATGATGCCTCCAGGTGTTTCATACATTCTAAAAAGGAAGCTAAAAGGGAAGAATTTGCATACATTACTTCAGTTGTACATGCTGTAAATATTGATCTGCTGATAGAGAAGAAAGAGGAAAGTTGTTCCAAAATTAGCACCTGCATTTCTATAGCTTTTAAGAACAATTTTTCAGGATCAATTTTTAAACTTGAAGAGTTTATAGCTCTGCTCATTGCTGCAGCTAAAGGCTACTCACCACTTTGCTTCTAGTCTATGACATTCAAGGTGCATTATGGCAATTCACAGAACCTGAAAACTCTTATTACTTGTACTTTTTTTACAGTTATTATCAGTTCAGCACAAACAGTTCAAACTCCAACTACTGCTGGCTCTTATTACAGAGACAAACTAAATTTTAGACTTGGTATTTTAGCCAACTCCCACTGACTCAAGGATGATGCACAGATACTCCTGTGTAATGTTTTTAATACCTTTGAAGTCTTGTCCCCTCAAAAGTGAGAAGCTGTAATTTGTCTAATGCCCAAGAACAAAAGAAAATCAACAATAAAAAACCTTCATCTCACCTTCATGCCAACCTCTGCAATCACTATCTGTTTTGGAAAGGGTTTGGTAGAGAATTATAGAGTCCAGGAAATATGAAAAAGCATAAACAAGATTCAACTAGAGAAGTGATCACAAATATATTATCTCAGTATAAAATGTCAGTCATTTAAAAAGCCTCCTGTCAAATGTGACAAACATGAGGCCTAGGGGGGAGCACCCAGGGCCGGGAGCACCCAGGTTCTTTTCCTTTCAGAAGCACGGAGTGCATAAGGTTGGCAAGGCCACTCTACCACTCTGGGTAGCAATACCATTGCCAGTATTAATAAAAAGCAGACTAGATTAAATGCACCACCTATTCCATGGACTGCCCACACTGCATCAGTATCTTAATCACAAAGCACAGAAGGAGAAGGCAAAAAAATATCTTTGGGATACATAAGTTCCTCCCCAATGGTAAATGGCTCCTCAGCAGCAGCCCATGCTTCCTCCTCACCCCTGTGCCACACACATGTTCCTTTTTCTCCTTTTTTTCTTCTTGTCTTCCCATAGAGTTTTTCTGGCTGCCCTGTCACTTTTCTCTGCACAACTCATCTCCTCTTTAAATGACTGTTCTCTACTGAACATACCAACACCTTCACGACTCCCCACGAAACCACATTGTTTCGTCATTCTCTGGTAGGCTGCTTTTCCCCTTTCTCTCTTTCCTGGATTAGACAGCTACACAGCACAGGAAAATTGCCTCCTAGGTGCCATAAGGAGAAAATGATTGAATTTTAAATTTAAAATGCCAAATATCAAATTAAAATTGCCATCATGTTAACCTTACTCCACCTCTGGCAGGGCTACACAAAAATAAACAAAACCTCAAAATCTAAGGAGGACTGAGCACCATTTCAGAAGAAAGTCCCATTGCCCAAGAGATTCACCTTGACCAATACCAGACAGGTCACTGAAGTTCCCAGAGAGAAGCTGAGTCACCCTACACCTATTCACTACACAGATAGCCCTGGAGGCAACTCTGATCTTATTGGCATCACTGGTGCCTGAAATTAGGTGCGATTCTGTATCCCTCTTACCTCTTTTAAGCACACAGAGAATCCCTATCTCAAAGCCCTGACATTTTTACCTCCCAAGAATTGCCTGTACACGAAGAATTATTAGACAAATATCATACTTTCCTCAGAAAATTGTTGGACTTGACCAATTTGGTGAAAACTGTAACATTATTTCAAATATCACCAATAATGAAACACCCCCAGGAATTAAGTTATGACTGTTTCAACCAGAGAGCTGAACAAGAGCTGCATGCACCCTCAGCTTTTGTTTCAATCTTTGTTCAAAATGCAGTGCCTCTTTGCAGAAAATGTAATGTGAAATAGCACACTGGACAACAGAACAAAATACTTTCTCCTTCTAGAAAATACTGTTGGGTCCAATTTTTCATTGCTTGGGTTTTTATTTTTAAGGTTTTTCCACCCAAGCAAATGCTTTTGCTCTGACAGCATTTAATAACAAGTTTGACCTTGAAGAATGTAAGTTTAAATGACTTCAGAGTACTCTGCAGCAGAAAATCAGGGGCCAGGGATTCTTTTCCTTATTTGAATTTTATTATTTTGGGAGAAGGGGGAAATCCCTTGTTTCACAGAAGAAATTACTTTTGAGCCACAGTGTGAAGACTTTTTGCATGAGTGCATGAAGGGCTACAACTTTTTATGCTTACTGGAGTTGATAGATGATTGTCACCATTGCCAAAAGTAACTTAGCTGCCTCCTCCTGGGAATATCCCTGCAAATAGAGTAAAGGAAGCTGAGAAGAACTGGTTTGTATTTGGGATGTGCTGGAGAAGGAATATTAGCCTAACAGGTAGGACAGCTTGAGCATTGTCCCTTCCTGACAGCCCTGTGGGCTGGGAGAGCTTAAAGAAGCATTTTGAGACTGCACCCCAGCCTTTTATTTTTCTAGTGGATTCCTGTCCAACATTGCCTCTGTGGAATCTCTCTCATTACCAAGCATCATTCCTAAGAAAGATACAGGTTGTAATGAAGAACTACCACTGACTACAGTTTGCTGTGGATAGAAATATACACTGCTTTACATCTAAAGGGCCAAATATGCAAGTATTTAAGATAGATTAATTAACTTCCAAAACTGATCCAATTCAGGCATTTTGGGCTCTCTTCACTTTTCAATTTCCTATAAACGTCACACAAACTTTGAGAAGCATTAAAGAGACACACAGAGTAACTATTTCATTTAAGTGCTAAGAATGAGCATTAACTTTTGTTGTTGAATAGAAAACAAGATACTGTGGTACAAAAATACTGCTTGGTATGTTTATCTGTCTTATGACATAATTCAAAGATTAAATTACCTTTGGCTAGAGCTGCATTCAGCTTTCATCCCCCCCAAAAATATACCATCCCAACTACAATAGAGTAGATACAACAGTGGGACATGGCTCCTGACAGTTTAATCATTGCTTCACCTAGCAATATTCACAGGGAGTCAAAATGCTGCTGTTAAATCACTGCCCTTCACTATTCTAACAAGCCACCAGGTGAGCTGGTTCAGTGGCAACAACAATGGAAAACAGCACAAAAGGATTTATTGCCAACAGATCTGCAGAGAGAAGCAACACTACAGATACAATATTGATTGCTGTAGGAAAAAAACATTTCAGATGTATTCTGCATTTGACTTTTACAAACCCTCTGATGGAACCTGGAATCATGTTACATTTGATGGACATGCTATTTTCATGACCACAATGCTTTCTAAATCGATAGGATATGATCTGTACTGATCTAAAGCAATCTGAATGTGTATGACATGCTCACTATGGTAACTATTATACAAAGAAAAGGCACAGATCTCCACACAAGATCCCCTCTTTTCACAAGGAAGCACAAAAGTATACACCAATTCTGGAAAAAATTGTTTTCTTAGTGCATCATATAAGCTTACAAATAGGAGAGAAATTAAAAAATATAGAACTAAAGACAAGTCAAATAATTTGACCTTTTTGCTCTCTGCCCTGGAAAATAAAGATGAGAAAGAAATTGTACTCCTTTAGTTGTTCATAAATCACCCTCTAAATTGGTAATAGATTTCCCTTCCAAACCTCTCAACAACTGATTTGCATGCAGAGTTAGTTTACCAGTGACACTCATAAATGGCAGATAGAAACATCAAATCTATGGTGACCATCACTACAGATTTCTCTTTCTAACAGAAGTATTGCTTCAAAAAAATAAAAGTCAAACATCTGTGCATTTAAAAATATCAACATACTTACAAAGCAAAAGCTATATATGAAACAAAAGCCATCAAAAGCATTACATTTCATATATATTTTTTTTAACTCTGTGTTTAACCCACAATCTTTGCCAAAACCAATAGAATTCACAAACGATCTCTCTAAGGCCTCAAAGGGAAAAGGCATCCTCCTTGCAACACCATCCTCACCCAAAAGCAGTTATTACATTTTTTTGTTCATGGTCTTCCAAGATGTTAGCTGAAACATCTGCTCTCAGGCTACATGGTGTATTTAGGGCTCTTACTACCAGACTGACTACTCCCAAAGATGGAGACACCAACATCTCTCTGGGCAACTTGTTTCAGTGCTTAACTATTCTCACCCTAAAGAGGTACCATCTTCATTTATATGGAATTTCTTACATGTTTGTTTAGTCCCACAGGCTTTTGACACCCCCTTCCTTTAATTTGATGTTTATACACATTGACAAGGTCATCCTCAGAGCCTTCTCTTTGAGGCTACACAATCCCAGCTTTCCCAGCTTCTGTTCATATGGCAGAACTAGACACATCACACCAACACTGAGGAGAGAAGAATCACCTCCCCTGGCCTGCTGGCAATGCTCTTCCTAATATAACCAAGGATGCTGTTGGCTGCCTTAACTTCCAGGGCAGACTGCTGTCCACCAAGATATCCCAAGGGATTGTCCTGCAAAGCTGCATCCCAAGCAGTCAGCCCCCAGCCTGTAGTGCTGCATGAGATTATTCCTAACCAGGTACAAGACTCCACATTCCCTTCAGAACATTGTTTGCCTGTTTCTCCAGCCTGCAGAGATCCCTTTGAACAGCATCCCAGCTATCTGGTGTATGTCTTCATTTCCAACACATACAGACAACATCCAGGTCTGTGGCAGAAATGGCACTCCACTTTATGAACAAGCTTTTCATCAAACAAATATTCCTTTCTACAGTAGAGATAATTTATTCTTTGTGTATAATTGATTTGTGCCTGCACTTAAAAATGTCTTTTGAAATCCATATTATAACTAATACTGTCACATATTAAAAAGCAACATTTTTAATTTAAAGTTAATTATTTTCCATTATTCAACATTAGGAGACAAGGCAAGAACTCTAAATTAGTGCCAGAACATAAAATAAGTTATTCTGAACTTATAATACATGGGTTTAACAGCTTAATGTCAAGAAGCAATACTGTAAATTAAAAACTAAGTAAAAGGATTATAGTATCTTATATTCAGAAATTTCACATGACTACAGATAATTAAAGCAAGTGAAATTTTTTGCAGCTTTGTCCTGAAATTTGCAATTATAAAGGAAGTATTTTTACAGCAGTAGCACAGTATTCTGTAACAACACTGAAGATATAACATCACTGTGGCATTTGAGCCTCTTACTGCAATGTACTGCTGCATTTGTCAAGGGTTTGCAGGAGGTATTTCTTTCTTCCTTTGATCATTACTACAAGACAGCTTGCTTCACCTAGCTTATCTAAACCACAGCTGGAATTGGGAAATCACAGGTATGACAGAGAAGGAAACTTCTTTCACTGCAGGTATGTAAAGGTGCTACTTTTGAGGCCTCTTTTAAGTGACAGTTTCAGAAACAGAAACCACATGTGGGCAACACAATTCTTCACAGCTACTTCGAATCTGAAGAATCAAAACTTTTCATAATATGCATGGAATAATTTTAGTGTTGACTTTCTGCATTTGCCAAAGGTTTTCAAGATTCATAAAGCACCTGGAAATGAGCACCATCTCCTTTTGAAGGTATTTATGCTCCAAAGAGAAATCATCCTCAGAGGAGGCTAGAAGAGAATAAATACTAAACCTTAGAGATGGAGAATCATGATCCCATATGGCAACTGTGGAAGAAATTTAAAAAAGAAGTTTTTTCCACTCTGTGTGCATTCCTTATGCCTCAGATTATGCTTATCCAGTAATCTCTCAAGAAAATAACCCACAGGAAAGACGAAAGTTCCCATGAGAAAACACAGTTAGAAGTACTCCATGATCTGCAACCTCATGTAGGCTTGGATTTGCATTTACCTCTTTTCCCTCACAGGCCTGGTGAGTATTGGCTTTTATAGCTAGTCTTCACTTTGAAGTCTCTGGAGTTGTCCAAACAGCTTTCACATCTCCAGCTCCTTCAAGAATTATTCTGTTCTCTTCATCAGATTATTGGGCACTCTCCTAATGAGGGTAAAAAAAATAGATAGTTTCAGTGGCTTAATTATGTAAATATGTCCTTGGTAGACTCATCTACAACAGCAAGATGCAGGTTGTTGCTCCTCTCTCCCCTCCCCTGGCCCATTTGCTCCTGTTTGGCATGTTTCACTGGACGCAGTGTTCTCCTACCAGTTGGAACAGTAATGACATGGATGATATGCACTAAGTTAGATATACACACACCTCATTACTGGCTCTTAAGGACATGATGGCAGTCAACTGCTCCAGGCTGCCTGACTGTATAACTCTAGATAGCATTAGGGAGTATTTAAAGAAATGAAGTCACATTTACTTCTGCCAAAGCAGAAGCCTGCAAGTCCACAAATCCCACGATGAGAATTACTATGGTGGTAGCATATGGTTGCTTTTTTTCTTTGACAAAATGTGTTCAGATCTTTTCAGTCAATCAATCCTCCCTGCCTAGTGCACAGGCTGTGATCATGTGACAGCCTCAAATTCCACATCTAATATACCATAAGCAATGATTAAAACAACCAACTCCAGAAGATCTTGTGTTAAGAACATATATATATATACACACACACGGTATATACACAGTGTAACAGCCCATTGGCAATATGCCTAATGAACTTCCACCCACAGCAATTAATAACAAATAAACAGCACAAATATGCCTGTGGAAGTCATAACATCCCTGCCTACAGACAGATGAACTATGGCATCCAAGTCCCTTCAGCAGGCACAGGAAGTCATCAAACTAACTGCCCTTTAGTCATCACAGGATTACTTTTATTTTAATGGATGCTGGTGTGGGTAGGAGAATATAGAACCAAATTTTATTTCTGAAATGTCTGCATCCATAAAGGTGCCTAATTAAGGTATTCATTAAAGTATACAAAGTTAACTTAACAGGAAAAATCTAGAGAGTACTATTACATTTCCCCATTAAACTAATTTAATTTGGCTATAACGCAAACTCTAATGAGATTATATTATTAACTAGTTCAATTTCAAAATGTCTTATCATGTTTATTTTTATTATGTTACTAAGCAGGGTAGCAATTGACTTAATTTATTTTATTAAATAACATTTCCCAATCCATTTACAAAGGGGCAACAGCCTATTTCTTTCCTTAGGCCATTAGTGTGCTGCCATTTGAAACGTTACAGTTAAGGTTTTCACCCATTTCACAGACTAGCATTCAAAACCATGCAGAGCTTTTTCACTCCAATTAGTCATTTGGTCTGCAGTTATCATTTGTGAGTGTCAAAATATATACATATTGTCACTCACAAATAGGGGAAAAAAACCTGCATTTCAATTGGTCACCTCTCAGTAAGGTGTTTTTTTTCTTTCAGCTTTTACAAGTAGACAATATAGATATTTCCATTACACTTTAAAATCACTATTGATGAGAAATTACAAAGCTGTACTTAATATTCTTCCAAAATGGAACCCAAGGAAATTTCCTTCCTAACAAATCAATGTATTTTCTGCTTTTCTTCTGTGACTTTCTACTCAGAACACAGAAAATTTAACATTTAAGATTTCAGTGGCAAATTCAGAACATCTTTGTCTGAAACCTGGGCATAGAACAGGAAGTTATGCACAGTCTTCTGATCCTGGTGTTTCAGGGCTGCTGCATTTGATCCCTGGGCTCCTCAACATAGACTGTCTTCACCACCAGTGTACACAGCAGCATTCAGAACAGTGACCCATGTAGACACGTGTTTTCAGTGATGGGAAGGAACTAGACATCACCACAACCACTGCCAGCTGCATTCTCCAGTAAAGGGGGTTTTAACCTTGCCTGAACACTCTGAGCAGGACCCTGCTACTGAGATCACTAAAAAAAGAACATCAGAAAGTAGTAATGCCTCCAAGTGTACAAAATGAGTCCTGCACACACCTTTGTACCTTAGCAGTTTGTTATCTGCAATTCCTCCCTTACTTCTCCTATTGGTACTTGCATTTTCGACTACCACCTGTCATGTTTTTCCCTGCAGATCTATTCTCTCTCAGTCAACTCTGCATGGAGAAGCTTCATCATGTTCTCTGTACTTGACCTCATCTGATCTACTAAATATTGATCTATTGAACATAGTACATGCATTAGAAAAATCAATCCTGACAAAGTTTTGAAGTCCAATCTATTGATATGGTTGAAATCCCAGAACGTTAGCAAGAAGGTTATTCACTGTCAACCCTGGATGTAACCTAGTAAAAATCAACCTGCTTCTGTCAGTAGTGGACAAGTCATTTTCCTCCCAAGACCTTAATGAAAAATACAACAAAACCACAGAATGAAGACTTCTCTAATAGCTAATACAACATTAATATGTATTTCCTGTTGAAAATAAGATATTTATAAAGGAAATAAAAATCAGTAACTGCACAAGCCAAGGTTGGCCACTATTCTTACATTTCTCTTAGTTCAGCACAGAAGACCTCAAAACTAAACATTTTGGTCACAGATGACATATCAGTTTAAAAGCTTCCATCTGCTCTGCCACATTGATTTTCTAATGCAGATAACATGTTAAAATGAATATAGTCAATAGTTCAGTGGACCAGACAAACCAGAGGTCAGAAATGCTGCAAAGATTATCTTGATGCTTCACCAATCACAAGTATGGCCTAATGTCAGGAGATTAAAGGGGTTTAATTTCATGTCAAGGGATTAAGTTTTAAACTTTATTACAAGTAAGGTTAAACACTTCATAAGCAATTAAGCCCAGTGGAATATGCCAGGAAATATATAAGACTAAAATAATAATTTTGAGGAAAATGGTGTTTTAAGTTGGAAAGTGTGAATCAAGAACTAAAATTTCAGTCTCACTTGCACCTCCTCTGATGTGGAAACAAATGAGGAGAAGGTCAACTATGTGAATAGTGAAAAAGAGAACAGCACAATATCTCATCAGACTTGTAACAAAAGTCCTCAGAACTCTGTCCAACAAGTCAGGCATAGTATTTCTTGATGATCTGGTACTTCACTGTGGGCTCATGCAATACACCTAATGTTCACTGTCAGAATATACTTTCTAAAGAAAACTGTGAAAAGCCAACACTGTGAACTTGTTGAAGCACAAAGTCTTGAAAACCACGTTCTTCTGTGACAGAACTCATTGATCATTTTAAATCCAAATAGAAATGGTACTCAAAACTGGCTTGATTTTGTGTGTTTGCTTGTTTGTTTGAAGGAAAAAGCCTGCCAGGGCCAATGTTTGTGAAAACTAAACCTGTGCTTGCCTGGCATTCCAAGTTCTAGCAGACCCTCCTCTGAAAGTGAGCACTGACTTCAACAGGCTGACTGCATAAACAAGCATCACAGCTTATTTATACAAAAACAGCCAGGACAGGAGATTTCAGAGTAGTATTTACCATCAATTTTGTTTTGCAGCTGTGGGAAACAGTTGAGGTTTTTTCTCTAATGCAAGTTATACTTTTGAGATGGCTTTTCCCTACTGTTACCTAGCTCTCAGAAACATTAGAACATGAAACACACTTCTCTGAAATAGTGCTGATCTGATTACACAAAGCTTCTTATACTCAGCTTTAAGCAGAGATCCAAAACACCAATATAATACCATAACCTATAAAATAAACATTGAATTAAAGTATTTGGAGACTAGGAAGTTCTGCAGTTTCAGAAACCATGTCCACTCAAGAATGCAATATGAACATATGGTCCAAAATCCTCATTGTGGAAGGATTAGTCTGGGTTCACTTGGGCTGAAAGATGCTTTAAACTTCAGCAAACCTGAATCTAGTTTTGTGCTAAGAACTCTCATGGTATAGGATAACTCAAAAGTACTTCCTACATTTCTTCTCAGGCATCAAAGTATGAGAGAGAAATGAGAGAAATTTGCTTGTTGATCCATTTACCTAATAGTTCACTACCATCAACAGTGGTCAAAAATATTAATCATCCTCACAGATTAAGAAAAGGAAAAACACTAGTCACACAAATTCTAGTAATTAGTGCCACAGAGATGAAGTACTTGGATATTGGATATACAGTCTCTTGTTCCACTGAGATGTGTAACTATCACAAACTAGTGCTTAGTTACTGAATTTAGCATGAAGAGTAGCAGCAATGATATTAAGTTTAAAATTGGAAGTGTTACTAACCGAGTATATCTGCATATAGCTGCAGTTCAAACATTTATCTTACTTCAAGGCACTAGTTCTGAACTTTCTCCTGCTGCTCTGGCTTGTCTTACCATAAAGTCACAGAGCTGGAGAGTCACAGGTTGGAAAGGACCTCAAGGATCATCTGGTCCAACCCTGGGATCAAGACTCCAATTAGTTTCACTGATGCAATCTAGATGCTTATTTGAAGGATCAATGGAGAAAAGATTTGCTCACAAAATTCACTTGTGTGACCCAGTGATGGACAACACTCATCTGTCACAGTACTGAGTATTTAAAACCTTAGAAACAAATGGCAGACTCTCAACTACTCCAAAGTTGTGATAAACTTTAAGGCTAGAATACTGCAAATGTATTTCTGCAGAGGGAAAAGTCAACATAGATCAGAATTCATTAAGGAAATGCAAAGCTATCTGAATGGCAGCTTTCAAAATACACAAGGTACAGCCAAAAGAACAGAACCAATAGTATGTCTTAATCAGAAGGTAACAGGAATGAGTTCTACCTCAATCCCCAGTCCAAACTGTTGGTACCATCAATAGAACTGATCGTGCCCATACACATCCCATGAACTCTGTGCCTATAAAAGTAATTGATATGGAGGAAGAGATTGGCTATTACATAATGAAGAGGGAATAGTATTAATAATAACAGCACTTCTCTAAGCTTTCTTTAAAATTCTGCCTAACTGAATGCTATAGACCCAATTCTGACTCTGGAGATACTGCTGTAACTAACATTTTTCTTTGGCCTAACACAGATGCAGTTTAGACCAGAACCAGTTTCAGCATGTTTATAAAGGTTTTTCCTTTAAATGCCAGTAAATGTCTCTGAGTCACACTGCTGTATGCAGCCAGGCAATGCCATCACACTGGTGTATACAGCCTGGCAATTCCAGCTTTTTCCTGAATTACTGTAACCAGTTGGACAAAATACATTGTAATATTCAGTTGTTTGCCTACAAAGTATTTATCAGCTACAGAGTTGCTGTATTTTTTTCCAAGGGCTTCATCTGTAAGAAATTCATCTGCTTGCAACTGAAAAGAAATGACACCTAAACTTTCCCTCAGCACTCTCCCTAGAATTTTGCCGTCTTTGGAAGTTTTGGGGGAAAAGTACTTGAAACTAGTAACAGCACAGAAAAGATATTTTGTTGTTGACATGGCTGTCAAGATTTCTCAATTAAAAACAAAAGCACAACAGAAAGGAAATAATTTTATCAAAACAACGTATCTTTAATGAAGCTACCTACACTGAAGCTCACTTTTTATCCTTTTGTGTACAATTTGTTATGGAGACTTCAGGCTTCTGTCTTCTAATTGACACATATTTTATATGCAGAGTGCTTTCCTCTTTCTTAGAATATATCCTGTCAGGTAGGACTTACATACAAACCCCAAATTAATTTGGCTGAATTCCTAATTTGATTCTGTTGATAAAAAAAAATTCTGTCAAACAATTCAAAGCATTCTGTCAGCAAAACATCCCTGGCTACTTTCAGATCTTTTCTACAAAAGCAATTTGCCAAAGAGTATCTTCTCTTGTAAATTAATTCCTATTTTTAAAATGTATGTTGTTCAAAATCCTCTGTCCTAAAGTGTTGAATGTCTCTGTTAACACCAACTCCTTCTGAAGGCACAAACGTGAGGAACATCATGCATGCTGCAGATTTATATTCTGAGCCATCACATGCATTGCAACTTGCTCTGTCATTCACTGCCTCTTAGTCTGCCTCTAGCATTTCTCACTTTTATTACTATATATCCTAGAAAAGGTTTTATCAGACCAAACAGGATCTGCTTATTTACTGGTGACATTAAAATAAAAAGGCAGATTTACAAATGAGATAAAATTATCTTCCTGATTTTTGTAAGAACTCAGCATTCTTCACAAATTTCATAGGCTCCCTTTGGCTTCCTTAGTAAACTGCTGTTCAAGGTTCAGATTTAAGATACAAAATAACCAAGATCAATGTTATGAACATTTCAAAAAGCCCGATTTTATTATGGGAAGTAACAGTTTGCTTGCTTTAGAGGAAGAGTTTGAAAAATGAAGTAAATTCACACCCACATGCACAGCTATGGTGTCTGATCAAGGACACTCATTCAGTGTTACTTCTCCATTATTTCTTTTTTATGGTCAAGGGGATAAGTTTGAAAGAAATAAAAATCAAAGTTAATTACACAGTGCATTGAAAGCATCTACAAGCAGCATTTTTAAGGGTTTCAAGGCTCTTTAACTTTCCATCTACAGCATATTTTCTGACACAAACATAATTATATAGAATGTGTGTACCTCAGTTTCTAAAATTTAGTTTTTAGTTACAGCTGATTGTGCTTTTTTACTGTTCCTTCTTTAACTTAAACAATAGCAGATACAGCTTAATTCTGCCACTGAAAGTACAATGCATTACCCTCCAATAGCAATTAAACTCTAAAATCCAAGATGTGCAGCCAATTCCTATTGGCAGGTATTGTTTTTCTTATTGCAGAACAAAGGCTCCTCATCAGTGTAATGCAACCACAAACACTTGTGGCCACACACAATTGTATAGCCCCCATGAGCTTGCCAGGACAAAGTCCACACTGGCAATTCACTTTCAGATTCTAAAGTCATGTACGAGGAATGAAAAGAGTGACTTCAATCATGGCATCATGGTCTCCATACAATAGGGACTCAATACATCATATTACTGACCAAAAAAAATCTGGTTTGGGGTTTGGTTTCTTGGGTTTTTTTTTTAATATTTGGCTTTTTTGTTTCTAAAAGAAATCCTTTGTTGCTACAGTTCCTAAATAATTAGGAACACAAGTGCCATGGATTTCAATGAGGCTTCCATTAAGAAGTCTGTGGACTTCAGGAATGTAACTGCCTGTGCAAACTACATGCACTAGAAATTTCACATTCCTGTAAAGCTAGTTTGTCAGCACAATAAATCCTTCAATAAAAAGCCCTGCAAACAAGAGTCAAAAAAAAGAAAGAGCCAGCTACTGAGGTAGCAGTGCTACGTAAATCAAAGTAGTTCTAATGAATTCTGTGGAGCGAAGGCAACTCAGGGCAGCTCAAGATCTGTCCAAATATATTGAACAAATCAATCAAAATTGAGTGTCATTGTTTTCTTACCCATCATAAAAATATGATTTTAAGGCTAGATGATCTATGCACTTAATTAAATTAGCTATATCTCAAGCACTGCACAAAACATGTTTTCACTGGAAAAAAAATAGGTAAGTCTATTGATCATGAGCTGCTGAGATATTGCTAGTTTGACACTTCAGGCAGAATTCTGAAGGACAGTCTATATTCTACTTCCAGAAAATAATGATAGCCCATGCTACTCAGAAGTTTTCTTCAGGGCTTTATCAAATCCCTAGATCCCCACTGTGGCTCGAGATATCTCCAGCAGAAGATGGTAAAGCTTCCAAGAGGTGCATGCACCCCTTCAACAAAGAGCTCACTCGCTTTGATGTCCTGTCTGCAAGGCAAAGTAGTGGAAAAGAACTGCTCCATGGAAGACAGTTGTGCTGCCCTCTTCATCCTCAGCAAGACTTTAGAAAGCAAAGACAATGCATAGGAAACCTGTCAGGAATTCTCTAAGGAAGCATTGTGGCCAAATAGGAAGTCTTACACAATTGAAACCATCCCTGCTTCTGGCCTACTTCTGAGATGCTCGATGGTTGCTGTAACATTGTCTATAACAAGACAGGTCCAAGGTAACAAAGAAACAAAGTGTGATATTTCTTTCACCTTTACATCTTTTTATTTCAGGACTCCTTGGGAAATTTTCCCTCTGCAAATCTAGAATTATTTGGTCAATAGCTACTGTTGAAGTTTTCAGCTCTTTAGTCAACATACCAAAACATTCTCCAAAAACATGAAAAAATTCAGGAGGCTTAAGAGTTCCTTCTCTTGTCTTCCCCCTCCCCTATTTTTAACTGTCATCATTAACTACATCAATAATGCAGCATCAGACCCTATCTAACTTACAATATTTAGTAAATTCAGTGCCATGACTGTGCTGTAAGTCACTTCTTGCACAACAGCCACATTTGTAACTGTGACACTTCATTCAGACACCAAGGACTACACTCAGGAGAATTTACACTCATACCTTCAAATGGCTTCAATTTAAAGATAAGGGATCAAGAGTGGCAAGCACATCAGTAAAAGATTCACAAAACACCAGTCAAGATTTCTCATATTTCTTGAAGCTTATTTTTTTTCCCCTCAATTCAGGGAAACAGAGAAGGGTAAGAAAATGTAACCTCTCTATTCCTATCCACAGTTTCTCACACTAAGGGAAACAGCTTCAAGGGTTATGGCAGAGCTCAAAAGCCATAAGTGTAGCTCAGAAATATCATTTGGTTTATGATTTCAGACTTCATGACCAGAACATGTCAGCCTAACACAGTTGATGATTTCACTGGTAAGAGCCTGAACCCATTTATATAAGCCAAAAAAACCCACCTGGCCAGGACTGGGGAAAGGGAGAAGAAATAAAGACTCTATTTACCACATTACCAAAACTATTTCAAGAATACAATATTTAGTTACAGTGGAAGAAAAAAAAAAAATGGACACAAGAGTTTTGATTTTAAAAGATACTAAAACTTGAGGCAACATTTATTTTTGTTCCAGCTGGGTTGGAAATACTCATTATCAGCACCAGATCACAGAAGGGGCAGGAAGAACTAGGGTTGGCTATGTATTAACAGTAGTTAATATCTCTTTTAGAGAGCTCTAACTGCAGTGATGTCACTGTGTTCTTTATTACCAAATCAAATAATAAATCTTTAAAGAGTGATTGAAATAAGAACAGAAAGGGGACAGCA
The DNA here is from genome assembly GCA_013399015.1 of Galbula dea. Lineage (NCBI taxonomy): Eukaryota > Metazoa > Chordata > Aves > Piciformes > Galbulidae > Galbula > Galbula dea. The sequence goes on along the minus strand of VWZX01008706.1, from coordinate 1,144,885 downwards.
TAAGTGTGCATGTTCCAGTTCCAGAGCAGACAAATGACATTTTGAATATGTTGGAATTTGAGTAACTTTCTCTCAGAGAATTGGTGATGTGGTAATCAAATCAGCAAGCCCTGTACTGTACAACCAGCTCTGAGCAAAGGATGCTGCTTTATCTTACAGCACACAATTTTTAGTCCAGTTTCTCCAGGGATGACAGCTCAAGGGAGAATGCATCAAAAATGGGAAGGTTTCCATGAGTATTAAGATAGGGACCTGCCTTTGAAGTTCTGTTCTATGTTCCTCTCTCCCTACCATTTGTATATGGAAACACTGAATATTTCCCTGTGGAGACCTCCTGGGACAAAGCTGTACACAGAGTTGCAGGATAAATCATATTACTTTAGGGAAAATATTTTTCAACATTTATTTTGTGAAGTGGACACCAGAGATGATTCTTTCTTCAGCAAGATTCTCACTAACACTGCCACACAAAGACCAGTGAAACAAACCCATCATGGCCAAGTCCTTCTGAGCACAATCTGGTACTTCCCTGGTCACATCTTTCTTCACTTAATGGTTACAGTCAGATATCTTGTCTATGACTCAAATCTTTCAGGCACTTATATGTTACTTGTGCCAGCCAGTATGGGCTGGCTGTTTAAGAGACCACATCACACTAAAAAAAAAAATCAAAGTTTTTCCTTGGTGTTGTTCAGTCAAATATCATGCTACCTCCTGGAAATCAGATCAAATTAAGCATACTGCTATTTGGCCATTAAAATGAACAAGCTTCCCAATCTATCCACTCAGTAATTTAAAGCCACTTCATTACAGCAGTGCCTTTTAAAAAGTAATAATATTATGAGTGCTTCTAGTTAGGCTATTAGGTTTGTCTTTTCTTCCAATTAAATTTACTCACTCACAAAGAAGAGATGAGCATATCTGAAACTGAAATTGTCCCAATCCTAAGAACATTTCTGCAGTTTCTTTTCTGAGAATGCATTTTAACACTTCTACATGAAAAATCTGCTCATGTGAAGATAAAATGCAACACCAGAGCAGCAGGAACATGTGCAAGGTCAGTGTTCTTCTGTAATTCAGTCAGAACACTGCAAATTATTTGTCTAATGTGCAAATTGCCAAGTTGCTAATGGCAAGATTCTTAACTCTTCAGCACTGCAGCAGATCTCCAGATTCCCCAGCTTAAGAGCCACAAACTGCAGCCAGATAATTATTATGTATCCTTAAGAGTTTCAGTTATGTATACTTCAGTCCTCCCAAAACACATCAACTGTTTTGGCCACTTTCTGAAACTACAAATTTTAAGAAAGGTTAAAGCCTCAATTCACAAAGCAAAGAACAGAAAGACAAAAAAAAAGAAGGAAGGAATGCCTGAGGTGCTGCTTTCATTCTGAAACACTGAGGAGGAATGAGACTCAATTACAGGCTAGGTGACTGTGTTTTTACAAATAACAGGCTGTACAGATATCAAGTCCATTTTAAATCTCCAATTCTTTCCCTGCTGTTTGTGGTAATAGAAGTACTTAAAAATGTATTAAATATCTGAGAAAAAAACTTTACTTCCTCTACTTTTCCTAGTCTTGCCTTCAGCACACTAACCCCCATTTAAATGCTTTTTTCCCCCCCCCATTTAAGAATGCTACTTAATCATATTTCTTTCCTGATACAGGTATGCTTTTCACCATCTTGTGCTCAACACTTGGAGATAAAGGTATTTGCTCAAAATAGCATCAGTTATGTAGATGTATTTATTGAATATGGCAAACAGTTAAATTCACAGAATATTCTGCTAAAAGGATAATCACATGAGAGCTCCAAAAATTAGCAGTTACTAACTGAAGATCTGACAGCAGAAATAGCAAGCACTGCTTTTAGGAGCACAAGTTGGGGGGTTTTTAAGGATGACTAAGAATGTCAGCAGAACTCCATGCATTCTCTAAAGGACAGAACTTTTCTTCCAGCATTTTTCAAAGCAGGATTAGCTTCATTTTCCAACAAAGGATACTGATGTAAAGGACATTATACCACCCAGAAAATTTCATATCACTAGTCAGTAACAAGGACAGCAACAGAATCCAGTTCTTCCACACTTTAAGCTCCCATTTAGAAGTCATTTATCCCTCAGGAACAGTAAGGGGAGGGGAGGAAAAAAACAAGCATTAAAAATGTAGGCAACCACTAATAGGAGGAATCAGTTTCTCCAACAGGCAAAAGCTTCTGCCTTGACTGAAAACAGGACTTCATTCAGTGCATCTCATTTATAACAGAGCTGTGTCTACAACCACACATAAACCCTATACCATAGACAACTGTAGGAAAGGTTCAAGATATGGATTTGCATCAACGCAGGGAATTGCAAATAGTCAAATGTATAAAATGAAGGAGTCTCTAGCCTTTGGTCCTGAGCTTTGTACAAAACAGAAGACTTCAAATTTAGGTTAGTTTACAGAATGATTATTAGTTACATATTAGTGTTTCAATTCTTAAACGAGTACTAGGAAATTCATGGCTAAATTGATATACATGGAATGTTCTTTCTGAAGATGTTAGAATTAAAATGCTGGGAAGGTAGAGACAAGTCATCTACAGAAAATTTTACTTTATTGTGGCCTGCAAGCTTAGTCAAGTTAGCTGTTGATATAAACAGGAAAGATTTGCTGACTGTAGCATAGCTTTGTCTATATTCATTATATACCTATGTAATTATTGGCTAATTTTACACAAATACCCCTTTTCTTAAGCAGAAACTGGATTCTTAATCTCATGACTCCTCTACTTTCTTATAAATAAGATCTAGTTATTCTAGCTAGAAAAGAAAAAGCAGACTGACAATCAGCTTATCCCAAGCTGTTCCAATTATGTAGTCACTTGACTTCAAGCATGAACAGTTTGAATATGACATAAGAAAAGTGCTGGCATGGATATAGCTGTTAACAGGCTTCCACCTATGGGAAACAGGAACCACATCTACTGGTTTAGGGTATTGTTATCAAACAACTACTCAAGTCTCCAGAGTCTATTTCAGGATTCCAGGGAAATATCAGACAGCTCAAACTTTCTTCTCTCCAGGGTTTTTATTAGAAGAAATTCATTCAAATTCAAACACTCCAATAAACAAGCAGACAAGCAGAGTTAGTTACAAGTCCTCAAGGTGCTACAAACCATGCAAGGGTTGAGTGTTTCTCAGCACTGTTAGGTTAAACTCAGCACAGATCCATTCTTTGTTGTAATGTAATGCTTAAATTATTTCTTTATTCTTTGCACTGCTATGAATACTTGTAAAGAATGCATACCCTAGAAGATTGTGTAACAATCATCAAATATTTGTCATTAAAAACCTCTAGTGGCTATCAGCTATATTCAGCTGTATTAGTTTACACCAATTATTACTTCAGACACCTGTGACCCAGATTAATTTAGCACCTATGTACTGAACAAGGGTGTTGAAACACATTTCCTTTAGCAGAAACCTGGTAAATGTTAGGCATGTTTGGAGACCAAGGCATCTATTGAGTTCCTAAGCACAAGCACCACAAAATATCCAGCAAACAAATATCTGCTTCTCAGAGGATGTTTAGCTGTACTGAAATATGACTGTTGCTACCTCTAACACTGACATTATTTCTTTCTAAGGGGAATCCTGTTAAGGAGGAGATTTTAGTGGATTTGTTCATTGGCTGGCACTTCAGTTTTTGTTGACACAGCTGCAAACTGAAATTTATCTTTAATCTTCATATTAGAAGTGAGGAGGAGGATGTTTCAACTTCCTTAAATCTGAGGGACATCTGCAAGAGCTAGAAGCATTCAAAGCAGTAGTTAAACTGGAGTGGAGAAATGCCTTTTAAGCTCCTCTTCCAGTGTTTTTAGACTCCAGCTGTGGACTGCTCAAGAGCTACACATCACTTTTTAACCTTGCTATGGAAATATTTAAGGGAAGCACACTAATGATCCTTCTGCCCATCACATTACCATGCAGGAAGCAGACTGAAAAGCATTTTGTGTGGCCACTACTTTTTTTTACTACTTTAATCCAAATAACATCAGCAATCAAATAGAGAAGCAAGCCTAGGAGTAAAGTAAAATAGCAAGGTGATTTTAATCATGTCTTACTGTTCCTTTTAAAGAAGGGTTCTGGGCAGACAACAGATTCCCTGTCTCCTTGCTGGAGTAGTGTCTTGAGGAACCCTTTGGAAGGATCCAGGATTACATCTCCCCTGCCCAGAGTGCATTTAAGGAAGACACAGCAAGGGGAAAGCCAAGCAGGCACAGACAGATCTGCAATGGAGTTAAGAGTCTGTGAAAAGGAACCTGGAGCAGCCACTGTTCTCACACTCAAACCATCAGCTCAGCTGAAACCATCAGGAAAGCTGCATCTGGAAATTGCCAAACCTTCTCAACATTGCAATGCATCCTGAAAGTGAACACACTAACCTTACCCTATGGCCATATCTCATACTGAGATCTCCAGAGCCTCTAGATTAGCAACTTCTGGTTTTCTAAAGCAGGAGTGAAACACAGCCACAGCAACATGCCAAGCTGGAAATAAAGACTTGTTTACTTACTCAGGCATAAATGGCCTACTGGAAGCTGGCATCTAACAGACCATACAAGCAACTAAATCACTCCCCAGAGTAAAACATGATGGGGCAGGAATGGTAGAAACCAGACAGGAAATCAAAACTAATCTGTGCACACAAATATAAATAAGGTCAAGGAATTAGTGTTCCCCACCATGGGGCCAAAGAAGGCCATCCACAGGACTGACATAGACTGTCAGGGCTAAACAGTTGACTCTTACACTCTAGTTTGTCTCTTCTGCAGGGACTTTGTGAGGAACCTTTCAGCCAGAGACATCAGTGCTAGAACTTCAGGAAGAACAAATAAACATTTTAAAGAAATGAGGATACAAATGAATATGCATAGAAACAAACCTCTGAAATAGGCATTAAGAAAGCTACTTTATAACCAGTAGGATATCTTGCTAATAAATAAACATGTTTACTGTCCTACTGATAACAAAGCATCTCTGCTGTTCTTTCTTCTCAGCTGCTTATTTTTTACTCTACCATTGTACAATGTTTGGCACAATGGGGTTCTGAGCTCAGCTGGGGCCTCAGCACTATCATCAGAGTCATCTAAAAAATGGTGATAAATGTTCTCAGTATCAGGAAAGAATAGATGTGTGTATATACACATTTTTCATTGTCCTGAACCTTGGTGACTTTCTTCATTCCCTGAAAAGAACATGTTTTAAGTGTTCTTGTTTGTGAATAAAACCCCAATTGTTTGCACTTAAAAGGCTTGGATCCAAGGTTCTCCTACAACACATGAATGAAGTGCACTAAGAAAGAACCACTAAGCTGTTTGGCAGCTGGATGAATTTAAACCAAATGCTTTTCCATAATGTTATTTGTAGAACAAATGGAATTGTGACACTTTCCATTTCCAAAACATGTGGAAGTTCTGCTTTTAACTATCTCATATTTTATTCCTTATTAAAAACTATAAATATGCAATAAACTAACAACCTTACACATATAAAATCAAGTTGATTTAATGAGCAATAAATATACTGATTAAGATTTCTGGTGTAATGTGGTTTATTTACAGTTTAAAAAACTCAAACTGATGCAGACTATTATTTCAATGAGATTTTCACTAAATATTGCATTAATATAATGAATTCATAAGGGTAAAATTGAATTAAACTTCTGGGTTTGGTCTGAAGTTATATAGCAGAGCCAAAGTGTTGTTAAAAAATAACAAAAAGCTCAAAATGTTCTTTACCTCAGTGCTCTCTGGTTTAATTAAATGTTTATACAATTGCAGAAGGAAATAAATCTACATGGAAATAAAGAGGAGGTTTTTTTACAGAGTATAGTGTGGTTTTATACTCAAGGACCTGTTGCCCTCTTGGCTGCAACTTAAGTATTAAGGAAAAATAGGAGCTAATTCAGTCTAAATCTGTGCTGTGGTATCATGTGTCCATATCAGCTCAAGTATCTCCACACTCCATCTGTTTGGATCATGCACATTCAGAACACAAAAGTGCTGCCCAATGAGGAGCTCACTGCCAGCAGCTGGGAACCAGGGCTGTGCTCAGAAGACAAGACTAAAAGGTCAAGAGGTCAACACTGACCCAATACAAAATGCAGACAGTGGTGGTTTGCCACAGTTGTGGCTAAACAGTTATTACCTCTCACCAGAGGAAGCATCAATGAGCTTCAAGACCAGCAAAGCTAGCAAGGTGACAGGCCATACAGAGCAGGGATATCTCATATAGCTTCATATCTACTCTAACACCCAATATCTAGCCCAGGTTCTCAGCAATTACCATGCCCTAGGCAATGACTGCCAGCAACCCAAACTCAACTTCTTGGCAGCAGTGATCCCAGCTGAAACTAGTAGTGGATTAGAGACAGGCAGGCTGGTGGGATGACAGATCCTCAAAACCACAAGCTTACATATAAAGCCATAACAAAGCACTGTCTCATTGGTCACAACAAAACCACAGCACCCAACTTCTCTTTCCTCAAGTGATTATTGTTTCACTTGCTGCATTCTGAAACCTTAAGTCTGATTTGGCTGTTCAGAGTTTTTATCTTTATAGTTTCAAGAAGAGCCCAAAGACAGCTGAAGTCATTTGTTATCCACAAAGACTTGCTCAAGTCTTGAATAATCTCCTTTGTGGCCAGTTACTCATTTTACTGTTCTGAAACACCACCAACAGAATGATACATCCTAATACATGCAAGAAATGTGGCTGCTTGAGTTAAAGAGGAGATAATGACAGAAAAGGCACCTATGCTGCAGGAATGAAACTCAGTAACTAACACTGTCTGAATTCCAACACTGGAGTTAAGAAATTGAAATAAAATATTCTCCATGTGGGTTCTCTTTTGCCATTCCACAAAAGGCTGTCATCTTTTGCACAGATTCATATTTCTCTTGTTCTGTCTAAAGTAAAGGATGAACACACTTTAGCAAAGCCTGTCTCTTTATGGATTTATTTGTCATGCAGCTCTGGAAAGGGCAGACTAAAGGAGAATATTTGTGTTTTAGCAAGTGGAAATCTTGCAAGAATCATGATCTTGTGCAGAGTCTTTTGAAACAAACTTCTGTGTTAATAGTGAGCTGAGATAGGGAAAATGTAGAACCTGTAACCTGGCCACAGCTGGGGCCCAAAGCAGAGACAATTTCTGGATTATGGTTCAGCAACCTGCTGATAAAATCCAGAAGAGAAATCCTTATTTTTTTAGCATGGTGACTGAAATCTATTTAATGTATTAAAACAAGAGCCACACATACACCACTGCTTCCTCATGTGATGAAATGAATGGTGGTTGATCACTCACCTTCCAAAAACCAAAGGTAAGAATATCCCCAGTGTAACTCTGAAGAGATACACACATTCTACATCACAAATACTCAGAGATGGATCTTCTCTCCCTACAAAGGTATGGATACAAATGCCATAGTCCCAACCAACATACTCTGAAGTACTTTAATAAATGGATGCTGGGTCAGAACACCTGAAGTCTCACTTTCTGCTTTTCTCCTCCTAAGGGCTGAAGGTTAAATTTGGACCATACACCACACTGACTGCCCAATACACTCAGGAGTGTTTGTATTAGTAAAACTTCACAGACAGCTTGATCCAGCTCCTTGTTTCACTTTGGGGCTCTGCTTTTACTCCACTGAAATTAGTACAGACACATCCTCCACCCAAAGGATGAGAAAGCCACTACTAAGAACTTACTTCTGAAGAACAGTTGACTTACACAATATTGTATTTGGAGACAAAATGAAAGCCTTCTCTTCCTATACTTTACAAACAGCTACACATTAACTCCATCAACTAAAGCTTATTATTAGCTTCATGTAGATTCCTCTATCATACTCTTTGCTTAATCATTTTATTTCAATCCCACCCAGTTCTGATTCACTTTGTGAGCCATGAAACAAGCAAAGTGTGTGCCTGACAGGACAGGCTGGTACCACTAAATATGATACACAGCACAAAGCTAACATGGCATTAATTGTGTTGGTATCACAGTGTGCATTAATTGATAGTGAACTGCATTGCAAGGAATGACATTAACTGCAGAATTAGAGAAAAATTGGAGAGAAGACATGCCAGTCTTCCAAAAAAGTCCCTCCAGTCACTCTGTGAGGCTGAGACAAGTACTTTTTTCCCTCTCCTTAAAGTAGAAATAAAAACTAAGAGGCTTTTTTCCAAGTCACTTGTATGAAAGTGTACAGAGATTTTTCCTTCAAGTTTCTTCCCCCATGGCCACATACATGTTCAGACTGCAACCAGCTGTCTGACATCCTTCTTTCTGATTGCTCCTTGTTAGGCATCCCTGTAAGTCTAACTCTCCTGCTGTTACTAGTAATCTTTATACCCCTTTCTTTGGTTCTACAGCACTTGTGTGTAACAGAAGTTCACCAAGAACAGTAAGAGCCTCCTGGGATGAAGCAGAATTCCCTGGGGCTTGTTTATAGAAGAATATTGAATTAGAATAATTCAAGGCATGAATTCAGACCATTACAGCAAAACTAGCAGGAAAAAAACCCCAAGATATTTTCATATTTCATTGGGGATAGCCTACAAAAAACATTTGGTCTCGCACCAAAATCTGTGGACCCCTAGGTATGTTTTCATTCAAATCACTGACTGCAGGTATTACCTAGTGGGGGAAGTGTACACAGAGGGCACAGCTTATTTGGACAGGATTGAAGAGGCTGGAGAAACAGACTGCTGGGAAACTCCTCAAGTTCACCAGAGGTGAGCACAAAGCCTTGCATCTGGGATAAACAGCCCTGTGCAGCAGCACAGTCTGGGCAGTGTCACGGAACCTGGTGAAGGAGGAGTTGCTCAATCTCTCTTCATTGGTCTGCATTTCCACCTAACATCTGATTTGACTCTGCTGGATACTTTTTCTTTTCACTTAGCTACCTCTAAAACTAGTTACACCCTGCTCTCCAGGTTGATTTGATTTAACAACCAGTTATTGACTATGAACATGAGTCGTTTATAGCCCTGGGGCCTCTGGTATCCTCCTGTGCTTGATAATGGCTAGCCTAGAGTGTACCACATTAGATGTCACTGTACATGCAGCACCCATGCCCTCAGATAACCATACAGCAGAAATAAAACTACCAACCTACAATTTCAGATCATTTCACCAACTTGAAATGAAACTTTTTTGGGGAGCATCTCTACATTCAGTCACTAAAGAAGGTTTCCCAGCCCAGCAAGTTTACTCTGGCACCATATTGGAGGTGATACTGTAATTATTCTCTTCATTACATGACATGTGCCTGATGATTAACTCCTGATTACAAGGGGCAAGGAGATCTGAAGGCAGTGCCTATCCTCATGTGCCACACCCAGAAAGGATCTCTTCTAAAGACAAGAATCTGCCATGACTAATGATGTACAAAGAATGCATGAGTGTTACAAAATGGACCTAAATATTGTATTAAAATTATTTACAAAACCAAAACAGTGCTTACAGAAGTAATGGGAAGGGAATGCAAGAACAGTGGAAAGGCAGAACTTCAACATCCATTTACTAGTGTGAAAAGCTGAGGGGTTTTGTTTATTTCTACCCCCCACACACAGTTTTACCCAGAACTAAGAATCCAACACATATGAACTACTCCTCTAGGAAGCCTGAATCATAAACACAGCGTTTTGTGGCAGGTGAAGCCATCTAAGCTTCTCTCTCATCTACCTTGTATACTACTCTAAACATGAAGAGATTAAGAACTGGCTGAATGACAGAGTTCAAAGGATTGTCATCAGTGGTGCAGCCTAGTTGGAGCCCTGCAGCTAGCAGTGTTCCCCAAGGATCAGTACTGAGCCCAGGCTTGTTCAACATCTTCATCAGTGACCTAGATGAAGTGACTGAGTGTACCCTCAGCATCTTTGGTGATGACACAAAAGTGGGAGGAGTAGCTGACACCTGTCAGGCTGTGCTGCCATTCAGCAACACCTGGACAGGCTGAGACTTGTGCTAAGAACCTAGAGGAATTCAAGAAAAGCAAGTGCAGAGTCCTGCAGCTGAGGAGGAATTACCAACCCCATGCACCACTAGAGCTTAGAGGTTGGCCTGCTGGAAAGCAGAGAAGGACCTAGGAGTGCTGGTGGAAGCTAGAAAGATGATGATGGGACAGAAGCAATGCTGCTAAGGAAAGGCTAAGGAACCTGGGACTGATTAGCCTGGAGAAGAGCAGACAGAGGATCTTCTCAATGCTTATCAATATCTAAAAGGCAGGGGGGCAAGAGGACAGGGCCAGACTCTTTTTATTGGTGCTCAGTAATGGGACAAGGGACAATGGGCATGAACTAGAACACAGCAAGTTCCACCTAAATTGGAAGGAAAAAAGGGTGATGGAGCACTGGACCAGGCTCCCCAGAGAGGTTGAGTCTCCTTATGTGGAGAGATTCCAAAGGCACCTGGAGGTAATCCTGGGCAAGCTGCTCTGGGTGACCCTGCTGGAGCAGGGGGGTTGGACTGAATGATCTCCAGAGGTCACTTCCAACCCTCACCACACTGCCACTCCATGTAGTGACTTGGTATCTGAATTTGATCCTGTGCATTTCTACCATGAAAGATTGGGCTGGGTTCTCCATATGCTAGGATAAATTTCATACTGGCTTTAAAATTGCCAAGATATAAGGTTGGCTTGAAGTATCACAAAGTTATTTTTAGTTCTCCTCTAACAATACAGCTGACACAATCAGTTCTATGACTAGAAAAATGCATACATGGGCATGTGTACATCTGTATAAGTGAAATACATGTGAAACTCAGACTGTTACAATTTCAGAATCATCAGAATTTCACAAAAAAACAAACATTAACTGATGGTTTTCTTGCAGGTCAGGAAGAACCAGCTAGCTCTGACAGGTCTCTTCTGGTGCAAGAGCTCTTTACCATAAAAAATATTTGAAACAGTAAATAATTTACCTTCTAAAGCTTGAAACTACTAGTAACAGCTTTATTCCACAAGTAGTAAAATCCCACTTCTCCTACCTGAAACAAATAGAGCATTACATTAAGTAATATATTTTTCTGGAAGTTTAAAAGACTATAAAGGCATTCCTTTTTTCTGTCTTATGTGGCCACAAAACAGTGGGACCTACTGCATACTTAAAGGAAGAGGTAGAGAAAACACTCCCATCTAAAAAGAAACAGTAACTGTTTCAAACAGGAGAGGGTGGAGTTTTTTTTCAAACAGCCAGAATTTGCCCAGTGTACTGTAAAGCTTTTGGCAGTGCTTATTTCAAATGACCTGAAGAGCTGATCACAGCTTTGTCAGGATTAAGCAGCATACCTACCCCAACAGTTTGCTAAACCCCTTTATACTGCACAGCACTATCATGCATTTTGTATGGATCACCTCTTCTGTGAGTGCAGGAGATAAAAACTACAGCTTGGTAAAGTTAACAATGCCTTTTCCCCCCCATCACATATCTGTGAAGGTAACAATCATACTGGGCCAAATTCCACAGGAACTATGCTATAAATAGCTTACCAATCTCACTATTTCAGCTCTTCAGTGTATTGGTTTCTTTAATAAATTCAGAAGTTTCCCAGCATGTATGTCAAAGGCAGTGTTTCACAGAAGCCCTGGCTTTAGAGTAGAGCTCTGAAAGAGAAGTATGCTTCCCTCTGCAGAGAGGAAACCAAGACTGCCTAGTACAGACTGAGCTGTATTTGATGTAGTCTTATGCTCTCCTCTCATTTACCTGAAGTTAACCAACAGCCAAACAGGAGGGGAAAAATATATCTAGGAAACCAAAGATTGTTCACTGGGGAGAACAAATTACAGAACTGTTCTTCATGCCCAGCAATCACTTAAATCAGAAACCATTAGCAGCAATCACATTGATCACATAAAACAACCTGCAGCCCTGAGAAGCAGCTAAGCATAATCCTCTGGAATACAGACTGTGTGATTGAGTATTGCTAATAGATAATGATTTAAAATGGCTATTAAAAGACAATATCAACAGCCATTTTACTGTGAAGCTTTGACCTTTGAGTCCTGAACAAAGCAGTTTTTTAACTAGACTATTTCAGTGAAGCTCTTTTCTTAGCTAATGATGGTTTAAGAATTTAGTGGATGCAGACTGCAGGGACTTCAAAGAAAACTTACCAAGGAAAACATTTCAACATCATTTGTAAATGAAATCTTCCACCTGAACATAACAAAACACTGGTCCTCAAATCACTATTTAACTGCCAAATGCATACATGTGTACACATGAAACTGCAGGTTACTTAGCCAGAGGATGCATCCATTGCCAGTCATTTCCATGTTCTAAAGAAGCTTAAGATTGATATCAAACAAGATCCTCCCCAGACACCCTTGAGAAATTAAAAGTTTCACTGCATTACTCACTTGCTTTTTTGTGTGTGTTCTTTCAATTGCTGGAATAAGGAATATATGAAGAGTCCAAAATGATTACTAGAATTTTTAACAGAACAGGTAGAAGTGTCTATTCTCTGCCTTATTCCCCAGTTCTGGCTGCTGATAGCATCCCTCTCTCTGCAGCAGGTATCAGTGCAAGGACTTTAAGTGAACAGCAACACACTTGATCAAAAAGGAAAGCCAGAAAATGGGCCTCAGGATAAGCCAACAGAAATAAATGCAACTACAAGTGAAAAATGTGGAAAAGAGAGAAGGTCAGAAGAGAAAAATAGCAATGACTGGTAAGCAACACAGTATCTGCAACAAGCTGATATAACTACAAAAAACATAGCAACTTCCTTTATATTTCTTTGAATACTTTGAAGTACTTTAAATTAAGGTCTGGCTTCCCTACAGCTCACCAGATAGAGATGATTAGAGACCATTTATTTCTATGGTATTTGAATGCTACACTCACCCATACATGGCAATGAAAAAGAAATAAAACACATGAAACTAGAAAACCATAAACTCATCTTAAGAGTGGAAACAAGAGGTCAGATGTAAGAAGTCCTACAAGGCCATAAATAATCATAAGAAGCAAAGTTAAATTCAGTGTCTTTGACATTTCTGTTATCTGATCCCTGTCCTAGCCTGCTCTACACAAAACAGAATTTAATAATCAAGATAAAACTAATAGCCTCTTGTAACTTCATTAAGTCAAATTAAATTGATATTTCTGTACTTCCTGGTATATAGCCATTTGGTACAGTAAGCAATTATAAACATACATGAGTGAACACATTGCATTCAGTGGCCTTTACATTGCTGGGAGAACAAGTTGAGGCCAGGAACAGTCACCAGTTGCTTCATCTGGAATCTTCCCAGTGTGTATGACCTAGGCTGCCCAGGGAGAGAACCTTGCCAAACACCCACAGACAGGAACATCCATAATTCACCCAGCCCAGCAGAGAGCAGCAGAGGCAGAACTCATTTGGGAGAACATGTGCAAGCCTAGCTATCCACAGTTCATTTCCATCTTACACCCCCCCAGCATCAGCAATCAGTGGATTAGAGGTGTCCATACTCACTCCTTCCCTCTAGCAGGTCTTTATGGGCTGCCTGTCCAGGAATTTCTCCAATGCCTTTCTGAACCAGTTGAAACTGTCTGTCCCCAAAACCTTCTATGCCAAGAGATTTCCAAAGTTTTCTGTGTGAAAGCTATTTCAAATTGATGTCTTACCAGTTTTAAATTAGTGCCTCCCTTCTGTAGTACCAAGCTTTGGCAAGCAACAAGTCTCCTTCCACTTCACTCACTGCCTGTGCAATTCCAGAAGCCTCAAATCTCCCCCATGTGAGCCTTTTACTCTCCAAACTGAAGAATTTCAACCCTTTTAACCTCTACTTACAAGGTACCTTTCTCCATACTCTTTGATTCTTTTATCTGGGGTTTTATATACCCTAAGTCTGCTGTGTCCTAAGAGTACTCAAGATACAAGCAGAAGGTTTTAAACAGCATTTCTCTCCTCAATACTTTTCCTGATAATGCCAAAGTCATTGAGAGCTTTTCTGAGAACAGGTATTCACTGAGCCAGCAATTTCAAACCCTGTTAGCAAGGACTCCAAGTTCTGCTTTCTGAAAACTGGCANTTTGTTACATTTATCTATGCTGCCACCTTTTTGCTCCTTCCTTACATTTTGGGCAGTCCTCTTGGCACAGCTTTAGACTACCCAAAGAGCTTCTTCATCTGCAGCTTTGGAGGCTTCACTGCTTACAAAAATCACTAGAATTTCATGTTCATCTTGGCAATTCAGTCTCTTTCTGCTGATTTTGATGAAAGGTGCTCACTGAAGTCTTTAACACATTTCACAATTATGCCTATGGATTAGAATATCTTTGGACTGGAAGTAACAACTGAGCTCTTCACCTGTTATTTAGGCTACTCAAAGTAGCTATAACTTGCTGCTAACTAACATCAAGGGCTGCAGACAACCAGAAAGCTTTAGAAAACATCTCCTACTCCTCAATTTGAACTTCAGATTCTGAAGAGTAATGAAGTGACAATGCATGCTGCTTTCCCATAGGCAGTCTCTGCCTGAACTCCAGTGATAGCAAGGTCTCAAAAACACCTGAAGTTGTTTTAAGGCAGAATCTAATTATTGTGCTGAGTATCTAAAGCACACTGCAACAATCCAAACCTCTTCCATGAGGAAATAATTCACAGTATGGCAGCACATGACTTGTATAATTTTTGTTGCTGTTTGCTGGGTAGTTAAAAACCTTTAGAATGACAGTGTTTATAAATGAGAACATATATATATATTTGTTGAGAGGAACTTCAGGGTTTTGAATTGGGCAAGTAAATCCTCACACTTTCACTCCCTTTTTCTCCTTTCCATGCTTCTGATTTTATTTCAGACTTGTTTGCATGTTGGGAGTTGGAGGAGGAGGAGAGTTTATTAATCACATCTGAGGCATTTCAACACTGAATACTTAGGAGTGTTTCACTGCTTTCATTCAGTGAAGGAAGAGGAGCATTACAGGGATGATTTCAACTCTGAGACATGCTCACTTGTCACCAGTGGTTGATGTTGCAACCCAGCCCCAAAACAGCAACTCAAAACCTGACCCAGTGCCCTTCACAGAAGGGACTCAACTCCCTGAATCCATAAATGCCTTGAATCTTAGGAGCACTGCAGATTTGAGAATACAGTCATGTTGTCTCCCTTGGACTACACAAGCAAGAGCAAACTGAATGACAGAACAGGCACCCAAGTAATTACTAGATACTCTGACAAGGGCAGCAACAACTAATTCAATAAAACTCCTGGTGATCAAAGTTCAGTAATAATGCTAGGTGACTTTTAAACTATATGTTAAATCTTGGTGAATAAATGTAGCACAGAATGCACCTTTTAGAAGAACAGCATCCCCAGTCTCCATTTTGCAAACTGACAACAAAGCTTCACCTCATCACAGGCAGGTAGCAAGCAGCCTTGTGCACTTGGAACAACTCAGATTCAAAGCACCAACAAACCACTTAGGCACTACAGCGTCTCGCATCTTCTCACAAAGTTATTTTTCATCTTTTGGATGCTGTAGAACTCTCATGTGTAGCACAAAATGCCCTAAAACCCTCAGACTTATGCAGTGATTCATTCATGTGGTACAGCTTTGTTGTGTGACTGCAGAATCAACCAGTGATCATTACTGCAGACAGGAGCTCTTACTGTTGTTATTTTTTTCAAGGAACAAGGCTTATTTGCTGCTAAAAAAGGCACATCTCTGCAGCTACCTGCATGAGAGATTATTCTACATTCAGTGTTAGCACTCTCTGCTAAGTTTTTTCATAGAAGCTAATCATCCTTCAATGCAATAATCCAGCTAGGTTACTACTAATGAAGAAAAATAAATATAAGCATAAATACATTAAAGGTAACAGCTTGACATCAGTACAATGCACTCACAAGGCTATGTACATTGTTGTGATTTAAAACCTTTTTTTTTACCCTAGATAATGGACAGGTTTTTCTAGAAAGCAAGTAGCAGACAGCACAAGTTCTGTTTTGTCACAGCTGATTAGTTTAAAGCAAACATACAAAATTAGATGAGACCAGAAATACTGGTTTATGCCATGAGGCAGCAACCACTTCAAACCACCAGCAGAATGGTTCTCAGGAGTGAGAGGAAGAGCAGGTGCTGGTTCCTCTCAAGTCCCACTACAGAAGGGTGCACTAAGCCATACAAAAACCTTACTGCAGTCCTTAGGATTTACCTGTGTGCCCAGATACTGGGCTGAAATGCTGCCTAAATCACAGAAATCACTAGCAGTTTCAAAGTTGTCCCAAGAAACTTCCCTGGATCTTACAAGCCCTGCTCACTGGGGAATTCACAGTGCATTTAATGTCACTTCAATGAATAAAAAGTTGACTACAACACTCTTCCCTTCATGACCACTATCTTCTGGTACACCTACAAAGCACCTCTAAGTACAAATAGCTGAATTAATTATTGCTCAATTATGTTAAAATCATTGAGAAATGCAAAACCTGGAGCAATAGCTTTAGGAAACAGTAAAATCTAATGTATATTCACCATCATCTATTCCTCTCTGCAAAAGACACCAGAATCATATGCAGAGACACTAATGTTGTGCCAAAAACCCACCAAAATTCAGAATCAAGATGATTCTAACATTTAAAACCTGGCTTTTTACACTGAACTTCAAGGGGGAAAAGGAGAAGAAAAAAAGAAATCACATTTTTAACAACTAAAACCTTTCTTTTAGAATTCCATACACTTTCTGGAAAATTATAGAGAAAAGGTGGTTTCTGCAGTGAAATGGCAAAGCAGGCAGCACCTCCTTTCCTTCTCCTGAACTAAAACTCCAGTAAAACAGAGTTTCACAGAACTGCATGTTCTGGCAAAATTGGTTTTATTCCATCCCCCAGACCCACAAACAGTCAAATGTTAGATTAGTCAAGAAATGCAAAACTTAAATCAACAAGAAAAAGCTAACACTTTCAAAGGAGGTTTATTAACTACATAGGGTGGGCAAGTATAATTATTCTCTTGGGGAAAATTCATTTGAAAAAAAAGGCTGAAATAAAATTTTCTTCCCTAAAATCTAGTGCACTGACTTCACTGAATTGCATTTTGACTCAGGGTTAGATTGCAGTGTAGGTGGACACTGCAATACTAATTCTGTCTTGAAGTGCTTTTTTTGAACATTCTATATAAAGACTGATAATTTTTAGGCAGTAGTTCTAGAAATAGAGAGGAGAATTTATTTCAGTCTCACCTTCCTGCAAACTAAGCTCTGAAGCTCTCTAGTGATGGAGAGAAAATCCATGGTCTGCTGCAAAGACCTCTGTGTTCACCAGAACACACCTAATATAGTCAAGGCAACAGACAGAGAATGATGGTCAAGATAACAGCAGACAACTCAGAAGTCAGCCTTGTATTTACAGCCATCCCCCCACTACTGCTCATGGCATGACACCTTAACCAACCAGCTGAAGATGTCATTGCTGGAACCAGCTGAAGCCATGTGTTCCATCAGTTCTGTTGAGACACTCCTGGGAAGGAGGAAGGCAGGAACCCACCTCTGCCACAGCCAGTTCAATCACCACCCCTCTTTAGGCTCAGCCATCCAGCCAGTTTTATACCCAGTAAAGCATCCACTCATCCAAGCCACAAGCAGCCAGTTGCTGTGAAGTTACTTAAGCATATTCCACAGCTCATAGCCCATGAGCATTAAGACTGGAGCAAGCTACTCTTCAAACCTGGGTGGGTTCCAAGCAACCTCAACATGAACTGGGTAAGAGCCTATTTTTCAAACTGCTTTTATACTTACTTTCATCTCATTGTCAAAGATTAAATGCCAGGCAAAGTATATTAACAACACTGCAAACATTTCCAAACCACCTCAGAGAATAGAGCCTTCAGGCACTGACAAAACAGAGCTCAGTGACAGGCTTTTGTTTGGGAGGGACTGCAAGGGAGTTCTTCACTGGGAAAACCTTAGGGCTTGATCAGCACCAAAAAGAAGCAATAAGCAAAACAGAACTTGAAGCACTAAGTCTCCAAAGTGTGGTTACATGCTTTTCTCCTTTTCCTTGGGTGTTTTCCTAGCATTCTTAATTAGATTTCAAACTAGACCAGGGGTTTTTGATCTCTTTCACTTCTGTTTTCCTTCTAACTTCACACTCCTGACACGAGTAGGTGACACAACCGAAAGAAGTTAACAAAACAAAGCAAGAAAATATTTATAAAGCTATAAACCCTTAAGACCTTACTATGGAAGGTGATGTTTCATCTTTAAGAAACATTAACTATATCAAGTATCCATTGCTTCATAGATAGGCTTTCCTGGCCAGCCTTATTAGAAGTGCAAACAAGCAGCAGTAATGGACTGGCAACTTAGGAGAAGAAAACCAACCTGTCCTTGAAATCTGTGCAAAGAACACAGAGTGGAACTATTCACTTGGGGAGCTCTGGAAACAAGAACATAAGTGTTCTAGTTGTATTAAAATGAAAATTAGATGTCCAACAGAAGGAACTTGTAACATAAACAGAAAGCACACAGAGAACCTTAGGCAGATAGAGAGCCCAGCATCAAGCCTGGCAGCCTCCAGAGTGCAATGCAGCACCCAGAAGTATCAGCAGCTGCTGTGGAAGGTAACAGTCACATGCCATCACCTCCCTGCTTGCATATCAACCCTCCAAAAGGAACTGGGCAGCACCTTGCCTTGTACTGTACCAAAGCAAATGTGAACTTGTTTCACACTCCAAAAAGTTAAAAAGCAGAAGCAAAACTTTACCTTTAGAAAACACTCCAAGTCTGGTGCACACATGATGTGTGCTGGCTCATATATATGTAGTTATCAAACTGACATTGCTCTTGAAGAATGGCTTCTGTGCAGCTTAGGAAGGTTAGTACTGGTTACAGGTTCTTCAGTAACAGTATTGGTTGAGTGTGGCTTGCAGGCCATGGATGAGGAATGTCAGAGTGTCTCCCAGGATCAAAGCTGATCTAATAACACCACATCATCCTGCAGAAGTCAAAGAGCACCAACAGCATCACGGACTAGATAGCCATGAGATAATTAGGTCTAGATAGCTAGCCAGACCTAATTTAGAGGCTATTTGAAGACAGAGGAGGCATGATTAATGCCCATCTTTGTTACCACAAATTTTGCATCTCTATTAAATCTCATTATTAAAATCAGGCAAGGGACAGGAGAAGGACAACTGCAGAAAACCCAGTCAGAGGAAGGGGGGGAAAAAAAAAAGCACATTTCCTTTGTAAAGCACATTCTCTCCAGCTGTCTTCCCTTCTGTGGTGCTACTGTGTGACAGCTCAAGGCTCCCCATGGTTGAAGGGAAAAAAAAGTGAAGGGCTTGCTTCAAAAGATCATAACTGTATTTGGGAGAAAAATATGCAAGCAGGATGGTATGGAGAAGACTTCATAATATTCATAGGCTAATTTAATCCCTTCAGAATCAGCAGATGAAAGAATTTCTTGATTGTGAAGACAGACAGGAGGGCAGTTTCTCCCAAGATAAGAATAGTTTTGATGAATGTTCTCCCTCCTCAAGAGGAAAACACAATCTTACCTGAAATTAAGTATCAGACTATTACCAGGAAAACCTCACAAAAAAAAGGACAAACCAGAAAAAATAAACCCAATAGAAACATGGCTAGAATTGTACCACAAAAAATTAGGAAGAGCCATTTTATGGGTTGCAAAGGCAAAGTTAAACAAAGCCTCCTGTAACCTTGACATGGTTTGAAAGTTAATGATACAACAAGACTGAAGTTATTCTTAAAGTGTAAAAAAAAGATACAGCCCCTGCATGGATCACTTGTGTCACTCTTCCTTCCCATGCTGGGACCAAATGCTATACAGAATTAGTTTTACAACACTGTAATTCATAAGCCAGACAGTCCAACTGTGATCTATCTATTGTGCAGTGATTATTTCAGAAGTCAAAGCAACTCTGCTGTGACATGCCTTAAAAACCCTGAACTCCACCAAATCCATTAGAAAACTCTAAGTGAAGGGAAAACAAACATTAGTATTGCTGTTTAGGAATTACTTTTTAGTTTGTGAAGCATGGAATAGGAGGAGTCTGGACTGATGCCTATAAGCCACTCCTGATGACCAAGCAATGAAAACAAAAGTGAACAGCTTCAGCAGACTTTACAAATGCACACTCCTCTCTCTCCCCATCCAAGCACTGTTTAATATGCAACTGGACTATAATGTTTCTTGTTAGGCAGACAGCTTAAAATTAGAGTTGGGGGAGAAGTGATTGATGACCTGAGCTCCCACAGCCCTTTCAAGGAAACATATTCCACTTCCAGTTCAAAATGTTTATTATGAATTATTGGTTTGTCATTTCACTTGATGGAAGTGAGTTTACCTGAACATCTCAGACCTGTGCAAGGGAAAACACTTAAATCAGGTAACCTTTCCCTCAGGTTTTTCCATACTTTACAGAAACAGACAATCCAGATTTTGAGTCTCTGCATACAGAGACTGTTTATTGATTGAACATTTCCTAGTTTGGAAGCCACTTAAAGTCAGAAAACTTTGTGACCTCAACCCTTTACTCTTAGGATAAATCATTACTCTCAGTGTCTCAGGCAAAGCTTGCTTTGTGCAAAAGGACTAAAAGGTATCAGAAGAGTGGATGAGAGAAGAAACAGCTTTTCAAGATGTCCCTACACAAAGAAAATCCTCAGCAGAATGGTCCTTCCAGTACAAGCTGATGGAAAACTTGACAAAAGGTGCTTCAACTCCCAGAATTTCAGTTGTCTAAGCAGCTCTAGTCTGAGGTTTGCAAATCAAACCCAACAGAAGTAAAGAGAACATGCCCCAGTGACCTACACAATCATGCTATAGCTTGCCACTGCTTAACCAAGTGGTATTGCCTGGAGCACAAGGACTCCCATCAATTCACAATGCAGCTGTCACACTGCCTGCCTTAAGAGAACTGTGACATAGCTGAATATGGCTATGGTCACCACCTCTAGGTCACAAAACTAATATTTCTCAGGGAAAAAAAAAGATCATGGAAATGCTTTTCCTTGACTTATGCAGCACTGGTTATGAAGGGAGGATTTTCTTTAAGGAGTAATAGTGATCTAAGGCTCTCTGCATAAGAGCTGACTCTGAGGGACACCCAGTGACAGGGTGCTACCAGTCAGTGCACAACAGCCCCTGCAGCCACCTTCTTAAACCCTCCCCTCAAACTCCTTAGCATCAGCTGTTAAGGCTGCAGTTCAGCTGACCATAGATCTCATTTAAAGTAGAACCCATTCCTTGCCAGTGTGATGAAATGAGTGCAAGGGCTGTAGCAAAGGATAAATTAGATTGCAATTAAAAGCATCCAGGAATCAGTAAAATGTTCCCTATGGAGAAATTAAAGGAGCTTCTAAAGTCTAAGGTCATTGCTTAATATTGAAAGTCCATGTCAGCACAAACACTGATACAGCCTCATTTCCTTATATTTTCATAGACTTCTAGAACCTCCTCATCCACCTTTTGACCCTTACCTGAATTAAAAATAAAAGAATGGAATTCCCAAGGCATTTCTGTAAAGGATAATGTGCCAATGTTCCTCATTTCACTAAACAGTAACTGTGGTACTTCAACACCAATAAAAATAACTTGCATTTAAAAGATTAATGCTGGTGTTGCTACTAGTTACCATTTGGAAACAGTAGAAATATCAGAGTTGTGATACACTGAACAGTACCTTTCACATATGGGCAATATTATTCTCATCAGTGTAGCAGTGTTTTCATTGCACATTGTAGGCTAGAACTGAAATCCCAACAGCAGAGGACAAAGCAGCAGGCAGGAGTTAGATGTGTTATTAACTTGACAAGAGAAAGGAAATTCTGAGTGCTACAGTTAATACCTCTCACTGGTAACAGCAAAGTTTCTTAATCCAGGCTACACACACACACCTACTTTTGCCAGCACAAAGAGCAAGCAAACAGCTTTTTCAGACTGCTCTAATTTTTTTCCAGTAAGTCACTCATTTCCAGCATCACACTATCCTCTCACTCTACCACTGAATTTACTTCTCTTAACTCAAGCTTCTGTTTATTTTTCTCCTCTTAGTTATGCTGTACTGCTATATTACCCAGTCACTTATGACAACTGAGTTCTACAACTCCAGAGTTTTATAACATGCTGAATTTCAGACTAGTAAAAACAGAAGTGATCTAAACCAATTTGCTTGTCCATTTGGCTAGCAGAAAACTGATACTCTAAGAGATATAACAATACCAGGAAAAAAAACCCCTCATATTCATCAGGTATGAACCTAACTTGGTAGAGAACTTCAAGATCCAAACCATTTTTCTTTGTGATGACTGCTGCACCTAAGGTAATTTAAAAGCTACAACCAGCATTTCTTGAACCTGAAGAATTCCAGGTGCAAATCTGACATGTCTGCATGTGCTTCTCCTTGCACAGAACTAGGACAGCTTCCTGGTTTTGTGACATATCCTGACAGCCACAGACAGAAACCAGCTCTACTTTATTTCTCAGTAGCCTTCAGAATCACTGTAGTTGCTACTTAATTCCTAGATAGGTGGTGTCTACCAAAATACATTATTAAATATAATCTATCAAGCAATTCAAGTAGACATATATCAAATATTCATTACCTTTGCTAGGAAACATTCTAGAACATCACTGCTGGAAAGCATACAGCTAGCATACAGGAACAGCAGCAATATCTGAGCTCCTGGCAATAGAGATCTTTCCTAAAGAGTTTATTTGGACTTTCCATCATTAGGATTGCATATTACAGTTTCTGCTTAGAGCTGATTTGCTTAAGCATACACTAGAGGATAGCCAAGCCAAAGAACAGTTTTGAGAGCTACTAAATGCTTCAATAATAATTTGAATACTAGCAAAGTGGACATGGTATATAGTGAATAGGGAACTACTAATTCCACAAACAGAATGACTTCAATTTTAAAAATCACCATTTCTGATATGAAAAGAATGTCTTTATTCACTAGCAAACAGCTGCTCTCATTTAGCTTAAGCAGTATTTAGCATGAGTCTTCCTCTCCTCCATTAAGGTATAAACATCCAATCAGACTGGTATTTAATGGAAAGACTGCACCATTCATAGTACTTGCATGTTGCTTCCATTGCCCCACTTGGTTTAAAGCAGGCTTCAGGGTAGCAAAGGTTTTCCAGATGAAGCTGCATTCACACTCAGGAAGTCACAAGGGAAAAGGGTGAGAAAGGTAAAACAATAATCAGAAAGATAGCCAGAAATTCCTTGTTCCTTGATTCATCTGACTAAAAACAGATATATATACCAACATATATGTATGTGTGTGTATTTTTATATATGTTGGTGTACTTTGAACAAATCCTCTCTCCACACTACACAAGCAAAGTATGGAACTGAAGATTCTGTCTGGCTCTCCATTCCTACCTACTGCTAACATGTCTGATTTCAGCCATCTTCTCTCTCCTGGGTTTTTGGCCAGACAGTGCTTGTAATTTAATTTCCTCTAGAGGGTGATTTGTAGTCATCTAATCATATTTATCTAAGAACTGCATGGTGTGTAATTTTATCTTCTACATTGTATGCCAGTAAATGTACAACTCACATGATATCCCATACCTGTATAGAGGAGCTGAAATCTGGTAATACATTACATCTAAAACTAGCTGTTCATTAGAGAAAAGAGTTCAAACAATCTTGGTTCCAGTGCCCCTCATCATTCATGCATTAGAAAAGCATGAAAATTAAACCTAAAAAACTAACAATTAATACAAAAACACTAAGGAAAATCTAATGCTCCAGAGAAATCCATCATCTGTTGGGCTACACACATAGACTTTAGGTCTATAGCAGTATTTTCCAGTGAACAGTGTCAATTTACCTTACAAAATGCAATACACCTCAGTACACAAACCTCACCCAAAATAAGCATGGCCTCCTGTTTTACAGTCACTGGATGAGAAGAAGGCTGAGCTTATCAGCTTGAAAGCCAAGCAAGAACAGTGTGCATGTTACAGAATGGCCACTGGACTTAGGTGCTCAACTTAACACTTGGAAATGAAACCATATGACTTGCAGACACTTCTATTCAAGTGACATGGAGTAGTCCAAAGCTGTGAGAAGACCACAGAGCTCCTAGATTCCCCAAATGCTAAAAGAAAACTAGTTTGCTTATGTTGTTGTTCTACCTCTAATCAAGGATAGCAGTCAAGCAGAAAGAGGTTCATGAGTTTGAAAAAGAAACACTATTTTCTCTCTTCCTCTATGATTTTGAATTTTTCCTAACTATAAGTGTGTGCTTAAGTGGCTTCCAACATCACAAGATTCCAAAGTTCTGCCTTGATTTCAGTTTCAGGTGTCAGTTTTAGCCAACTTTTTCTCCAGATACACAGAAGACTAGGTGAGTTACAGTGCTATGCAGAACACAAGAGGGATTTGATATTCCTGAGAATGCTATCAATAGAACCAAGAAAATACACTTTTTCTCTTGAGCACAGCAGTACAGCTATTAAACAGATTTATTGATGATATGTGGGATTATTTCAGCAGAAATATGAGGGAGCCCTGGATCAGCATTCACACCTCATTCCCCATCACACCCCACCAGAAATGACGACCTCTCCTGAAGTACACTCAGTTGAGGGATAGTACCACAAAGTGTGAGAGAACACATCCAAAACAGAGGTATTCTCCTGCTTTGTCACAGGTAAGAGCATAAATCTGTTTCCCATATGTACAGGTTTGTTTGTTTCCTTGGAATGTACAAATCAGCATTGCCACATAACTACCATCTGCCACTTGATCAGGAGAGAGATATGCAACTGTTGGGTTTTTTTCCTTTTAGTTTGCAGTATGTTTCATGGATTTCACACAACACAAACTCATGTAAACTATTACTAAGTGGTTTTGTGAGTGACAGGGAGTAACACTCCAAAGGCAGTCAGTCCTCCACAGTAAAACTCAAGTCTTCAAACAAACATTGAATCCTAAGTGTTCATATGTAGAAGGCACTGGTAGTGGGACAGAAGTGACAGTGTCCAGCAGTGCACACATCTGGAAGTCCATGTACCACCCAGCCCTCACAAACACCAGATAAGAAATCAAAAAACTGGTCATTCATGTTTCTTTCAGATGTAACTGACATCAATGAATTGAATGATTTCATTTAGATGAGCTTTTAAGGAAGAGCTATCCCCAGCAGGAATAGCAGCTGGCTGGAGAGGTCCCCAGAGAAACAAAAGTATAGGTTTAGGAAAGTGTAATTTCCATGAAAGTTTTCTCAGCTACAACATAGAAATGTGCTCCATCTTTAACAAACATGTGAAAAACTGTGATGCTTCTAAACTTTTTTCATCATCCCAGTCTTCTATGGAGACATGAAAAAAGATGCCCATTGCCTGGACACACTAACCTCATACACAAGTACCCACTAATCATGACAAAGGTGAGAACAACAGAGTAATTGAATTTTTGAGTGGTTTCTAGTCAAAATAGATTTCTTCTGACAAAACATTTCCTTAGAAAAAAACCCAGAATTCCTCCAAGAGAAAAAATTTAGACATCCACCTGAGTACCAGCTTGATTTTCACCCTCAATCTATACCCTTCAGGTACCCATTCCTTCCTTTCCTCCAGCAGCAGTTATGTAGTGCATCTCTCATAAATGAAATCCCACAGCAATGATGAGCTTGTTATAAGGATAACTTGATCTAGATTATTATGCAGCAAGGGTACAGCCAGCAAAATAAAACTATCTTCTACCCAGCATTTGGCAGTCGTTATCCAATCCAGCTTGTTACACACTGTTACCATCCTTTCTGAAGTGCACTCTAATTAGGGTAAATGAGATAGCAAGAACATGGTGACATTGGTAACTTAATGACCCAGAGCCAAATTATTTAAAAATTCTTTGAAGTTCAGCTTAATTGTAATGGATATAATATTGAGGAATTTAAAGAAGCTCTGGATGCCTCTAGAATAACCTTAATAATGTAGAGTAACCTCTCTTCTCCCTTGAATTTTGGTGTTTGTGTGTGTTAGGAATACTGTTTATAAACTATGTTATCTAGTGTGGAAGTGAATTCATGAATAACATCCATGTTCTCCAAACCAATCATCATTATTAAACTAATAGAGCACAAGAATTTGGCAGCTATTATTATTAGGAAACTGAGTTTTGATCAGATTTCAATTCTGTCAAGTCAGAGCGTGTCACTGCAAAGACTACTTTTGCTGATTCTAAAAGCACTTGAACCATTTTAAATACAAAGCACACAAAACACTTCAAATTAATTACCAACATAACTGTATTTTGCTTTGCTCCAGAAAACAATCTGAGAAGCACCACAGCATATTAGGGGCTTCCAACCAAAACAAAACCCATTAAAAACACCTCTGCTTTACTGCAAATGGCAAGTTTAAGTTCCCCTGGAGATCAGCAGTGAAATCCAACATACTGATTTTTCTTACCTGAATTATGAGTGCATTGTTTTCATCTGCAGAGCAACATTTGATGTCTAATATGAATTTGTTATAAAACAGAAATGGGAAGAGTATTTTTCTTTTTTTTTCTCCCCCAAGTTATTTGATTATTACTTCCAGAAGGAGAGTTACTTCCTGCATAATGCAGAACAATAAGATCTGTCTGAGACCATTGGTACAAATGACAAGGAAGATTTGGACCATTCAGACAAGATGTGCAAATTATATTACATTTACATACTGAGTATTAGAGTAAGGAAAACAACCTACAGCACATTTACAGGAAGTATAACACATGGCAAAAAATGAAAACTTATCAGCTCAGGCTGCAGTCTTTTAGTGCTGGACTGCAACACAAGTACAGCACACAGGAAGTCCATCCACTAATGAACAGCACTGTTAATTAGCACATAACTTTTAGAAACAGGTTTTAGATACCATTAATACTTTTTAAATGATCTTTGTCTCACAAGAGGCAATAAAGATCTACTACTGCTCACAAAACCCCTCTATTAACATTAGTCTCCACTGTCACCTCTAAGTGCCAAACAACCTAGTCTAAATGTTTTGTCATTTACCCATCCACTGCATGATGGGGGTGGGTGATGGTTTCCTAAGCTATATTTGCTGCATCACCTAATTACCCTGGGCTTTGCATCCCAGCACAGTGTGCCAAGCAGCAGAGGTGGGGATGTTTTAGCTTTAATTCTTAGTGCAGGCCTACCATGCAAAGCTGAGTTCTATAGAACAGGATCCAAAAAGATCAGGGATAGTCTGTACTTATAATTGTACAAGATAACCACTCTCAGTCCTGTGCCACACAAAGTTTTTCATGCTAGCTCTTTTCAATGAAAACATCTTTTACCTTTTGTGTTTTAAAGTTTCTTGAACCACCTGTATTTTATTTCTAATGAAGTCTTGCTCCTAAAGTGTGATGTTTGAGCCAGCCACAGGATCTGACAGTGCTATCCATAGACAGGTTAAACCTGTCAATGTCAGCACACAAATTCACTCCAGGAGAGATTTGCTGTTCCACTATCTAGTTACACTACAGCATAAGCTTTTTATATTGTTGGTGCACTCTAGGGTGTTCAGACAAAGCACTGCCATTCTTTGTAACTTCTCAGAAGTTAAACTTGCAGAATAACCCTCAAAACAAACCCATTTTGCCTTCCTGTTCAAATGGTTTGGACTTTTAGAGGACTCCTGTACCAATTTGCAGCTTATTTGCTGCTACACATGAGAAGAAAGTGAAGATGGAGACCAGTTACTTGGCTTGCAAGTGCTGGATCTGGTAAGTCACTTTTGTAGATATTCTAATTCCAGTAATATTATTCCTATGAAGATTACAAAAAACTGAACCTATTCTTTAATAGGTGGTTGGACAGTGAATTAATTATCTCTGTACAGTTCAGTCTGATGACATTTCAGTCCTTGGATCCAATACTAAGTATTTATTTCAAGTCTGAGACTTTTCCAAACCATTAGCTTGATGTTCAATTTTAAGAATAATTCAAAACACTGAGTTGTAATAGGGACAAAAGCAGAAAAATGTGTGTGTTTAACAACAGAAAAGTGAAAGTTAATTGCTGAAAAATGATTAGCATTTATGGCCCATGCACCTTGTACAGAATATGACTCCAGTTGTTCAGTAGATATTTCTCCCAAATAGTCTTTGGATAAATATGTCCAAATCCATCAATATTTACTCACAGCAAATGTTGGAAAAGGAGAAATGACCAAAAAAATGCCATGACAAAAAAAAAGCAAAGGTATTGGAGTATTCAGCACTGAGATAGAATTAAATTGAGGATTTGGAGGATTTAACTTCTGTACATGCATTACTTGTCAGAAGCCACAAGTCAGAACTTTCTACAGTTATTACAACAACAAAAATCACTGCACTTCAGCTTTTGCTGTTCTAGATCCAGTGACTGTTACAGTGCCTCAAACACTGTGACAATGCTTGGGCAAATGTCAAAGTCTTGACAGGTACTGTGGAATCACTTGCTGGTACAAACCCTATGAACTTTGGGAATATTTTTGACTTAATGTGCATTAGGGAGGACACATCAAAAGGGGTTAAAAAGATCTTGAAATCAATAGCTCATGTTTTTGAAAGAAGCATTTACATCACAGCTGCTTCTTAGTCTATCAGTTCTGCCTTGAAATCCCATAGTGACCAAACAAAACAAATCCAAGGCAGAACCGTTGTGAACTTGAGCACTGACTTTACCATTCCTCTGCCATTGCATCTGGCATTTCAATATCCCCACAGCAGAAGGGAGCAAAGGGCTCCTGATGCCTGAATAAAACTCAGAGCCTTAGTGGTGACACATATGCATTTGCACTCCCATTTCTAACTTCACACTTAATCTGTTCTTGCTTGAAAACTCTCATTTTTAAATACTCCAGGGATTTATGCTCTTATTTCCCTGAGCTGAAATGAATCAGTGTTATTTGTTAGCTCCAAAATGCTCTGTTGTAAAACCTTTTAAAATTTCATACTGTACATTCCTTAATTTATCTCATATTCTTTAATCCAGCTATTTATTCTGCCTCAGGATTCATTTTGTTAAACCAGCCAGTTCCCACTACCATTGCTGGATTTATGATTTCCTTTTAAAAGTCTAATATTTCTTTATATGATATGTGTCTGCAGCCAACATGTTTTGTTCATTTAGACAGAAGATACATTTGGGGCACTGTTCCTATCTGAATGCCTAAGCAATCTTGAGTCTGTTTCCACAAGGGAAAAAAAAACAACAACAAAAACCCAAAAAGAAAGAGTTCAGACACATGAAATGCATATGGATAACTCAAATAGAAAAAGGAAAACAATCATTGCTTACTAACTTTCATATAGGATCTAGGGACTTTTTACTTTGGATTTGTTTTACACTGACATTATAATTGGCTTCATTAGTCTTGAAAATTGTCACTGCAAGTCAGACAGGCTGACTGCCTGGCTCCTGCACTTAGAAAATAACATTAGAAAATGCTAATTGTTAAATGAGATTTCAAGCTAAAATATCCTATATGGAAACACATTGCACTTTAAACACACAGATACAGAGAGTTTTACAGCAGACAAGCAGACCAGGGATTTTAAACCACAAACTCAAATCATCACCAAAATGGGAAATAGGGTAGCATTATAACTTTTAAGATTGAGGCTTATTTGAAAAAGCACACACAATATTCCCAGGAAGCACTACAGCTTCTAATGAAGCAATTCAACAAAGAAGCAAACCCTCCATGCTTTGCTAAACAGCTGCACTTCTCTTAATATTTGTAAGAAACATCACATAGTATAAATTTCAAGGAAAACTTTGATTTCTCTTGGAGATATTTTTAAATAGCAAAAACATTGGGAAAGTTCAATAAGCTTTGCTTCACATACCTTTACATTCCTCAAGTACTTGCTAGTAAGAAGTCTGACCAATACTTTCATACAAGGCAAGGCATTTATTGGGAGGAATGAGTAAACTACAACACCTAACTTTAATAAAATGGTTTTGATGAGGTCTTCCTTAAACAGGGATTTAGATTTCACAGATGTCCACTATTTTATTAAATACTTAGGAACTCAAGTTTGCCATTGTCATCAGCTTTTCCCCAATACTTCTCCACTAAAGCATTAGCACAAGTTGAAACTGTGAAAAAAATACACTCAAAGAATAATCTCTCCAGAACTCTCCTAGGAGTTAGCCTGTTCCCTCCAAAATGGGCTTATACCCAATTCCTCCATTAGGCTTCTTCAAACTGTTGCTACAAAATTCCTGTGAAGTAACATAGTAACAGAGGCATGACGAGGTTGAGAGATCTCCACACAAAACCCCAAATGGATACATCTACAGAAATAAGCTATTTAAAAGTCACTTTCAAATCTAATTTACTCAGTTTTTCAGTCACATATAAAAGAGGAAAAGAAAAAAAAAAGACTTGATAAGACAGTCTCCTGATCTCCCACATGGAAGACAACATGTTAGCCAAGAACAGCTTCACAGGTCTGCAAAGCCAGTTCATACATTCCAACAGACTTTCTGCGCTCCGCTTCAAGCCTCAGGTGTAAATGCCATGACAAGCTGGGCTAGAAACTTACAGTCACAGATCTGCACTGAGCAGGATTTTATTAGAGTTGACAATCTAGAAAGTGGCAGGAGAAATTAGTGAAAGAAAGTGTTCCTTACTATTCCTCCCTTAGAAATGTCTGTACACCTATAAAGAGTATTCATTCCACCTTCTCAATAGGCTATCATATGGCCCCACAGGGCCCCAATCCTCTTGGCAGCAAATCACAGAATCATTATGGCTGGGAAGGACCTCTAGGATCAAGTCTGACTATCAACCTGCACCTCTCCTGGAAAAACTTGAGGCCATTTTCTCTTGTCCTAGCACTGGTAACCTGGGAGAAGGAACAAACCCCCACCTCGCTCCAATCTCCTTTCAGGGAGTTGTAGGGAGTGAACTCTCCCCCTTAGCCTCCTACTCTCCAGACCAAACACCCCAGTTCCCTCAGCTGCTGCTCACAAGATTTGTGCTTTAGACCTTTCAACAGCTTTGTTAGCCTTTTTTTACCATGCTCCAGCACTGCTATGTCCTTCTTACACTTAAGGTCCCAAAACTGGATCCAGGATTGAAGATGCAGCCTCACCAGTGCTGAGTACACAGGGATGATGACTGGCCCAGTCCTGCTGGCCACATCGTTTCTGACACAGGACAGGATGCTGTTCTGTTGGCCTTCTTGGCCACCTGGGCACACTGCTGGCTCATCTTCAGCCACTGTGGACCAGCACCCCAGGTCCTTCCCTGCTAGGCAACTTGCCAGCCACTGTACCCCAAGCCTAGAACATTCATGGACTTGTCATGACCCAAGTCCAAGATCCAACACTTGGCCTTGTTGAACTTCATTTCACCAGCCTTGACCCATCAACCCAGCCTGGCCAGATCCCTCCAGATTCTCCCTATCCTCAAGCAGATCAACACTCCACCCAACAGGGTCTAGTCTGCAAGCTTACTGAGGATGCACTTGATGCTCTTGTCCAGCTCATTGATAATGACAGGAAATAGGACTTGCTCAGAGCTGAGATAATGTCACCAGCTGTGGAAGACTCAGAAAAAGTAGATGCAAAAAATATATAGTTTCTTAAAGAAATTTTACCTGAAATTTCTCTGGAGATACTAAAAATGGTGCACACTACAGAAGACATTTTCCCTGCTTTGCCCAAGTCCTCAAACAGGTCCCAGCCATCTGAAGACGATACATAACCAGCAGAACCAAGTGCTATGGCTTTCACTGGGGAGACAGCACTTCTCATTATACACTCAAGACTGCACACTAGAAGCAGCAAGAGCAGACAAGATGTACTAGCTGCAGAATACAGATGGAAGCAAAAAATTGATTTGGAGAATCAGATTCTGGCAAAGCCTGTAGCAGTTTACAATAGCTACAGTTAACTATCTGCTCCTTGCTCTCCTAGGAGTTAGCCTGTTACCTCCAGCACAGGCAGGTATTACACCAAGAAGCAAGCTGAGAACTGGGTCAGTTGAAGTGCAGGAGTATGTTCCCTTACCACCATGTAACAGAGAAAAGAAACTTCAGCAGCTGACAGCCAACAGACCCCAAAGATACTGTCAGGGAAGGTGTCATCACCACCCGCCGATCACTCCTCAAGTTCTGTCACACTGCTACCATTCAGCTGCCACCACTTCTGAGATGACAGAAAGAGTGAATTTCATTTTGGAGATTTTTGTCCCTAAATCTTCAAACATGGAAACTTTGTGCATCAGTATCTGCACCTAGTGAGGATAAATTAAACATACACAGATGCAC
This sequence comes from Galbula dea, assembly GCA_013399015.1. Lineage (NCBI taxonomy): Eukaryota > Metazoa > Chordata > Aves > Piciformes > Galbulidae > Galbula > Galbula dea. The sequence goes on along the minus strand of VWZX01008706.1, from coordinate 1,112,592 downwards.
TAGGCTATCAGTTACCACTCAGGTTTCAATATAATCAGGATGCATTTATCTGCTGATAAAGCTTTTAAGTAGAAGCGCTTTTGAATATTACTTCAGTAATAGTCTCTCCAAAAATTCACCTTTACACATGTAACAAAATCTTGCACCTTCTTTGTTTCCCCATGTCCTTTGTAAGAGATAACTACAAATGCTATTTTCTCTTGTAAGGCTAATGTAGTTTATAAAGTGTTTCTACATTACTACAAGCCCTCTTCCTGCAACTCTTCAGAGTTGCTAGAGAAAAAACATGTTTTGCTTATCCCAAGATCATTTATTAAAAATCAGACCACTTTATGCTGTGCCAAGGAACCTTTTTCCTTTCTGCCTAGCCTTAACAAAGTAGCAACAGCTAGACTTTGTTGAGACAAAGTTCATTGTAGCACCACAGAGTTTATAGCACTGTAGTCTCTCTCCTTTTCCCCCACCCTGGCATTAAGCCAAAGCCTACAGAAGAGTTTAGGACAAGGCAAAGAACATGATAATTTTTCTCCTCAGATTCCATTTGCATTCACAGAGCCTGAGCTAGAAATGGTCTATGTTTTACCTCTCGCTTCATTAACCTTTTCCAGTCTCTCCCTGGATCCATGCAGGCCTTTCACATCCACAGCATCCTCCAACACAGAGTTCCATAGTCTGCAAATTCTCAAGGTTTACATGGATTCCAATTATGAACAACAAACAATATCATTAAGCAGTACTCAGTAACAGATCCTTAAAAAAAACATGCTGCAGAGTTTCTGGAATTCACTCTCTCAAGCAGTGTTGATGTTCTAAACTACAGGCCTTGGAAGAAGTGGCTCAGATTCAAGACAGACTGTTCTAAGACACAAACACAGTGGTTTAACATTACCATTAGCATGAGATAATGACTTTGGCAGTTAGTATCTTTATTCAAGGGGAGCTTATTTGCTGTTACTTTTCACATTGTTTGAATGTAAGTAGTTATGAATGGACTTGCTGGAATGGGCATTCCTTCATATGAAGGACCAGAATCCAGAAATACAGGTGAAATGAAGCTCCCTTCTAATTGCTGATGGCAAAAATTAATCAAACAAAAACATTTAAGTGACACTTCCAAGTTCACTTTATAAAAAAAGAGGAGCCTGCATTAACAAAAATAAAGATGGCAAATCTTCAAGTATGAGAGTTGAAGAGGCAAATGAAAACTGCTTTATGTGCTTGCATCTTCTACACATCACCAAGAGATTCACAACCCTGGACCCAGCAACCGGTTTAACTTAGCAAAATATGAAATTTTACTATTCATATTCATGTCAAGTAATACACTTCTTCAAAGAGATCAAAGTTGCATCATATGGAGAGCTCTGAATCTGATTAGGAATACTTGATTCTGGAAGCACAATAAACAAACAAGTTTATTTTGCACTTAGAATAAAAATATGGAATGATAGACAAATAAATGGATTCAAAGTATTTTCAAGAGTAGGTAAGCAGCTGGAACTATGCAGCTTGCACTGCATTCTTAAACCTTTCTTCATGATGTAGATGTTTCAAAGGAACAAAACAAGGGAAGCAACAGGGAATACATTAAGAATAAAACTGGGTTGGTAGATAGCACAGTTCAGTCAACAGTTATAATCTCAGTATGCTTTCAGGGGTTATTATCCTCACTTTGGCACTGTTTGTTTTAGCCCATCTGCAAAGCCTGAACACTTGGAATTAGACTATTCTTGTCTATCACAGATTTTGTTTGCACTTAAACATTGCCACAATTGAACAGATATGCCCTCTCATATCTACTGCAGATCAAAAAGTTTCTCTTACAGATGGCTCTTCCCTGTGAAGGACATGGAGTAAATATAATTTGTATTCTCTGTTCTGGCTACACAGTTGCCTTCTGTTTACTAGCTGTAGCTTTTCAACACACACACTGCCCATTTCCATAGTTAACAGTAGGATGCTTTGTGCCCTGTTTTCAAGTTTTGAAAGGCAAACTAGAGGATATTGTAACACTTATCAGGATAGAGGGAAATAAATTTGTCCCACTGTTGCAAGCACAGTGCTGTTCTCCTTCGCTTAAAAACCACCACTGAAACTCAGCCTGTTCAATTCACAGTTCCTACACTCCTCACACAACCACTGGTGCTCATGGTATGGTGTTGTCAAAGGAAAACTTTGCCCAGTGCTGCTAGTCACATCAGTGAATAGCATGTCTGAGGCTCTTTGATAGAGCAGCAATAAACCATTTATATAGAAACATAGACAAGTCATCATGGTTGGAAAGGACCTTCAAGATCATCAAGTCCAACCAACAGCCTTACATTTCTGCTATCCCTAAAGTGCCACATCTACCTGGGTTTTGAAATAGGTATACACACACTGACAAAATTACTTGATCATGAAAACAACAAAGATTCAGAAGAGTATTTGTGCCAGGCTTCTTGTTTTGCCACAGTTTTCTCAGACTACTTATGAGAGGAGAATGCCAAAGAACTTGTTTCCTTCCATTGTAGGCCAAATACCACCACATTCTCTGTCAGTAATGAGACACCCTAGCCCCTAATCTTTTGGGAGCATAAAATGGAGGATATCAGACCTGACTAATTTCTCCTCTCCTGTTCTAAGAGGTGCACTGATATGCTGTGTGACTACTGAGGTAACTGGAAATATCTTTCAGTGCATGACAAAGAGCACAAAAGCATTTGGTCATTCAAAATATTCTTTTGAAGTAAAGTAATTAGGAACAACATCTTCATCTACAAGTGTTGGACCCCATCCAAATATTCTGAGAGGAAAGCAAACAGTGCAAGGTTACACTTTGGTTCAGACCAAGCTGTACAACCACTAACACATACTTGATGAAATAAATGAAGTTGAAATCCTCTGACCCTCAGTCAATTAAATGAATTTTGCAAATACATGCTGTATGTTCAAATGAGTAAGAATTAAATATTCCATTAAACAGTTCAGCTAGTGCTCTGTGCTTCTAACTTAAAAGTTGGGGCCTTACATTTGGTTTGGACCTTGGGATTTTTCTGAAGTAAGAGAAAAGGAGAGAAAGAGCTTTTTTCCCACATTCTCTACATTGTTTAAAGGAATGTTCTAGAAAAAGGGCCAAGACTTGATTCAGCCTGTCATGCCTGTCCCACTGACTCTAGCTGCTTTGGTTTAGAAATAATGAATTAACCTCCAGATGATTCTTCCACCTACAACTTACCTGTGGATGAAATAAACCTCTAAGAAAGAGCCAATCATATGGTTTTTGAGACTCATGAGAAAGGACAAAAAGGTGTTTTGAAGAAGCAAAAGATGTTTTTACTTCCTAATAAAATGTACAGCTGATTCTGAACTATTTTACCTGAATCATTACATAGACTTAAATTGGGCTCAAATCTGTGCTTGAGGCCCTCCAGACAAATTAATGTCATGCACAAAAAACCCCCAGAACTGGAAGCTTTGTATTCACTATGCTTCAGAAAGACAACATAGTTCAAAGATTTTTGGTTGCTTGGTTCTCTCCCTCCCCCCAGGTACTTGATGATGATAGTTTCATGTAAAACAGTAAATGGTTTCCTGTTTTCATTTTATTACTAAGAGCTTCCTTAAAGCATTATGGGAGAACAGTAACCAAAATGCTGCTCCTTACAGAACTGCCTTCAACATGGAGTTGGTTCTTCTGCCACTTTGGAAGTTACTGCACTGACACAGCTGAACAAACTGAATTGTCAAATTACCACCCAGATAAAGCTACAGGAAATGAAAAAAGCTAAGTGTGAAGTACAAAATAAGCTATTGCAATATATGTAATGGGTAATTAGTTGAGATAGCTATGTAACAGCTTGTAGGATATGCATGAAAACAGGTAGAAACAGCAAATTAGATATGAACTGACACCTAGCTTTGAATACTTGTGTCCATGTCCCTAAAAACTTCTCCAGTACAGGCTTGACTCATCCTTTATCTAATAAGGCCAACTTTATAGTTCAACTTTGGCTCCAGCAACACTCTTCATCTTATCAGGTCTGAAAAGAGAGTTCCTGCACTTTTCAATTCTCAGGATTATCAATATGTTTACTTCCCAGTGCTGCTCTGATACACAACAAATTATCACAAGTCCTGATGACTGTTTGTTGAGCCAGGTGCTGCTGGAGCATGGCAGCACTAGTCTTGTCCTGGTTCTCCTGCTCATCACAGGTAGAAAACTCACACCACAGACTCCATGGTCTACTGGTGTCTCCTGATGCAAGTATCACTGTTCAACATCTACACTGCAGCACTACCTTGTGCCACCAGAACAGGGTAATGGAGCTGCACTGCAAAACTAATCCATCTATGTCTTAAAATATATAGTAAGGCATTCAGCAGGCTTTGAATCTAAATCACATTATAGAGAGAACACAGCACTATTAATTCTGAATCCAAAATAAAAGACTTGTTCCATATTATAAGATCATTGGTGCTGTTCAGAGGGGGAAGAAATGATTAATGGAGCTATTGTGATTTTCCCCTGTTCCATAAATAAAATACACATCAGAATACTGACTTCAGTGAAAACCAACAGCAACAAGCAGCAGGACTTCAGTGGCTTTCTGCACCAACAAAAGGTCCCTCCTGGTGCAGGGAAGATGCAAACATTTCCATGGGATGAAGTGTTTTATCAATGCAATGAGAAGCCTAATATTAAAAGACAGAACACTAGAGAGAGACCTTACAAGTCCTAGTTAAGTCTGTACAAAGATATTCAGGCATTGCAAAAAACACAATCATTTTAACAGAGTAATTCTTGCAGCAGGGAAACTACTGGCAGCTGATGCCAGCTGAGTGACAGATACCTACTGCTGTGCAAACCTACTTTGGGGATTCCTGAACAATAGATGATGGGGAGGTGACAAGGATGTCCAGAAAAATCACAGGCCAGCAACATTAAGGACAGAAGGGTTTGCAGCCACCTCCTGTTTTCTTCCTGCTGTTCTTCTATTATAGTCTCATCAGGTAAGTTTTTTCTTTCTCTAATATGGGCAGTGCCCCAATGGTAAAGGCAATGGCTTTTTTTCCTTTCTGGATGTAAACTGGGAGACATTCCTGTTTGGCAAACAAGCTATGAGAGGTCCTAAAACACCCTACCTATGGCCAACTTAATGCACTGATAGTTTCTAGGGGGTAGTCAAAAGCTACTGCCAGATCAAATCATTTGGTAATCAATATTTGATATGAGAAGCAAGTAGATTTATTTCTTTTACTATTTTTGTCTCCTAGATTAAGTCTTACATAAAAGATCTTCCTTTGGATCCTGCATTAAGCAGCTAATTGCACCAATAATGAGGATTTACACAGTCCAGGAGTTAGAGGGAACTCAAATTCAATAATACAATCACTTTTTATCCCCCTCAAATGCAAGCATCAAACACTGTCCAAATGGTACAAAGTGTGCTGCTGAATTCCAAAATCAACAGAAGTTGCAAATCCAAATACTCAAGGCCAGTGTAGATTTTCTACTGCTATTTACTAAAACAAGGAGCATGCACACAGTACTCCAGATCAGCAAAAGACATGAGTTTGCAATTCCAAGGTCAGTGCTTTGCTATGACCCACAAAACAAAGAGGCAGTTAGCATATCTGATGAATGACATACTGGGTAGTCCTTACATAGAGATTGCTACAATCAATCAGTCAAAAAGTCTGATCAAAACTCTTGTAAACTCCACTGTTGTGAAAGATTCTATCTGAATAAACAAACCCACAAAACTGTAAGTTTTCCTTGAATTAATGTTGACAACAACTCAAATGTCATCCATGTTTTTAGCACTCACCATGGTATTATATGCAGTCTGTGCCCTCTGGGCCACTCATCTTTATCTCCTCATTGTAGCTGATAACCAGCACAGTTGGTAATTGGACTCTGATTTTGTGTACAGTCATTAAGATGTAGCCAGCAGGTGAGGCAGTCAGTGCCTTAACACCTTGCACTCTTTCAAACCATGAGAAACAGCTTCTCAACTACCCATGGAAATAGGTCACACTGGGGAAAATAAGAAAAACCCTTCAAGCACTGAAGAGGAACATCAGGAACCAACCAGAATTTGAGCATGACCAAGAAAACCATTCAGGTGTCATGAAGAATGATTCCTTCTGTATGTTAATCACTCACAGGTGAAAGAAGTGGAAAAGAAATCCTTGTCTGTGCATGCACCAAGTGGGGATTAAGTGTTGCAATTGTTTGCATGTGGTATCATAGCCAGAAAAACAAAGTGTGTAAAACTGTGTCCCAGGTGACCCAAAGGTCCCATTTCCTCCACACACTTGACAAATGTGACAGAGACCTAATGAAAACTAGTTAGAGAAACTCAGACAGGGGAGGATGGGAGGATGAGCACTTTGTTACAAGCAGTAGCCCTTCAAAAGCCCATGGGAACATGTGACAAAAATATAGCTAACTTTGGAATGAAAGTTTCAGAGTTAGGAAAGGGAAAACAGAAGGAATTACATTTAAAGCTTCCCAAAATGCTTTCTGAACGTTACTGCATGGAAGAATGTGTATAGTTCATTATGTATACTGCTAGATGTATGGATAGACTGACAAATACTGTCAGTACTGAGGTATGCAGAAAGCCATGGCTGTCTGTTGGTGCAAGGCATGACTAGGAAAGAAAGTGAACTCCCTCTGAGTATGGCATGGAAAAACCTTTTAAAAGCAGGCAGCATGAAGAGGCTTAGGACTCTGACAGGAACTATGCAACTTTGGCAACACTGCTTCTTAAGCAAGAACAGCAAGGTTCACACAAGTTTCCCCAGAACCAAAAACAGGAGCAGAGGCTGAAGTGTGGACAGATTCCAAGGAAACTTAGCCCTTCTTCACATCAGCCAACTAAAAACAGTTTACTGAGAAAAAGAAAATGTTTGCAGCATTGAATGGTATGGTAGGATGGCACTTTCTCCCCCCCAGTTTCCTCAGTATATCTTACTTATTCTATAAAGCAAATAGATATGCCTACATATAGCTATGTTTACCTTGCATAGCTGCTATGTTCTTGAGAGAGGGAAGAAATTGCCTCTCCCACAGAAAAATCAAGTACACTCACATATGAAACTCCCTGGAAAGCAACATACAAGGCAGGGAAAGATCCATTAAGCTTGAAAGTTTGGTATACCTACAAACTGACAGACTCAAGGATAAGGACCTGGAAAGCAACAAATAAACCAGAAGCCTTGTTCATCAGTGAGGAAATAAAGTAAAATTAATTGAAGCTCCTAGCCTAAAAAGCAAGACCAGAAGACAAGGCTACTGTAACTTGCAGGAACCCAGGTTGATGGCTTTCCAGCTTCCATTTCTCTTACACTAGCTTTCCACAGAACATCCCTAAAATAGATCTAAATTCTCACTATTTAGGCAGCTTATTATTGGAAAAATATGAAAGAAAACTATGCTTAAGACACTGGAAGACTTTGGTATCATCTGGATATTTAATATCTATCAAATAAAGGTTTCAGGTTCCCACTTCAGTCTGGCAAGGTCCTGTCACACTTTACATGTGCTCTAATAAGCTTTCACACTTGGGCAAGCAGTTGAAAATGTGAATTTGCACTGGTTTTCTAAGTTTATTTAGAAGTGGCTATAAAGTGCATCCCTGCCACTGCTATGCCTTGTTTCCCAGCAATGCAAAGATTCTGATGTCTCCAAACTATCAAGTCAGCTTTCAAAATAACAGCTCCTGGAATGTGGCCAGTAAAAGGGCCAGATGGGCTCTACCTCCTTCCATCTGGGTCTAGCTGTAAACCATGCAAAGAGATAAATAGCTAAGTGTCAAGTGGAAGTTCTTCTGCTTTCTCTATTCTATTGACTGGAAAGTGAGGTTTTGTACACTTTCTTCTGACTGATCTCTGTGCTACTTGTCCACCACTAGATGCTGTCACCTGGTAGCAATGTGAACTGCATCACAAATTTGTATTATTACAACTGACACCTAACTTCCAAGCTTTTTTAGAGTGGTGCTGCAAGAATTCGTGTTGATTCACAACTGTTTTGCCCTTCTACAACACCTTGTCAATTCTGCTGGAGGGCAGGATAGTGTTTGGGTCTTGGGGAGGGAGGGTTGCTGTGTTTTGGGTAGGTCTGGGTTTGGTCTGTTTTGTTGGGTTTTTTTCTTCAAGATAATTTGAAACATTAGTTCCTATTTTGAGCTGTGATTCAGCAGCATTGTGTGAAGCTTTTCAACAAGTGAGTTAGAATTCTTCCATCTGTTTTTAGCACAAGAAAGAGGCTGTGTGGGAAGGCATGTACAAAGTGTAGGAGTTCAGCAAACCTTAATTACATAACTCAGCAGGGAACAGAAATGCAAGAACCAAGGGAGAAAGCAGCAGAGTGAGCAGACAAGTCAGCAGTATGGAAGAGGAAGCTACTGCATCTTCAGAGGCATTTTCAGAAGTTATGTCCTCCCTCTTTCTTAACAAAGCTGTCACTTCCTCAGATTCAAAGCCAAAAGGGATCCTTAAATATCCTTAAGCCACCAAAAAAAGCTCATGCTGGCCAAACTGAAGTAGTACAAAATTACCCTGAGTATCTTGCACTGATCTGTGAAGGTACTGGATGCTTCTTCATGCTGTCTGCTCATCTAGAGCTTGTTTTACCAGGGTAGGGACTTGCTGGAATTCCAGGAAGCCCCAAAATCTGGGGACAGTTTTCTTAGACACTACCTTTATGATCAGAACTATCTTAATTATAGCAAAGGACAGCTGGAAAATGTAAGCAATCCTTATCAACTCAAACTGTGCCAAGTGAAAACTGGAGCATTACCTAACTTCACATCCAGTGAAGGAAGTTAATTTCTAGAGGAACCTACAGAGTGAACCCAGCAATATTCCCATCTTACTGACTGAAAAGCATTAGCAATTCATCTGGATGAGTCTAGGGTCCTATGGCTACTCAGCTATCAACTCTTCTACACTTGTGCACAGAGACTATGATGACAAAAAGAATGAACCAAATGAAAGCCTTTTCTCTTGAACCACAAGGTACAGTGAAAACTGCATTTTTCAGCTGGAGTAATATATTTTCTCAAAATTAAATATTCTTGATTGCCTACAGCAGAGATTAACTTCCCAAAAAACTGGCAGAACAGATCACAGGAAGAGATGACAATTTTCTCAGCAATTATGGCTTGTAATCCCAGAGGTCTTCTACCCCCTAAAATATTAGTTATCCCAGGCACAGGTGCATGTCACTTCTGTGACCTCATCAGGGGAGAGGGAGGAAAAAAACCACAAACCAAAAATATTTTTTTCCTCCATATTGATTAAAAAATTGAATAAATTCCAAACACATTTACAAAGAACTGCCTGAAATGTAAAAATAAACTGAAATGTCAGTGCCTGGTCTCTGGAGCATCTGGTGCTAGAAATGCCCTTGACAAAAATTTCTTCCTTGCAAGTGTGTAGCTCACACCTAAGAAATCCCCACAGAAATATTGCAAAGCTATCTCTAGTCACCTTTAGAAGTAACTTCTCTGCTAACTTCAATACACTCCTGCAGAAAAGCAGCATCCTTTACATACAGAGAATTCCTGAAGCCATGCTCTGTTTGCTCTTAGGGTGCTAGAAACAGAAAAAATTTGATTCATCTCTTAAGGTACTGCTTATATATTATCACCAAAATGGCACAAAGAGGCAATTTAGAGATGGCAGCACAAGCTCTAGTGACATTCCACATGGTGAGAATGTAAGCAGTTTGGCTTCAGAGGTTTCCTCCTTAGGATATTTGCTGGTTTAGATAACATGGTGGAACCATCCTGTCTATGCATTCAGACTTAAAACAGCAAAAATGAACTTTCAGAGAGTAACTACCAAATCTTGAGAGTGTTTATCCCAACATCTCTTCTTTTGTTCATACTACTTCACTTCTAGGATTAGTTTTGACCTGCAGGCTGCCCATTAGCAGCCAAGCCACACCTGACCACACTCCCACATATTCCTTCCTCCCCTCCAAGCCTTGCTTGGGTGTTTCTGTGGGTTCTCCTCCCTCTTGAACATCTCCAGTTTCTCACTTACCCTTCCCACCTGAACACTAGGCTGCACATAAAGGAAACTGCCTTTTCCTAGATTTTTTTAGAAGATGAGCACTGTGCATTATTCATGTTTTTTTGAGAGCTTCCAAAGAGTGGCAAAACACAGGAATAATCATCATTAGTATTTCAGTCCCTGACTTTCACAGTCACTACTGCTCTTAAAGCTCCTAACAGATGTATGTTAGCACTAGGACTGTTTATTTGCCCTCTGGCAAACTGTAAAGACAGCTGTAGCAGACCATGATTTATTTTGGTGCAGTGCTCTGTGGCTGAAGATGCTCAAGTGTCAGCTAAGCTCTTCCCAGCAGGGTTTCTGCCTTCTGTAGGGCTTTCTATATCAACCAGTCCATGAACAGTGCAAATGTGATCTCAGACAGCAATCATAGCAAAGCCCACCCCTGGACAAGGAAACAATGATGCAATGCACAACTGCTATGTTCAGAGCACTCAATCATTTTCTTAACTGCAGACCAAGTTACTGGGGAAAACTTCTGCTCCTATTCTACTACCTCTAAAAGTTTTATCAAGTCTGTAAACTACATTGGATAACAGCATTTGTTTTCTAAAGGACTCATCACTCCCAAAGCAAACAAAAACTCAACCCAGCACAGCCAAAATCTGTTTAGCCCATGCTAACAGCAAGAAAAAGGAAAATTCTCCAACAATTATCTGGGTGTCTTATGTACCTTTCTCCCCCTCCTGGCACCACACAAAGTCAGAACTTAAAGGCATGGCTTTTTGGTTGATAGCAAATTGCATCCAGTAACTGATTTTCTATCTGAGCTGCAGACAGTACAAAAACTGTTAACGTTTAACAGAAAACTTTTGGCTCATTTTGCCAAAACAAACCATATTTCTGAGAAGCAAAATACTCCACTCAAAATGGAACAATTCACTTTCAACACTTAAAAGCAGAGAAAGTGGAGAAGTAAACAGATGAATGCTGGAACACAATGAGTGGAACAGCTCTGGCTTCTTCCAGGAGACCAAACTCCAGAGTTAGACACTTAGCAACACTGCACTAAGTCTGGCTTTTCTTCCTTTGCCTGCTTAATTGCAAAGATTTCAATCAACATTTCTCACCCAGGCAATCAGGTTCTGAAAAATGCTGAGCTGACCTCATAATGTCAGGCTCTGGATGTGCTGATGGGAGACTCCTGTCTCTAGCAGACAACCACTGCTCCACTTCCTATTAAAATAGGTAGATATTTATGCAATAAAAAGCAGGCATCATTTTCTGATTCTTTGGACACTCCTCTGGAGAGCAGTGGATTGTGGCTGTCAGTCAGTTTGTTTATGCCAAGCAGAAAAGAACTACCAGGAAAGAATAAGAGAGAACAACATCTAGCATGGAGGTCACAGAAGTGTCAGGAACAGAAAAGATTAGCAGCTCAAAATCGTTTGGGTAGAAAAAGAAATGAAACAGAGTTCTCATGTTTTAAAGGAGTGCCCTAACCCAGGAGTGATAAAAGAAATAATCCCCACAGTCCAACACCAATGACTCCAGCCAATTCCCTAGACAACAGCTGAATTCACATATTGCTTGTGGAGAAAAACAAGGGGGAAGCAGGGACAGAGTCCCACATGCTGTGATTCCATGCACCTCCATTAGAATAGTCCTGCTTTTGCAGGTCTATTGACTTCTCAGACACAGCTAAATAATTCAGAGGCACTTGTCAAAGGTATGAAGCAGCTCAAGTCTTTTGCCAGTTATTTCAGAATTAGTAGAAGCCAAGGTTTTCTGAGTAATTAAGAATCTTTTCAGCAGAAACCAGTCAAAATATAATAGAGGAATGAATAATGCATCCAGGAGAATGGCACTGTCACTGCCATTCTAGAGGAATGAAAGAATTCCCTAGTAAAAATTACCAACATATAAGTGTCCATATGAATCCAGTGTCTCAGACTACTCTGTGGAGATAAACTCTTCAGGCATGTAGTTCAATTAACACTGCTTGCAGACTATGTTTATTCTTAAATGCTGAGTAAGTTTTTCTACTTCCATACAGAAAGGAGCTGCCCAGTTTGACTACACATGTATGTAAAGTAGATGTGACTACACATACATGATGCACTCTGCTGCTACGTGACTTTCTACATTCTTCTTTTTGAGAGTGGGCTCAGCTTTAAAGTCCTGGAAATGGAAATGAGCAGGAAGTTACCAGTTCAATTTATGTTTAAGGTAAGTAACATCTGGAACACTTAACTCAGAAAAGGAATTCTCCTTTTTCCTCCAATCTAGAACTTGCAAATCTAGTAAAAAGCAAAAGGAGTAATTTTTTCATAGAGGTAAAGCAAACTATGGTCATGCTAGAACAACATAGTTTGAGAATAAAGCCTAAATTTAACATGTCATTGTGGGGAAAAAACTGTACACAAAAACCAGGAAGGTACATGTGTCTAAGATGAGGGCAGAAAGCTTGTATTGACAGATATATAAAAAGAAATTATTTCTATAGTGTAAGAGTTAAATGTCTAAATGCTAGAGACTACTAACCACAGCAGCAACACTCAGCCCTCAAACACAAGGAAGAATTATCCTGGTCTTAACCAAGCACATGCAGAGCATATGTTGTAGTGCAGTTTGTTGGGTTTAGGTTGTTTGGATAGAAATCTGTTCTTCAAAAAAAAAAATCACTTCTGCTGCACCTCAGTATCAAATTGCTTTTCAGTTAACTGAATCTTCACTTTCCCAAAAGAGCAATACAGATAATTGCCTTCTGCTGTTATTAATTTATAAGGATTTGTTCTCAAGTATTTTGGTTTGTAGATACATTTTGTGGCTTCCCCCTCAACTGCTGCAATCTACATGAAATCTCAACATCAGCTGGTCTGGTCAAATATTAGGAAGAAATGAATTCCCAGCAAAATAATGACTGCTGCTACTTCTGCCTACAGCTATTTACACTTCATAGCATTTCTCTCAACACATTCTAGAGTGCTTGATCAGTTACTCAATCACATTCCACTACTAAGTTCAATGAAGAAATGTCTGCCCATTGAAAGACTGCTCCTCAACAGCTTGTACTGATGCACTTAAAAACACTTCCACTGAAGCTGGACTAGATTTAGCCAGAAACAGGGTTCAGCACATAAAGGAACTAGGTCATGGACAGCTTACCTGGGGATGAGCTAACTACCAAATCAAATTTTTTTGATGAAAGCACAAGTATTTTTGAGTTTGTGGGTTTTCTTTCCTATCTGTAGACACCACTATTCCCCTGCTTCACATTATGGGTTTCTATAGTGTTTTCCACCAAGAGATCTAGAAACTGTTTACCAGGAATGAATACTTTTATCCTTCTGCATGTGTGGCTGTGTGTTTCTCTTATGAAAAAGTAAGCACAAGTACACAGCAAGGCACAGAAAACTGACAGAACAGCTTAGGGTCATGTAACAGGTGAGTAGCAGAGATACACACAGAATCCAGGTTGTCTTACTCATCTTTGCACATATCAGAATAGCACTTTGCCAAAATTTGGTACAGTAGTGTCCCAGCACCTGGCACCATTACTGTAATCAGAAAAGCTGCTTTATTTTTATTTTTCTAGGCAAAGAAGTGTAGCACTCAAAAAAACCCCCCAACTTAGAACCACAGCAGCACAAAGGCACCAGAAAAGGATCCTTAAGAATAGTTTCTAGGGAGTCTTGAAACCATTAATAGGGTAATTAACACCACCTCATTTTAAGTCAGCTAGGTACAGTACTTGAAGATGATTTTAACCAGTAAGTATTTTAAGTAGCTATGTTTATGCTTTTGCACACTCAGAAACAACTGGTTCTTGTCAGTGTTTATAACACTGTTCACATGTACCCCTGCTGGGATCAATAAACAAGGAAAACACACCTATCATAACAGGCTCTGCAAACAACAGCAGTGACTGCTCCTACAGAAAGGGAGGTTATCCTTTGGCAGGTCATTTAGCCAAAATATCAAAGACTTGGATAAAACCCTTAGTGCTCTCACTTCTGATCCACCTGTATCACATCATCATGCTCAAAAGAGATGGTCAAGTGCCTGAGCAACACAGCTTCCCCTGACAGCCACAAGACACCATTCCTGCTTTCCATATTTTGTAACATTAAATCCAAACCACATAATTCTTACATGCAAGAAAATTATCTTGCAGTACTAAAAGAGTCCATTACACAAAGCAGAAATATACTGCAATTCCAAGAGAATTCATCTGCTGCTGTAGATTTCATCCAGCCTATTTGACACAGCACAGGCAGCAGTAAAGTTCTTAAAACAGTTTTGCTTTAACTACCAGGAAAAAAAATGTCACAGAATTTGCTCAGCTATTTTTTTTCTTTTGAAACCTGAATATTGTACTGATTTCAGTGACACTTATTCATGGTATAAGTCATTTTTCATACTAACCATAAATTCAACTGAAGCTCTGCCAGCCAGGAAAGTAACTTTGTACAGTCCTTCACAAGACAGTGAACTGTTGTCTCAGAAAAGCACAATGTACCTTCTTGAACATGTAATACACATATTGAATGTATGAACTGCTGAAAACAGCAGCTTGAATCCATTTGCTGCTTATTATGTACTTATAAACTTGATTATCTTCATCATCAGACACCAGACTTGCAGCAACAGAATGAAATCTGTCAAAATACTGTTGAAACTCTCAAACCTCTTAATCTTAAAACCTAGGACAAATACAATCCTAATTTTCTTAGGAATCAGCTACAAAAGTATCTTCAATGAATGGTGCAACTGCTTAGCAGTAAGCAGCAGTTTATTAGCTTCACAGAGCAGCTGTGCTAAGAAGAGCAGCCTCCCACAAAAGGCAATTAGATCTCCAATTACCTTCTGTGCCTCTGGTGAGAAGGCTGGAAAATAATGCATTTGTGCCTCTCACATATGACCCAAAATTAACAGAAACATGACTGCTTGGTGGCAGTCAAAAACCCCACACCCAAAAACTTAAGAGTGATGCACATAATGCATGAAGGACAAGAGAAGTATACAATTACACAGGAGAAGTTAGCCTAACTCTGAAGTTCTCCTGAACAAGAGACAGCTAGAACAACATCCACACATGGAATACGGTAGAATAGCAGGCAGTACACTAGAAGAAATTAGAAGCCACTCACAGAGAGATGTCTCATTTTCTGTCCCTAAAATAATTTTACAGAGATTATTACTATATATTTGCTGTTGGAGCCCAAATGTTTGTCTAACCAAAGATAAATCAGGATTCTTTGATTCAAACACAAAAGACCTTTCTACTCCCCAAGTCAGTCTACAGGAATAATCTTTTAACTGTAGATATTTATCTCTGAGCAGTTTCTGGAGGTCATTAGCAAAGAGAGGGGTTTAAGATTTCTGCACCAACTGTCCAACATAGGTACAACATTTCTTTTGAAGATCTCAAAGTGAGAAGCCCTTCTCTGTTAAATGGTTGTCCAGATAGCATTCCCTAACAGTTGGCACCAAGCAATTAAAGTAAAATGTCAACACCTCTAATTTCTTGCAGTGTGTATCATGGCTTTAATTACACTGCTGATTCTTCTTGCCTTCTTCAGGAAGATGAAGAGGATAAAAAATTCAAAGGAAGGAAACAAATAGCAAGTCATTTCTTTGAAACCAGGACTTCAGGTAGCACAGATGCACAAAACTGCAGCTGAAGTTAGTTTGAAGTTTCTTCTATGTTTACCTTCCATATGTAACCAAGCATCTGGATTTTTAGCTGCTAAAATATCCCATATCTACTAACAAATCAGAATTAACAGCTTCTCAAAGACAACAATTAGAACTGCAGAAAACACAGAAAAGTGAATAGAAAAAATAATGTAGTGACAATAAGATGTCTCAAACAGCAATTTTTCATCAATATCTATTTTTCATGCAGTAATTATAATGTTCATCTGTTCTTCTGTGACAAAAAGGCACCTCCAAGTAATGACAACTAATATCTGTAATATTAATTCTAAATAATTCATGTAATAATTTATATACTAATACTGTAATTAGACCAAGGTTATGATCTCTGAATAGCAGATCAGTACTCAGTTCATGATGGTAGCTACTTTTTTCTGACACAATGTTTCTGGAGGCTTAATTAAAGCCTGCAGCATGCTTCAGCCTTTATTCACTAGATAAATATTCTACTCCCTCTCTAGACTGTTCTTCCTCCCTGCCCAAAAGGACTAGATTTAACTTCATGGCTGCACAGTTCAGAAATAAAGTAGAAGGACAGGTGCAGGCCAGAGTTATGCAGGAGGAAAATGCCTTCTGTGTTCTATGAACAGCAGCATTTCTTTCAAGAAGTCTTCAACTAGTACAGCATGTCTGCTGTTCTAACAGACTTTTTCCCCCTGACTACACCAACTCTACTGCAAAGTTAGGCAAGGCCCAGACAACCTGTCTAAAAATCAGACAGGTACCAACAGACACTGCAGAAACAAGCACCATGTAATGCCTTCAGTAACTCCCCTTCCTCCCTGAGCCCTCACAGCGCTGAGATCCCTCACACCAAGATGCTGGTTTACCCTTTGGGCACTGCTAAGACAGCAACTGCAGTTTGCAACACTGCAAAGTGCTGCTTTTCTTCACTCTAAACTCATGATGGTTCCCAATTGTCACATCTGTGTCTGTCCAAAAATCTGCATAGCTCCTTACTGGCCTAATGACCTCTCCTTGTACAACAAGTTGAGGGGGGAAAGAAAGCTCTTATTTTCCTTTTGAAATACCTCTGTTTCCAAAATGTAGGGGTGGGGAAGAAAGGACATGAGTAAGAACTACAACTAAGCCTCTAAATGATCTTTTCTTAACAAAGCACTTAGATCTCTCTCCACTCAATGCCATTACCTGATACTTGTCCTGTGAACAAACCACCTATCTGCTTGATTCAGATTAAGTTCAGACACCAGCAACACTGTACCAAATAGCTTTCTCAGCAGGCCTCAGTGATTGTACTGCTCTCCCATTCCCAGACTAGTTTCTGTATCCTCTTGCACTGCTTTTCATCAGGACCCATCTACACAGATCAGACTGCAATGACTATAAAAGAGAGGAAAACACTATGCTGTTTTCCAGTCTTATCTGGATCATCCACATGCTTACTGGACAACTCTTGGCTGATTATTCTCCTCTGGTTCCCATCAACAGGAACCAGATAATGTGTCTGCTTTTCACCCCATGGACTGATTGGGCAAAGAAATATTCTTGATTGGCTGAGAGTACCCCACTGCCCTCTAATAATGCAGTCATTTAGATTAATCTGAAAACATGCTTTCTATTACAGAGCTCCCATTTCCTAGGAGAAATGGCTTAAGTGTATTAGTAGTATGCTGTTCAAGACTGCTTGGCACAGGTTTTGTCTTCTTTCTGCAAATCTATTAGAAGGATTTAGAACAGACATTTGGAAGATATTTCAGCTTTACAAACAGTGAAATCTAAACAGTGAAAGCCAGAAAGATATTCACTTTTGCTGCATCTCATCCAGTATTGATTTCAAAGCAGTGGCTTAACCAAGTGTACAGGAGATTGTTCCAGCTGGGACACCTGCAAGGGAACTACTGAATCATTCCAAGGTGTTCATCTTGCAAATTCCATTTTTTCAAGACATGCTAAGTCTTCTGGCAAATGCAACTCTTCTGGACTGCAGCCTCTTGTGACCACTTCTGGCAACCATCTTCTCAACACTACCACTGTCTCAGTCCTCAAACCACTTGCCAAAACTGACAAGAACAGGTCAACTACACCTTGAAAAGCTGAAAGCCCTAACAACTACACAATTATTCCTATTACATTGTGCTCAACTTCCAAATCAGAAAGATGGCATTCAATAAACCAAAAGGAACAATATAAAGAATATCTTCTACTGAGTTAGCATGACACAATGTTTGGAAAATGCAATTCACTCAGCAATACTGTACACTGACAAAGACACTCCTCAGGTTAGCAATGATTTAAAAAACCCACAATGTATCAGTGCTTCTGAAAGGTGCTTGATAGTTTATCATTTTTAATTAAGTTGTCCATTTTTCCTCAGGACAGGTAATACAGAGGAAGCAACCTTTGAGAACACTTCTGGAACACCAAGAAAGGGAAGTGATGGAGCTGGTCAATCCATCAATGACAATTACTGACATTGTGTCCTGCTAGATCACTACATGGTATTAAGCTCCTGTCTGAGCTCTGAGATCTGCTCTACACCACCAAGTCATGGAAAACAAAGAAAGAAAACTGCAGTAAGCTAGAACAGAAAATCATGGTGTACTTGGCTACAAGTATTGAATCATTAATACTGCATGTGCAGCACAAACCTCAGACCTCTGAAATCATGCCTCTCTCAGACTATGATGAAAGGTATCTGACAGGAGTGATGACAGAACATCCCCATCAGCATGTCACATTTGAGTGTCAAATCTGAAACCACTTTAAACTATGTAGTTTGTCATGTTCTCAGCTTATTCCATCACTATATTGGGCTCCAGGTGCTGGCTACACAAAGCCTCAACTAAAAGCTTTATTTCTGCATTATCTTTTAGTTTCTAAAACTTACAAAGTAGCAGACAAATTTAACACATTGTAATCTCTCAGTGCAAGCAGCATGCCAGGGTCTATGTGGCAGTGTCTTTCCTGTCTTCTCCCAAGTCCACTGAAAAAGATGCTGCCAGGAACTGTAAACCACAGATTGTCCTGAGTTGGGACCTACAAGGATCAGAGTCCAACTCCTGTCTATGCACTCAGAACATAGCAACAGAATCTCAGCAACTTACTAAGAGATCCACTGCCCTCTTCAACAAAATCAAGGCAATTCATTAACCACTTGTCTTCTGACAGCTGAAGTTTTCAAATGCAAGTGAGTGAAAACAAATGCAGGACTATGCTGTCTTCCATAGCAAAGAAATACACTCCTAAAGAGGTGACTTCAGCTCAGTAAAACACTGAGCTATCACAGAACAATCTTAGAATTCAAGTCTGCTAGAATTAAATCATGCTGAGACTGGAAAAACAGCAAAACATTCAGCTACTCACTGGAGAAAATTAGGCTTCCACTTACTCCTTTTGCCCAGTCTGAGCTGTTAACACATAAAACTTAGGTTCTTCTGCATGATAGGTTCATTCTACAGTCAGAGCTTAAGGTTTGTCTTCATCACACAGAAAAATGCAAACCAGCCCCTCTTTTCAGAAAGGGCAAAACAATGGAAGGGACCTGCCACACATTCTAGGACCTTCCCTACATCTCCTTGACTCAAGCAACACAACTGCAGGGCACAACAGATCACATCTGCCCAGCAGCACAGACAGCAGCTCCAGAGCTGCACGGAAAGCTCCAAACCCACAGGGATCAAATACTATGTTGGCTGATGGTAGATCTGAGTCAAAACTGCTGACCATGCTTGCCATCCATCATATTCCTGTTGTTACAAAAATGCTTTTCCATCTTTCTTAGTTTGAGCCAACAAGTCAGGTCCATCACAACATAAAAAGATTCCATCTGACAGCTACTTTTCTTCCTTCTTTCAGAATCATTTAATTTTTAATGTCAGAGTATATTTGTCTTCTACTGCTCAAGCAAAATGTAACCCTTTGTTCTCCTCCTTCAGAACCTCCAGTCTTCTCAAGACAAACAGAAGTGACACATTTTTGCCATACTGCTATTCTGCTGCTTTTAGGCTTGTTCCCCACTGTTGACAAATGCATCAGTGTTTTGTCAGTGAAAAATTCTGCTCCATCAAGGAATAACTCAAATTCTTTAAATTCTAAAGGGCTGAAACAAGCATGGGCATGGTTTAAGACACAGGCAGGGAATTCTGACATCTAAACACTAATTTTTAGAATACTAAGAATTCACACAAAGTTAACACTTCAGCAAAGAGCCCAGGAGCAAACTGAAATACACTAAACTGCTTATACAACTGCAGAAAAGGCTTGTGGCCTTAGTGGCAGGGGCTGTTGCCATTCTGCTGTGCAAACAGTTCAGGAAGCAGGGCACTTATCTTCTACAGTTGTAGTGGCAACTAGAACCTCCTGACAGACTCCTGCACCACTGAGGTTTTCCAAATGCTGACAAAAGGAGGGCAGCATGAAGTAATACATAGAAAAACCCCCAAATATTCTAATATGCAATTATCCCATTCATTCTCTCTTCTGCTGAATAATCTAAGATTTAAGCAGGAACATATTCTGAGATGCTTTAAACTAGACACTTAGACTGTGCTTCATGGATAAGGTTTAATCATACATATTTCTTAAATATCAGCTTCCTCACCTCAAGAATGGAAGCCACTAGAATACTTTCCCCTATGTAAGGAGCTTTGAAGATACAGAGGAAGTAGTAACAGTACCTAGAAGAGCACACTGAACACTACAAAAGGTTTCAGGTCTGCATTCTTTGTACCCTTGCTGTTACTCCTGCCTTAAATCACTGAAAATTCATCTGGAATCAACATTATTATTCACAGTATTTGAAATAGCCATTGCAGCTGCAAATGTAAGGAATTTAGGCAGAAACAAGGAAAGGAAACCCATGTTCACCCTACTAATGTTTGAGGTCCATCTCCCTGCCTATCCACCTGCCTTGCAATGGATTGTTTTCAGACACCCTTCCTCAAGGATGCTGGTAACAGAGGAACCTACTTGTTGACTATTGGTCTCATGCAGACATTTAGCCTCACGTGGGGATTGTCACATGCTGGATTCAGATTGCTTGGTAATGCATCTCAACACAAATCTTGGTCCTGGCACACCTGAGGCTTTACACAATGCAAGGGACCTGCTTCAAAAGATGTAACTGACAGATGTCATAGAATCATAGAGCAAGTTAGAGCATAGGAGGTTTAGTGTTCATGCGAGAAAGAATTTTTTCCCAGTAAGGGTGAGGGAACACTGGAACAGGCTGCCCAGAGGGGTTGTAGAGTCTCCTACTCTGGAGACATTCAAGGCTCACCTGGACTCATTCCTGTGTGACCTTACCTAAGGTGTCCTGCTTTGGCAGAGGGGTTGCACTTGATCTTTCTAGGCCCCTTCCAACCCCTAACATTCTATGATTCTAATCTTACATCAAATTCCTCCAGCATGAAACACCAATTAGGCACTTAAGACTTTATCCTTTTATTTTACAGGCCAGATTAAAGAGGAATAGTATATTGACATCCTGACTTTGACAAATATATTACTTCAACCACTTTGCAGCACATACAGTAAAGGAGCTGTTCTTCTCTAACAGCATTTTCACATACAAGGGATTAACATTAATAACGTCTTTATCCCCCTCTCCTCTTGTGAAAGCAGAGCCTCTAAAGCTGAACCCCACAACACTGGTACACAGCTCCAATATCTGAAAATCCCTGCAAAAGGAAATTCTAGCAAGAAGCCCCAACCTTCACTTGCTTTACTGCCTTATTTTAATAGCCATGCTAATTTTATGCTCCAAAAGGAGCATAAAGATTTTTAAGAGACTATTATCAGTTATATATTGCTTCCACAAAAAACTTAAGATTGGGAAAGCTTTAGTTTTACCAATCATACAGGCAGACAATACAGTTGGTTAGTTTGTATAACTGATCCCTTCTTACCATGAAATTATTCAGTGAGTTCTTATCTGTGAAAGCTGAATTCCTGTAATTAGAGAAAACTATAATAATGAGGTTAGTCAAAATCTGAGTCATTTTTTAGCACTAACTTCCTAAACATATTTCAACTCTATTTTTACTACACAGTCCAAGGATGCATTTCCTTTTTATTCCATAGGGCAATTAAAAACTTTAAATGGTAATTATTCTTTACTGGGTAATGCTGGATTTTACTCCTCAGATATCCTAAAAATCTCAGAGAAGACTGAATGCATGTAATTCTCAAACATGATAGAAACACAGGAGTCACAAAATGCTTAAGACCAGGTATTTTTAATGGTGTGGTGACAAGTCTTCTGCTCAGAAACCAGCCTAGGACAACCCCTAGCTGACTCCATTTCTGCTGGTTTATTGTTTCCTTAGTAAAATATTTCTTACCTTATTCAGGTACATGAACAGGAAATCTATTCCTAGATGCTGTTGATAGAAAGAAAAAGGGTTTCTCTCTCATAAATTGAATGGAGGCAGAGGGAAATGAAAGTTAAGTTTTCCTGCTGCATCAGGAAACTCTACAGCAGTTTAATTCCTGAAACTTGTTAGCTGAAAGAATCTTCCTCAAAAGAATGTGATACATTTTATGGAAGCACAAATTCCAAAGAGGCATCTTTCAAATTATTGAGTGATTTCCAATTCACTTTTCATTTATAAACCTTAATTCAAAGTCTATTATGAAGGTTTAATAGAGAATTATGAACAAAACTGTCATGTCGAACATGACAAACACCATATGGGGCAAAGTGAGAAAATCTGTTATAAAATCACTGTTAAACAATGATTATTTTAGGTACCTCTACTGTGTTAGTGCAATTGAAGATTACTTGCTTTTACAGAGTAGAGCATAAAGATCTAGACTAGTGAATTGTGTTGCCTGATTAATTATAGATGAAACTTGCTTTCAGAAGTCACTGTTGAGTAGGTTTGCAAATATGGGAGCATACTCCTTACCCATCTAGGAAAGGTTTCACTTGGGAAAAGACCAAGGGAAAAAGGCTAGTTAGGCAACATGACACTCACCAATCTAGATAAAGTTTCTTTATTACTCATTGACAGTGACAAGTGCAACATTAAGGGTAAAATATTACATACTTAACAAAATGAGTAATTGCTGTACACATCTATTTAACATCATTCAAGAGCAAGGTGAACAAGAGGTCTCTTTCTTCTAGCTAAAAAGTCTATTAGCCTAATTTACAATTACCCACACACCAGAAACAAAGCTGTCAGGGCATAAAAATGTCACTGACAGTTTACATTACACCAGTACTCAGATCATGATGGAACTGTTAGCATCCAATTACAGTCAACTCAAAAAACCCATATATATATTGTAGCTGTAATGTAAATCAAGCTTCCAGCAACTCCTATTTTTTTCCCCAGATATTTTAAAAACAGCATGAAAGGTCAAAGAAGTCAGACAATGCTGGTTTTAGAAAGGAGCCTAAGAAACTGTAAACATTCTCTTGGTTTTTAGTACTAGAAGAAACATGCAGGGCATGTTTATAGGGCAGCCTTGCACAGGAAATTACTTACAAAAGTAATTTTGCAATTGAAGTTTCCTAGGAGATATTTTGCAAAATAACTTTATTGGCTTGACCTGCAGAATCTATTGTAGTTTTGCCTTTACAGAAAGGCCTAAATCTATCCAAATTAAATATTTGTTTATATAAATGTAGTGTAATCACGTTTTCCTGTTGCCTACCTTTCATCATTTGTTATAGTTAAAACTAATGATCACCTTCCCTTCTGGAAAATAGTGATGCTTTCCAACTGCCCTGTGGTGAGACAGCTTCTCCTTTTTGTATTGATATTACTGTACAACAATATTATCAGGTATGCTTATATTTAACATAGATCTTTATCAGAAAAATCATGGCCTGCTCCCACTCCTATCCAAACTATAATTGTATCCCATAGGATCTCCTTGCAAGCTCAGATTGCAGGATAGCCAAACCAGGCAGACAATTACCTCTTGGAGAAGATGGCTGTGGAGCTTATGCCATACCTACACCCTGCAGAGATAGTGAAGAGCAGTTGAAGAAATAAGAATACTTCTTGAAAGTTTGCTAATATACATTTTAAGTTCCACTGTAAGAGTTCCTGAATGGTATGAGGTCAGAGTCCATTCTATAGTGGAAAAATCACAACTAAAAATCTGTTTTTCCAAGATATTTAGGAAGCTTTTCTGTGTTTTAGCTACTGAAATAACACAACTAGCAACCTCTATAGCTAGTAGAGAAGTCAATTAAGACATTCTGAACCACAGAAGCCACTGTGAAAGAAATGCTGCTAGGTCAGCAAGTAGGAATAATGAAAGAAATATCTACTACACTAAAGGGCTGGGTTTGTGGTGGGGTTTATGGTTATTTTAGATGTGTAATCAAAGTTACAGAGGAGAAGTCTAACTTGACACACTTTTGAGAATCATTACCTACAGTAAGACTGAAAGGAGTTCCTATTTAAGTTCTTCACTATGAGGTTAGGCAGTGGAACAGGTTGCCCTCAGAGGTTGTGGAAGCCTCATCCCTGGAAGCTTTTAAGACAAGGCTTGATGAGGCCCTGGGCAACCTGATCTAGTGGATGGTGTCCCTGCCACACAGTGGGGTTGGAGCTAGATGATCTTGGACGTCCCTTCCAACTCTGACAATCCTATGATCCTATGCAGGGTATGGAAAAGAGTATGAAAGTTAGATTTTAAGAATTACCAGCAGTGCAAAGAAGCTGTCAGAGCAATGGTGGCTATTTTAAACCAGAAAAATAAATGCACACCACACACTATTTCTTCTCCCCCAACTTATATTCTTTGTGGTTTGGGGGTTTTTTTTGCTTCTTTTCCTTAACTCAGCTCAAGTAACTGTCCTTTCATCATTCTGAAATCAAACAGTTAAAATAATTGTTCTAATCTTTGCTAGCAATGAATAAGGTCTCAGCTCTGTGGCAATCTGCCACTCTCATAACCCTTAACAGCTTCAGTGATCCTGAAAACCTTATCATTTTGGGAAGTCATTAGCATAAAAAGATATTTATAAGACACCTGCTACCAACTTTGCAATTAACATCCAATTGTTGACTCAGCATTGTAAGAAGCAATACTGTTTCAGCAACTACCTTTGCAGTGACCTCACCCAAACCACTGCACAGCTGAGAGCCCTTTAATAGGAACTCTGGTTTGGCAGGCACAAAAAAAGCAGATTGCTATAAATAAATGTGGGTATTGCTTAAGAGATAGATACTACACAAAGATGAACTGTACAGCAAAGTGGACAGGTGAGCTACATGCCAGTCATCACAGCCCCAAGCACTAAACCACCTCTGGCCATCTTAATGTACACAACACTCAGGATTGCTGTGACACTGACTCAATTGGATGTAAAGAGCAGCACAGAAACATGTCCTGAAGTATCCTAGTACATTTACCTCTCCCCCACCCATGCCCCTCAGTAAGAGATGCTGCTTTGTGAGATTACCAAAAGACAGAAAAATACTCTTAAAGCTGCCCCTGTGTACATCCTCACCCACCCTGTGCATATACAGCTGTACATACTGGGCCCCTAGCTGTCACCAGAGAAGGTCTGGAGTAGAACTGGCTCCCCAGCATGCACTTATAGGGCAATGGTTGAGGCTGGCTCAGTGTGGCACAAATTCTGGAAAAGTAGTGTTCACTGGGACATTCAGCAGTTCCAGGTTTAATAGAAGTCCAGTCGCAACACTGGTCTGCCAGTCCCTCTGGAAGCCTGGTCCTTTTTGAGAGGGTAGGAAGATGAAGTGCTTTCACCCCCCCCAAGAGACAGCTATCCTTCAAACTGTTAAGCACACCACCTGCAATTATATTTGGAAATCATGAATCTGTATTTGCTTCCTGGGAAGAGGTACTTGTGCTTAAGACACTTTTTTCTGATCATTACCAAAATCAGGGCCCCTAAATCTCAGCTTGAGGAAGCACAGCATGAACATATCTGCAGCTAAAGCATGAGACCCACAGAGCACCAGAACATAACTTCAGGAGCAAGTGTGACAATAAAGAGAATTAGGAAACTTGCTTTTAAAAATAGAAAACTGCAATAAAAGCAAATGGATGGAAAGTCTAATGGTGGGATGAGAATTAAGTATTACAGCCCTGGGCATAACAATCAAGACAGTAACAGGCCACTAAGCTGCTTTATCTAGAAACAATCACTGCAACAGCCTATCTAAAATGGGGTATTTGTATGTCAGGGTATTCAGAAGTCCTCTAAAGCACTACCTTTTCCTTTCAGGCTGTTCTGACCTACTGCACACTGAAGCAAAGTTTTGTCTTTCACTGGCTGCACAGTGAGTCTTTCCAGGACTTAAGTACTGCTGGGGAAACATTCCAACCTTTTTGAATGACTCAAAACACCACCTCAGCTGCTACTTTGTGTAGTTTAAATATTATACTGGTCAAAAGAATTAGCAATAACCCAAAAGTAGAAATTTGTTCCTGCTGAGACACTACCCAGAATTTCTACTTGATCACACCAGTAAGTGACTGTAACTAGCAACAACATTTGTCAGTCAGGGAATCACAAGTCACCCAAAAATTTCATAACTAGTGTGCAGGAAGACCCAAGAACACAGTTTTAGGAAAAATTAGGCACTGTGCTTGAGTTGCATGAGCACTTCTCTGAAATACACTGTGCTCTGATGCCCCTTGCAACTCTAACAGATCTTCCAGCTTAATCTTCAGCTCCAAAGAACACCTATTATTAGGACAAATTGATACAGAAGCAGTAGCTTTCCAAGATATTTTCTGCAGGTAAAGGATTTTAGGAATCCTCCAGAGGAAAGATGAGGTTTCAAGCTTGAATGATACATCTAACAGATTTAGATTAGCAAAACAATATTTTTTCTAAATACCATTAGTCAAAGGATCAGCAAAGAAAAACAAACCTTCAGGGCTTGTTTTGTTACCAAGTTTTTCTACTTCACAAACAGCAAATGCCTGCAGTGTTATGCAAGGGAAGCTGTTCTGCAAAGAGGCACCAGGATGGCATCAATGCAACTGCCAGTGAAGTCTGACAGACTGAATTCCTTCCTTGGAGTTACACTAATCATGCATACTGGATCATGCAGTTGGCTTTTTCAGGACTTAAGCATGTTCACAGCATGGCAGACGCTTTGCTGACTTCCTAACACTTAGCTTCTTGGCAAGAACCTTCACTCAAGTCTTGAATTACTAGGGAATGTTCTTGAAAATCTCTAATTTGCACCTGCACCAGAATCTTGAGAGTAGGAGCTATGCTCATCCCAGGAAGGAATGTAAATAGACCAGAATCTCTAATCAGAACCACTATTGGTAACTAGTGACAACAGCAACAAACTATCACCTGCCTAGAAGAGCAAAGCAAAAAGTCTGTTTAACATGTGACAGTTGTTAGTATGCTTTCACCAACAGTTTACCAGTTAAAAAGCATGCTAGCCAGAAGTTCCCTAACAGAACTTGTTTCCAACCATTTACTCAGCTATGACCAAGTTTAAGGCTAACAACATTTCATTGACTAAAAATCACAGTTGCCTTCTTCCAAGTGTTGTAGCCTCTAAGAAAGCAACTTAAGTATGCCAAATCTGATTAAAAAGCTTGTCTTGTAACTGTGCAATAACTACAGAAACAGAACCTCTAATTATTATTACTACTCCTATACTGACACACATCAGAGTATTTTATGAAAGTCTCTCTCCAGCAGCAGCCACTATAAACTTCTGCTTGTCAAGAGAACATAGGCTGGAAGGACATTACTTGGGGAATGGAAGCATCAATCCATTATTGTAGTTGTGTTGTTCTTGTTTAAAAATAGCTTGGATGTATCAACATCAACTCCAGATCATTTCTTTCCAAAGGTTTGTTGTTTGTTTGGGTTTTTTGGCAAAACCCCTCCCCATTATCACTTCCTTGGACACTTCCACCTCCTCACAGAAGTTTGGAAGCTTCCAAACAAGATTCACTGCAGCTTAACTAAAACTAGACATGAAAGGCTACAGAAATAAAACATCTTAATTTAAGCTTCTAGAATCTGAACCAACTCCCCCTCCAATCCCAAATGAAGCATCACAGCTGTACAAGTAAAGCAGCTTCTGCTCTGCACAAGGTGCTGGAACAACCAGTGCACTTGCCACAATAGAGATTGTTCTTCATACAATTCTCATGAACATCTCTTTCCTTCACTTCTGCACAGATATAAAAGGATCAAGTCAGTTGTATCTGTCAAAGAAATCAAAGGGGTTTCTCCCACATTTTCCAGAGCTTATTAGCTCTGGGAACTTTTTGTTTTTACACATTGTAAGTGGACAATATTGCAATTAGTTATGACAGGCAGAGCAGAAAGGTCAGACAGACCACTCAGGGGAAGGGAGACTTCTGGAGAAAGACTGAAAAACAGGGGAAAGCAACAAACTACCCAGCAACATCTTCTGAAGCACCCAACTGATCTTGGAATGTGAATCCATTTCATTTCCCAGTGAAGTTCATGGAAATAACCTCTCTACTCCTTAACTTCTACAACAATAAAATTGGCCTTTATAAAGATAAGCTCAAAGAACTTTCATGGCTTTAAAATAAATTTAGATTTTGCCTTTTTAAAGCTCAATCCATAAAACTAAAAAAAGGTAATCCAAATGGACACAGCATGAGACAATTCCTTCTACAGAAACACATACATGTTCAGAGAAGCTGTTAAGATGGCAGTATGACCAAACACCCTGCTACTGCCTTTCTTATTCCTCTGCTTCTTTCTGTGTTTAGAGTAGATGTGGTTTTAAATAACCACACCATCTCTTTTTATAATCCTCTGAAAAAAGCCTGCAAAAACAATGCAAGTAAAAAGATGAATGTAGTTAAATGGATGATGAAAAAATCATTTAACATTAAAGTAACATTTAAATTACCTGTATTTTATACTACACTTGCTAGTGCAGAGTTTTACATAGGAGCCACTCAGACCAATCAATACATTTTATGCCACTGAAATAAATTTGAGAAGTCAGTGGGAAGTCACAGTATTCAGTTAAAGTAGGTACACTCTGTAAATACTACTATTACTATATCCCACTGCACACCAAAGGCTAAGCAAGACAATGGAAACTTGCTCATTTCCATTTGAATTCATCTCTAGTGGCCAAAGGCAAATCTCAGGCACTGCTGTCTAACAGGACTGGACTGAGGAGTTCTCATCTGGTTCTATGACACCTCCTACAAATAAAGGATTTCTACAGGGAACAGGAACCTCTACCTGATGTAGAAGGTAATCTAGTTGTTAGCAGAGGATATACTGTTTCCTCAGCTTCTTCCTGAAATGCAGGGGGTAAATCAAGCAACAGGTATGAAAATAAAAAGAGCTGTTGAAGATTATTTTCAAAAGAGAATAAATTGATCAGATCATTTCTGTATCAGATCACAGAACACTTCCAGAAGTCTAAACTCCCATTCCACTTCCTAGAAATTCTCTGTTTTACCCTAGAAAGTCTCCATAGTCTCTCCTACTGGAACTACAGTACTTTGTATAAGAAAAATCTCTGTAATAAGGAAGAAACAGACAACCTTCTGTGCAAGGGTCTTCAAAGGCAGTCTGAGGCTGTGTTCCCATTTGCATACTTTTGTTACACAGCCTAAAGTTTACCAGTCCAGTCTACCCAATTAGTGTCAAACATTAATTAACTGAAGTCTGCCACCTCTGAAAGCAGCCACCCAGCTTAAAGGTTTCTGAGGTGGGCTTATCTTCAGTTTCTCAGAATTATGTTACTTGATACAAAATATAAATATTCATTGAGCTAGACTAGAAAATTTGTTTAGGATTGTTTGTTAAAATGCTTGTCCAGTTCCTTCCAATTCAAGTTTGATCAACAAATGCGTAGTTTACTTCTTCTGATGAATAGCTAAACAATTAATGCTCAAGTATATTAAAGTGTGAAATAACAGAGTGAGGGCAAAACACCCTGGGGCAGGCAGCAAAGCCAGGATATTGAATATTCTCCTGATAGCAGGAGACTGAGGATTTTGGCCATTAGGGCAAAGCAACAGAAATCTCATTAAGGTACAAAATGCAGCCAGTGTAAACATGTTTACTCAAAATCATCTTTTGTGTCATCTAATTAGTGTTACTTAATATGCCTAGCTATTACAGACAGCTCTGAACTGATTCAGAGAACTTTACAGAGCCATTCCTGGAGTGGCATCTTGTTTTGGGAAAAAGGCTGATGTGAAGTGCAGAGAACCAGTTCTCAAACATACATAAATAACACTGGATCTTTAAATATTATGTCCCCTCCTGCTCTTAAAATTCTTGTTCTCAGAAGGCTTTGCTCTCATAACTTTAGATAAGACAATTCACCTTTTTTTTTTAAGACTAGGACAAATGCACTTTTATTTGGTAATGAATAAACAAGTCTCCAGAAACAGAGGTTTAGTTTCCACATGATCCCAGTTCCACTAGGAACAGCTTAGTGTTTCTTTATGGATCCTTGTAAAGGGGAAAAAAAGTAATAAAAACCTCTAAATACTGGTTTTTTTGTAGAAATAGCCTCATATGGCTCTCAGGGGATCACAAGGAGACAGTACAGCTTCAGGAAACAACTTAGCAGCACACTTGAACCATTTGTGGTACAAAGAACCAACAGCAAATGTCTGCAGATTTACTCAGCTTGTGTCAAACTGACACCAGCTCTGGCTATCTACACCACTAGTTCCAGTCTCCTCTCCCTCCAGCCTTGCCTCCCACTCTTATGATCCATGTATTTAGCATCTTTTTTTTTTCCTGTTGCTATGACAGCATGAAAACTACCATTGCTGGAAATTGTTACCTGAAGATACTAAACCCAGTGTTTGTCACTTCTGAACTGTAGCCTCTTACTACTCCTAAAGATGATGCAAGCAGCCTCTTGTGATCTTTGTTTCCTTTGCTAAAACAGGTAGGTTTTTTATTTGCAAACAATCTGAACCTGTATATTGGTGTATTTGTATGAAAACTATTATCTTAGCTTTTAATAGGCAAAGAGTAAGCAAGCTCTTCATAACTACTCAAAGGAACATGTAAGCTCATTATCAGATTGTGCTCCACAGAAAATATTCCATTTTATGGACAAGTGAAAGAAGTTAACACCAGCTCAAACCAGCTTCCCTTTCTACCTACTAGAAAGTCTGTATTTCACATCAACATGACAATTTAAAAGAAATTACCTCTAAGTGATACAGGTAAGTAAGCAAATCAAGAATTAAGAACAAAATTCACCATCATTATAACTGAGCAGGAAATCCACAAGCAGCAGGGTTTGTACCTGACAGCTGACTTTAGAAGTGTACTTCATAACAGACTTTTACTCAACAGGTTCATTTTCATTTGCTTACAGATCTGCCAACTCACATGGGCTTCTTTATTAATAAGCTGCAGCCAACATCAACACCCAGCATGTCTCCCCTTAGTTTTTAATCATCTTTCCCAAAAAGCTAACAAAGATATTACCCAGTAAATAAGGACCTGGAAATAAACTGCACTCCTCCAACAATCTGAAGATTTAACAAAAGACCAAAAAGCAGTGGATAAGATTAAATTCATGAGCCTGTTATCAGGGTAGGCCCTGCACTGCCTTTGTAAATTCCTCTAAGGCTGAAGTCTCAGTGAATGCAAGTCAACATTTGTGATGCCAGAAACAGTGAACAGTTGTGTTCTTTAGAAAGGACAGAGGTGTTCTTGCTGATATCTCTAAGATGCTGCAACACACCCAGTTAATTATTTCATCCAGGTACAAATCTGTTAGCCACTGAAAAACAAAATACTGTTTGACTTCAGTTCCATCAATGGTTCTCCAGTTGGGTAGGTACACAAGAAAACTGATCAGAATCCCACCCATCACTCAAACTGCTTTACTGTGTTGATCATAAACAGTAACTTATGATACCAAAGAGAACCTGAAAGCAAGTGTTCACAAATAAATCCCACAATTTTAAGACTTCAGAAGACAAAATAACTCGAAGTAGTTTAATTTTTCTGGTTTGCAGTGTTTAACTGTATTAAGTTTCTCTGTCATCCTGAGTTTTACAACAATCACCCTACAGTGTAACACAGGCAATTCTGTAATTTTTCAGGTATAATCTTTTTATACTAACTTTTTTCAGCACTAACAATATTTTTCCTTTAGATTTATAAGAAGCTAATCAAAGTCTCACTTAGCCTGAGCAACAGATCTATATATACACAAACACATAACATTGAGGAACTACCTATAGTGAGCTCTTGTTAATTAGTCATACAATTTAAGCTTTCAAGTGACCTTTAATTTTGTCTGAGTCTCTGTCCTACAGTCAGATAACAGCTCTATAACATACCTTTATTACTTGGGGAAAAGCAGGATTGAAGTAGGGTGGAGGGGAACAGCAAGTAGATACAGACTCCCTAATGGCTCAGTTTGTCATTTTTTCCTTGCCTCAGACAGTTACAACTGTGCCTTATTATCAAAAAATTAAATCAAAATTAAAGCTTCAGGGAGCCTGAATGTCTGGGTCTAGTGACACAACACCTAGTCAATAACCATCTTTTCCATTTGCTAGCAGAGCTTGCATTTTACCTCAGCAGTTAAGTGTGTTGAATTACATCTGAAGTCTCGAAGCCCAAAGCAAAGAGGCTGCTTTGTAAACCAGGTTTTGCAGCTTCACACTCCTTGATCCATGCAGATGAATTAGACCATCAATAAATCAAATCTATCTATTAATATTTCTGTCTTCATTAAAATACTTCTTGGTTTAAGGGGGGAATCTCAGGTGGCATTAAAGCCTACAGTACTCCAGAAGGGTCACCACAGATGAGGATAGAAATGGATACCCAACTGCCCAAAGTAAATTCCATCACAGTAACAGAAACAGTAAGATTTACATGCACCTTTCAGTTATGCATGACTGGTTTTGTAAGGAGCTCAGGGTTCCTTCCCCTGGTGGAGGAGCTGCACTTCCACTGCCCAGCAGGAATGATTGCTTTGCCAGCTTCACACTTGCCACACGAGGCTGCAGGGCAGAGAAGCACACAGCTTGTGCTGTACTTCTCCCACACATGCACACAAGCTGCCTGAAAATTCTCAATACATCAAGTAAACAAATTGAAAGGACCATAGAAATAATTGAAACTAAAATTACTAAGTTAACCTGATGTAAATGATAGTAACAAGTTCTAAGCCAAGTTTTTCAGAAAAAACACATGGATTTTCTAAGCCTCCTCATTTGTGGCCAGTGATGTACATGGCAAAAACTCAACAGTATTGTCTTTTACACCAAAGCCAAAGGAAGCTTAAAAAAAAGGCTCTAATAGGCCTCTTTCCTCTGTAACCATTTTAACTTCTATTTTCAATTAATTCATGCTTTCATATAATAATGTAATATGCTATTTTACCATAAAAATCTAATTTAATTACACTCCACAGTTCTGCTCACTAACAACAAGCTTTGTGTGACCTATTAGCTACTGCCAGGAACTCAAGTCTCCCAGAACAATGAGTTAATGGAACACAGATGTTACTGTCTCTGAACACTGTCAAACTGCTCAGAACTTAATATTCAAAAACTATGGTCATACAGGCTATGAGGAACTTCTTCTCTGAATACATTTGGGTAAGTCACTTGTCCTTCAATCTGCCATATGTGACAAGTAGCAAAATGATACTTGTCTGTCTGACTGACACACTGATACCTAGGGAGGGAAACACAACAGAAGAGCATGGTCTTCCTGTCCTTTCAACTTAGCTCTCTCCCAGTTACAAAGATAAACTAGATGGAAGCAGGGAGATGAGACATGGAGGTGGACAGGAAAAGTGCTTCACTCAGCTTAGCCTGATTTACAGATGACAAATGACTCAAATCACACTGAACCACCCCAAATGCTTAAAGAAAACAACACAACAACCAAAGCCACCAAACATACAGAACAGTTCCACAGGGAAAGGAGCAGGGAGCAACCAAATTCTGTATTTCTCACTATTGAAAACTAGTCAAGGGCTGAAGGTTTTTTCTTTCATTAATTTAGAAGATCTGTGAAGTAAAGCAGTATTTCAACTAAGATTTCTACATCAAAATTGAAAACATTTACCTTCAAATGCCCTAAACAAAGTACACAAATATAGTTTTATATAGGCATGATGTCACATGATTTAAAAATGAGGTCTGAAGTTCAGTAGTGGCCTCATACATTTACATGTATGTTTCCAAATACAGTGTGCAAGTACTAAGGCTGTGCCTAAGTATCAGACAGTCATACTCTTTTGCTCAAAGAAGAGGGGTATTCCCCAGTTGTTTGGCAGGAAGATTATTTTTCCTTTTATTACTACAAGCAAAACAAAATATTCTTAGCAGTTATCCAAATGAGTATTTTTGGCAGATGTTCTACCTAAACTTGGCATAAGCTAAATGTATTCAAACTTTATTTCATTTCCAGATTACAGCTATTAGGAGGAATTCACCCTTTTAGCAGAGCAATTTTAATGGTATTAAATAATATTAATAAAAAAAAATCTTTTGGACTACAGATTTTAGGGTTTACTTAGCCTCTATGGCTTATTTGTTTCCACTCTTAATTTGTTTATAGGAATATAGAGAAGAAACTTTCTTCTCTATTTCACCATGACTTTTACATAGTCTGAGTATTCAAAACAAGATTCTTCAGTTTCCTCTTAATGCCAACATACACAAACTTGACTACAACAGGAGGTAATGAAACTTATCACTACAATTTCACAGTTTACACATCCAAATCAGCATTTATTCAACACTAAATACATAAGCATAAATTAAATACATATTTCCATGGAATCTTTACCACAGGATTTTACTCTGTCCATTTGACTCTGCAGAAAGCTTCCAGAGTTCAGAAAACAGAAGATGAAACCCAGACAATCTTTTCATAATGCTGTGTATCACTTACATTCCCTGAATTAACCACTTAGTTGGGAAATAATAGAATTACTGTAATGGAACATAGTGTTTTCTGTAACTGTATATTGCACAAACACTTTGCACATTTTAAGCACAGACTGCAGGTCTTCCATTCTGCTATTGTTATCTCTGTGGAAAAAGATCATTAAGCATCTGCACTCTTTGCTCTTTATTCTTCATCACTTCAAAGAGTGCAGCACAACAATTTCTGATGTTATCTGAGAAAGGAAGACAACCCTTTCACTTAGTTTCCCCAAATTAGGTAATGTTCAAGGCCAGGCTGGATGTGGCCCTGGGCAACCTGGTCTAGCATGTAGTGTCCCTGCCCATGGCAGGGGGTTGGAACTGGATGATCTTTAAGGTCCCTTCCAACCTGA
Source organism: Galbula dea (assembly GCA_013399015.1). Classification (NCBI taxonomy): domain Eukaryota; kingdom Metazoa; phylum Chordata; class Aves; order Piciformes; family Galbulidae; genus Galbula; species Galbula dea. Next base: position 1,077,640 of record VWZX01008706.1, on the reverse strand, counting down.
GCCATTCTATGTCTACTGTTGGTAAAAATCTTAGGACAAGTTAGGCTACCTGGGTCACTCACCAGGTGTGGAGAAGCCAGGCTGGCTAAGTTACCAGTAAGAATAGAGGCCTAACTCAGGTATTGTTGGTCTTTACTGTTTACTGAAAACCCAATTAAAATTCCAGAAGACACTTCAGGTTTATTTGGCAGACTAACTCATCTGGCACCCACTGAACTGCCCCATTAGAGTACTTCATGCACATGACAAATCATCCTGAAACAGACAACTTTGGGAGCTTTTTCTCTTGCTTCAAAAGCACAGAAAGTAGGATGACACCTGGACAGTATGGAACTTCACTTGAAGAAGAGAACAGAGGTTTCTCTAACATGTTTTTAGAAGCCAGTGACCATCCATCAGCCAAAATAATGTATACATCTCAGGTCTCGTGCTGGGAAAAAGTCATAAAAATAGCTCAGTCCTGGATATGGCTGCATGCCACCACTTCTGCATCCACAAAGAGGCTGCAGACCCAATGTCAGGGATTTCTGTGGGACATCCTAGGCAGATCACTGCCTCTGCACAGTGTTCCTGGTGCTTCTTTCAGTCAGGTACTGGCATACTTGATACCTGCAGAGAGTGTTGAAAGGAGGGGAAGGCTTTCTCTGAGTCATCATTGACTGTCTCCAGAGCCCCAGCAGAGCTGCCTGCAAGATGTCTGGATCCATGTCTGGGTAAAGACATTACCCTTTTCAAAAGGAAAGTCAATGTCAATTACAGCCAAGCATCCATTTTTTTTCCTGTAACAAATTAGCAAATACTGGTCATCTGGATTACAGAAGAATCTGACTAACAACAAATCCACCAACGTTTTTTCAGCAGGAGACTAATTCATCTTTCAAGCCTTGCACTTTCATTCTTGTTCTTCATCTTCAAACAGTAATTCTTCCTGTGAATTTGCACTAAAGAGCAACAAAATGCAGCTTTGCAAGGTATACACAGTGGGCAGGGATGAACAGATCTCACATCTCCAATGGCAAGTTGAGCTAGAAGATGTGTGGCAATACCTAGCCCCAAGTTTGGAAAAGCTTGGTGGACAATAACATCAGAACCATTTCAATTCCTTTATGTAGTATTAAGGCCAGAGAGTTATAGACACCTCAAAATAACTGCAATTTACCAAGAGTAGAACCACTACTTACATGCTTGTATACTTGAAATAATGCTGGGAGTTGTTCTTTTTTCATTCCTACAATTCATAGATTTTACATCTAAGTTTACAGCTGAAGTTTTTCATATACAAATGAACAGCTAGTTCTCCTGATTTATATCAAGGTTTCAACTGAGTCAAGGAAAAGCCTACCTTGGATCAAGTCATTTTTAAAGGCAATATAAATAAACAAACCTTGACCATACTGGGCAAGGTGGTCTTGTCAGTTTTCCTGTGTATATTGAGACACCAGTTAAGTTATACAAAAGAGGTTAGGCTGTATTCAGTTTATGAAGTAATTTGTATAGCATGAGTTAACCATGGTTTTTTCAAGTAACATTATACAAACCAGTAAAAAGTTAACCTATTAAAGATTTATTTTTCTCTTCCTCATCTGTGAATTGCAGACAAGTTACTTTCAAGTGCTTTTGCACCATACTGCAGTCCCTAGAAGGCATGAGGCAAATGCTGCAATTCAATGTTACTTTGTTCCCTCTGTGCAATACAAACAGTAGGCTGGAGAGGGCAGAGGAGAAAAAACATCTAACAAAAGCTCAGAAGACAACCCTTGGAATTGCAGTTCTAGCAGCTCTTAACCAGCCCCAGGATCAGATGACTCATCAATGTGGCAAGCTACCACTTCCTCCCTCTTTTTGCTGTTCCTACACTGAATGAAGTTCAGTCATAAGAACCTGTCCCTGTGACTGTCTAAATCAAAACAAGAGTCAAGAAAAACCCATTTCAACAGTTAGAAGCACATTCTGTTTATTTAACTGTATACAGAGAGGACCAGTTTAATCTGTTGATGTGAGATGCCTCAGATAAATACACCACCATCACCAGGTGCTAACAAACAGGCCTTAAGCACTGCTTAAGAGTCTTATTTTCAAAGACTTGGCAAATGCAGCAGAAGCTACATGGAATGAGCTCAGTAGCATTAGCCTGGCTACATGGTATCATGCTCAACTGGAGACAGTCATATTTTGTTCTTTTTTAATGGTAAGACCATTTGATTATTATATTTGACAATACTTTCCTCAGCAGAAACTGCCACTGTAATCAACATGACACTCAGTGAGGTACTGCACAGAGGGTAGCACAATGAGACTTAGCAGAGGCTGGTTGCAAGCAGGGGCTGAAAAGCAGCTATGGAAATTCAACACTGAGGTATGGTCTTTTTGTCTGCTCCAGCTCCCCACCCTCATCATCTTAAGATTATACCTGCTTCTTAGTGTGTTTAGGAGTTAGGAGGCCCTAAATCCACTAAATCCTCAAATAATGAACTATAACATGGAAGGGGACAACAAAAGGAAAAGGAAGCTAACAACTGGACAAGTCTCCCGTAAGCCCTGCTTAGCAAGTTCTCTGCCAAGCAATTTATAGCCACAAGAGGTACATTCCACCTCTTTAGGCTCCACTGTCTGTTAAAGTTAAAACTTCTTTCTTGCTGCAGTTTATGGCATATTTTTACTACGTGAACTTAGGAAGCAGGCAAGGCTGCCTAAACAGATTTCCTCTATGACCTTTACTACTGTCGGCTGAAAACAATTTAGTCCATTTTAAGTCATTTGAGAGCACTGTAAACATTATCCAAGGGGCTTAGGAATGACTGTCTAAACCATGACCTTTCAAGCTGACAGATGACAAAAAAATACTCAAATTTAAGCCATTTGAAAAGATATGATAAAGGTCTCTCATCCTGCTAAAACAAAAGAATTTCCCTTCACCACTACAGATGCTTTTTGGGCTCTAAGAAATTACTTAGTTTTGGAGGGCCATGGGAAAAAAGAGACAAATAAAGTGAAGGACTTGGGTCCCTTCTCTGGATTCAATTAAATATCTATTAAATTAATAAACTAGTAATTGAAACAAAAGGAGAAAGCAAGTAACAAAGAGTTAGGTCATGCATAAGTGAAAAACCTTACACTGGAATTGCTTTGGCTGAAAATGAAGAGAAAAAATTTATTGAAGCCAATTTTATCAAAACTTTGCATACACATCTTTAAGTCATGCATACTCAGAGGAAGCTAGATGTAACCATTCTCACTTACACTGGAAGTCAAGGCAGTGATCAGTAAGTCCAGAGCTGCAATCCAAAAGCTACTATGCTCTGCTGTATTGTAGAAATTGAAGTCAGAAAAGTTTGTGATGCTGACTGTCTCTTGTTCCACTAGCTACATACTTGTTCCAACAGGACTGCTGCTCCCTCTCTCCCACTGATAAAGCACATTCCTGGCACATTTTGGGGACAATGACTACATTTTAAACTCCTGTGAAAGTCTGAGTACACAAGATCTCAGGTGTAGCACTTCCCGAGCTTGACAAGTGCTTAAATATGCTGCTCTAGAATTTCTCTCAGCCACATAGATGCTCTGAATCTAGTTTCTCTTCTCATGAAAAGGTACAAGGCGAGGTACATGATATACCTGAAATCTTGCCAGTAGCACACTACAGATACCTAGATCTTGCCCTAATCTACCAGTACAATCACACTGCTTCGACAGAGTCACTAAAGCACCTAGGGCTCTGCTTCCTCACTCAGACCTTTCCTACATTCCATGACTTACCCAGAACTGACCTTCCTAACTCCCACAATGATGAAGCAGAGCACACCCAGGCACTCTCCATTAACTCAGATTAGGCCAGCTGGTGCTGCAAATTCTTTGCAGATATACACAAATGATTCATTAATGAATCCCATTTACAGTATGAGAGTTTCCTTTACATCTTAATCAATTCAAAGAGGATGCTATATTGTCAAATGAAGGCATCTTGTTACTTCTGTGAAGCAGCAATGCAGCACACACTGTACAGAATTTTTCAAAGTACTATGAAATGCTTCAATCATTAAAAACATGACTGATACAGTAGAATCCTTTGGGCTTAAAAAGGAAAGAGATTTAACTAGTATCTCATTAGAACAGACAACATAAACCTAAAGTAACTACACAGTCTTAAGTAGGATCTTCAGGGCAAAGCAAACCAATAGGTGGCAGAATCAAAATCAACACAAAGATTCATTGTGCACAGGCAATTTTAAGCTACAGTATTATAGGGAAGCCAGTGAGACAATGTTCACAAGTAGATATGGCATTATGTGCAATATCAAATGTAACATTCACATGGAGGATATTCTGCACAGTTCTATGTACAGAAGGGGGACTGAAGCAAAGAAATCCATCTGGAAAAGGCAAATACTGGCTCTTCAATATGAATATGTTCATGAACATGAAGACTTCTCAAAAGGCACACTTCATCACATGGAACACACATAAAACTAGTACAGCATCTATCTGCTGCTTTCCTAAAGGAACCTAGTCATGCTCCTCATGACTGGAGTTACTGTGTCTTGAAAAAGGTTTAAGTTGACAGTACAAAATAAAAGAGGGTCAGTAAGTAGCAATGTCAGAACAGAAGTACAAAGCTGTAGCATCAAATTTAGCTCCAAAGCTAAGTGTTTGCTTTGACTTAAATGAGATATAATCAAACCTGTGTTGTGGGAAAAGGCTACATTTGGATGCTTTGACTACTTCAGAGGACAGGAACACACTGCTCACAAACCCAAGGTGATGCAGAAGGGCTGACTTCACAGAACAATCAGGAAGTATCTGGAAAAAGCAGCATACACTGATGTTTCAAGGCTGTTGAATGTGTAATAATGAAGTGGAATCATGCATTGTATGATGTTCTTAATATCTCAAAAAACTCCAAAGGTCAGAGTCAGTGCCTAGTCAAGCTAGCAGATGTTCTGACAGGAGTACCAGTAGAAACAGAAGCAAAGCACTTCTGAAGCATTAAGTGCAGCCAACATATGAAAGAGGAGGTAAGTGACATATTTTTCTGCTTAAGTACATGAAGAATAAGACAGTTAAAATACAGGAGTCAGAAATTACAGAAGTTTCACCTGGAAACAATAAAAGTGTCTCAACTTGACAACCTGTTTTGTTTTGAATCATCTCACTGAATCAAGCACAGCAATGACAGACACAAGGGGTAAGTGTCCATACACAGACTTCAAGCACTTCCAGGACAAATTGTCCCCTGAGAGGTATCTGAAGGGTTTTTTTTTACCCTTCCTTCTGTTTTGGCAATGCTAACACTTGTGTCATTGGACTGAATTCTCTTCAGCCATGCCCAGCTAATGCAGTCATTTCCTTACAGTACCACTGTATAAGCATTACAGTAATCCAGCAAATAGGGAGAGCAGAACCACCAGAGCTGGACCAGTTTCAGCACAGATCCCTGTTCAGTATTTACCCTTCCCTACACTGAAGGGCTGTCTCTCCTGAGAAATTAAAAACTGGAACACTCAGCTTGGGCACTTGCAATACCAGAAATCATAAACACTCTTGAAGGAGAGAAAATAAGAAGTCTCCTGAAAAGAAATACAAGTATTGCCTTTTGAATTTGACACATCAATGCTAGCATAAGACATGATAGAGCAGGTAAGCAAATCAGTTGAATTGCTCTTGGAATTACTCCAGAACCTCCACCCTTTGTGGTATCATGTTGGTACACCACCTCAGCAGTGGTTTTTTTTCTGCATTTCTGGAGTTCTGATGGCTGTGGTATTGCAGCAGCCTACTTCAAACATGCTACAAACCTTCTATTTATTGTTGCAATCTCGATGGCACAGAACTAAGTCCTTCAAAAAGAAGATGCATCCTCTTTTGACAACAACCAAAGACTTGTTCAGTGAAAAAGCACAATAGCTAAGAACATACAATAGCTAAACCATAGTCCACCTTCTCTCCAGTGGTTATAAATTTTTTACAGATTACAGTAACTATAATCATAACAGCAGGATAGGCATTGTATTTCCTGGGGGTGTATATATACATATATATGGCTACATGCCCATAGAAGTTCACAAGTTTTGACAGAATTACTTCTCTTTTTAATAGCCAAGAACCTCCAGATTTAAATCTCCAAGCACTTTACAAATCTTAGTACTGCTATCCAGAAGGGTCTTACTTTTGACAGGTAAGATACAGAAAATGAATCATACAGCCTGCCTGCATTACTTGCATTTTATTTTCAAGTCAAATTGCTAGATGTCTTCCACAGTAAATTCCTCTGAGGCACATGACTGCCTGTTCCCTCTCAAGTCAACTCACACAGAAAATTTATAACTACAGTTAAGACTACAGTTTTGGTAAAGTACTTTGAAGGATAAGCTTACTGTTGACATCCACTGATGAGGAAACTTTACAGATCCCAAGTTTGCCTCAAGGGCTTCAGCATTTTTTAACTGTGTTTACTTTTTAAATAAGTTCTCTGTACTGGCTGTCTGCTAATTTTCAGTCAGACACACAGTAAACACAGGGATCTCTAATGAAGTGTCTAATAAATCAGACAACAAGAAGGAACCACCTCCTTTGACAGCCAACTACCTAGAATTGTCTAGCACACTGCAGTTACCTGGGGCTGGCATGTCTAAACACAGACAAGGATATTCTGAACTCCAGCCACCCTGCTTGTTACCTTATGGATGTCACATCTTGAGAACACTGGAGGCCACAACTGCTCACTTTGATTTTTCTGATGCTCTGATTAGACTTGGGGAGGACAGCTTTCCTGCTGCTTCATCTCATTTTAGGCTTAAGAAAGAGACCATGGAAGTCAACAGCCTTCAGACTGTGGTTTTCCTCTTTCTACTCACCTTTACTGCCCCAAATGCAAGATGTCCTTCCTGTGATCTGGCTACAACACCAGAACAGCCTCTTGAAAAGACAGAAGAGAACATTCCCCATTCTAGAAAAATTACAGGGATGACTTTGTTCCATCATTCTTGTGTTGTACAGGCTTTACTTGTGTAAGGAAAGAAAGTCATCTTTCATTTCTTCATTGCTTTTGCAATAGTGCCTAAACATACAAGTATTATGCAAGCCAACACCCAGGTTTACAGCATTTCTGTTCTCAGTACTAAAGAGGCACATAAATTCAACAAGAAAATGGTAACCCTTTGGCACTTTTGGTAACATAAATAGCAAAATGAAATCTCAAGATATTAAAGAAACTTAGGCACTGATAGATTCCTTTCTAGTAAAGTAGTTTCTCAGGCTCTTGTTTTCTTCTGTAGGCTATATTTCAGTTTAACACAAGCAGTAGATTTTCTTCTATTCTAGATGCTAAGTTTAATAACTCAACAAGAAACAATCCCAGACTTCCATTCAACTAAAATCAAAGTTTCCAGTTATGAACTACATGGCTTTATTGATGTATTCTGAGCTGTTTAGCAAATACCATAAATGCAAAAGTCAGACTCCTCCTGTTTTGTTCTTTTAAAAGAAAAACTACAGTAACTATTTACATGACTGCTCTCCAAAATTACCAAGCAAGTCCAGTTCAAGCTTAGTCAAAGCTAAGGTGACATGAAAACAGCAAAACCAGCTATGCTTACACAACTAATGTTAGACTCATGGCCCAAGACAGACTAATGCATAACTGTCTCCTTCCTTTCACCTGAAAAAGATAGACAGTCTGCACCACTATATAATCTACAGGAAAAACACCAAAAAACCAAACAAAAACAAAACAGAAAACTTACTCTTGCTCCTTCCAAAATATGATTGGTTAACATAGCCCAGTTTTTCAGCTCTGAGCTTACACTGTGCAGATGCACTGAGATTTAAGGACAGCAACCTCTGCTACAGGTTAAGGAGTGGAATAATACACCCACAGCTGCTGTATATCCAGACCCCTCGTGTTCTGGTCTGGTGTCATCACAGTTTGTAGTTGTGGAACACTCCAACTTTTCCAACTGAGACTTGTTAAATAGGCATGCTAGTAGTGTACCACACTTGACCCATGGGCTCCATAAGACCTCAAATTAAGACAGACCCATAAAGGTAACTAAGTTATTGACTGGTAGGATGGTACCACCTCCTCAAAGAGATCCAGTTCTGCTTCTCTCAGCAGTTAAGTGCTAATTAAAGCAAGTTATTCTATCTAAAAGAGAAGATAGAATCCATTTGAAATGAAGGAAATGAGTGGTTACATTTAAAGCACTTCATAATGTTTGACTAGAGATTTATGTAATAAAAAAGGATAAGTATTAGCAATCATAACACTTTGCATACAGCATCAAACTCTCAGTGTAGGGAACTATTCCTCTCCATTTTAGATTAAGAAACATGGCAAACTGGTCAGCTGATTTGCTAAAGCAGTAAAGGCAGCACAGTAACCAAGAAAGTAAGTTTTCATGCTTCCATCCTAATGTGAAAAAGGCTAACTGGACTTCACTTTCAAGCTCCATGTGTTCCACTTAAGGCCATTAGCAGGCAAGACATACAAGTTCACCAGCATCTATCCCAACAGAAAACTACAGAGATTGTCAGCAGCAAGTTAAACACCATTATAGAAACAAACTTCTGTAGCTCTCACAGTATAGCATTAAAGCAAATTCTGAAGAACGTTTCAACTGTTGCTGTCCCTTTACTTACTGCACTAATGCATTTTTTTCTAGGCAAGACTAGCTCAGTTATCTTTACCAGACAGCAAGTAGAAACAGTTCACATCAATAAAAAGGCACTAAGCAAAATACTGTAACTCATCATTATACCAAGTATCTTTGTAAGACATCACTGAGTTAGAAAATGCAGATACTCACAAAAGCCAAAACTTCACTGACAGAAATACTATATAGCCATCACTGAGAACTAAAACAAGCACCTTTCAGTAATTAGTTCACTCTGCAATTGCCATGGTATGCTAAGCTGCCACCTTGGGACATAGCAACCTGTGGATGCAGAGTCCATGCTTCATGGTAAGGTGGGAGAAAGAAGCTGAAGAAAAATACATTTAAGCAAATCAAAATATCAGACAGTTTTTCAGGTGCTGAAGGTTCAAAGCTCTTATGTTTGAAGTCACTAAACCACCTAGGCCACTGTCATCAAGCCAAAGTGCACAATAAGGTACTAGGACAACAAAATTAAGCATGTATAAACAGTCACAAGGAGGCTCTCCAGCATTGCAGTGAGGCACTGGTTTCAGGCACCTTTGTCAGGGTGCTATTATCATTAATAAACTAATAGAACTAACTATAGCTTGGTAATTTGATCTAATTTGTGATATTCTTTATAGTTCTTGAGGTTTTTTTTAGTTCCTAACAAGTTCAGCTTGCCTTTCTCTGCTTTGTATCCAGACTTCTGGATAGAACCATGCATTCAACCTTCTCTCTCCTTTTGCTTCCAAACTGTACATTGCTTTCTTTCACTTGAAAGGAATAAATATATAATCAAGTAAAGCTAACCATGTTTACACCATCACTTCATTACAAGAATAGATGGGTATAATAGTTTTTATCTCTAGAGGGAAAAACTTAGTATTAGGTTGATATGAAGCAGATACAAGTAATACCAAGTGGATGGTAGTCCAAAGAGACATTCCACTCACTAAAAAAGTTACATGGAATAAATGTTTTATTGAATCACATGGCATAACCATTTGACCTATTAGGAATTAGTCTGACAAAGCTTGACCTTCTAGTTTGACATGAAATACATAAGTTAATTTAACACTTGAGTCACCATTTTCTCCATCCAACTCAGGAAGCCTCAGAATTGTACTGAGTACCTAATCACTCAAGAGATGCTTTTGAAGTCAAAGGGTAAAAATTTCACAGGCTCTTCAGCCTAGAAGTGACAAAGTCTTTTAGCCAGATTTTCAATGAGCCCTCTAAGTACATAAACCAATGTGAAGAAATCAGAGTAAAAGACATGCAGTCTGCATTTCCAGAAATATTTTCATCCTGTATCCTAAGTAATCAGCCAGTATTGAAGGAAAACATTATTTGCAGCTCGACTTCCTGAACTGGCTGAAAACTCTGAGTAGAGAATTCCACTCAAAAGTCAGACAAAAGCATACAACAAACTGACATACAATACAGACTCTGACATCTGAGAGTCAGATAAAGCACAAGATCTGTTAATGAGAAATTGGACTTTGTAAGAAAACATAGAAGGTCAGCAGGATCACTGATAAAAATACCACCACTGTTACTATAAAGCTAGTGGTTCCAAGTATGATAAGTTTTATAATGATTGCCAAAATCTTCAGCATGACTCTGAAGGTGGTGCAGAGAGCATCCTTTAATCATTTCCATGCTATCACACAAGAAACAGGCACAGACACAGCCTTTGGAGAGGAGGGGGAGGATCACCAAGCCCTGGCATGCAGAAGACAAAAATTCAGTACAGCAGGTAAAGAAATCAAATTCATTTCCATCTCTGACATTAGAGCTGCCTGCAGACAAGAAAAACAGTGTAAGGGGCAACAAGTACTGCAGCCATATGAACTCCTCAGAAGGTTCAGAAGCAACAAAATAATGCTTCCTTTTGCAGACATCTGCCATTTTGTCAGACACTGCAGCCCTACCAAGCACAAAATGACATTGCAGGCTCCTATGCTACATGTCTCTACCCAAAACCTCAGCACATGAACAGGAATTTAGTATTTATTTGGTCTTCTCATCTCACAGGAATAATACTGGAATTTTCTTATGAGGACCATATTTTATTTTGTTTAAAACTTGAACACCACCAGTTTATAATCACCCAGCCTTCCTTTAAAAATGTTTAGTGTTACCACTACAAACAGGCTGGAAATACAGAAGACAACATAACTTCAATGAAAATGCAGAATGAGTTTGAAGAGAAAACAGCCAAACATATTACAAGATTCACCAGAAACTCTGCTATGGAGATTTACTTGGTACTGTGAGGTACCACATAGTTACACACAATAAAAACTCCTAACAGAGCTAAAAAAATAATCCCTATTTAAATCATCTTGTTCCTTTTAATGTTGCTTAGTTTGATACTGTAACACTCTTTGTAGTAGCACCCTGTTGTGTGTGCTGTCTAAAATACTCCCCTGTAGCCTAATCAGCTAAACATTCTTTGTGTAAGTCCTAATCTTTTCCAACTTTCTCCTAACTGCTGAACACCTGCAGAGAGCTCCCATAGTTATCTTTGTGATACAGAAACATGAAAGATGAAACCTGGTGTGTTACAGAAGCCATGCATACATGACACAAACCTCAAAGGACTGCCAAACTGTCCATTTACCACTGCATTCTTCTTTTAGCTCATCTTCTGTGCAAGTCAACTCAGAACACAGCATCAAATTATTGGTTTATTCCTTGTTGAGTGAATGAAATCATGCCTCCATTGCTGAAATATTGAACATTTATTTAGCAACTTAAGTGAAGGCAAGAAAGGAACACAGATCCACATATACCTGTCTTTCACTCATGACATAATTTCCATTGTATCACATCTTCCAGGTTTTAGTTCCATACTGGAAAATGGCAGTTTAAATCTTCTTTGTTTTTACTGAATTTAAGATGAAATATTCTCACTCATCACCCTAATTTCTTCAGAAGCAAATCCTGGATCCTAAATGCAGTCCAAAATGGGTAGACAAGAGATTCTGTTCCCATGTTAGAGTTTTCTACCAGGTGTTAGTAATCTTGCATGCAGAAATATCTTGGAATTTTTTTGCCCCCTTCTTTCTTACTTTGTCCAGACATTTCACATCTTTAAATGTATTCAGTTATGTGAACCACAAAGATTCTCTTCTCCCTAAATTCAGATTTTGAGAAACTGAATGAAATCTAGAGAAGATGAAGATTACAGATGGCAACTGATAACTTTGCTTATTGCTTGTATACCTTCAAGGGAAACATTTCTTAATCACATTCCATTTCCTTTTCCCTGTAGGTCTCTGCAGCATTCCTGATCTGGACATCACCTGTAAACTCCACTAGCAGGAAAAGTTTCTCCTTCAATCATCAAGTGTATTTCTTCTTACACAAGATTCCTTGTGTAAGCTGTACATCATCAGCTTTTGCTTGATGACAAAACATCTTTGAACAACGTTGAAAGAGATTGCAAAAATGATGTTACAAACAAACTGCCAGAAGAAGAGGTGGGAAGACAAAGATGTACTGCTCCAAAAGCAGAGGAAAAACAGACAAGGGCAGCCTCACCCAACAGGGCACACAGTCCCACAGGAGCAAACAAGGCCAGGCTGGGAGAGGTACAACTTCCCCAGGGTCCAGACAAGGCAAGGTTCAGTGTGTATCCAAGGAGGCCAGTCAGAAACAGCAGAGGGCAGGGCCAGAGACAGGACTAGAATGCAGGCGATGACAAATTAAACCCTCCTCCTGGAGACAGAACCAGAGATGAGACTGGAGAGGAGCTACCCACAACACAGCTCCAGCATCCATCCAGGATAAACACAGTAAGCCATGACAGCAGGAGACACAGCTGAGTACAGGTATATGTGCCATACAACACAGGGAATTGCTCTGGACCAAGGGGACCTGGGTGAGAAGAGGCCCCAGCTATGTCTGGTCAGGGCAATTAAGGCACATTACTGCAACCATGGCCCTGACACAAACCAGCCTATACTCTAGCCTCCAGGGCACTGCTTAATAAAAAGTGTACATGTAGCAGTGACTGTTTCCTATTTGACTGGTTCTCACACTAACATCTGTTTCAACTTAAGGCTTTATCAGTTTCCATTACAAGGATTGTAACTTGGAGCTCTTTGCTAGGGCTCAAAGAAGCATAAGGAAACTCTTAGCATACTTCTAAGAACAGACACCTGATCAATCAGAAAATTAAAATAAATTACAGAACTAGACAAAGAAGCCACATTCCAAGCCTTACATTTTAACCTGAAAAGGATCTTTAAGATGCTTATCATCATGTGCCAAGGGAAATGGGAAGGTATGATTCATTCTCCACTGATCATATCTCAAGCTAGTATTTAGCCTGAAGAATCACTGAAGATGCAAAAATGAGTCTCAATCTTCAGACATACTATTTTGAAATGGTAGAACAACTGCAGCTAACTAGCCACTGTGTTGCTTGCACATATAGCCAATATTGGCTTTTCTATAGTATTTTCTGTTAAAGAACTATCTGCAACAAGGAATGAGAATGAGATGAAGCAGTACAAGTGTGTATCCTATTAAAATATTCATTAGACATACAAAGCAGTGAATTTGTTTCCTCAGGCAGAAAAGGTGCATGAATCTATCATGACCATCTTGAAACATTGTTATTGTACTAAGACAAGGACAAGCTGGTTGTAAAAGAAAGGCTGTCAAGAGGATATCTGGGTACAGGTAACCAACACAGTATATCTCAGGAAAGCACACAAGCTTCACTAACAACTGCAGCTGACTTGTGTCTTCTCTGAGGAGAAGAGGATTACCAGAGCCTGTAGTCACAGCTCAAGTGACAAAGAAACAGAAAAACACTTCAATTCAATAGTTGCCAACCAGATTCCTTTTGATGAAGCCTCTTGCTGTTCTGTTAACATGGTAATTCCTGTCTTTACACCAGCAAACCTCTGAGCTTGCTAAAACAGGAGCACCCTAACTGAAGTCCAACTCCCCAACCAAAGCTCTTCCCCATTCCTCCCTGGGGTTTCCCTCTATTTACAGCATCATGTAAGGGCCTTAGAATACAAGAGCTTTTCCTCACAAATCCTTCAAATGCTTCAGTCTTTCACAAAGGATAGTAAAAAAGACATTTTAGAGACTAAAAGGGGAAAAGATACTTTATAAGAAAGATGTGAGAGATAATATAGTTTATCTACACTGTTACAAAGCATTAGAGCCAATCCAATATAAAGAGCAAATCTACAAAGTTATCTTAAAATATTTGAGTTACTGGAGTAGATTAATAAAAGTACATTTCAAATCTAAGGAGACTTGAAAGTGAGAATTGTGTTGAAGGAGTGCAGCAAGTACAGGAGTGCCACAGGAATCAATATTAAGCTGAATACCATTCTGTTCACAGTCTCTTAAGATTTATACAATGCCACATGGACTACAGTGACAATATCCACTTTAAGTACAAACCAGAGGCAGTCAGCATTAAGCAAGGTTACACAATTCACATGCACAGAGGGTTCATGCTACTCTGAAGAGGACAGCACTGAAAAACAAAAGTGAATAAAACATTTTAATGAGTTATATTCTACAGAGATATGCAGGAGAAAAATCTCTTCTCAAAAGCAGTTGTATTCTTCTTTCAACTTCAATATTTGGAACAATTATTACCAAAGGGAAAGAGCACTTTGTGACACATTTGTGAAGCTGAGTTTATATAACCAGTTTCTTTGTTTAAATACACAAAAAGTCATAACAGCATAATACAAGAATAACAGGAAGCTTAGGAGTTTTGTAGGAGAGTACCAAAGATCCCTAATGAAAAGTAGTAGGAATGAGGATTCTTAATGAGAATGTGATTTATTTATGAATCATTCTGAGAAAATAGATTATATGGACTCACAGTTTAATAGCAGTTTGATCATCATCATCATCCTGGACAGAATTTTGGTTCATATTAACAGTTTCTGGAAGCCATGAAGTCATAGCCATGGTACCCTGTACAATGACAGGTCCACATAAAGACTTCTGAATAACTCTTAACTTATTTCATATACAATTTATGATACATAGTGATGCAAAATAAATCTTCATGTTTCATAATGGAAACTGTAACTGTTACTTGAGCTCTCCCACCAGTACCTACCCCTCATTTTCCACCATCATACACTGAGTCTCAATACCCATTGCTCCTAGTAGTCACACCACCTGTTCAGCATAATATAATGTTAATGATCAACTTCATCCAAAAAGTAGCTAACATCACAGATTTGTAAAATTCACCAGAAAGCTAAGTAACACTCAGCTTTTAAAGGCCTGTTTACTAGACAGTAAGTCCTTTTTAGCTCTCTGCCTTCCAACTGGAACCTCAGCAGCCAAGATCTTCAGCTTTATCACTACATTTCACTGAGCTACTAGTTCTCATTCAGAGAAGCCCACAGCATGCATGCATGCTTACCTTCCAGCACCTGCTTAAAGCCTACCCAATTCAACAGTACTGAAACATGCAGTAAATACATAAGCATTCAAACAAAAAATAATTCTGTGTATTTTATGTGGTTAAAAGTACAACACATTTTTCACTGACATAGCTTCACAACTTGAAAACTGAAGGAGTCATTTATATGTTTGATACACAGCAGGAACAGAGAAAGACATTAATTTCAACATTTTGATTGTGCAGAGCAGGAGAGCATGTAAGAAAAAAACAACCAGAAAAATCATATCAAACCACTACCTAAGCAATGTTTCAGAAAAGAGGAATAAACAGTCTAATTAAAAATTACTAACACTCATTTCAACCAATCTAATCCTTTTATTTGTCAACCTTTCAAACACTGCTATCAGCCACAAATGACACCTAATCTTGATAAGGCTGTAATTACCACAGTAATTTTGCAAAAGAGTTACAAATTGCAAGCATTTGAGTTTTCAGTTAAGATTCAAGGAAAACAGCAACCATTCCCTAACATGCTGGTGACCACAAAACCGCATCTTGTGTTTGATTTTCTTTCCCCCCCACCTTACAAAGTGTCACTGTGGATGATCAAATAGAGAAAGGCTTTTCCTCTTTAAATTAGCTCCCCTTTAACCAAACATGAAATTTAACTACAGCACAGAAATGCTTTTGGAAAGCTTCATAAAAGAGTTTGGCAAAATAAACACCTGAAGAAAAGTACAAAGATCAGAGTTTACAGAGCCATAGTGCTGTCTACTCTCTTGTACGGATCAGATTCATGGGTCACCTACCGCCACCACCTGCGTCTCCTAGAACGCTTCCATCAACGCTGTCTCCGCACAATCCTCAACATCCACTGGTCAGATTATGTGACCAATACATCTGTTCTGGAACAAGCAGCAGTCACAAGTATTGAGGCCATGTTACTGAGAACACAGTTGCGATGGGCAGGGCACGTCTCAAGGATGAAGGACCACCGCCTCCCTAAGATCTTGCTTTATGGTGAACTTGCCACCGGCTGCCACAAGAGAGGAGCTCCAATGAGAAGATACAAGTACTCCCTGAAACAACATCTCAGCCTTGGCCACATTGATCTTCATAACTGGTCTACTCTGGCCTCCAAGAGGGAGGCCTGGAGACACACCATCTATAATGCTGCAGATGCTTTTGAGAAAGCATGCAGGATCTCCCTTGAGGAGAAAAGACAGCGCAGAAAGAATCGTGCCTTGCAGAACACACCATCTAAGGAGTCTTTCTGCTGTGCCTTTTGCAACCGTACATGCCTATCTCATATTGGCCTTTTTAGCCACCAACGCTGTGCAACAAACATGGGTAGAGCCCTTCCCAAATCTTCATTCGCAAAGCCTAGCCATGATGAGAAGTGATCCCACTAAATAAGACATGAGTACCCTGTCATTTCACACACAGGCTCCTCAAGTAGGTGAGAACTACCCTACTGTCCCCTGAAAGGAAAATAAACTCATTGCCATCACCTCACCCTCAAAACTCTCTATTGTCTCCTTCACTGAAGAAGGCCATAGGAGACACAGCCGAAAACAAGCAGGATGGGAACACCCAGCCCCGCCAAGGTTTGGATGTAATCAGCTGGAGTAAGGAGCACTCCTAGACAGACGAAAGAATAATACCGGGGGGGTGTGCAGAATTGAAGGAGAAGATCCCCCAGAGAGACCCAACTGATAATGCGGCCCTCGGGCAAACGACCCTCTACTGAGGAAAGGCTAACTGACACATTTAGTTTATATCAACAAAAAACTGCAGACCAACCAAATGCACCTAGCATACCACAGGACCGGGACAGAGCAGACCGCAGAAGCAGAACACAGCACCCAGCACCTCCCACCATGGGGTAGCCGCGCTCCCCTGCCTTGCCTTACCTTTCCTGGGCTGAAAAGCCACCGACCGCCGGATGCGTAGCCGCTGTTGTGTGTGCTGGGAGCCCACCTCCAAACAGAAGCATCCTCTTATTCCCGCAGCTCCCACACCCCCCCGAGCAGTGCGAAGCATCCACAGCAGTTTGGCTGGAACTACACCCCAGAAGAGGCGGAAGGTTCCAGAAGGCAGCAAGAGTGACAAAAAGCAGCTCACATTCTCCACCGGTGCTTCCGAAGGGGCAAAAGCTGAACTTTTAACAGCTTTTGGTAGGTGCTTTTAATAGCTTCCACACAGGTGGTGCTCATAACTCATAACTGCTGAGGTGAAGAGCAGCCTTAGACCAGCAGATTACTTGGTAACACCTGGAGATAGCAGTGCATTGAGCCTCCACGTTGTCCTCATGCCCCACACAACTGCTGTGTGCGCCCTTTGGAGCTGATTTTAGTGATTGCTCAGAGAAGATCTCCTCACTTAAGGTGACAGAGGATGATTAAATGTGCATGTTTAGGATCAGTATGTTTCCTGCCAATTAAATGTGAATGTTATAAGCTTTTTCTAGTGGTAGGCTTTACATCTTTTAATTATTAAGTACAGATGAGCTAATTGTCAAGTGTTAGGGCTGGGCCAGCCACTAAACAACTGACACATGTTCTCTATTACCACCTGTGTCTCCCCCCTCCCCACACAGGGAATAGAAAGGGAATAAGGGAGAGAGACATGACGATGAGAAAAGAAACTAAAACTACTTTAATAAAAATAAGTGAAATCTGTACAAACCATATATCAAATCCAATCCCCCTGATGGCTACTGTGTCACCATCACAACTGATGCTGGAGTTCCAGACTAGACTCAGAAGCAGATGGGAACCAGATTCAGGACCTTGATTCTAGAGTTGGATTCAGGAACTCCTGGATTGGGATCAAAAGCAGAACAGATAGAGCCTTCCTCAGATGTTGGCTATTGAAGCATTCATTGCTGACCCTTGTGATCCTTCAGCTTTATATTGAATATGATGTATGTGGAATGGAATCCCTCGTTGGTCAGTTTAGGGTCACCTCTCCTGTCCCCTCTTCCCTGCAGGTGTGGCCTTTTACCCTGCACCCCAACATGGGACAAGGTTTATCAAGCCTTGGTGCTAACTCTGAACATTGAGTGTTCTCACTGCAGACACTGCCTGTGAGAACATGCTGTTAAGTGCAGAAAGTGCATCACTGAGAAGAGTCTGAGCTGAAAAGTCAAATCCCTGAATAGAATTGGTTCTACTTCAAACCAGGCCAGCTAACTGATTCAGGGCTCACCAACTGTGGTGCCTGATAGTTGTGAATATACAATGTACTTAATGCATTCACAGAAAAGTGAAAGCAATGAACATGTTGGACTGTGCTGACCCAGACCTTGCCACCTAGCCCCCATCTCCTGGCTTCTCCATGGACCTGCCTCCTCACCAGGGGCTTCAGCAGCCTATGGCTGCCATGGTTACTGACCTCAGGCCTACTCTGGTCACCTTGCCCAGCTCATGGTGAAAGCCCTCAAGCTCCTTGTTGCCTGCAGCCACCTCCCTGTACAGCACAGCTCCTGGCTGCTCCCTGGCTGTATGGACCATGTCTTGGTACCCCAGTGACTGTAAAACTGCAGGGAAAAGCTCGACTTTCCTCTGGTGGCCAGCTTAACCATGTAAGCCACCTACCCACCACAATCCGACTGATCTCATGTTTTCTTTATCCTGTTAGTACTACCTTTATTTTTGGGTCTAGATGCATGGGGTTTATTTATCTGGCTGTATGTTAATACATGGCATGTGCTTGAATTCACCTCTGATCTGGATTGGTGACCTGGCCTCTTCATTATCTGTCTTTGTGTAACACACAGTAATTATCTTAGATGATTTGATGTTTTCTTCTAGCTCATTGATAAAATGTCAAGCAGTGAAGGACAAAGAACCAATTACATTAGGATCCTATCAGACTTCAGCTAGATGACAATTTCCTACTAACTCCTCAGTTATTAATCCCCTTAAATGTATTGTCTTAATTTCTTAATACATCACTGCCTAGACTATCAGGATTCCTTGTTAAAGTATTTTTCTCTTAATTAAAAAATCTTAACTTTTACTAATGAACTACTAGACAAAAAATATGCTTTTAAGCATTTACTAAGAGCACTCTGATTTTTAAGCCAATCCCATAATACTGGCAGGTGAAAAACTTAGTTATTATGTTTCTCATATTTTCTTTTTTATAGGTTGTTGCAAATTGATCAGGAATTTTCCTAGTAATTATGAGAAGCTTGTGGTTTCTAACACACAGTTGAATATTACTGTCTTCTAGTTAGTGCTAATAAAAAAATGAGTGTTATGCTATGTAGAAGTTTCCATCAGTTACTCTTTAAACAGAGGCCAGTCTATGCAAGCTGATGAAAGAAATTTCCAAGACTCTATGTAAAGAAAAAGTAAAGTAAACCCATTTTTTTTTGCAATGAGTAGACAATCCTTTTTAATTTGGACTGAAATGATTTTATTTTCTCTGAGGCTGGCACCATACAAAACTACCATTTTGTTTTCTTTTCTGATCCAGCCACATTATAGAAACAAAACACGTTTTTCTGCTTAGTACCTGAAAAACAGATATCATTTTTAACAGACCAGAATAACCAGGTAGTTAAAGAAATACCTAGAGAAAATGCATGAAAGTCTCATCCCAGTTTTTGTCAAGTGTGTCATTCAATATAACAACAACAAAAAAAAAGGTACTGTGCATGACCCCCTGACAGACTGACAGTTTCCCAGTGCCTGCCACAGTGATGGTATGTGGAACCCTGTGTGTGTGTTTGAACAAGAGCAGGAACCAGAACAGTTCTGGTTTATCTCAGAAGTTTGTAATTTACATTCACACACTTGTAGTCCCTTATTATATTCCAGTTCCTGCAATAAGATAGGCAATGTACAAGTGGGTAAACAGACTGTCACTAACAAGCCATCAAAAGCCATCAAGTACAGACTTTTTTGTTTCTCTTTTGGAATGAATCACTTGTTAAATGTTTCATGTTATTATTTTGTTACTCAAAAATGAAAAAGAAAGCAAAAGAAAATCTTTGAAATTAATTTAAAAACAAAAGCCCATGCCAAATATAGCAACTTTCAGTTCTTAACTAACTGCTAATTTCATTCTGCCTTGTATGCAAATGTTGAGCACAGCATCTGCAAGTGCCCCACAGGCTATTTTCTCAACCACTTCCCCACAGAAAACACTTTGCAGATTTTCATTGGCATGAGTAGTTTTCTCTTTAGGCCCAGAAAGCCTGAAGGATCAGACCTGTTATCTGCTCCAAAATACCATTTGGTCTTGCATTTAGAGGGACAAACTATGACATGAAAATACGAGGAGACAAAAACATACCTCTCTGTAGTCGCTTCAGTCTTTCGCTGCAGGCACAAAGGATGGAGCAAAGGTTGGGAAACTAGTTCCTTTTCCACATTTCTCAGGCACACAGCAAAGAGATGTGAAGATTCTGTCTCCTACCCAAATGTATCAGCCAACAGAGAAGGGAATGAATACAAATTTAATATGCTTCTGGTCAAAGTTCAGCACAGAATCTTGTTTTCTGCTGACTAATACATGTTGATCTTAGGGTACTCAGCTGTGTAAAATAGAGAAAGAAGAAATTAAAAGTACAAAGTCTTACAGCTCTGTGGTACCTGCAGTAATTTTTATATTCATTCAAATGGCTTTCTCACAGCTTCATATTTCAGTTTGGTTCTGCATTTACCTTAAAATTAAGTGTTAACCACATTACTTGTAAAGAAACAGTGATTTTTTTTTTTTACAGTATTCCTTTCAAAATCCATTGTAATTCACAGTCTGTTCTTCACAGAAGACTATATATTAGTATTTGCTTCATTTTTTGGTAAACAATAAGCAATGTTTTTAATAATCAACATGCTTTTGTTTACATTTGGAAGTGCAAAAAAGTCACAGTACTCTTATTTGAAGAGAGTGGTGGTGAGCCACCTTACATTTGTTACAAGCAGTACAAATTGCAGGTGTTTGTACTGCCATTTGCTTAATAGGAAAATATACTTCCCAGAAAATATGCACTCTCAGGCATCTTTAGCAGTCATTCTCACCCTTTTCTTACAGCCTGTAAACACAGGGGCACAGGCAAAGAAGACATAATTGAGGTCATCTTAGTAATAATTTTAAAATTGTTTTAAGTCATGATGATCTTTCACATTTTCTAGAATGGCTTGTTCAGGAAAAAAAAGCCCTTGAACAGTGCTGTTCACAGCTGGCTTTTCTCTCTGTTTTTGTTTTCTTTCTTCTTCCACTCCCTGCACACCTTTTCCACAGCCCCACGGCAGTGCTTCTTCACACCAATATGATGTGCCAAAATTCTCTTTGTTTTACAGCACAAAACCTGTCCTTCTGCTGCACAGCCTACTGCAGCCTTCTCATTCCCCACATAGACTGAGATGCAGGTCTCAAACAGTACCAGAAAGTGAAGCCTTCCTGTTCCAACTTCATGCAAAGCACTGTATTTTACACCTTTTATGCAGGAAGTTAGCCATTTACCACAAGATTTTACTGTAATTTCGAAGTAGTTACAAGTTGTGAGTTCTTTACCCAGTTCTTACATTGCATATGATGATGAAAATGCAGCAGTATATAAGGTGGTGACTTATATTACTTATTAGCCTTAGAATACAAACAATGCTCTCTATGGGATCAGAACTGTAAGTACTATTCTTTGTAAAGTTCATACCTTGGCAGTGTAACTCTAGATTTTTCTTTACTGAAAGACACTAGGATTAAATGATTATTTTTTTTCTCATGGCTGTACTTACCTAGTCTTGCTCTCTGTATTAGTGTCTCTCCTGAAATTCCACATCTGCCTTGTATCTTAGTTCCTACTCAATTCCATTTATTTTCTATCTTACTGCTCTTGTTTGCCCTTACTCTATGTTTTCATCTCCTCCATGCTGTTCACACACATTTCCTTAAGTCCTAGCACTACCAAGAGAACTAGACCCCAAATGTGTCGAAATCACCCTTGAGCCTCACTCTTTTGCCTCTGAAATGGGGCATGTTTACTTAGGA
The DNA here is from genome assembly GCA_013399015.1 of Galbula dea. NCBI lineage: Eukaryota > Metazoa > Chordata > Aves > Piciformes > Galbulidae > Galbula > Galbula dea. The sequence goes on along the minus strand of VWZX01008706.1, from coordinate 1,055,596 downwards.
AATTCCTTCTTTGCTGTCCTGCCATTTACATTTGTTGATAATTATATTTAATAAAGATCACATTATAAGGAATCAAATGAAAATATAACTTTGGGTGCCCTGACAAGTCTCCCACTGTTTTCAGTTCATAGCTACAGTGAACCTCTCCTTCACAAAAGCAACTGGTAAAAACAAAGAGCTCTCCTTAGTGCTATTTATCTTTTAAGATCCTTCTCCATAATGGAGTTGTAGCAGAATTTTTTCACAGAGAGAGAGAGAGACAGTAGCATTTTTGCTATAAAGAGACCTTTATTAGATTTCAGGGAAGAGAAAATTTGGCTGATACACATTATTTGGAGATCTCAGTGCTCCTTTCACAACAATGGAGGATGATAACTGATGAAGGGACCTTTGAGGGACTCCAGAACGATGTACTCCTCTTATTTTATGTTAGTCTAATAAAAGTGTAGCTGCTTCTACATTCAGCTGTCTAGTTCAGTTGGCAAGAACTACATTTTTCAATAAATCATTTTCAAGCCTCTTTTGATATCTATTCCCTTGTGTCAATGAGAAGTTTCTGAAAAAGCAAAAGCAAAAAATTCTCCTAGGCTGTTTTTCAGTGGTAAATACTAGACATGATGGATCCCAAATGCTGTCATATACTTACAAGCACTCCTAAGTGTATGCAGTGTGTACTTATAGTAACTAACTCCTTGCACTGTCTTGGCTAAGTAACGACACATTGCTTTTGAGGCACCAGCTGGAGCATGGGGACCTGAATATTGTTCTCTGGGTTGCTGTTCCTTTCTCATGTATGACCCAAGCATGTCACTCTGGGCCTATTTCCCTTTCTGTTCCTCATCTGGGCTTGCAAGTTCTTCAGAGGACAAATGGTGTCTTACCAAAGTAAAGCATCACTATTATTTGAGAGCTGTGTGCTACAGTATAGGTAAGTGAATAAAAGGAGAAAAATCAGTGCTTTGTGCACAACATTTCTTACTTTGCAAATAGTATAAAATAAAACTCATAGTTGGGCAGCCACCAACCTTTAATGCCCAGCCCTTGACCTCTTCATTACAAAGTTTACCATCTGCCCAAAGGGTAGCAATTGCAGTGGCATTCGTGACATTTGTCACTACTGCAAACATTTCACCGTCATCACAGATCACAGAACTCAGGCATGATGGACATTTACCTGATGTTCTTTTGAACCTGATAGAATCTTTCCTCCAGACTTTGGCATGAGAAGGTTATAGTGGAGATTCTTTAATTTCTAGTAGGATTTGCTTGGTTTGTAGGCTTTCATCATGTGTGGTATCATCCATGGAAGTACGACTCAAGTATAAGGATCAAACAAAGAGCCCTCGATCAGGTCACTTCAACCTTCTTTATCTACCTGTATATAAACCACTTAGCACATTATGCCTCACCCAAGAGTATTGAAAGCCTCATTTCATCATAAACTTTTAAATAAAAAATATCTGTAATGATCATTATTGCTGATGACTTTACTTGGCCTTATAATCCCACTCACATAGTCCATTTGTGGCACTTCTGTCATAACTGACCCAAACTCATGAGTTGATAAATTACTTGACTTTCTAAAGAAGAGTATGTAAACAAAACTGTACAGTATATTATCTTTAGAATAAGGTAAATGTGCTGTCTTCTCACCAGTCAACCAAATATAACCCCACTTTTCACACATAAGCTTTAATGTTAGCTGCTTCCCATGCTGACCAAGGAATACTTTTCTGTGCACTACATGCCACATTCATTGCAAGCTAATGCATTATACAATAATCATTTTTAAAAATTAAATATTTAGGTTCCTTTGAAGGTTCAATACCAGCTATCCCTAATGGCTGCATTTTCTCATTTCTACACTTTGCAGTAATTGCTTTCCTCACCATGTAGTCTTTGGTGATTTTACAATTAATTGCCAACCCATCTGACCACCTTTACTCAGTGCTTTATTCCTGGCTTAGGAAAAAAAGAATTAGCAGACATTAAAAAAAAAATCATGGTAATGGTTTTGACTGCTTATGAATCTGAAAATGCTATGCAGACATTAATTAAGTCACATAATGGTATTTATCACACACTGCTATGATTCATACAATTACTTTGTAGACTCTGTATGTGTAGGCAATTCAAAGTGCAGTCTCATAGGGATTCTCAAGCTTAGGTTTCATCAGTAAAGTCCACTTAGCAATTAGTGGGAACTTTAGCTCATAACATCAACAATGTGACATGGTACCAAGAAAACTGTGGTGGAAAATAAACAGCAGTCTGACAAATGTTACATGGTACCAAAAGCTACTTATTCCATTGAGTCTACAAATCCTTTCTAGGTGCAGACTTTACTGTACAGTGGGTGTAAAACTACTTTTCTCTCCAGAAAACAGGAATTAGGATAAGGGAAGAAAATAATAACCAGAACCACTGAAAAGAAGAATAAACATTACAAAACTTAACTGTACTCTTTGGTAGAGTTTCATTTTAGGTCCTAATCACAGGAACAAGATTTGTTCTAAATTGTTTGCATTTGCTTCTCAATCTCTGGAAATTTGCTTGTTAACTGTTCTGGTGGAGAAAAAAATCCTTCTCAGGTGCAGAAAGAAGTAATGCTGTGCAGTCAGTGGAAAGAAACATTCAAACAATTATACACCCTACTGCTTCAAGTCATATTAAAACAATCTATAAGCTAATTCAATGCTAACACAATGTCTCATAAATGGTAAACGGGCCAGATGAACATCCTGGCTGAGCAGGCTGGCTGAGCAACCTTCCAAGGTAAGAAATACAGTATCATTGCATTGTTCAACAAGGTTTTAACTGCAAGTTATGCTTTTATACCTGGTAGATCTAATCAGTGCTTCCAGCACAGATTTGTTTCTGGAATGTGTGTCAGGCAGCTCAGAAAAGATGACGTTCTCCAGCATTTCCTATCATTTTCACAGTGGTCCTTGATTTTTTCCAGTGAAATGCACATCTGGGCTACTTGTCCCTTGTTCTAAACATAGTGCTTAGAAGAAAGAGATCATGATAGAAGGAAAAGTAACAACTAGCAACTGAAAGTCTAAATTTTGACAATCTTCTACCTATCTTATTTGATTCCCATCATACACACCAGTTAGTGGGAGATAACCAAATGGATTCAAATGGAAGTTTAAGAGAAAGCCAGTACAAGGCTAATCCACACTCCCTCCTCCTTGCCTCCATCAGCTCCAACCACAGTTCATAGCTAGGCCTGTGGATTTGATGTCAAACACACAAAACCTATGCATAAACACTGAACTTAGACTAGAAATAGATGTGTGATTTTAAAAGTCCCCCAGTCTTGTTTAATGTCATGTTGTAAGCTAGTTCTGGGTAACTAATTAATTTCTACTAAAACCACAAACCAGCACCAATATCATTACGTAGGGGACAACTGCTAAAGACAAAACCAAAATACTATCACTGAGGTGATTTCCACATAGTCCTCACTACAAACAGGTTGTAGCTCATAATAACAGGGAAAGCACACTCTAACCTCTTTCACTCTCCCCAGCCAGTTTAGGCCTAAAATTTGATCTAAGCAGAAGATGGACAAAGAACACCCTGAATGAATGTTAGAGGAATATGGGCTTTTAGAGTCTAGATAGCTATCTACAGAGTAAGAACCTATAGAAGGATCCTGACAAGATCTAAGACAGTAAGTCAACCACATTTTACTTGAAAAAGAGAGAACAGTGTGATTCCAAATGAGAACTGTACCCCATTCTACTCCACTTCCAAATGTTGCAGTTCTTTGTAACTTCATGCAAGGCCATAGCAGTCCAAGTGGGCAACAGAGTAACCTGCTACTGTTAAGTGTGACACTGGTAAATAACTTTGGCTGAGCATTGTAAACTTTGAATTGCTGGATTTTTATGTTGATAAAGGAAAGAAAAGCACTTTAACTGGAAGATAACAGGGCATAAACCACGTGGAAGCAAATCAGAAAACAGGTGAAGAAGGAAAGGGAAGGAGTGTAGAAGCTGAGTGAAACTTGCAGCCCAGGGACCAGCAGTGGAAGGTGTGAGAACTCAGCTGAGATTGAGATTGAATGTGTTTAGTTTTTCTAAGCAAGGTATTGCTCTTTATTTTCTTTCTTTCCCCCCTTAATTCACAAGCAGTTTTTATGTGAATGTTTGAAGGCTTATTTTTGTTTTGTTGGAAAAGATTGAACAAGCAAAGCCTGAGATCTCAAATCAAAATAAAACAAGTTATGTTCTCTTCATTTTGTAACACTCTGGGCCCTAAAGTATGATTTTGGGTTGATTTGCAGTGGTTGTGGGATATCAGAGAATTGCCTGTCATAGCAAAGGCTGTCTCAGAGTCTATCAAAGGCACTAATACAAAGGTCTATTGAAAGTATCAACTTGTAAATCAAATCACTGTAGGCACTGCTATTATTGTGTCCTATTTTTCATTTTATGGACTTCTAATTGACTAATTTTCTCATCTCCAAGGGTCTGCCTACATTTTGAATATCCCTTTTGTAAGGTAGCCCTGTGTGCTACTATCTGGACATATTTTAGGTGTCATGTGAGCAAAATTTTCTTTTTGGAACTGGCAGCTCTTTGAACTGGTCTTGGAATGTGAACATCCCAATGAGCTTCTTTTTTCTGTATGCCTTGTGCTTTCTTGTCTCTTGTATTAGCACAGCCAAGATGTCTCATGAAGCACAGTTAAGAATGGATTCTACTTGCTATTTCCACATACCTCAAAACATTCTGCAACTGCAACTCATTGGTCAAAGACAATCTCTTCTCTTGACTGTCTTGATTCTGCAGGGTCAGTAAGGGTGAATAGAGTTTATTAACTTTCTCTTTTTGTTGTTTATTTCCTCTTTCCTGTAAGGAAATTTTGTTGGATCTAATCTTCTTCAGAACATTTTCCACTTTAGGAATAATCACAAGAATCTCATTGCAATTCTTGTAAAGAGCTGATGGGAAACTCTTAAGATTTGAAGATGATGTTTAATGTTGCCTTGCAGGGTTAGAACTTACAGATATTTTGACTGGTTGCCTGGTCCCTGAGATACCTTTAAATTAATAAAATTTCCACACACTTTTTATTCATAATTTTTCTATCTGATGAAAAAATAAAGCAAACTGTGGAGTTAAAGTAAAACATGAGAATCATGAATGCTGTAAACCCAGGGAACATCAGTAAGGGATCTCTAGTTTGTAGATGAAATAACAGCATCATCTTTCATATCCTGGAGTAGCAGTAGGATCAGCTGTAAGATTCATTAGCTGGGATATTGGAAGAGAAATAAGTGGAATAATGCTCCTGGTACCACTTGCAGTAATTTATAGCCTTCTCTTTGTCAAAATGGAGTGCTATTCTAGATCTGTAAATGTACAGATCTAATAAATATTTAAATGCATTTAAATGTAAATAAATAAATATGCAAAAATAAAATTGGAAGAATGTTTAAACATTAGAAGAAACTTTCAGCCTTTTCACCTTGCTGTCTGCAAGCCAAAATAAGTTCATTTATCTCTCACTCTTTTTTTTTTCTCTCCCCACTCTGAAAATTTATTTTAGGTCTGGAATGTATCTGGAAAAGCCAAGACAAGAAAGACTGCCCAAAAAGACAAGGTGGTACATACCATCTGTCATGCATCCCCAAATGTTAATTACTTACATGTAAGATTTAAGATCAAAATGGAAATGAAAATGATCTTCAAAGTGTAACTGAGGAGCCATGGCTGTAATTCAGTTCCTCAGTTATGTCTTGCTCCTCTTTTTCTAACACTTCCATTGAAGTATGACACTGACTTTTTACAGATCCTGTATTTCAGCATACACTACTCATCTGGTACAAATCTCTGCAGCACTAAAGGGCAATATCTATTTGGAATAAATGTTATAGGAAGTTTTGTATCTATACAATATTCAGATTGTAATTAGAGATCTTTAAACAGGCATGTTCCCCCTTTGGGTACCATGTAAAAAGAAACAATAGTTAATTTCTTCACATTTAATTGATATTATTAAGAGTGCATAATGGTTGGGATACAAGAAAGGAAGACAAAATTACTAATCTCATTTGGAACCTATAGATGTGCATTGTTGGATCCAAAGCAGCTCAGTAATTCTGGCTCCAAGTTACATCCACAACTGAACAAAGTCTATTCTTTTACCCTTAAGATACAGAATCATTTTTGGTAATAACTTCTGTTCACTCCAGATTTTGCCCTGAGAGGAACAAAGACTGCACAAAAAATATCTAATCTTCAGAGGTTTCTGTACTTTGCAAGGAAAAATTCCTGCACAGAGAATAATCACTTGAAAAGAACTTATTTACTTAGCTCTCAGGTAGAAGAGGTTATGCACACAGAAAAATCCAGATAGTGTCTTAAACGGAGGCTTGTGTATCTCTCATGCAACCTCTATTCACAGCTCTAAAAATGAGTAGCAGCTTCAAAATAGCTGGATGCAAGTGTCTCTGTGGAAGGAGTTGAAGGTAAACTTATCTTTAAGACGTTTCCCAAAAAGCCTAATAACATTTTATACCGTAAGGACGGAAATCCTAATGTTCAGATTTTCTTCGAAGAACTGTTTCTTTGTATCCTTTGCTCTGAAAAGACAAACTGGCTGTTCAAAGCCCCGTGTTTTGCTTAGGAATGTTTTTGTTGTTACTGCCCCACAGTGGCTCATTGGAATATGTATGCAGGGCGGTTGTTTTTTTCTGCTTGAGCAGGCATTTGAAGAGGGGGAGGGTTGCCAGGGAGTCTTTTATTTTCACTCAGTCTGCCTTGCTAATGATCTACAGTTATAGGCAAATGCAGCTATAATCCAAGATCACATTTTCTTTCACGTCCTTATTAAAGAGCTAATGTATTCGTCTTCTCAATGTATAGATTATATTTTCCACTTACAAATAGTTCTTTAAATTGGATGAAATGGAAAGATTTAGTAGATAAATGGGAGACTGATTCAGAGAACAGGCATTTCATTGAGTCCTACTAGTGACAGTGAATCCTGCAGTATGCCATGAATGGTAAAAACCTCAATGAGTGTAAACACACGTCCGTGTGTGTAAATACTCTTTTTCACACACTATTCCTCTGTACATACTTCTCTTTAATACAACTTATTCTGAGAACAAAACCCAAACGACCTTACAATCTCAGTAAATGTTCTGCATTGTACATTGAAGACATACATTTAACACTCAGGAACTCATTTCTAGGTTAGCAGTCTGATGGTTTGGCTAATATTATGATTTGGCACAGCTAACACATTGCACAATGAACCAGATTCTCCTGTGCACTGTGGTTTTGAACTGCTCTGCCAGCACCATCCATCTCCCAAAGCAAAGAGAAGGCTCCAGTCACACACATTCTCATACCAATGCAACTCTTTGCTGTGACTGTTGTGGGCAAAACCAGGGGTTAGCCTAGAATACCACTGTGCCGGTTTAACCTCCTGAACCTCTTAACAGTAACATGGTACCTTAATCCCACACTAGCCTTTGTGCACAGCAGCACAGCATCATCACAGTAAAGAAACAAGTATAAAATACACTTTTCAATTATTTCCCTACCACTTCTTGCAAATTTGAGTTTAGATACACCTGGTTCTACAGTCAAATACATTTTCAGATTGCTATCAGATTAGAAGAGGAGAAAGTACTCTGGAATTCATCATCACTTGCAGTCAGTGAAGCAGCGAGAATGTTACAAAATAGTAAGTCACCCTTCATTCTGACCTTGATTTGCAACATACAATTTAGTGATCTCACATCACATTGCATGTTCCTTGGGTTAAAAAGATCAGTGAGCTTAGCTGCCAGTACATATGTATCTTACCTCTCTGTCTGGAGTTCACCTTGTCAGCATACTAGTGATCTGTGCTCCATCTGTACATGGAAGGAGAAATGTTCCATTCTCATAACACATAGGCTAGCTCTGCCCTGTAGTTCCCATTTCAGCAGAAGAATGTTTATGGAGCTGAGCACACTTGTGCTGTCATCTTAATTTTTCTCCATTGCTATTGTAGCAGCACAAAGTTCTTGCAATGTGTTGTTTAAAAAGCTGGCTGCTCAGCAAATGATCTAGTGCAGAGAGCATTGTAATAATACAGAAATCTGCATGTTGAATTTCAATTATGCTTTAAAGCTTTTTAAACAGAGTGCTTACACTTCCTTTTCAACATGCAATGAAATGTTAAGGGGTTTGTTTTGTTTTGTTTTCTATTTCTAGGAACATCAGCATGGTAAAGCACCAGAGAGCTTCCTTCTGCTGAAGTGATTGTCTACTTTAGCTCCTCTGCCCTGTGGAAAACCTGCCTAGTGAGTGACCACCTTATAAAAGAAACTCATTTTGTTTTAAAATCAATTCATGTGTTATATTTCTCTCATGAAACAGAGGAAATTAATTTTGTGAAATGCTCTTGACTTTCCAGTGTTTAACCAGCCAGTGCAGTAATACATTTTGGGGTGAGCACAGAGTAGAAGGGTGCACTGTTAGGAGGTTTATTTGCAGAAGTTTGTCACTGGTGCATGCAGTCAACATATGATAGGGACTGACTGCTTAGGACATGAAATTGGAAACATTATTTATTACTTCAAGCTAAGGTTTGCAACTCAAGAGCCATTATCCTTTTGATTTTGGGAAACATTTGGATGTACCACATTTTGGCAGACTAGATTTCATTGTTGTTCTCATAGTCTAAAAAGAACAACTTTAATAACTTAAATGAAGCATAAAGGGAGACTAGTGCAAGGCTGGATTCAACCATGATGGCAGAGAGGAGGAAAGAGGAAAGATTTGTACTGTAGCAGAGCATTCTCACCATCACAAATCATGGTCACTATAAATTTAACACTGGAATGTGGTAAAGGAGTTCTCACAGCCTAGAACACTAAGACAATGCAGTAGTCACCAAGTAAGTAGGTAGGTCTGTATGCCACAATAGCAGCAGTGCTCACAAGTACAGGAATAAAGCCTAGAAGCAATAGAATCACCCTAGTGTGGCTGAACAGAATCATATTAGCCCAGTTTGAATGGCAGAGCTAATTTGCCCAGCTGCAATTGTTTTGAGGAAGCCATACTGCTTCAGGGATCTCTGCACTCCACTGCACTGGTCTGTGTAGATAAGTCTATGATCTGCCAGATGAAGGTGAAGTGCCTTGGGTTAGGGTAATGGCATCTTCACCAGTAGTAGCAAAACTACAGGTTGAGACAGGAAAGCAGTTTTTAAAGTTGGAGATTATTAAAGGGTAAGACAGAACAATCTGAGGTTTGAAAAGAGTGTAAAAAAATAAATACAAGCAGCTTGCTTCCCTTCTGTAAAAGACTAACTAATACTGTAGGGTTCTTCAAGATAATAGACAAAGGAACAATGAGAACTCAAGTTCTCATTAACAACGTTTAAAGAGAAAAGAGATTTCATCGACTCTGAAAAACCACTCCAGTAACCTCACTTACAGATGGGTGCAGCTTAAACCTCACTACTGGTTTAGAAACCAGCATAGGCTCAAAATGAAGAGAAAGCATATAAAAATCTTACTGCAAAAGAAAATAGAAAGAAATACCATGGGCAGTTTGTCTCCAAAAGGACAAAGAAGCAAGAGGTGGAGAAAAAAAAAGAGAAGGAAGTAAGATCTTAACTTTCTTCTTGTGCAACATAAATTAAAAATGTGAGTACTATACTATGAAAAAGGCTGTAAGTACATTTCAGGGACCCTGGTGACAGAACAAACCACTTTAGCACTGTTTTTCCAGTTTAGTACAATGTCACCAAAGTCCCTTGTGGTGAATAACTTTATAATCCACAGAAACATCCAACAGCAATTCTTGGTTTACACATGCATGCATTCTGCTTTTAGAAAGCAAGAAAACCAAGAGTAAAACTTTGGGGTTTTCATAACTAATGAATCCAACTAGTCCTGAAACACTGCAATAGATTAAGATCTGTGTTTGTTCTACTTTAATGACGAATCCACTGACATGGCTATGATGATGATAAGGGGGAAGGAACTTCTCCCCATTAGCACAAGAGAGGACCTCCAAGATTTAACACTGAATTATGTTAAAGCATCTTCTTACAGCCAAGAAGACAATTGCAGTGCAGAGATGATCATAAGCACAAACATTAGAATTATGATTACCCTGTGGTTTCAGGTAGAACTTGGCTTCCCCTGCAAACACAGGTGTTAAACCAAAGGAGACAGAAGGAACTTTATTGGTAACAGCCAGATTTTAAATTGAAGTGACAGTGGAAGAAGACACCATTCAAAAAGGGACTAGTCTACCCAATAGCAGGAAGGGCAGAACAGAACCTGGTCTCCTGTGAATACACTCAACAACAGAGCTGCTTACAGGAAAAGGCCAAGAAGACATCATCCCTCATTTCTTGTATATGCCTTCTGCCTTCTCAAACTGTGTATTTCCAGAGAGGCTTCTCTGCTAGAAATGCCAAAACAAAAGAAAACCTCATGGTGACAATAAGCCTCAAAGAGGGACCAAAATTCAGGATACAGCATTGTGTTCTGTGTTTCTTCACCTACCATGGTCATTTTTGTTGATCCCATTGTGCAAGTATAACTTCCAGTGAAAGACTCTGTAAGAAGCCTAGGCTTAACTTTACAACTTTACCCTTTACCTTTTCTTTTTTTTCCCCTTTTAGCAGAGATAAAATTAAGTTCAGTAGTACTTTTTGGTGTCCTGCTCTAACAACATAAAGCTGCTTGAAATTTGCTCATTGTTAAGCCAGATATAGATCTGTTCATATCAGCTGAACAAGATGAAGCAGCTAGAGCTGGTGACTCTAATCTAAAGACTGTTTTCCTCTAAGGCATAACTCTGGTTTTGCACATCTGTGTAGTATGTACAAACATCTTCAACTTTATGATGAGATTACATTTTTGTTTCTGAATACTGAAGGCTCAGAAGAATACCTGTAAGCACATGGTATTTGTATGACTTGATCTTACATGTCTCACCTCTAAAAGATGGGTTAAAATGGATGGGAGCACCTGAAGAAGACTAATTCTGGCTAATTTGGTTTTGTCACTACTACATGGGTATGTGTCAGTGGTTAGTGATTCATTTTGGAGGAAATGACTTGTAAATACCAGTCCAAGTCAGTGCAGGAAGGAGTGGCTAGACAGGAGGATAGCAATTTCTTGTGTATTGCAGGCTTATAAAAGCAAGTTCGTGTTAGGGGGTTTCAAGTGCTGAAATATATAGTGTCACAAATGGGGTGATGCTTGCTTTTTGTCTTATTAGTAGGCAAATACCAAAAATACTTCAGAAATCTACTAAATAACTCTAAAATAAACATAAGACTAGTCTGAAAAACACTCAGCTTAGCTTTCATTTCATATTAGTCCTTGTGAGAACTGTCCTCCGAGATACTGAAGGTATTATCATGGTTGACTACGTTACACTTAAAACCCTCAGGGTAGAACTACACTTACCTGTGCATAACCTGCAATCAAATATGAAAAATAAATATTAAGGCACATTTGGGAATCCCTGAGGCCTTGTTTGAGTGGCTTATGCTGTCAGCTCAGGTTTAGATCATGTTTTAAATTTGGCAGACATATCAACAGCAACGGCTACTTCATTTTCAGTTCAGATAAACCATTTTGTTTAACTATGGCTAGAATATGCCCTGAATTACACAGCAGTACAGATTACAAGCTGAGCTTCTTTCCTTTATAGAGCAATGTGAGACATTTTTAGTTCAGGTCTAACACAGATCACAGCCTCTGCTCTTCCTTCACAAGATGTTGCAAGCAAATGAAAAGAAGCAGAAGCGGAGAAAGACTACAACACTTCACCTCTGCCTTTTCGTATGCTGATCCATGGCTGTGGTCAGGAGAAAACCAGTTTTCTCTGAAGAGGTCTAAAGTCTATTTCTCTGTCTCACATACTGAAACAGTGCAGAGCTCCCTGGGAATTATAAAAGGTGGTGATACGTAGGTAAAGTGTAGTTAGACAATGCCATGATGTGTACATGCAAGTGGTAATCATCGCTCTGGCATTTACTGCTGCCATGTGTGTGTGGTTTTGGATTAGGACACAACTGCCCACAGCCTACTAGAAACCTGGATAGCTCTGACTTGTGTTAAAGGATAACCCACAAGAACTTAAGGGAGGTTTTAGTGAGATAAGCTTCTGGTCTTCCTCTCCTCTCACGTCCAGTAAGTCTGACACATAACAGACATTCCTATTATCAGTGTGTGATAAGATTTAGGCTTGATCTCATTTAAATTTTATCAGCATGGCTGTTGATCAGCTGTTGTTATTCACACATCTATCCCAGTTCAAGAGTTATCTCTTTAACTGCTGTTGTACTGGTGCCAGGCTATGCCAGTAGAAACATTTTATACCTGTGTAATTGGATCTACACTAAAGCGATTGAAATAATGATAAAAGCAAAAGCTGGTCTTGTCTGTGCAGGGAATTTTAGGAGGAGAAATATATTGCTAAAAGCAGGGGTTCAGGCACACAAGTGACTACAACCATAATGCATTAAGGCATAGGATCAGCTTAGCTATGGCAACTACCACCTGTGTGGTCTAAGCCACTGTGAGTGCAGGATGGGAGCAAACGACAGAAGTTTAAGCTAATGGAGTTTACCAGATCCTTGCCATGGGCAGAGGGCACTGACTTGGTCATCTGCTAAGGTCAGATGATCATAGGATCATAGGATTGTCAGAGTTGGAAGGGACCTCAAAGATCATCCAGTTCCAACCCCCCTGCCTGGCAGGGACACCATCCACTAGATCAGGTTACCCAGGGCCCCATCAAGCCTTGTCTTAAAAGCTTCTAGGGATGGATTATCTTGTTAAGCTTCAATAACTTGTGAGCAAATCTGAGTTCCCTCTTTATGTAGTTACAGCAATTTAAGTCACTCTGTGGTGGTGGTATGAAGAAAGAGCAGCTTTTTTCTAGTTCACTTTACCATGCCTTTACATTTATTCAAGGCATATAAAAAACCCTATCAAAATCAGGACAGTGATTTTTTTTCCAGTAGTTGTCTTCTCTACAAAATTAATGTAAAGAATACAAATATAAACATTTATTCCTGCCAAAAAATCTAAAATATGTAGACCTGATAGCAAGAGTGAAGTAATTAATTAGGAGCCTGAGTGCTCTGAATAATTACAGTAATACAAATCTCAGCTACCTGGTGTAGACAGAGGTTGTCCTGTTGAGTTCTACATTTGAAGTTATTGATAATGGTGGTGACAATAATGCCAAAAATGATGATAAATATTTATGTATTATTTTAAATTTTATCCATAAAGATAAACTTTGGAACTGAATCAGGAGCTATTTTTCAAGGTTGTGCCCAAGATCCATGTTGGGCTGGAAAAAGAGCCCTGCTTATGCTTTTTCATACAACTAAATTTTTCTTCCTCTCAAATGATGATTCATTATCAGATACATAGTCTTGGATATGTATTAATAGACATTATTGGACCAAATGAGGTTCTGTCATTAATAGATGGCAAATATAACAAACATAAGCAAAAAGATAAACATTCTGGCTTACTTAGATTAATAAAACTTCACACTATAACACTAATAATCTTTTTGGTTCATGAGTTCACTTTGTAAAAGAAAAACCAAAGTATCTTCAGAAAAGTTAATGACATCATTTCTGATAATAACCTGAAAGACTGGTCTGGAAAACTTATTCATTCCTAAATCCATTTTATCAAGAATAATTAACAACTTCAAAATGTTTCCAAAGAATACAGCTAAGAAAATTAGCCAAAACTTAGCAGCATCTAGTGCAAATACAAGCAAAATGTGTGCAGAAGTTATGTTCTCTAGGAAAGTGTACTTTAAATGAAAAAAGACTTACTGGACTTGTATCCTATATGAGATAAATATTCCTTTTTTGCCAGTCACTTCATTTCTAATTTCTCTGTCAGGTTTTAGGATCAGTGATGATTTCTCCTGGCACTCTGTGCTCCTGTTTTCCTTTTTGCAGTTCATTTTCAGAGAGAGCTGATGAAATTTCAGGTGCTTTTCTGCTCAAGTTTTACAAGTTATACTGATGCAATTAAAGGGAACAAACCTGAAATGTAGTGCTTAATATAAGTTTAGAAATAGTTGTAAGAGTTGAGGAGGCTGAAATCTGACTCACACAAATCCTCTTTGCACCAGATCAGCTGGTAAGGCTGTGATTGCTGTGCTTATGTCTGGAAAACAGAAACCCTACCAGCCAGAGTGATGCAGCTAATTACACCTATTTTAAAACTCTTATCTAAGTCACTGAAGAAAATGTCACCTGTGTATTTCTTGTCTCATGTTCTTTTCAAAGAATAGGCATAAGGAGCCATCCTTTGAAAGCCAGCTGTGCTTCACTATTGAGTACTGTAACTACAAAGCTGTTTGTTTCTTTAAATGGTCTTTATTGTGACTGTGGAATGGAGCACACACTAATTTCACTGGACAAGTGGAAACTGAGGCTATGCTGGTAGCTACTAGTAATGAAAAAGAATAACAATGTGTTAAGAAAAATTGTCAATTCTTACAAATATATCACCTGCAAACTGTCACTGTATAGTTCTTGATATTAGTTCAATGTATTTTAAAACTACTAGGAGTAAGGCTAAGAATCATTTTGAATCTCTTTTGATTTTCCCCTCAAGTTCTTCAGTTTTGAGAAAAGTTATGAGCTAATGACTTGATTTCAACACAGAAATGGTCCAGGAAAGCAGACACTTCCCCATCCCTGCTCCCCCCAACAAGTATTTTCTTCCTTTGACAACAACCATAATGCTATATAAAACTTGGATAAAATTCATTTTCTTCTGCTGCATTGAAATCTACCTTTTAAACCCCAAAGCAAAGGAGCCCTAGGCTAAGCTGACCTAGCCAAAGGTGCATAAGTCTCACTAAAACTGACTGATCAATATATTTGTGACTGATTTTTCCTTATGTCTTATTTTTCTTTTGCTGTTTGCTTTAAAATCCCTGTGAGTATACGATCAGCATTACATCTGCCCTTTTTCCTACTAATTGAGAAATATGTTAATTGAAAGCCTTATGTAGGATGTTTATCTTGCTGGTTTGTGGGGCTTCTTAAGCAAGATCATGATTTGTGATAGGTGACTTGTGAGGTTAAACCAGTTTCATAAATAATCAGTAACTAGGCAGTGAAATTAAATTATAGTGATGAAAATTATCGTGTATTTTTCCTCCTAAATATTAACCAAAAAACCCTTTTCTAGTTTTTCAGTTGCAAAGCTACCGGAGACCGTGAAGGAGTAACATTGCCTACGACTCCCTCTAGTGATTCCGCTATGGGAAATGCAGCCAACTCCAGCTGCCAGCCATACGAAATCACCCTAAATTGGTCACTAGGTAAGTTCTTCACGTCTGAAAAAAATAGTTTTCATATTGGCAATTGAATTCTCAATAAATTAAACAGGTTTTACAAGCAGACACTGTTTGGGGAAATAGATTTGCAGCAAATAAATGTTTTCTGATGCAAGGAGCCTTTCTTCCTTCTATTTAGTGGAGAACCCTCCTAAGCCAAGAGAAAGAAAAGCTTGCATGGTAAAAATGAATAGTACTAGTGCATCCCTAGCTTGATACTGTTAAAGGCACTTAATCTGAGAAACATGCTGTAATGCACTTACTTACTTGCTTTGCTCTGTACATAAGTTTTTGCATGAGTCTGTGATGCAGTAGGACAGAATGTCACAAGATGATCAATGTACAACCACTTGATCGTGTGTAACTGCAATTTGCATTCTCACTAACATGAACATTTTGGAGTCTTCAGTTCAAATCCTCTAGTTCAAGAACCACTGACATCAGTTGATGATATCCTTATACCATCTCCAGAAACTTTTGCAAGCTTGTGTTCAGTTTTCACAGGCATCTTAAAAGCATTTTTCCTTACCATAATTCTATATTATATTTGTAGCCAGCTTTGGAATTGTCATCAGCCAGTCCTTTATAAACAAGGGCCAACATCCAGTTTGCCACAGACTCTCAAAGACAGCTCAGAACATCTATCCATAGCAAATGATATCCTGGTTTTCTCTGTGTTAAAAAAAGAGAGAAGGATGCATTTGTTCATTCAGAATATCCTAGAAATAAGAGGAAGCTACTAGTGAGAAGTGCTTTGCTCTGATTCGGTAATGATTTGGGGTTTGGATTGGTGTTTTCTTCAGGCAGGTGTCTCCTGGTTTAATGCTGATGGGTAGTTCAGTGAAGCATTAACCACAGATGTAGTTTGGATGAAAAAAAAAACCCCAAATGCAATTCCAGATTTTGATAGGCAAAAATACTTTTTTAGCAAGTAGCTTTGGAGCCCACACCCCATAGCCAAAACTGAAAGGAGTGAACATAATGGCCTATGATGTCAAGTGAGAACCCAGGTAAGACTGACACCTGTGTCTGTGCTGAATCCTTAGTTGTCTTGTCAATAAAGCACTTCATGTTCCTGTTGGGAAAGTCTAGGATGTTACACAACCCTGTGAAAAACTTAATAATAACCATTTGGTTATATAAATTGAAGGCAAGGAACCCACATCCCAGTAGCATGCATTTCTGCATAACTCTTTCTTCCAAAACAATCCCAAGCATTTTTAAAATGAACAATTTCACTCACCACTGAGATAAAGCAATCTTTGGAATGGGAATCACTAAGCAGTTGGAGCATTGCACAGCTAGAAGCTTTCATATCCATTCTCCAATATTATTTTAAGCCTGCAGCACATGTTTATTTGGAAAGTCCTATCTCATAGTTCCTTCTATGGAATGAATAAAGTTTTGGTTGGGTCTGGGTTAGTGATCTGGCTTGGAAAGTGTTTTGCAAAGCAGTTCCTCAGTTCTGTAGCACAGGAGGGAGTAAATGTTTCAAAGTTAGGTTCAAAGGATTTTGAGCCTATGGACACAAGTTCCTCTGTTTCTTTCCCAGGTCCTGCTATAAAAATTGATGAGAATTTTTGATGCTCAGATTACAGAGCATGACAAGCCTGGGAGCATCATTCCCTGCAAATCATGCATCAGAAAGCAGAGTAGCCTCCTTTGCACACCTCTCTTCTACTTGGAGAAATCAGAACTTCAGGCATCTTTTTCCAATGAGGCTCTGTCAAATCACAACCTCATTAACAGGCTTTTCCTTATGACTCAAGATTCTAAGCACATCTGCTTGTGGAAGAGTCTCCTTTTCTATCTTCCTCTGGACATTAATTTGAAAGTAGAGTCATTCTGTTATGCTGCTCTTACATTGCTTGTGTTGCAAAATAAAAAAGCCCAACTAACAATGAGACAGGTCAACAAACTCTGAGCTTAGTGTGGATCCCAATTGATTCAGATGAGGTCCTGAGTCTCCTCAGTGGTTCCTTCCACTTCAGGGAAACTTTGGAAATCTATTTCTTTGCAAGGAACTCTCTTCAGTGTTATATGGCCACCAACACCATTAGTATTAAAGTGATGCCAAAAAGGATGCCTAAAAAATCCTACTACTAAAAAGCAGTGTTTTTCTCTTTTGCAAAATACAATATACTTAATAGCTTAAAAAATCCAGATCTGATGAAGATTTAAAAGTGATTTATTTTAACTGATCTTTGCTTTCCCAGCAAGACAATACAAATAAATCATGAAATAAATTACATTTTTGAACATGAAACATTTGAGCTTTATAAGACAATGTATCAAACAATATCTAGCTTTTTATTCAAACATAATTTGAGCAACATTTAAGATATTTCTATTACTTAGGTATTACTTTTCATATTTAATAAGGACCTGACAGGCACAGAAATGAAGTGACTTGCCAAAAGCCAGACTGAAGGGAGTACCCTGGTGGAAAAGAAAGATGGATCTTCCAAGATCCAGATTAGTGCCTAATTTCCTGCACTCCTGCTGCTCTCCAGCTGCAGGTGTCACAAGAAAGTCAGTCTAAGCTCCAGGAAGAGCAAAGGAAGGACCTGCACTAATTGTATTACTTGTCAGACTAGACTGGCCAGTTTTCTCTTTAAAATGTTCATTTCCAGTCTTCCAAAACTCCTGGGATGATGGTGGGGCTTTTGGTCAATGTCTCTGTTACCACCTAAGGATAATTAGCCATTTATAATTGACATGATATGTAGCTGAAGCAAGGATACCTTCCCAAAAATACAACTGAAATCTTCCCTTTATGTGCAAAGTTTGTCTCACTAGCATCCTTAAAACTCTCTGATATCTAGTTGTTGTGTCATAGAATTCTCTGTCCATAAGCCAGAGGAGTAGCTGTCAGGGTAGCTACCTACCTGCTTTATCACTAGCCTACACAGACACAGGGAGAAAAGTTGCTTACCCTGGTGTGACCACTTCCACCAGTGTTCTCCAGAGTGAACCAGGTCAGAAATTCAGGATCTCAGCCATGACTGTAGTGGATTATTCTTTAATTGCACACACAATTCAGCTGAAAGGAGAAGAAAGAAAAAATATTTACTTAAGACCAACAAATATTTGAAGGCCTATAATGAATATTAAATAGCATTTAGCAATGTTTGTATGTTAAAATAGGTTAAACAAGCCACCAAAATAAGGAGGGGGGTTAAAAAAGAGGATGTGACTTTTCATACTCCTAAGTAAAATATCCTGAAGGCTTATGGAAATATATGAGTTTTTTTCTTGTATAGGCAATCACTTGTAATTGCATTAACTTGGAAGGGAATTTATATTTAGAATGGCAGGTAACAGAATAGCCTTTTAGTAGCTTGTGTTTTGAACATTTGAATAGATATGCAATCCTGTTAGTGGGTATCATTCTGAAATTTATAGCTTTCCAGTACAAGCTAATTTAAAATAATGAAAAAAATATTGTTTATTCTAGCATTTTTGCATGTCTAGACTGCTTCTTAAACACAAGCTGTGCTGTAAAGTACAGCAAAAGACACAATATATTTCCACTTTCTTAGTTTGTTTCTATTTTGCAAGACATAAATCCCCAAATGTTCCTCAGGCTGCAGAGAACAGCACAGTGCAACACTTGGTAGGGCTACAGAATTAATGGAAATGAAGAGTTTCTGCAGATTCTTATTACTCAAGTCATTTCCTGCTATCAAGGACAGATGACAAACATTTATTATATAAAAGGTACTTCATTAGTTCCTAGGTTAAAGACTCAGTCTGGATTTTATCTTATTGAAGTCATCTTAAGACATCACCTGTGTTGTCATCAACATCATAGCTCCTGACTCCTTGTCATCAAGCAGGGAACTGGGTCCACAAACTCCTGCTTGTGCACCGAGCTCCATTCTGAGTCCTTCTAAGGTCTTGTCCTGCTCACTCATGCCAAAGCCATGCCTTTGGGATATGTGTGTGGGAACTCTCAAAATGGGCAGTATAAAAATGAATGTATTTTATACATAATTCATGTCATTTAGAAAACATTGTCACTTGACAGCCCAGATGATAATAAAATTAGTCTGTTCTATCTCCCGCTGTTAGGTAGCAAGCCTCCAAAGCTCCAAGCTGTAATTGTTCTGGCAATAGTCCTGCAAGATGAAAACCACCACTGGTGCCTGACTCTCCCTCCAAAACATAGGTCTTTAGAAATTGGGACCCTTCTAAAAATAATGCAGTCCAGACTTCCTGTGTACTATCAATAGATGTGCACTGTCTCTGGTCTTGGGATAAGAGGAACAGGTATCATGAGATGATTGTTCATCCAGATTTGTGGCTATAGGGTTTATTTTTAATGTCTGCCATTTCTCATTGACATTGTATATGACCTAAAATGATTTGACCTGAAGTTGTGCCAGTTTCTAGGAAATCATAATATTTCTACAAAGAATTTAGAACAACTGATCAGCCATTGTGAATCGTAGGCCACTGCAAAAGGTGAGACCCTGAGAGCTCCACTGTTTGTACTCAGCGTGAAGTCCAGATCCTCAAGTAGCATTTAGGAAGCACAGGGTGTTGTAGGGAAAAGTTGCTCCTGGAAAGGTAAAACTTGGGAGTTTCCATTATTGAGAAGCAGGAGTGAAAAGTGCTAGTGCTCAGAAATCCCAAGTGGGATTTATTGTACATTTTCACTAAATGGGGATGAGTGAAAAGGATGGGAAAGAAACTGTTGTTCACATAAGTGTATGGAGAATATAAAAATTCTAGTGGGATTGAGGCAATATCCTAGTAAAAGATGTGGTGCAGTGTTCTTGCTATTTGTTGTCTGAGTTTTTCTGTTGCTCTGACAGGGAAAAGAAACAAAGCAGAACTTTGTGAGGCCTTCAGCAGAGAAGCACCTCCAGCCTTATCTGTCAGTCTGGTGAAAGTAGCTCCCCTTTTTCCCCTGCACCAGCCTCCACCTAAACCCCATCCCCAGTAGAAAGGGAAGGCTTGTGCCTCTCATTTTCTTGTATAGAGACATGAAAATGAATTACAATCTTTCTTTGAGACTGTCACCTGCAAGTGGCCTCTCCATGACTTATCTGGGTGACCAAGGTAAGGCTACTCAAGCAATATATTTTATGTGACCTTTGCAAAAATGCTGAGAATTTGTCCTACAGGCAGAGCATTTTTATGAACAGGTTATTCCATGCCAACTGCAGAGCCAGTACTTGTGCAATATCTGTGAGACTTTTCTCCTTTATTCTGAGAAGTTTATAAAATTCAGGGTTTGTGAGAAGAGGAACCACAATAATTGCAATCAGAGGAAGGCAGGGGCAGCCTTGTCCTGCGGGGCAGCAGCAGCCTGCGACACAACCAGCACCAAAGTCCCAGGGACCTGCCAGCACACAAACTGCTCGACATGAGCCGCGGTGCATCTGGCATCCTGAGGAATCAGCTGAAGGTGCTAGATGGAAACCATAATGTGGAGAGTTTTACTCTTAAGTGCAACTTTTAGAAGGGGAGAAAGCTTGACCTTCACAGTATGCAAAACTTTGGCTCTGGTCCTAGCTCTTTTCACATGTGAATAGTTCCTGTGGGGCCTCTTCATGTGCTTAGAGTAACAAACAATCTCAGGATTTAGACCTTGATCTGAATCAAGGGTAGCAGCACTCACTACCTTCTGATACACAGAAATATGGTTCTTCAGAGCAAAATAATGTGTCTGCTGCATGGACAGAGTGAATCTTACTGTCTTTGGCTCTTCATTTTCATGACATAACTGCTTTGGTGTGTAAATGCCCTTTTTCAAGGGTACCAGTTCGCCTCCAGTATCTGGTAAACAAACCATCTACTCCTTCCACCTTGTTATTATTTAAATGAAACAGCAATTTTCACTAAATTTGCCTTCTGGCTGTGTATTTCAAACCCAGTTGAGGCTGAACTCTTGGATCCCTTGTGGCTTATCCTTAGACTCCACTTTGAAAAGCAGGACGGGTCATCCCCCCCAGACATGGCTCTCTGGAATGGCTGATGCTATCGCAGCTGATGGCTCTTGCACAGGACAAACCATCAGCTAGGTCATTTTGTCTCCCAGTAATATTCAAACTTCCTTCAGTACTTTTTTTTTCCCCAAGTAATAACCTTTATTTTAATTGAATCTGAAGCAAGGAGGGCAAGAACATGACAATGACCAAACAACACACAAATTCCTTCATCACTTGCCTCTTGTCAGATATAGAATTCAGTTGTGTTAGGAGAAGCCTTTTGTGGACTTGGCTATTTTAGAAATCCATGGTAGTGACAGCTCAATGAAATAGGTACTAAAAGAATTGACACCTGCTCCTAATCTGTATGCCATCAACAGGAGGTAAACCAAACACACATAGCTGCACACTGCTTTTATTTTTTTTGTCCTTTTCTTGTTTATATCTGCTTTATTTCACCTTGTAGTAGGGGATTTTCAGAAACATTGATAAGTTCCAATGGAGCGGGAGCCACTACCCTCAGCATCCTGCTGCACTGCCACTGGGACATCAACTCTAATTTGTGGGTCAGGTTCTGTTTGTACATAATGAGGTAAGTCTGCTGTCCCTGAACAAAAAGAAAGTCACAACCTCACTACATTCACAGAATTTGCACTCAGGATAGTAAAACACCATGGGCATCGGGTCAAAGTCAGGCAGCTGAAATACAATATGGAAATATCACCTAGAAGAAAAGGAATTACATCTGTTCTCCACTATTTCAGAATGGTTCATGGCCAGGCAATTGTTCACTCCCAGTCCACGTTCAAAGAATCTCACTGAATATAGGAGTTAGCAGGTACGAGGGGTACAATTCACAGAATGAGGGGTTTTAGAAGCTGTTTTTAGAACTCTTTCATCCTCTCTTTTATATACCTTTATTTCAGAGAGATTCTGTCTTTTAAACTATATTTAGCGATAAAAGTGAAGCATCACCTACATCGTGGTACAGTGAAGAAGGTAAAACAAGGCTTTCACACACATTTTCATACTATTTTTAAAGAAGGACACATGCAAAAACGTGTGCTGTTAGGGCAAGTGCGATTTCTTCTCTTGTTCATCAGAGAAGAGTTTAAAACTGTCTCCTCACCCACCAGCAAAATACAGAAAAAATTCTAAATTATTTACTAATAATTATTGTATTCACTGAGAAGTGCCTACTGCAGGCATCTGGCAAAATACTGCAAATAATTCCAGATACTCAAATTATTAAAACCAACACCACAAATTAACTATTAATTAACCTGTATTTCACGCGAGCATCCCTGAGCAACTGAACTCATCAACACCACCTCACTCGGCAAGCCCTGACCTCGAAGGCGAGATGAACTGACTCGGCTGAGGCTGGGCACAGCCACCAGCCTCCCTGCAGCTACAGCGCCCGGGGGAAGCACCTCCCGACCGGCTTCTCACCGCCGCGTCCCTGCGGGGCTGACCCCGCAGCTCCGCCCGTCCTCGGTGAGCGGGAACCGGCCGGAATCGGGCGCCAGTCCCCGGCCCGACGGCTCACCGGGGGCGATCCGAGGCTCTCTCACTCGCCTCCCCCTCTAAGATGGTCCCTGCCTGAGGTTGCCCCACGGCCCCGCGCACCCGTTCCGCCTCTCCTGGCCGCCCCCGACACCCAGCCCCGATGAGTGTCCACCGAAGCGTGCGGGACTCCCGCGCGCCACCCGCGGCTCCGCGCTGGCTCCCTCCGCCCCGGGCGCCCAACACCCGGCGCCGGGGAAGGCTCCGCTCGGCCGTCGGCCCTTCGCCCTCCCTCCCGCAGGCGCCCAGCCCGAGGAGCGCGTCCCTCCGCGGCGCCGCTGACCGGCGTCCCCCGGCCGGAGCCTTCCAGCGCCGGCAGGTCCGCAGCGGGAGCGGCGATCCGCCGGCGGCCGGCAGCGCCTCCGTCCCGGTCTCGGGCTATGCCAGCAAAGCCTCCATCCCGGTCTCGGGTGCCGCCGCACTGCTGTGGGCGCCGGGTGGCGGAGCCGGGGGCGGCGGGCATGGGCTCTCACCCAGCCGGGGCCGGGCCGAGGCGCACGAGGGGGGTTCCCTCCTCTCTTTCCTCCCCGCACTCCTCCCGCCGCGGCGCTTGTGCAGCGGGGAGCCCGGGGCGGAGGGTGGCAGGGTCGAGCCGCCGGCGCAGGGCTGACCCGCCACCTCGAGCTGCTCTGCGCCCCGCTCCGGACCCCCGCCCGGGCCTGAGGGCCGATCCTGCCCGGCCCCGGGCTGGGGAAGCGCGGGGAGCCGCTGGCGGGGACTGGGGCCAACCCCCCGGGGCGAGGCGGAGAAGCGGCCACGCCGCCACTGCCGGGGGATTCTCTGAGAGGAAAAGGCAAGGGCGGCTCCGGGAGGGGGAACCCCCCTCGGCTCGGCTATTCGCATCCCCGGTGTCGCTCCTCCTCCTGGCGGTGATGTCAGCCGCGGGGAGGGCCGGCTGGCAGCGGCAGAGCGGGGCGCGGGCGGCCGCGGCAGAGCCGAGCTGGAGCTGGAGCCGTTGCCGCCGGGACAAGCGCGGGCTCCGGGGCGCCGCCGNTCCCTCCGGCCAGGGGAGCCCTGCCTGGCTGCCAGGCGCAGGGGTCGGAGTCACACCGCGCAACTTAGGCTGCGCGGCAGGAGCCCAGCGGAGTGCGGTGGAGCTTCTAGGGCGCCACTGCGCTTCCATCCTTTTGCGGCTGCAAAATCGAATAATTAACTAACTCCACAGAAATAAAA